>JAGPOW010000229.1:31556627-31571486 GCA_030014935.1 Caiman crocodilus
AACTAAGTCAGCCTTTGTGACCAGGAAGACTGTTTTTTAGGGTTGTACATGGGGTAGAGACAACAAGGCACCTGTATGGCCTCACGTTGCTTTTTCCAATAGTTCATGATGCCTAACATGATACCTGTAATATATGTTCAATAGATACTACCCAGGAATCTTTGTACATACTGTGTAAAGATGAGATAATGTGCAATAAAGATATATATATACAAAAAAAAAAAAAAAGTGACAGCATGGGGCCAGGCTGAGGCCTGAGGCAGAGCCATAATCCGCTCCCCACATGCACCTACCTGCAGAAAACGTGGTCATCACCGGGGCATGTGGGGAATTGATCATGGCTCTGCCTTGGCCCTGCGCTGTTACCACCCTGTGATCTCACTTCATGGTCCCAGCCTCGCCTGCCTGTCCCGCTCCCAAACACTGCTCCTCGCTCACCCGCAGCCTGGCTGTGCACCGTGTCTGTGCGGGTCTTGCCCCCAGCAGGGGTGTGGGCGGACTCACTGGGGTGTCTGGGCAGTGAGTCCAGGTCCGGTGGGAGCAGCTGGAAGGAGCCACCACCACCAGGAAGCGAGTCCTGCTGCTGGCCTGCCCCAGCCCTGCTGTGTCATGGGCTGGATAAAATGCCTAAGTGAGCCATATATGACTTGTGGGCCATATTTTGTTCCCTCCTGCCTTAGACCTTTGCTACATGTATGACTCATCAGAGCAACACCTCATCCTTTTAACCAGACTTCTCCCATACTGCAAGCAGATGGGCATTTCCAAACAAAGCAGCATTCAGTGAAGAATCAGTGAAATGCTATTAGCCTGGGACCAGCTGTAATAGCAGCTTTAAAGTAACGAACACTTCCCAGGTTAATTATTGGTTTTAAGCGGAATGAAGCCATTGGCCAAGTGTTTTTGGATCATTTATTGACTGTGTAAGACTGTAGTTGCTATGTGCTATCTATGTAGAACTATGGAAGTTGAAGGGGAAAGAGGCCTGTTACCTTAGCCTGCCCACTTCAGTGTCAGCCGCAGAGCAGGGAACAGAACCCAGGTTCCTCAATTAACTTTCTAGAGTATGGTCTAGGTTTATTTTAAATGTCTTTCAAAAATGGGGCTTCCATCTTATTAATAATGCGTATTATGGTTGTGTTTCAATAATTCAACAGAAACTGGGTCTTCTTTACAAGAATGGGACCCAGAACAATTCAGCAGAAACTGGGTCCCATTCTTTACAATGTTGTGAAGAGAAAGGCCCTGCCCAAGTGGTTTGCAGTCTAAATGGACAAGAAATACAATGGCTGGGAACAGGGACAGAAGGGGAACTAGCATAGAAAGGTGAAGTGACTCATCTAAAACCTTATAGCAGGTCAGCTGCAGAGCCAGGAACAATACCCAGATTGCTAACTAATGCATAGTGTTCCCCATTCTTGGTTTTTATTTTTTTAAAAACCCAGGAATTTGGGGGGGGGTTATCTTCAAAACATAAAAACCAGGATGAAACTGGGGTAAAAGGAGGGGGGGGGCAGAAATCAGTTTAAATCAGGGGGAAAAAAATCGGCATTGAGGGAGGGACTAGGGAATGGGCAGGGGGAAGGGGGCGGTGCAGCCTGTCAGCTGCTCCTGGGGCAGCAGCAGGGAGCAAAGCAGGGGGAGCTGTCAGCAGGTGTGGAGCGTGGCTCTTGCTGCTACATGCACCCTGGGAGGCCTGCAGGCTGGGGAGTGTGCCCTGGATCTGCGCGTGGGACGAGAGCAGGTTGCCATCTGTCCTGAGTACCAGGAAGAGCCTGGTGCCACCACTGGCCTCAGGCTCTTCCTGGTGCTCCAGGAGGCTAGCACCCTGCTCTCGCTGCAACCTGCTGCCACTGCAAGATGGGGCTGGGGGTGGCACCGCAGGCACTTAGGTCAGGCAGCAGCACTGGGGAGGACCTGACCCCAACCCCAGCACCGGCACCTCGTGCCCCACCTGGGGTCAGAGCCGGGAGCCCCGCAGCCCCAGCCAGTGCCTCTAGCCCCACGGGCCTGTGTTGAGAGCCTGGGTACAGCTCCCTGCCACTGGGAGTGGGGCTGGGCTCTTCCACCTGCCCCACTCTGGTGGGGCTTGCAGCTCCCAGCGCCTGGGGCAGGACCAAAGCCAGAGCCCCTCGGGAGTGATTCCTGTGGTCTGTCCCGCTCGGGGCTAGACCTGGGTGCCCTGTGCCCCCAGGCAGTGGCTCTAGCCACCCTCCTTCAGCCCCCATATGGCCACTGCCACCTCCTCATCCCCTGCTCCACATCTGGCTGCTGCCACTGCCCCACTTCCCTCCCTTCCCCTCTCTCCCAGGCTGCACCCTTCCAGAAACCTGTGCCTCAGGTAACCAGCACAGTGGCACTTTTAGCTTACCAGCACCATCTGTTTTTCAGTTCAAGTCCCTGTTTACCAGCACAAGTGGGAAATGGGCCATTCCCCACTCATGCTAATTAACAGGGATTTGAACTAAAAAATGGGTGTAAAAATCAGTAAAAACCAAATGACTTAAAAAAATCAGGGAAATTATCAGTGAAAAAAAATCGTTAAAAATCAAGAATGTGGAACACTACTAATGCAGGTAGCTTGACTCCCAGTTTTATGTACTAGCTTACATACTGAGTAACCTGTGATCTTGGCGTATGATGTACACACATGCAATGTTTCTAATGTATTGTGCATGGGTCAATAGTTGTATAAGTCACTACACTGAAAATGAACACTTGTACTGTGGGAGTAAGAATGTGCAAGCTGCATTATCTTGTCTAGTGCAGCATACTGTACTTTATATTTCTAGACAGTTTGCTTTTTTTTGATGTGACAGAAGAGAGAAGTGCACAGATAAGCGCCAGCTCTCTATAGAGACCACCTGTCTCCTTGCGTTTATGTAGTATCTGTTATGAGTTAGTGGGTTGCTGAGGTGAGACTATTCTATCTGTAACCTGTAGACTTTAAACTTTAGACAAGCCCTGAGAGCTCCAGAAAATGACAACACAATCTTCTTGACTGAGCAAGAGAGCATCCAGGCCAGTGGGCTCTATGGTTTGGGACTTGTTACTGTCACTGACTTGATCTGCAACCTCAGACAACTCATTTCACTTCTCTGTTTCCCCTCCCACCTTTTATGCACTCTTCAGGGCAGGGACAATATCATATGATACATATGTATAGCACATGGAATATTTTAGGTAACCTGCACTCAGAAAGCTGAATTTGTACCAGCTGAAATTGGCACAAGGGCTGCTAGGGTAAATAATGACTTTCTTGGGCTGCCCTGGCATCAGGCTAACCCCCACCCCTCCCACCCTGGACATGTCCACATGTACCATTACAAAGCAGCAATAAACCATGGAGCTTATTGCTCTGCAGTTTATTGCTCCCAGGAAGCTCCCTGGGGCACATCTGTACGCACACGTGAACCACAGCACATTGATCTGGGTCTCAGCAGCCCCAGCTGACAGTAGGCCCTGGGGGTCAGACTGCCAAGCCAGGGCTGCCCCAACTAGACTCAGTGTGCTGAAGAAAGGCTGGCTGGGGCACAAGGATGCTTCAGTGCGGGGCTAAACAGCAGGCCCAGCCAGCTGGCTAAGTTTCTACACGTGCACTGCTGAGCACAAAAAGCTCCACAGCAGGGTAGGACCTACCCTGGGGAGTGCGTAGGGTAGGACCTACCCTGCTGTGGAGTGTATCAGTTTCGTGCACCCTAATAGGGGCACACATGTAGATGCGGAGATGTTTACTGCACAGTTAATTAGGCAACTGTGAAGTAAACATCTTTGTGGCCCCTGTGTAGACAAGACTTCAGTGGAGAAAATCTCTGAAGTCAGTTGCACTTCCATATATCAGGGCTGAAGGAGCCCCTGTCTAGCTACACACAGACAGTGATACACGCCCTGGGTTTACCTTCTTCTCATTAATATCCAGCTGCTCCTTTTCCTCATCTGCATCCGCTGGCAAGTCTTTGATTTTATTCAGCAGCTCTATCTTGGGTGCTGACACACTGTAGTAAGCAGGACAGGTGACCATTGTTACAGCGGGTTCCTTTTCTTCTTTCCTACGCCATAATAAACAAGTCATGCTCTCATCCAAAGAGAAGCTCATTTTGCTTTCAACTCTTGACTGTTCCAATCTAAGGCCTCTCTAGTGTATTAATTTGCAACAGTGGTGCCAAACCACTGGGAAACCTGTGGGCTGGATGAGTGGCATGGGTCAGTCTATGGATGGGATCCAGCATGGGATTAATGAATGGGATTGGTCTCTGGGCCCAATCCAGCTGTAAGCTGGCCTGATCAAACACAGGTCTGTTTCAGCTGCATACTGGCTCAAACTTGCACTTCTGGATCTGGCGTGATATAGTGTACAGGGCTGTGTTATCTGGCTTATGGATCTCTCCACTTGTGCAAAAATTTGGTAGCAGGGGAACAGCAATTAACATTATCACTGTTCCCTCTCCACCAAACTTTCAGACCTTTGGGGAGCCTTGAGGAGTCCCATGGGCTGGATATCACAGCTTCTGAGGCTGGATCAGGCCCGCAGGTTAGGGGTTCAGAATCCTGATTTGAAATAGTTTATTAAATTAAGCTGTGAAGAACAGTGTGAAATCTCAGCAGCAGAGGGTGCCTGGCAACTGCTTTCCACTCTGGAAAAAATGCTAGCACAATTGCACTGATATTTAGTTGTTAATTGAGCATCACTCTCAACAGTGGGGCCAGATGTTCAGCTAGGGTAACAGAACCTCACAAAAGTCACTTTAACTGAATAACTACTCTGGCATAACCAATTATAAATGATTGCAACAGTACTTCAGATAATGCAGGTGGCCCTCTACTTTACAGTGTGTTTGGGGAAATTTTTGCAGAATACTGTAGGATTTTTACAGCAGATATCCCTGGGTCCATCTCCAGAATCCTGGCACCTATTTGCTTTTCTTACCTTGAGGTAATGCTACAGCTTTTGTTGGAATTATTCCTGATTAGAACGGCGGAGGGATCAGAACAAGACAATTTGTCTCTGGTTTGGCTGCAGAGAAATGCTGATGCATGGACTGGTGTATAGTCCAGTCAGCACTGGGGAGAGAAACTGGCAAGGCCAAAAGCAATGCATAAACAAGCCAGTAGGAAACCATTTTGAAGAATGGCATTTTAAAGAATGGCCCAGTGGATGATACACTCCCTGCTCAGCAGTGCTTCCACCATACTGGCAGGAGGAATCCAGCCTGTGTGTTTTCTTACGGGTGAGCAAAAATGAACTCTTCCACACTAGATGCAAACCCAAAATAACATTGCTTACCTGTCCTCCTCAGACACCATCTGGCTGACTTTCTTTTGCATCACTTTCCTTTGCATATTGTTCTCCTTTAGCAATATGGTTGCACTGGGAAAAATCCCTTCCATTAGATCCATGGTTGTCTTCATTTTGGAGTCTGGATCCAAGATATCAGCCAATGACTTATCCTTGTTGACAATCTCCTTGGCTAGCGCCTCTGATTTAATATCCTCTGGGGTCTTCTCCATCTTTACTTGACCAGCTGAGCTGTGTATCCCACCACTAAGGCCACCATTTTCCACATCTCTGCTCAAGATAGCTGGCTCATTCAGGCTGCCTTTGAGTTGAGTCATAGGCTGCTTATCAGAGTTCAGAAATCCTCCATGAGTGGCAGGTGACTGGTGTTGAGTGTTCAAGGCAGGTGAAGAGCCAGTTCTCTTAGACTCAATGTTTCCAACAGACGACGAAGTCCAGCTGTTTTCACTGAAAATGGTGCTCATCCCTGCCGCCTTCTTCTCAGACAGACTCTTGGGAAACCTGAAAAAGTTACTATTAACAGAAAAGTTTTATGATAAACATGTATTTGCCAGAGTGTGGGATAAAACATTAAGGTGATCAGGATCCTTCTGGAGAACATATAGCAAGGGCACAGCTATATGGGTTGTAGGAAATTACATTTCCCTTTTCCCTACCCTTTGTCTGACCAGTCTAGTTAGACTGACTGTAAGCTCTTTGGGGCAGAGACACCTTTTACTATGCACTTGTGTGAAAAAAAGCCAATTCTTGTAAATTAATGGCACTAGTAGTAGGTTGTTTTCAAGATTATGAACAAGGAAGCTTCAATATTTCAATAAGAAAAAATGAATGAGTGAACACTGGTTGCTTTTGATGGTATGGGATATCTACTGTTTTCACTCTTCATTGTACCCAACAAATTAATGCTCGTGAGGGATTGGGGAAATAGAGCAGCAGCTGTCACTCCAGCAAGTATTAAGGTAAAAGATGAACAAACTAAAAATAAGTCAATCGGCTTCACAGTTCCAAGTTGAGCTATTTCTTCCCCTCATGAATGAGCACTAGCCTAACTGAACCATGTTCTAGCCACCCTTTTCACAATGGCAATGGACATCCCTTTATCAATGGGGATGAAGAAGTGAGTTCTTAAAGGCTTAATGTGCTAAGTACTCAACTGATGTAAGTCAGGGTCCTTGAAAATCAACAAGCTATGCCGATTTATACACCCTGAGGATCTGGTGCATGGCTTCCACTTCCAGAAATTTATCCTGCAAGATAAACTCCTTACCTTATGGTATTGTGAAACAGTACATTGTCCCACAGTGCAGACACCATGCTGTGGCACAACAGTTGTGTGTTGGCTCCACAGTTTATTTTGGGATAATTTAATGATCCTGCAAACCTCGGTTTTATGAGGGACAAAACCTCTCAAAACTAGCCCTACCCTATGAAAACTGAAATGGAGAGTAACAGTGTTAACACTGCAGTTTGTGTTGAATAGAGGCGTAACATGCAGAGTTAGGGCCCAGGGCAAACACTGCAGGAAAGCAGGGGGGAAGTGGTTCTGAGAGCAGAGGCAGTTCGGGGTGGGGGCAGCTACAGGTTCCAAGATCAGGATCGGGGGGAGGGGGTGGAGCAGTCTTACCCATTCAAGTAACTTTTAAACAGTCCTCAACTGAGCTGTGTGCTCTGCTGCCTTGGCTGCTGCTCTTGAAATAGCAGGAGCGGCAGGAGGAGCAGCAGCAGCAGCAGCAGAACTATTTTGGAGTTCCTAGCATGGGTAAGTTGTGAGCTTCTCTTGTTGCTAGGGCACAAATTCTGCAGAAGCGTGTGTATAGAGGGGTGTGATTCTAGCACCCCTCTGAAATGTGTCCCCAGAGTGGGTATCCCTCTTGCTCACCCCTGGTTATGCTACTGGCGCTGAATTCCAAACACAGGGGCTGATTCTCCTTGCATGCTGCTGTAAATAAGGAGCAACTCCCCTGAATCTACAGTGTAACTGGGGGGAAGAACCAGGCCCATACATCCTAACATTCACAGACCTAGTGATAGCCATAGACCTAGGCAATCTACACAGTTTCACAGGACCTAAGGTAAAAAGCACTCTTCCACCAACACATGATGGCTTCAGTTGTAGCTTTGTCAAAAGAACCACCATACTTGGTGCCTCCTCCTTGTTTAGTATTCTTCCCAGTCCTCCCATTGTCTGACAACAGTGTTTGGGGCTGGGAAAGCCTGGTGCTAGGAACTGCATGTGGTTGCCTTCCTTTCCAGTTTCTTTCCCTGTATATGTACTCCCTAGCATCCTCCCAGGCAAATGGTAATGGTGGGTGAGTCCCACACTTTTTATAAAGTCAGGGCCTAGGGGGTGCATCCGTGTGTCTTACATTGCCCAAGACTGGCTTGGGTGGGCCAGGAAAGTAAATGGCATTTCAGCTATCCCTTACCTCATTCTCGCCTCCTCTGTAGTCCTTGTGCATGTGCTTCCTTCTTCTCCACCTGCCTCAAATGAAGCTAAGGGAAGAGGAGGAGGTGGCAATACCTCCCAGCTGCTTGCAGGAAAACTGGGGTTTGGCTCAGGAAGAAGAGGTGGTGGCAGTGGAGTGGGGAAGAATGTAACTGTGGCCCCTGCAACACCAAGCTCTGATTCCTTGATAAACACCTCATCATTGTCATCTTCCTGCTGCACTGGTGGCAGAGTGAGCTGAAGGCATGACTCGGAGATGTGTAGAGAGATGGTCCCACGGGGAGGAGGAGTCTTGGGACTGGAAGTGCTGCTTTGGGTTGGCAGGCTCTGCCACCTCTGAAAGAACTTCTGCTCAGAAACTTGAGAAGAGGCAGAGTCCTTTGAAAAGCTGCTATCTTCAACTGAATGAGCCAATTTAACTTTTGGTGGGAGGGATCTCTGACGCAGCATGGCCTTCTTTCTCCACATCCCTTCTTCTGCTGAGCTCTCAGGGAAGCTAGTCTCATGGCCCAGGACCTGTGACTGAAGATTATCACTTCGCTCTGAGAAAACAGCCTCTGGTTTGGCATGCCATCTCAGTGCCTGGCTGTCTCCAGAAGACTGCAAGTCTGAGGGAGTCTGGGTGGAATGAGCACTGTTGAATGATGAATGACTAGATCCAACTGGAGTAAAGTTAAGGAGCAAAGATCTACGAGCCACCTTTTGCTCAGGAAAGTGACTCTTTGCTTCTGTTGGTGAGAAGACAAATGCTGAATCCTTACTAGTATGCCGAGAGAGCTCTTCAGCCTTGTGGGTCTCAGCCAGACCAGATGAATTGGTGATGACCTCATTGTCGGGGGGTGGGTGGGTGTAATAACGTGTGAATGTAGGCTTTTCTGGATGGCTTCTTTCTTTATTGATGAATGACCTAGAATGAGATCCTCCTATAACAAATCTAACATTTTCAGAGGGGCAGCAACATTTTCAAATAGCCCTTTCAAAAGCAGAGTTCAGATTATGCTAAAGCCAATTTCTGCCTCCAATTTATGTGGACTTTTGTATGGTTCCACTGGTGAACTGATGGTAAAACCAGTTATTCCTGCTTCAAACACCCAGGGCAAGATTCAAAGCATCTCAGTTCATGGCCTTAATGTACACATTGCCCAGCATAATTTTTGAGTGCCTGCCCCAGGAAGTGGGTTCAAAATGACCTAGTTAGCTCCTTAGGATCCTTATAGAGTTAATGGGGAAATTTGGAGATGCCTAAGAACAACTCAGATTTGGGTACCCTATATGGAGAACAGGGAGCAGCAGGTGCCTCTCAAGGCCCATTCAAAAATGCTAGAGATGTGTAGAGCTAGCTGAGAGGATTCACTACAGCCCCTCTCAGGAGCTTCAGTGCTTGAGACAAACTATCCACTGGGTGTCTCCATTCATTTGTGACTCACTACACTTAAGGCTTTGTTACAGGTGATTTTGGGTGGCTCCCGGGACTCTTAACACCAGGATTGTCTGCATATTAACAGCTGAAACCCAGTTTTAAGCACTCATTAGGCCATTTAAAATTGTGCCACTCCAGGGCAGGATTATCTCTGATCCCTGTTAACCAGTTCATGTTATGCTAAGGTGTAGCCACTTCACCTGTCCCCTGTCCCTGCTGGCCCACTGTGCCCCCCTCCCAACTCCCCAGAAACCCAGATCCCACTCACTGCCTCCCCCATGCTTATCTGTGGCTGCCCACACTATCTATCCCAGGAGAGCATGTAGGGAAGAGTTAACTTACCTGCCTGGCCACCACTGCTGTCTGGGCTGGGCTCAGCCCTGAAAAGAGCAGCAGCCCAGCAGCCCCAGTTAAGGTCCCAGCTGATTAAAAAAGGGCAAACATAGTGCCCATACTTAAGAACGGGAAGAACGAGGATCCAGGGAACTACAGACCACTTAGCCTCACCTCAGTCCCTGGAAAAATCATGAAGCAGGTCCTCAAAGAATCTATTTCTAAGCACTTGGAGGAGAAGAATGTGATTAGGAACAGTCAGCATGGGTTCAGGAAGAGCAAGTCATGCCTGACCAGCCTGATTGCCTTCATAGATTTAATAGATTTCCTATTAGGGGCTGGAAGGGACCTTGTGAGATCCTCGAGTCCAGCCCTTCTGCCATAGGCAGGAAGTGGGGTCAAATGATCCCAGCAAGATAAGCATCCAAATGCCTTTTGAAAGAGTTCAGAGTAGATGCTTGCACCACCTCTGGGGGGAGTCTGTTCCAGACCCTGGACATTCGGACAGCAAGAAGTTTTTCCTTATGTCTAATTTAAATCAGCCTTCTAAAATGTTATGGCCATTAGACCTTGTTATCCCTTGGGGAGCCCTGGTAAATAACTGTTCTCTCAGAGCCTGGTGCACCCCCACCCTTATGTACCTACAAGCTGCCACCAAGTCACCCTGAGCCATCTCTTCTCCAGGCTGAAGAGTTCCATGTCTCTCAGTCCCCCTCATAAGGCTTTCTCTCTTGGCCTTTGATTATGCAGGTGGCTCTCCTCTGTATTCTCTCCCTCCAATGCCCATGACCCGTGACCAAGAGGATCGAGAAAAAAACTACCTGCCCCCCCAGCCCCTTAAGCCCGGCCCCTAGAGCCCCTGGGATTGTTCCAAGCCATGTTATTCATGTCCACATGGATGAGTAGCATGGGGTGGTGGTCAGAGGGCCAGATGAGTTTGGAGAGCCTCTCAGTTACATCATGGACATAACCCCCTGGGAGGCAGCACACCTCACAGGCTAAGGGGACAGAGTGACAGATCGCTCCCTCTGACCTTTCTCTTCAGGCTCACCACCTAGAGCCTCGTGCCCCTCCTGCACACCCTTCTGTATGAACTCTCATGCTAACTCATGCACCGGGCCTAGAGCATGCCTGTTTGCATGCTCTGTTCATGAGGCTCCAGTTGTGTGGCTCCCTGAAATGCTGGGGGTCTGGGTTGCGGTCTGCTGGGTGTGCGCTGGGAGTCCTAGGGGTCCTGGGCTCAATGGGTGTGCGATGGACTTCCACCTGCGCATTTCTCCCTGAAGCCAGGTCCAAACTACAGCTTCTGCCATTGGCGGGCACTTTTAAACTCTGTGCATGCACAGTAGGGCCAACTGTTGGCACTGTACCACTCTTGGTGGCTGGGGGTCCCTGTCCCTGTCCTGCTAAAGAAGGGGGCAGGTAAGTACCCTCCCCTTCCCCAGGCCTACGCTATGGGGGGGAGCACCGAGCAGAAGCCCCTACTTGGGGACTGGGCCAAGTAGAAGCTGGGGGGGGCATGACCCTCCTCAGCTCTTCTCAGCTGCCTAGCACCCACCCACTGCAGGCCCCACCTACCTCCCAGCAGTGCTGTGGGGTCTGGCTTGGGGTTTGCCGGGTGTGTGCTGGAGTTCCTAGGGATCCCAGGCTCAATGGGGGCATGACGGGCTTCCACCTGTGCATCTCACTCTAGAGCCAGGCCCAAAACCTCTCTATAATGAGATGACTGGCTCTGTGGATGCAGGGAAAGCAATGGACATAGTATACCTTGATTTTAGCAAGGGTTTTGATACTGTCTCCCACAGCATTGTTGCAAGCAAACTGAAGAAATATGGGTTAGATTACTAGACTGTAAGGTGACTGAAAGCTGGCTGGATTGCTGGGCTCAGTGGGTAGTAACTGATGGCTCAATGTCTAGCTGGCAGCCAGTATCAAGTGGAGTGCCCTACAGATAAGTCCTGGGGCTGGTTTTGTTCAATATCTTCATTAATGAATTGGAAGATGGGATGGATTGCATCCTCAACAAGTCTGCAGATGACACCAAGCTGGGAGATGTAGTAGAGACACAGGAGGAGGGCTAGGATTCAGAGAGACCTCAAGAAATTGGAGGATTGGGCTGAGATAAATCTCATGAGGTTCAACAAGGACAACTGCAAAGTCCTGCATTTAGGATGGAAGAATTCCATGCACCGCTACAGCTTGAGGACTGACTGGCTAAGTAGCAGCTCTGTAGAAAAGGACCTGGAGGTAACAGTGGACAATAGATGGATATGAGTCAGCAGTGTGCCCTTGTTGCCAAGAAGGCTGACAGCATACTGGGTGGCATTAGTAGGAGCACTGTCAGCAGATTGGGGGAAGTGATTATTCCCTTCTATTCTGCACTGGTGAGGACACATCTGGAGTACTGTGTCCAATTTTGGGCCCCCTACTATAGAAAGGATGTGGACAAGTTGGAGAGAGTTCAGCAGAGAGCAACAAAAATGGTTTGTGGGCTGGGGCACATGACTTGTGAGGAGAAGCTGAGGGAACTGGGTATATTTAGTTTGAAGAAGAGAGGACTGAGGGGGGATTTGATAGCAGCCTTTAACTACCTGAAGAAGCTAGAAGATGGAGCTAGATTGTTCTCAGTGGTGACAGATGATGGAACAAGGAGTAATGGTCTCAAGTTGCAGCAGGAGAGGTTTAAGGTGGATCTTAGGTAAAAACTTTCTCACTAAAAGGGTGATGAAGCGCTAGAACAGGTTACCCAGAGAGGTGGTGGAATCTCCATCCTTGAAGGTTTTTAAGACCCGGCTCAACAAAGCCTTGGCTAGGATGATCTAGTTGGGGATGGTCCTGTTTTGAGCAAGGGGTTGGACTAGACAACCTCCTGAGGTCCCTTCCAACATTAGTTTTCTATGATTCCATGGAAGATCCTGATTGTGAAACCAGGAAACCCTAAGTGCTAAGTCCCCAGTTCAGCAAGATACTTGACATCTGTGGATAAGATGCTGTAGTGGATGTGGATAAGGGTCGGTACCTTGCTTGATCAGGATTAAGTAAGCAAATAGAAACACTGGCACATTTTTTTCTACCATCTCTTTCAGCTGTGGCAACCCAAGCCTGTAGGTCAAACAGACCTGAGCAGATGTTAACAAATGCTTTATGTGTAGAAATATGTGCTAGAAAAGGGGATTTGAGAGGCAGGGCTTACGTTGAACTAATTTTTATGCTTACCAGCGTAGACCACCTAGTTCTGCCAGGCACTCAAAAATATTTTCTGTTACTGCACCCAGGGCATATGATCTGTGTAGCTTCTCACACTGCATTATCTATACAGATGATGCATTGAAAATGCTGCTGGAAATAATGGGGTTAGCACCACTTGAACCTCATAGTTACAACCAGCAACCTACCTGGCTCCTGCACTGACCACATAGAGAGGATCTTCCACCTCATGGCCAAATTCACTGCTTTCCCATACCAGAAAGTCCTGAAGCCAAAAAGAAGCAAAGTTAGCAACAAGCAGAACAAAATTTGGGAGCTTTTTAGTCCAGGATCATTTTGTGTCATTTCTAGATGTAAAGTAAAGAAAGGAAAGGAGGCCTCATGGTTGGAGCAACATCAGGGAACATAGATGAAATTCAACCCAACAGATTCATCCCAGCTGACACACAACAGCTGGGCAGCATACCTACAACCATGTTCCCCAAGAGGCTCCACACAAGGGTGATGACTCATATTTCACTCACGGGACTTATTGAAGGTGCTTTTAGAAATGCCATTAAGCAGCCATCCCCCTCACTTCCTTTGCACTCTGTCCTGGCCCCCACGGGTCTCCCAGGGAAGAGGTCATTCTAATGGCTTCCTTGGCTGGGCACCCTGCAGTCTAGTTTACTTCAGCACAAGTCTGTGCAAACCACAGCTGAATATTGCCCTGAGTCCTTAAGTGTCTCTAACCATGACATGATTCTGATACCACTGTCCTCCCTTCACACACTTCCTCTGATGGCCAGACAGGATGCGTCAGTACAGCCACAGATCTTATGACAAGCAATAGAAACTTTGGCCATATGTATATGGGAATAGGATAATTCCTGCTGCTCCACTACAGGGAGTAATGGCAGTGTTGCAGGTCAATCATCTCTCTCTGAGGCCTTACCAACCCTTCATCAGAATCTAGCATGATGTGCTACTGTGTCGTTACTATTAGACCAATGCAAAATATCTACACCTGTCCTTTCTGAGACTATTTCTGAGCAGCCTGAATATACAAAACTGCTCAGTTTACCTTTTGCCACCCAAATATGTGGTTGTATTTTAAAAGTGTCTTAGTTTTCCAGTTGTTTTGAGAATTTGGCCCAGGGTACCAGTGGGAGCTGCTGGATTCTAAGCATATTACAAGGACCTGACCATCATTTCAGAGTGGCAAGAAAGCTCAGCTCTTTTGAAAATATGGTACACAGTGTCAAGATGAGAGCTTTGCGCTGCTCAGCAAGGTTTAAAAATCCAGACCCAACTGTGATGTTAACACTGAACAATTTCATCCTGCATTCCCTTCAAAATCTAGCCCTTACTCCTCCCAAGCCTGTTATCAGACATAAATGCAAACTATGCATTATTTGGAAGAGCTTCATATTTACTCCTTCCATTTGCAGATGATGCCTTAAATTCAGAGCCCTCCATTCCCATCTGTTCTCTTGTTTTGGTTTGCTCTCTGATGTAGGCCGGTTGTTATTCAGGCAGCAGAAAACTGATCTCAGTTTGGAAGTCAGGGGGCTGAGAGATATGCAGGCTGAGACAGGCTGAAAAAGCTAAGGAGAGGAAGGCAGGAAATGTATGCTGTAGACAGATGGCTAATAATTCCACGCAACTATCAATTTTCCTGGTTCTTTAAACAAATTCCTCCAGTGACATTTTTTTCAGAGAGGAGCCAAGCTGGTTACAACAAATTCAGCTTGTTCCTTTATGTTTTCCCTTCCCCCCTTTCAAATTTTGGTTCTGTGTTGTGGGTGCTTGTATTCATTTCTAAAAGCCTCCCAATTCAGGAAAGCAGTGAAGCACGTGCCCAATTTTAAACAGATGCTTAATTTATGTTCTACTGAATTTAAGCATGCGCTTTAACTTAAAAAAGAAGAATGCTTTCTTCAATTGGAGTCTCAGAGTAAAATTTACAGAAGTGCCTACCTGCCTGAGGGACTAAGTCCTACTTGCAGAAGTGAAAACCAAAAGCTACTTTTGAAAATAAGGCTTAAGGCACTTTTGAAAATGTAACCCTATCTGCTTTCCTGCATCGCTATAGACTTAAACTTGTATGGAAGGTACTTCCTTAAAGTCACAGAAAAATGTCTGAAGAGGTGTTTGTCAACCCAGTGTCTGCTCCTC
>JAGPOW010000229.1:31582859-31596735 GCA_030014935.1 Caiman crocodilus
AGCAGGGGAGAGGGCAGTGGCTGCAGCTCAGGGGTTTAAGCTACCACACATCAGGGCTGGCTTAGTGCTGGAATAATTAGGAACCTGTACTGGGAAGAAGGCCAGGTGACTCAAAAGGGGTGGAGCCCAGCATACTAAAAGCCTGGCGGCTCAACCGGAGATCTCAGTCTGCTCCTGACTCCTTCTGTGAGCAGGTTACATGGTGTGAACTGTGTAACAGGTTTTTAGTGTGCTTTGATCTGCCAAGTAAACCACAAGGGCCACTTGGCAGAGTGTTGGAGGTAAAGTTTTACACACACACACACACACAAGCACACACGCACAGAGTAAAAGCTCTGTTATTTGGCATCCCCCAGGAATGGGGGATGCCAAATAACAAAATATGCTGGTTAATTTAGCTGCCCGAACAGGCACCCTTGCCTTCTCCCGCCATGTCTGGGGTGTTGCCGCTCCCCCATGGCATCGCCAACCCTCCCGCAGGCCCTGCGGTCCTCGTGGGACAGGGGTGGGCCCTGCACAGCCTGTCATGCCCCCAGGCTGTGGGGGCTTGGCAACGCAGGCTGCTTTGCCCCGGGCCGTTGGGGCTCAGTGAAACCAGATGTGCCAGGGTGGGCACGTCTGGTTTCATTTTGCCTTACAGGCTGGCATGCCAGTTAATAGAGTATGCCGGCTTGTAAGGTGTCAGTTAATCAAACTTTTACTCTGTGTGTGTGTGTGTGTGTGTGTGTGTGTGTGTGTGTGTGTGTGTGTGTGTGTGTGTGTCTCTCTCCCTCTATCTCCCTGTGGGACTCTGACTCCTCTGAATACTGGCTGTCTCCATAGGGATCAGACCCCTTTGGCCCTCATTGCCTTCAGGGCTAAAATCATGGCCTACACCCTCCCCTATAGCCGTGCCCATACCTCACAATTGTTATTGTGTTGATCACTGCTTCCCCCTGTAGGACTCAGTCCTGGCCGAGTTGTTCTGCAGCCAGATTCGGCAGCCAGAAGCAGCCAGGCCAGGCCCATTCCCATTCCCCACCCCTCTTCTAGACCAGCAATGGCTGCCCTGCCTGCCCCAGCTCCCAGCACTTGGGGAAAATAAAGCCCCAGCTCAGCAGGTGCTGCCAGGCAGGAGGCAATCCCCGCTGTCCCCCACTGCCCCATGCTGCATGGGGGGCTCTGTATGAGCCCCCAACCTCCCCCCCAGCACCCTCACGGGTGCCCTGCACAGGCAAGCTCCAGCCTTTTAAGAAAAAAAAGGTGAAGAAACCCTGGGACTCATTGCTTTTGCTGGCAGGGGGTGATCCCCACTGCCTCACTCCACATGGCAGGCTCTGCACAAGCCCCCAGGGCTGCACCAGGAGCAGGGGGAGGCTGGGGGGACTGGCAGGGGCTCCCCCACGGTCCCCTTCCCCCTCTCCCAGCCCTGCCTCCCCTGCCCCTAGTACTTACCAGCTCAGAGCGGCTGCAGCTCCCTGCTGCAGCCCCCGGGGACTGCCTGAATCATCAAAGCTCTCTGAATCTTTGCCAAAGATTCACAGAGCTTTGAATCAATTTATATCTTTAAATTGGTTCCCTGATTCAATCTGGATTCAGAGATTCGGCCACCAAATCTCCTCTGAGTTGAATCACCACCCCAAGCTTCGCACAGCCCTAGTGACAAGGGTTGTTTCCATGGTGCCACGGTCCTTTCCTTATTTCTTTTTACCAGCTAATTTCGATTTAAGATGTTTTTGCTTTGACGGGGAGGGCGAATAGGGCAGAGAACATTTGCAAGTCCTTTCGGGCTGGCAAGCATCTTCTCTTATCTTCTCGTTACTATAAAATATTGAGAGCTTGTTGAACTCATTTTAAAGGGTTTTACCCTAACAATGATTTCAGAGGCACTACCCATTCATAGTGGACCAGAAGACACATGGTGTAACTTATTTAGGAAACTTAATAAAATGAGGTCTCTGTACTGAATTGTGATAGCTCATTGGTACGTATGGCTTGACTTGGTCCTTGCATACAGGTTGGGGATATATAGCCAGATTTTTAAAGCAGTTTAGCTCCCAGCAATTCTAGTTTAGGCACTTTGTAAAATGAAGGTAGCTGCTTCATGTGGGTGCACATAAACAATTTAAGGACTACTGAAACTGCATCAATGGTGGCTTCTGAGCATCCTTGTAAAACTTGTTGCTTGGTCTCATGTTGCCTGATACAGCTTTTGACCCATTTCTTTGTCTCCTGTGTTATATATGTAAGTGCTGATGCTGCAGTAAACTCCACAAAAGCAGATCTCTGAGCTAAGCTACAGCTGTTTTGAAGTTAATGAGACTCCACTGGCCTGGAGAGCAGCATGGGACCAAAAGTTCAATTTAGAGGTCTTGCTGGAGGACTGGCCTGCCTTACAGCATGTGTGCAAGATGGTAGTGCCTACAGGAACTATGTAAAGAACTAATGCTAATGATAAAAGCCAGAAACTGTTGTTTCAGTCCTTTCCTCAGAGACTGATCCAAAGTCCAGTGGGAGTCTTTCAAATAACTCTTGGGTTGTAGGTAGGGCTCTTTGCCCTTACACAGGCAGAACTACTACTCAAGTTAGTGGAAATATGGATTGAGAGAAGACTGCAGTGTAAGACTTATGATAACTCAATAAGCATGTTATCCAGAACAGCTAGCCACAGATAGACAGTTCACCAGAGGTGACTGAGTTTATTGCTAAGAAAGAAAGATGTCTGTTATGGATGAGAAGAAAGTGTTGGGTTGGCAAACTTGAGCTTACTGGGTAGAACCAGCCCCTGTAGATTGGACCTGGCCCTCCACGGCTCAGGGAATCAGAAGCACGCTCTGGCCCAAGAAGCAGAGGAGGTGTTCCCAGGCTCCTATTTCCTGTTATGTTCAGTTTAATCCACCTGCTACAGAAGAGATGGCATCCCCAGGCACCTACCTTTTTCCATCTATTCACTCTGTAGCCTCTCCTGATCCCTGGGAGGGTGCAGATATTTGTGACCTGAACTGAGGACTGAGTCACAAAAAGCTAACCACAGCAGCAGAAGGCTGCTAATCCCTGCACTAGACAAAAATAAATTCTCCATTATGTTTTTGAGTCTTACATTATTGCATGGTGCTTACCTAGAATGGTAGGACTGGTACCAAGGGGTGCCAATCATGCCCTGAGATATTTTCATCATGCTGGGGTCAGGTTGGTTTTCAATTAATTTGGTTGAATGCCAGGAGTGTGATCGGCCAACAGGTTCACTCCGCCTGGGTAGAAACAGAGGGATCCAAAATATTAGCTAGGCCTAGTCATCTGGTTCCTTTGCCTGGGCTAATGTTCATGAGAACAGACATTGGCAAATAAATTTTAGTCAAACCACGTCACTCTTCAGGTTACAACTACTTTCTGGTTGATTAACTTTGAAAGGCCATAGAACTACCTACCCATCTTAGTTTACCCTTGATGATACATATTCATTCCAAAGTCACTCATATCAAGAATACACACAGATGTACATCCATATATGTCCTGATGTACGTGGATACGTACAAATATCTGTATATCCCAACATGTATTCAGACAATTCCAACAATGCACAAACATATTTAGTGATTGCAACTAAACCCATTAGCTCCTTGTCAATAATTGTACTTGTGTACCTTTATAAACATGGACCCTGTCCCTGCAACACGATTCTTATGAGTGGAGCCAGGTACAACTTTGGCAAATGGAGGGCCTTGTTCAAAAATCAGTGTAGAACATCCTTGGGAGAAAAATTAAATAGAAAGTAGTTGGGGGAAGAAAGTGGGGAGAGGGAGGAATTATAAAAGATATAACAAAATAGAAATGTTTGCGTTGCTGACTACTGTAAAAATGAATTGCCATAGTTTCTGCAGCTTGGAAATGTGCAGTTATTTTACATATATTGCTGATATAATGATGTAACATTAGGTCATTGATAAAATTTAGTATTAAGGCTACAAAATTAAGAATCATACAAAGACACATCTGTTGCTCTGAGACTTGACTTTTGCAGCACAAACAAAGAAGAACTAGTCAGATTGGTTCCAAAATAAGACCAACTTAACATAATTTGTTGTGCAACCTACTATTCTTTCTGAAGTTAGTATTTCACTGAAAAGCCAATATTCAGAGGTACTTTAAGAAAGTGCAATGCATTTCAGTGTCCATCTATCTGAAACAAGAAATAAATTCGATACTATGTGTTCCCTAAAGTGCAGGGCCCCCTAAAGCATGGGGACTTGTGTGGAAACACAGGTAGCACATGCTGAAAATCAGCTATGAATGGAGCCATACATCAGGGCAGATGAACACAGGAGCTTAGGTTACCTTGCAGGATGGGGGATCCGGAGGTAGCAACCACAGAATGTACCTTGTGATACTACTGTATAAAAATCCTACAGGGCACATCTACACGAGATGCTGACTATGCAGTAGCCAAATATTACCACTATAAGTACCAAATAAATAAATAAAAATACTAAATAAATGTGCAGTAACCACTTGTGCAGATGTGCCAACAGATAAGAAATCAGCATTTGTCAAAAGGTATTATAACAAAAGTAACAGCGTGGAGAGTTAATAACAGAAGGCACTTTTACACGTGTTCTGGGGGCGGTCAGGAGGTCATTTAGTTCAACCCCCTGCTCAGAACAGGACCATTCCCAACTGAATCATCCCAGCCCAAGCTTTGTCTATCTGGGTTTTGAAAACCCTCAAGGATGGAGCTTCCACCACCTCTCTGGGTAATCTGTTCCAGTGTTTTACAACCTTCCTAGTGAGAAAGTTCTTCCTAAGATCTAACCTAAACTTCTCTTGCTGCAACTTGAGACCATTGCTTCTTGCTCTGTCATTTGCCACCACTGAGAACAGTCTAGCTCCATTCTCTTTGTAACTCCACTTCAGGTAGTTGAAGGCTGCTATTAAGTCCCCTCTTCCTAGACTACATAAGCCCAGTCAGTCTTTCCTCATAAGCCATGTCCCCCAGTCCCATCACCATTTTGCTTGCCCTCTGTTGGGACTCTCTCCAGTTTGTCTACACCCTTTCTGTAGTGGGGGGACCCAAAACTGAACACAGTACTCCAGATGTGGCCTAACCAGTGTTGCATAGAGGGCATTAATCACTTCCCCTGATTTACTGGCAACACACCTGCCAATGCAGCCTGGTATGCCGTTCATCTTCTTAGCAACAAGGGCACACTGCTGGCTCATATTTGGCTTATTGTCCACTGTAACCCCCCAGGTCCTTTTCTGCAGAGTGGCTGCCCAGCCAGTAAGCCCCCAGCCAGTCAGCATGGGACCGTTCGTCCTAAATTTCAGGACTTTACATTTTTCCTTGTTGAACCTCATGAGATTTCTTTCAGCCCAATCCTCCAAACTATCTAGGTCACTCTGAATCCTAGCCCTATCCTCCAGCATATCTACTACTCTCCCCAGCTTGGTGTTATCTGCAAACTTTCTGAGGGTGCGCTCTGCCATCTTCCAGGTTGTTGATGAAGACATTGAACAAAACCAGCCCCAGGACCGACCCGTGGGGCACTCCACTTGATACCAGCTACCAACTAGACGTCAAGCTATTGATTACTACTTTCTGAGCCTGATGCGTCATCCAGTTTTCTATCCACCTTACAGTCCATTCATCCAGCCCATACTGCCTTAGCTTTCCTGTGAGAACGTTGTGGGAGATCATATCAAAAGCCTTGCTACACTGGTATCCCCGCATCCACAGAGCCAGTCATCTCATCATGGAAGGCAATCAGGTTGGTCAGGCATAATTTGGCCCTGCTAAATCCATGCTGACTGTTCCTAATCAGCCTTTTCTCCTCCACTTAGAAATGGATGCCTTGAGGATCTGCTCCATGATTTTTCCAGGGACTGAGGTGAGGCTGACTGGTCTGTAGTTCCCTGGATCCTCCTTCTTCCCTTTCTGAAATATGGGCACTATGTTTGCCCTTTTCAAATCATCTGGGACCTCTCCTGATTGCCATGAGTTTTCAAAGGTGATGGCCAATGGATCTGCAATCACACCAGCCAACTCTCTCAGCAGCCCCGGGTGAATCCCATCTGCTGCCATGGACTTGTACATGTTTAGCTTTTCTATATAGTACCTAACTTGTTCTTTCACCACTGAGGGCTGCTCACTTCCGTCCCAAACTGTGCTACCTAGTGCAGTAGTCTGGGAGCTGACCTTGCCTGTGAAGACTAAGGCAAAAGAGGCATCAAGCACTTTTCTGCACCCTATTTCACAAGGTGGCCTCCCCCATTCAGTACAGAACGTAATGGTTTTGGACAAACTGATTACAGCAATGTGAAAAGGAAGTGAAAACTTATCATGTGACCACTGCTCTGTGATGACTGTCCACATGCTTGATCTTTTCCCAAGGTGAATGAAAGCTAAACCTAAATATCTTACTGTTCTTTGGCTTGGATGACCTAGTTGGGCATGGTCCTGCTTTGAGCAGGGATTTGAATTAGATGACCTCCAGGGGTCCTTTCCAACCCTAATTTTCTATAACTGTATGATTCTTTCATCTCAGACTAAGCTGTCATGGTATGACTTTCATTTACTGCAGAGTAAGTAGATGCACATTAGATCTGTGTCAAGCTTCAGAAGCTGGTTCGATTTGGAGGAGATTTGGCCCAATTCAGCTGCCAAATCTCCAAATCTGAATCGAATCAGGAGACCAATCAGAAGGTCCAACTTGATTCAAAGCTCTCTGAATCGATTTGGAAAAGATTCGGAGAGCTTTGGAGAGTTGAACAGTCCCCACTCGCTGCTGCAGGGAGCTGGCCCCAGACTCTATGCTCATAAGTAGGGAAAACTTTCATGTATTTACATGGGCACGGTTTATGAAGGAGACTAGAACATCAACATTTAAGGCATATTCTTGGATGTACAGGTGAATATTTAGCTCCAGTTTTTATTTTGAGGCAATAACAATATTTAGTTTGTCAAAACAGAGCAGTTGTTTAGCAAAGGCAGCTTTTGATTGTACTAGTCTTTCACTAAAAACTGATCCCAGCACCTGCTTTATTCCAGAGTACAAGTTTCAGGTTTAAACCATTCAATTTCAAACCATTGCAACAATAAGCATCCTTAGTGTTCTCTAAAAATGGTACCAGCACTGGCTTTATAAAGACTGTAATAATGTGAAACCCTGACTCTTATCCCTAATAAACTGACTCAGTGGTAAATCTTTCAGTACTACTGTTCATTTTTGCCTCAGGTGAAGACTGACAACATGTTTTAAGTGATGTAAACTAGCATAGCTCAGGTGACTTTAACGGAGATCTGCCAATTTGCAACAGTTAAGGATTTAGACTAAAAAGATGAAGTGTTTCAAAATGCAAAAGTGACTCAAATGATTCTGTACACTTAATGTACCTACTAGAATAGGTTATCACAACAAATAAAGCATATTTTCTTTATTGTAAAATTTAGGTTTGTGGTGAAAAACGACCCCTCTGTTTTAAGTGGTTCCAATGCCATGGCTTGACAAAATGCCTCCAAGATACCAAAACCTCTTAAGGGATTTGCATAAAACCTGTGGACAGCAATGCAAATATAAGGGGGGGGGACGGACAGCATTTAGACAGTAGCACAGTTCTACCCCAGTGGACCTAGTCACAAGACTGGATCATACAGAGTCTGTAGGAGAAGCAGTTGCACTGATTAAACAAAGGATGCTGCTTACTTCATGTGATAAACTGGAAGAATGGAGGGGAAAAGTCTCTAATCTTATCCAATTGCCATTATCTAAGGGGTTTCTTGTAATTTCAGCAGTTACAACATTTCAGACAGAAAGGTGATTATCAAGTTAACAATGTTCTTTCAGCACATTCTCTCAAGGCAATCTGTATTGCACTTCAGGATGTTGCAGAGATTTTGTGCCATTAACAGCTTTGTGCTCTTTTATTTTATTGGGGAGGATAGCGTGAATTCTTCTTAGATAATACAAAATGTAAACTCTAGTTCAGAGCAAAATTCAACTCAGTTTTCACTCAGGAACATCAAAAGATCTCTCTCCACTAATTTTGCAAATGGACTAGAGAAAATCTGTTCAAAATCCCTTCCACAGTTTAAAAGAAATACTGAATTATAACCTTATCTTGTGCTGACAAATTAAAAACATATTTGTAACTAAAAAGCAATTACTTTAAATTAAAACACTCATTCACATCTTTCCCCTGAGCATCTCGAACACGAACACACACACAAGCACTTTGTTTTAAAAAGTCTAAATTTCTCAAAACAGGTACACAGGTCTTTAAGCTGCATTTGCCTTCTTCATATTTTCTAAGTTTTCCCTTCACTAAATGTCCAGATGAAGTACAATTAAAAAGAGATAAAAAAAATCAAGCATAGCCCTGAGATTTTTTCCCCTTGTTTTTCAATAACTGAACCCATATAACTGTCTGTGAACAGCCTTTATCCTATAACAAAATGCGTTGCTTAGTGTGAAAGAACCACATCAATAACCATGTCATCAGGCATCTGGCCACATTCACAAGGACACTCCAGCTGGTATTAGAATAGTGTGAATGGGGAATGAAACTCCCCGTAAATTTAAAAGTTTAGATTCACCAGGACACAGTTGTACTTTGTGCTGTTCTGGAGATCCAGAACAACATAAATCTAATCTAAATTTTCTGTCAAATTCATTTGCATGTTTACTTTGTGCTATCAGAACAGCAGAAAGAAACTGGAATCTTGGATGACTCAGTGTATTGTGGACTTGATTCTCCTTTCATACTATTTTAATACCACTATTGCTGGAGTCATTTAGATGGGATTACTTAATTTATATTGGTGCAATTGATAGGATGATATTGTACAGTAGTTGAAAAGTGCTTCCTTTATTTTGAGTGAGATCATCAAGAGGAAAATAATATTAAATAATTTCAATATATTTGAGAAATGTGCAAAAGAGCAACAGGTTTGCTTCATTCGGTTTTGCTTTGCCATCTGAAAGACAAACAGAAGAAAAAGTAGCAAAAAGAAAAAACAAAACCTGACAATTAATGTCACTTGCTTATTTTGGATTCTTCATGTTTAGTGCTTTCTGGTACTTTTGAGTTATTTTGGTCAGTGAGGATGTCTCCACCCCTGTCAACTGTCATATTTTATATTTTGCTCCTTTATTTTATAGTGCAAAGATGTTTGTATTGTAAAGCGTACATACACACTACGCTTATAACAAAAAAGAAATTCATCCACCACTGGACCTCCAGAGATATATTGGTGAAATCCTTAAGGTTGGGGAGAAAGTTATACAAAACCTGTGGAGATACTGGCTACAGCAAATAAGCACATTCAAAGACATTAGATGATAACTGATAATGAAAACTACTAAAACTACATAGATGTGGGGGGGAGGAGGAAGATATGTATACAAGGGCCACATCTTCAACTGGTGTAAATCAGTGTATCAGCACTGAAGTCAATGCAGATTGACATCAGTGCTGAAGATCTGGCCTTAAGTGGGAGGAAATAGTTTTGAAGTAGCAGTTGTCCAGGTTCTCCTCTAAAAGTAAATTATAGACTGGGACATGGGAACAGAAGCAGGAGGAAGCCTCTGCAGGCTGGACTCCAAGGTGCTACAGAAAGGGCAGGAAATTATTTTGGCTGGAGAGCCGCTTAATGAGTTCTGGTGAGCTGTGGAGTGCCGCAAGGTTAGCCCTGCCCACTGACAGGTGCTCTGCACCCTGGTCATCATCTTGGGACTGGAAGGCCCACCTCTAACCCTTGACATTTGCCACCAGATGTCCCTCCCCTTGCCCTCCAGACTGCTTCTGGGAGGGGAGAGTTGCCATCTTGGAACCAGAAACCACCCCCCAAAGCATATGCTGAAAGTCAAACATCTATTATAACATATTTTAATTTTATTACAAAAAATATTTTTGTCAAGATTTGTGTTTACACAGTGTATAGAGAGATGACTGCATCTTGTCATAGAAGGCAATCAGGTGGGTCAGTTATGACTTGCCCTTGTTGAACCGATGCTGACTGTTCCTAAATGACTTCTTCTCTTCCAGGTGCTTAGAAATGGATCCCTTGAGGACCTGCTCCATGGCTTTTCCAGGGATTAAGCAGAGGCTGACAGGTCTGCAGTTCCATGAATCCCTCTTGTTCTGCTTCTTAAAGATGGGCACTATATTTTCCCTTTTCTAATCATCTAGGAATCATCCAGGATTTCTACTGACTGCCACAAGTTTTAAAAGATAATGGCCAGCAGCTCTGCAATCACATTGGTCAACTCCCTCAACACCCTAGGGTGCATTGCATCCCTCCCCACAGACTCGTATATGTCCACCTATTCTAAATAGCCCCTAAACTGTTCTTTTGCCGCTTCTGGTTGCTCACCTCCTCCCCAAACTGTGCTACCAGGTGCAGTAATCTGGGAGCTGATCTTGCCTGTGAAGACGAAGGTGAAAAAAGGCATTGGGTATTTCAGCCTTTTCCACATTATCTGTCACTAGGTTGCCTCCCCAATTCAGTAAGGGACCCACCCATTTTCTGATCTTCCTTCTTGTTGCTCACATACACATAGAAACCCTTCTTGCTGCCATTCATGTTGCTTGCTAGCTGCAACTCCTGATTTCATCCCTGCATGCCTGAGCAATATGCTTATCCTCCTCCTTACTTGTTTGTTCAAGTTTCCACTTCTTTTAACTTCCTTTTTGTGTTTTATCTCACAGAAGAGTTCCCTGCTAAGCCAAGCTGGTATTCTGCCACACTTTCCAGTCTTCCTGTGCATAAGGATAGTTCATTTCTGGCCCTCAGTAAGGCTTCTTTATAGTACAACCAGCTCTCCTGGACTCTTTTCCCCATCAAATGGCCTATCAGGGGATTCTGCTCATGAATTCCTTGATTGAATCACTCTGCTTTTTTGAAAGTCAGGGTCTGTACTTCGCTGTTCTCCTTCCTTTCTTTTCTCAGGATCCTAAACTCAATCATCTCGTGGCTGCTGTTGCCCAAGTTACCACTTCTACATTCCACAGCAATTCTTCCCTGTTTGTGAGCAGCAGGTCAAGAAGAGCATGGCCCCTGGTTGGCTCTGTTGAGACCAAAATTAGGGTCTGCGTCTACGTACAAGGATGAAGACACTATGATACTGCAGCACAGATGGAAAGTAGGCCAGTGAGTGAACCAGGGGTGACCTTGTCTCATGAAAATGATATAAGACCCCTGAAAGAGGTGTCCTGTGAAGATTTTGGGGCCAAATGCAGAGCCACCTAGGTAACATGTACATAGCCTATAAAGGGTGCGTGTGGGCAGAGCTCTGTGTGTGTCTGGGTGTGTGCCTAGGGCTGTGTGTGGTTTTGCATGGGACTGAAGGTGCATGTGTGTATAGTATGCTTAAGGGTGTGAGACTGATTGAGGCCTGTGTTGGAGATCAACTGGGGTGTGAGAACATAGGGAGAGACTGACTGAAGGAGAAGATATACAGTCCATGGAGGCTGCATATACTCCAGAGGCTCAAAGGTCTCCATGTAGTTGCTCCTTTCCAGATTTACTTCCACACTAAAGTAAATAGGGTTGGCTCCCCAGACTTTTCCTCCCTGGCTCTATGAGTCTTTAACACAGAGCAGCTTGTTGCTTTATTAGGAAGTATTGCCTCAGTCCTCCCCCTCCTTCTTCTGTCTTTTTATTAGTTAAGTACCCTTGTTAAAAAGGCAACAAGGTGGGAGGTAAGCCACTACTGACCTGTATAGGAGGACAGATGGCTAGTGACGGATCAGGCGGCAGCGGAGATAAATAAAATTACTCTTGCCCCTCTGTGATAAATTCCACCCCTTTCTCCGTTATAGTTAATTGATTACTTAGTTATTGGCTGTTCATTGATTAGTTGTGGTTAGTATTTAAGAGTGTAAACCTGTGATTACCTGTTGATGTTTTTACTTGTTAAATGGTGTTAGTTGCTGTTGTTATTAATAAACCATGTTATTCGTTTCAGTGCTAACTGAGTGTGTGTGGTAATTAAGCTAACTTTATCTAATTGCCTAGTAAATTGGATAGTGATGTATATACCCTGGTTTACCAGCTAATTATCTCAGGGCCAAGAAACACCTCCCTTTACGTGAACGGACAGTATAAGGTACAGCCCATTGAGCGACCTCATTTAATTAGGTGCTTATTTAAGTCCCTGTGTAACAGCTCCTTCAACACTTGCACCAGGAAATTGTACCCAACACTCTCCAAAAACCTCCTGGATTGCCTGTGTGCTGCTGTATGGCCCTCCCAGGAAGTATCAGGGTGACTGAAGTCCCCCATGAGAACCAGGGCTTGTGACTGGGAGACTTCTGCTAGCTGTTTGAAGAAATCCTCATCCACCTCATCCTCCTGGTCTGGTGGTATATAGTAGACACTCACCACAACATCACCTTTGGTGTTCTCTAACCCTAGCCCAGAGACTTCCAGGAAGCCTATCTCTAGTTTCATACTGGAGCTCTGAGCACTCAAACAGCTCTTTACATAAAATGCAACTCCTCCTCCTTTTCTCGCCTGCCCGTCCTTCACGAACACTTTATACCCATCCATGACAGTGCTCCAGTCTTGTGCGTTATCCCACCAAGTTTCTGTTATTCCATTTCATAGTTTCATAACTGTGCAAGGCCTTCCAGGTCTTCCTGCTCGTTTCCCAGGCTCCATGCATTCATGTACAGGCATCTGAGGTTACTAGCCAATTGCCCTACTTCCTCAAGAAGAATGGGAAGACCTCCCCTGTTGTCCTCTCTTTCTTGTGCTTCCTCCAGGTCACCCGTTTGGTCAGTTATCTCAGGGCTTTGGTCTCCATCCCCCAGCAAACCTAGTTTAAAGCCCTCCTCATCAGGTTAGCAAGCCTGTCTATGAAGATACTAGGAGTCCATGTCCTTTTCCTTCTCTAGCGCTGCCACTGGCAGTCCTTCCTCTGTAGTCCTAGAGGTCTCCTTTAGGATGACTCAATAAAGTCATCATGGCAGAGGATACTTTGGAGCCCTCCATCTCCTCCTGTAGCCCTCGCCTGCACCCTGAGGGACACCACCAGGAGGCACCACTGACACAGTAGGCACTCCCCCATCCGGCTGTCACTGGAAGGAACCTGCAAGCTGCAGTCTCCACCGGGCTAAACCAGGACCTGGATGGAAGCGTCGACTGTGAGCAGTCCTGCCTGGACAGACACCTCACAGGTACAAGCAGAGGAAGAGCTGGCAATGGCCGTGGCTCTGTTATTGTGACATCCTCCAGCCATTTATTTGAGACTTTTAATCCACTATCTCTCTCTTCCTGCCCCTCTTTCCAAGCAGACCTTCCCTAGCAAACTCCCCTATAAGCTGACTTGTTTGCTGCTCCTTGATCCCAAAAGGTTCCCTTGTTCCCTGCTGACCGGATTCCTCTTACCACACTTACAGTGGAGGAAGGTGAGAAAGAGTTGCTAGGCAAACTCCCTAGAAAACTCCCCCTCATTTGGGACTGTAGTTAAATAAGGAGCTTAAGTACAGTAAAAGCTGTTTTAATTGGCACCTTACAAGCCAGGATGCTCTATTAACTGGCATGCTGCCTTGTAAGGTAAAAATGAAACTGGAAGTGACCACTGTGGCACTTCCAGTTTCGCCGAGCCCCCACAGGTCGGGGCAAAGCAGCCTGCACGGGGCCCATCTCCTCATCCCGCAGGGCCCACGGGAGGGGCAGCAATGCAGCAGGAAGGGCGGCAACACCCTACACGTGGCAGGAGAGGCGGCAGCCTGAACAGGCAAAGAAGCCTGTTCAGGCCTCTCAGTTAACTGGAATAATTTTGTTATCTGGCACCTCCCATTCCCCATGGGTGCCGGATAACAAAGCTTTTGTTGTATTGGTCTAACTGCTAAGTCTTAACTACTTGCACTAAATAGATGTATGTTAGTTACTCTT
>JAGPOW010000229.1:31599152-31659392 GCA_030014935.1 Caiman crocodilus
ATGTGTAGATGGTGTCTGGGGTTTGCCGCAGTGCAAGGGTGCTACAGTGAGGGGCTGTCTGCTGGCTTGTCCTGCACTGTAACACCCTTGTGCCCTAGCAAGACCCTCCATAGCACATCACTGAACTGGGTGAAGCAACTCTGGGCTGGTAGGCTGATGCCCTGGGGTCCCTGCCAGCTGGGACTGCACCACCCTGGCTTAATGTGCTGGAGTCCCAGGCACATGTAAATGCTGAACTTGGGAGCAAAACACTGTGGTGTGAACTGTGCCAGAGTTTATTCATGTGCATCAACTGCACATATAGATGAGTCCATTATTTTTTTAATAACAAACCATACTGGGTTACTTGCTGTAGTTTCAACATGCCCATGAAATTTCCTTTCAATAGTCTCATAGAATGATGATATCTTGAGTCACCTCCTAGTTTGCACTGATGTAAGCAGGACAAATTGTACCAATGTCAAAAAGCTTCTTGCATATAAATCTGGAGGAAAAAAGAGAAGAATTGGTGTTGTTGCTTAGAGTTGGTGAAGTTACCATGCGTCAAGGACCACTAAACCTTGAGGGTTTCCTCCCAGAACATGGAAGAGAATAGCTGCGGACAAAAACAGAAGACAAAGCAAAGCCTGGGATACTAACTCCATGAGGGGAGCTCAACAATAAATGAAAAGAATAAATATAAAATAGTGGCTGAGAGCTCTTGTAGAGGGATTGTGAGAATGACTATGTGTAGTCAAAGACAGCACACTCTGCATGACTTCTGAACTGTGGAAATGAAGGCTGAGAGAACACAGAAATGCTGGCAGTCGAGAGCAACACTTGCTTCCTAAACACAAGTAACATGCGTCAAAATGGTGTAAGTTACTATTATCACATATAGTCTTTATATGCCCCTTTTCTTCTGTAGTTCTCAAATACTCATCACCGGCACTTTACAGCTGGGGATACTGAGGGATGAGAAGGTGAAGGTCTGTGAAGATGCTCTTCCCTCTCTTTGCCAGGTGGATCCCATCTCTTCCTAGCAATCCTTCTTCTTGGAACAACATCCCGTGGTCAAAGAAGCCAAAACCCTGCTGGTGACACCATCTGTGCAACCATGTATAGCTCTGCAGGATGCCTCCACTCCTGCCTTCCCCTTCCTCTTGACTGGAAGGATCAAGACTACCACCTGAGCCCCTGCCCCCTTCATCCTTGCACCCAGAGCCCTGTAGCCACTTTAGATATGCTCAGGGTCACCCCTGGCAGTATCACTGTTGCCCACATGGATAAGTGGTCAGAGGGCTGGATGAGCCATGGTAATCCTTCTGTAACATCTCAGATCCAAGCTTCAGGCAAGCAGCACAGCTTCCGAGACAACAGGTCAGGCTGGCAGAAGGATGTTTCCATCCCGCTCAGAAGGGAGTCTCCAACCACTACCGCCTGTTGCTTGTTCTTGGTGGCAATGGTTTTAATCCTTCTAACACTGGGGCGGCCTGATCTGTCCTCCTGTTGCTAGTGCTCACTCCAGGAGTCTCCTTTTATATCCTGCTGAGAGTGGAATGGCTCTGCCCCCCGTTAGAGCTTTTTCCAGACACAGGCAACAAACACCCAGCAACCACCCAGCAATCACTCAGGTAGCAGCATTCCCAGATGCTCAAAGCATGCGCCCAAAACACATACAGCCACCTAGAGAAATACTCAGCAAACCAAACACGGACAGCGCTGGCTCACTTTCCTTCCCATAGCAGGACTGGGGGAAGGGGATTGTAACTTTTTTTCAAATTCAGCTTCTGTCTCAGTGAAATTCCTTCTCTTCCCAAACGTAGCCACTGTATTGTCCTGATGTGAAGACAGAACAAAATACCTTTCTGGCCAGCCCTGCAACTGCTGTAAACCTCAGTTGGTCTCTTTACATTGGGTAGTTACTGATATACATCTACTGAGTATCAGTCCTTTAGGTATAAAGGAAACATTTTTTTCTGATTCTTCTTAGGTCAATAAATAATTAGTTTAAACAACAAGAGCACAACACAAAGCTAACATTCCTTTGCATGCTGATATAAAACATACAGCAACTGCAACAGGAGAAACTCTGAAACAATAGATGGAATGTGCATCTCAAATTCAGTCATTTCCTTTACCAAGACTTCCAGACCTGGTGACTGGCAGCAAAAATGTTACACTGTGAACCTGTTTATCCAAATGCAGAACAGACAAAAAATAATTGCAGATAACCAAGGGGACTGTCAGCACGAAGGGGATTTTCAGCATGAGCGTCTCAGACAGATCGTCTAAAACAGCGGTTCTCAACTTTTCACACTGGGAGCCATCAGAATAATTATCAGGTTGCTGCAACCCATGGCCCCCAACCCTCTCGTCACAGTCTCTCATCCACACAGTCTCTGTCTCTCTCCCCGCTCTCCTGGCTGCTGCATCTGGCCCTCCCCTCCCTCTCTGGCTGCTGAGGCTGCGCTCACAATGCTGTGTGCTCGACATGCCCCTGGCTGCATGTGGCCGCCATGCAGGCTGCCAGCATTGCAGCGTGCGCAAGGAAACTGCATGATTCCCTGGAACCTCCTCGTGGCCCTTTACAATGTCCTTGCGACCTCCTTTTGGGTCACAACCCATAGATTGAGAAACAGTGGTCTAAAACACTGCAGTAGCAATCTACTTTTAATCTGAATTACTGAGATACAAATATCCTTTTGAAACCCATAGGTTAACACCCACATAAAAATCAATATAGATGAGGGAAGAAATAGGCCCTTTATCTGTATATGTGTGTATGTCTGTGTACCTACATACATGGGCCTGATCCTGATCCTTGGCCAGTGATAAATCAGTTTGTGTCACGAGAGGATCTAACCTCTCTGATTTGCAGTAGTGTGTCCTTGATTTATTCTTGTGCATGTGAGATCAGATTCAGGCTTTTTGGCCTCAATTTCCTGCAGAAGCTGCCAAAGTATTCATGTCTTGTCCTTGCTCCTTTCATGATCCCTTTCCTTCCCTTCCCATGCACTGCTCCTTATTTTATGGGTGTGAAAGAATCACAGAAGTTGGAAGGGAAGTCAGGTCATCTAATCCAACCCCTGCCCAAGGCAGAATCACCCCTATCTAAATTATCTTACACAAGTGATTGTTTAACCAAGGGTTGATCAAGATCCAGCCCACAGACCGGATCCAGCCCATGCAACTATGTCATCTATCTATGGGTCTGGAAATTGGAAGAGGGGAAGCAGGGGCACCATTAACTGCTACGGGTCTTGGAGCAATGGCAATTTATGATGCCACTACTCATCCACTAAATTCTTGGGGAGCCCTGTGGGCCAGATAATACAGCCCCACGTGATGGATCAGGCCCAGGGTCTGACGCTGTGCACTGGATCAAGTTCACAGGCTTACCAGATCCAGCCTGCAAACTGATCCTGCTCACCAGAACCAACCTGTAGACCAGGGGTGGGCAAAATAGGGCCTGTGGGCTGGATCTGGCCTGCCAGCTGACTGGATTCAGCCCACAGGCGGGCAATCTCCAACTAACTCTATCTGGCCCAGCTGGCATGGGAGTGGGGGGAGAGAGGGGGTGAAGGAGCTCAGATGCTCACAATCCCCTACCAAGAAGGCACGAGACAGGCAGGTGGGGTGGCAGCCACAGCAGGAACCAGTGTGGGCTCGGCTGCAGCCCTACCAGGCAGGTGTGGAAGAGAGGCCAAGAGAGTCAGTGGTGCCAGGCTTGACTCCCCTCTCCCCCACAGGGACTTATCTTGCTGCCCGCTGGCAGCAGCTGCTTTCCTAGCCCTTTGCAGCATGCTGCAAACCAGGCAGGCAGTACCGATACCTCCCCCCCCCCGCCACCACCTGCAGACAGGGTGGGCTCAGCCATGTCACAAAGAACAATCCTCCCACACACCCCACACCCCAATCACACACCCTACACCCCACCATACCCACACACACACACAAAACCCTCCCACCCACCCCACCATACCCACACACACACTCCACCCCCCCCACATACACCCACACCCCACAAACACCCTCTCATACACACAGCTCACCCTCACCATATCCACACCTTACACCCCCCAACCATATACTCCCCCAACCACCCCCCTACCACCCCTGCATTCCCCCCACGCTCCCTAAACAATATACAAGAGTACAACTTTATTATGGGCTATTATGCAATTGCCTCTATATACACTATGCAAATACACATAAATCAGAACTAAAACAGTTTTTGAAATAAAATTAAAATTTGTTATAGCAGATATTTGATTTTTAGTATATGATTTCTTTTTTTTTCCAGTTCCAAGATAGCAAACCTCTCCCCAGCCTCCCAAAAGGAGTACTTCTGGGGCAAAGGGAGGGATTTTCGGTGGCAAAAGTTAGGGGTGGGACTTCCAGACGTGAGATGGTGACCAGGGGGTGGGCACCTGTCAAGGGGCAGGGCTACCCTTAGAGAACTTGACAACTTACCATAACTTAAATGTCCCTCCAGCCAAAATAATTGCCTACCCTTGCTGTAGACCAACCATTGATTTGACCCATGTGACCCAATGAGTTGGATACCACAGGTTTAATCTTTTTCTTTTAATGACAATCGTACAACTACTAGAAACACTGCCACAAAAAAAAACAAGAACACCCTAACCTCGTAGGGCCTGATCCACAGGTAAACAGGGTAACAAGGCACACCTCAATCAAAATCCCAAGCCTTGGACACAGCCAACACCCAATGTTTTTGAGGAAGGTAAAAAACCCCTCTGACACCTGTCATAACAGGAGGTAAAAAAATCCTTCCCTGTTTCAAGTGGCAACAAGCAAAGCCCTAAAGCACGGGGAAAAAACAAATACCCTCCACTCTTCTTTACAACCTTGGGTCCTCAAATACAATTCTACACATCATACACCCTCACTATACAGCCAGGACTCCACTTTCAGTTATCCCATCCCCTCCATAAATGTATCCAAAATCCTTTAATTTTCTTGCTACTGAGAATGATTCTCCAAATTCCACTTATTCCAGGCTGCAGAGCTCTTCTCAAGATCTCAAAGCCATCTGGGAGAGGAGGGTGCTTCTGGGACTAACTGCTGCTCTCCATTGTACATTCCAGGGATTGCTATTCTTTGATTATCCCTAAACAATGTTTATCCAATCTTTTCTTGAACACCTCCAATGATGGAGGTCCTGCAACTTCATGCAGAACTTTTGATCCTTTTAGTAAAAAGAGCTCTTTGCCGAGACATCCAACTTGATTTTTCCTGACTCTGCCAACAGGCTGTAAAACACAACTGTTCTGATCAGTTGGCACCTTACTTCTACTTTTTATATTTACTACACACTGCAAACAGAAAATCAGGCATGCTTTGCTCCGTGGTGATGTGATGCTACACGTACAATCTCAGGGCCAGATCCTCAGGCGGAGAAAAACAGCATATCTCCATGAGTTTTCAACTATCAGAAAATTTCATGCACCAGGAGTTCAGGCTACAATTCTGGGATTCCTCGAGCACTTTGAAGCATTCTTTTTCTACCACACATTTCAGATGACCAGTGATCCAAAACACATTGTTATTACTGGCGTGTTGACAGAAAGCAAAGAAGCTTTGGAGCTGCACCCAGGAAAACAGCTGAGTCTAGGGCTGGTAAACTGGAAACTCCCTCCCACTCCCAAATTATCCTGGATTAAGGTTACTTCTTGTTTGCAAACAAAATTTCAACACCAGTGATAGCACCTAGACATGCAGGCATAGTTGGCTTTCCATATACTCTGGTCTCTCTATGTGAGGGTCGCATTCCAAAAAAACCTTGCATAAAGTGATTTTGCATAAAGCAAATCCATTATTACATGTAATTAATAGGGATACGTACCAGCTTCACTCTACTGCCTCCCAAAGCATGACAAATTCAAACAGTAATCACACAATACAATAACTGCTGCGCTGAGAGGCTGCAAGCTCTGTGCTGCAAACAGTGGCACACGCAAGGGGTGTGTTGCCAGGGCAGCACAGGGCAGGCTGGAGAGGCACCTGGGGGAGGAAAGCAAGATGGCAGGGAATACCAGCTGCTCGCCGCTCTTGGCTCTGCCCTGCTTCCCTTCCCTGGGTGCCTCTTCTGCCTGGCGGATGCAACCCAGCACGGCTGGGAACAGCGGAGCTGTGTGGAGAGGCTACAAGCCTTATGCTGCAAGCAGCAGCTCACACAGAAGGTGTGTCACCAAGGCAGCACAGGGTGAGCACCTTCTCTGTGTGGCCCTGCTGTTCCCTGTTTCCCTGTCCCTGAGCCTTTGCAGCCCTGCCCAGCTCCCCCCTTCCAGGGGCCACAATCCCCCTCTTCCCCTCCACTTACCTGCCGGAGCTGCCTTCAAGGCTACTTGGGGCCATGTGCACGTACTGCACATGTACGTGGCGCCCAGTCTCACCGCCTTCCTTCCACTTCCTACCAGCTCGTGAAGGCTGGAGCGCTGCACGCCTGCAGAGAGCTCATTGCTGGCCGACTTCTCAGAAGATCAGATTTTTCTTGCACAAAGCGAATTACTGGTATAAATAAGGTCATTGCATATAAGCAAATCCGCACAAAACGAATTTGCATAAAGAGAGTTTACAATAAAGCAACACTCACCTATGTCGCTGATGGCAACATACCATACAAAAACCTCTGAACTGCGAATCTTCAGTAAAACACTGCTGTTGGAAAGGAAACCGCTAAGTGTGAGGGGTATAAACCTAAGGACGCTGACAGATGTGGAAGTTTGTCACATGCCTGTAGAGCCATGGGTGACTGGTGCCTCTTGAGCCAGTGGGGGGACTTGCCCCCCCTGACACCAGTCAGGGACCAGGGGGAGGGTCCACCAGCACCCAATGCAACTGACTGGGGGTAGGGGCCATGGAAGCGGGGGTCCCTGCAGCGGATCCCACTCATCAAAAATCAGCCGCACCGCATCCGGAAGTCCTGCTTTTGCTGGTGGCCCCACTCCTTGGCCGGCACTCAAAGGGGCGACACTGGTGCTCCCACCTGCCCCCCTGCCCGCCGGCTCAACAGGGAGTGCAGCCTGACAGGGGGTGCACCAGTGCTCTCAGGGGGTGCATGTGTACCCCTATGCATCACCACTGTCTACAGACATGCACTGACAGACATGCACAGCTTCAGAGCGCTTTAAAAATGACCGATTGGGCAACAATCTGAATCCTCATTATATAAGGGTTCAGATGAAGGTGCTCCAACGGGGAGTGTCTTCATTACTCTCTATCAGCGTGGCTGGGAGCAAGTCCCTGCGCTGTCTTTGGAATGGGAGGGGGAAAGGGAGCAGAGGGGAGCTCATTCTGGGGATTGCCCTCCTGGTTCTGGATGGTGGGGCAGGTAGACTAGAGCCTCCCACCTTGGAGCCTCTCCAGTCCTTCTTCCCAAGCCTCCAGCGCCAGTTGAGCAACCCCCAAAATGAGCTCCCTCCATTCCCTTCCCACACTCCTATTTCAAAGAAAACGCTGGGGCTTGGAGGGAGGAGGGGCAGGGCTAGGGAGAGTGTGGCTGCAAAGATGCAGCTGCTCTAAACTACAGCTCATTTCCCAATCTCTGGGACCCAACAATGAATGTCTGTTGGGTCCTGGAGATATCTGTAACACATCACACTTCCTGCAAAGCCCCATGAGTTACAACAGGGAGCTGCATGTCTGTCAGTGCCCTAAGAGACGGATATTTCTCTCATGTATATCACTGTCAGGCAGAGGTAACTCGCTGACTTAAAACTGGAGGAGAGAAAGATTAGACCTTGAAGAATATTTACAGCACAAGTCTTCAGTTGGTATAAATCAGTGCTAAAAGGGGCCATGCTGATTCATAGCTGCAAATCTGAGCTGTTTGTTTCTTCTTTCTCATTAGTGAAGAAAATGTAGTGAGCCTGAATCTGTATTTGTGTACAAAGTTATACATCTGAACCAATTTCACTGAAGTCAATGGAATTATTCCTGATTTACATCTGTGTTAATAAGACCAGAATCTGATCCCTTAGGTGCATTCCTTCTCCAGTGACTCGATAAGTAACAGGTTGGGCCAGGTGCTTGCCTAGCATAAATCTGTGTAGTCCCACTGTAGTCAATAAAGTGGCAAAATACTATTACAAAATATTTAATACAATTTGTGAAATAAACTCACCACCTGTGCTTCATGGTATCACAGATCTGAGATGAAAATACCTCTTGGACCATCTAGATTACTCTCCTACCATTACAGGATTATTCTTTCTAGAGCAAGGTTGTCAAATATATGGCCCATGGGCTGCATCCACCCTATGGAGCCACACAATCCAGCCTATGGATCTTGGACCAAACGCAAACATTAGCCTAGTACATAAGCTGGAATCAGCCGCACAGGCAATACATGCAGCCCAGAAGGCTGGCATGGGCTGTGTGCTGCCTGCTGCAAACCACTGGACTAGTCCTGTGTGCTGGCTCCAATACAGCCCAATCCAGACCAGACCCAGAGCCAGTCTCGGGGCCAGTCTGGTAGGGCACAGCATGCAGCACATGGCCTCTGTCCCCTGGGCTGCATACAGTGCCCACAGTGCCAGTTTCAGCCCATGTGCTCCCTGCAGTGCAAGCCCCACAGCAGGGCAGGTACATGCTGCATGAGGCACACAGGTCTGGCACAGGGAGTGCACTGTATGTGGCACCTGGACTGGTCCTGTGCACTGGCTCCAGTGCAGCCCAGTGCATGTGTACTATGGTGTGTGTGTGTGGGACTTGGCGTACAAACACACACATACCCCACCCCCTCCCTCCCTCTCCTAGCCTGGGGGCACCAGCATGGGCCCCAGGCTCCTGCTTGCCACCACAGCTACTCTTCTCCTCCTGCTGTTCCCCTCCCTCACCCACTGCTCCAGCACCACATCTCAGAATGCCACAGGAGCTGGCCCGGCCCAGCCAGCACCATGAGCAAGAATCGCAGGAGCTGGGCTGGCTCCTGCCGAGTCCTGCGGTCTGGCAGTGCAGCTGGGAACCAGGTGATGCCAGAACAGCTGGAAGATGGGCAGTGGGGTGGGGAGAAGAGGTGGTACTGGGTAGGAAAGTGGCAATGAAATGGCAGTGGCAGGTTGGGTGGGTAAGTGGCAGAGAGCAAATGGGCGGGCATGAGAGTGGCAACAGCTGGGTGGGAGCACAAGGCCTGAGCCAGTGCCCCAGGGCCAGGGCTGGCAGGGGCCCAGAGTAGGGCAGCAAAAGCGTGGGGCCCACGCTGGCAGGGGCTCTGTGGAGCCAGGCTGGGCTGCACCAGCAGGGAGACCGGGGAGCTGACCCAGCTCCTTACTACTTAGAGCCCCTGCCAACCCAGGCCTCAGGCTCCTGCCACCCTGCTCTGGACCCCTGTTGGTGCTGATGCAGCGGCGTGGGCCCTGTGCTCCTGCTCAGCTGTCACTGTGCTCCTGCGCACCCGCTCACTGCCACTCCCCCCACACCAGTGTCTCTGCCATTTCTCCACTTTCCTGCCACTGACCTCACTTCTCCCCTCCCCCTCACCCACCTGCCAGCCACTCCAGCACCATGTGGTCCCTGACTTCATTGCCGGGACCACAGCACTCAGCAGGAGCCAGCCTGACACAGCCCCAAGGATTTGGGAACTCACCCATAGTCCTTCCTTGCCTCCTCTCCCCTGCCCCCCTCTCCCCCCGGTGTTCTTAGCTGAGTTTCCCAGAGGGAGGCAGGAAACAGCCCCAGGGTCACCAGGCCAAAAGCCTGTGCTAGGTAGAGGCTTCCAGTTGGGGGAGGGGTGGGGCTGGGCAGGTCTTGCTGCTGCGGCTGCTGGGTCCTGCCACCCCTAGATCCTGCCGCTTGTCCCCCTGGGTCCTACTGCTGCTGGTGTCTTGTCATCTTTGTTTTTTAGGGGCCCCATGGGCCAGACAGAATGGCCTGGTAGGCTGGATCAGGCCCAAGGGCCATATTTTGCCTGCGTCTGGGCTAGGATGTCTGTTTGCTCAAAACTTATACTGTCAAAAACATTTTTATGGCAGCACAAGAGCAACATCTGTTTGTGCCCATAGAAAAAGGAAAAGAAGAGGACAGATTCTGCTCCCTGTTACACTATGGTAAATCCTGAGGAATGGAGGGTCAGGTTATTTAGGGTATTTAGTCTCCTCACGATGCAGATAGGTACCTACCAGAATTGTGAAAAGCACCTAGAAGCTTACCTCCTACAGAGTTCTCTTATGGAAATCAATAGAAGCTTTTGAAAAGCATTCAACAGCAGTACAGTTACACTACATTTATACTAATGTAGGAGAAGACTGAAATTCTGACCTAGTTCTCTAATTATCATCCCCTTACTTATTTACATTATTTATTTTGTAATGGTAATAAAAAGAAAACTGGCCTGCATCTCACACCACTCAGGGCTGCTCTGACACAGCTCAGTATGCTGCTGAGGGGCTAGCTGAGACATGAGGGTCCTCCAGCACTGGGCTAGTTGGCAGACAGTCCCTGCACAAAAGCACCCTCGTGCCACAGCCAGCCCCATCAGTGTCTAGACGTGCATTGCTTTACTTTAAGTCAGTGTTTCTCAACCTATGGGTTGCAACCCAAAAGTGGGTCGCAAGAATATATGAAAGGGTCATAAACAAACTTTAAAAATGGATCAACAAAATGCATTCTCCTTTAAAAGAATAAAATGTGGGAAACTGTGGCTTTTCCCTTACAGGCTGTCAGAGTTTCAACCTGAAACAGGCTGCTTGGGGCTCTCTGTGTCCCACACCACCTCCTGCCCCACACCCTGGGGGGCTGGAGCCTGGAGGCAGGGAGCAGTGGATCAGAAGTAGGGGGTCACTGGGTTGGGACTGGCTATCGATATTTACAAAGGGGTCCTTGTTTAAAAAAAAGTTTGAGAAACATCACTGTAAACAATGCTGCCATAAGATAGTACTCATGTTTACAAGTACTTACATATGGCAGTGTTTATTAGTTTACTGTGGCCTAGTAGGGCCACATATGTAGACGCTGAGACTTTATTGTGGAGCTAACTAGGCAAGTCCATAGTAAACACCTTGTGTAGATGCTCCTGGACACTCCCAAATAAGCATCAACATCCTGCCAAATTAATGCCTTGCTCAGGGCACAGGATTTCAATCAAAGCCTTTCATCCTTGGCATCTCTTTGGAGCAGTGGGAGTGGATAGAAAAAGCTATGTGTGAGCTTGGGGAGTTGTCCTGACACAAATCCACTTCCTGATGCTTTGAAAATTCAAAACGCCTACCAGTCTAACTTGAAACTCTTGCTGATAGTCTTTTTTTCCATAAAGGGGAAGTTGTGTTTGACAAAAGAAGCAGCTGAGCTATGCCAGTTTATACCAGCTGAGGGCCTGGCCCAGGAAAAACATCAAGCATATAACTAACTAGAACAGATATGTGGTGGAAAGGGAGCACAGAAGGAAAGCCATCCTTCCTCATGTGTTCTTCAGCTGTCATCTAACTCCCCTAGCCCATGCTGTTCTCCTGTGCTGAAAGTCAGCAGTAACACCCTCTGGACTGAGTGTGTGGGATACCGGTAGGTCAGCAGGGCCCTTTGGTACACGTGTCCCTGTCAAGAGAAACTAAGATACTATCAAAGCATGTTGAGTGGTATGCATGTGTGCACATACAAATATACACATAGATGCACTCATGCACACATGCAAACAGTCACTGGGCACATCTATACAATAAAACATAAGATGTTGACTGTGCAGTAGCATCACGTGGCAAAAACCCTACCAAGACACTACTGTGCAGTAGTATTAGGTTACTGCACAGTAGCATCACTTAAAATGAATTTGCCAGTGCTACTGCTCAGTAACTCAGTTACTGCACATTTATTTAGTACTTGCTTATACAAGTACAAACTAAATGTGCAGTAACCACTGCGCAGTTGCATCTTGTGTAGATGCACCCACTGTGTACCAAACTTTAAGAGCACATTAAAAATAGAAAAAAACAAACAGATGAGATGGGGATGAGGGCAGGGTAAGATAACATCAAAATCTCATTTTTAATATGAACAAAGAACAATGCATCCTGGCTGAGGTAAACCAGCTGCTAAAAGCCATTATTGTTTCCGTTCTTGTCCGTGGGGAAAGATCACTATTGCCAAGCTGGATTTAAAGGGGGAACTTCTTCCCTTAGTCACATCTGGCAGAGCTTGGCCAATAAATTCATCCTTCCAAAAAGTTTTGGAGGAGCCAAGCAACACAGATCATCAGTGATCGGCAACAGTCCACTACAGCTTCAAACTTCTAACTGTTTATAGCCTAAGACTTACAAATGATAATTGTGGGGCTGGGGACCTGTTGTGAATGCTGTACGTAAAGCAAGAGAGAGAGAGATTAATCACTTCCGGACACAGTTCTCTAGTCACCGACTAGAGAAATGATCTCTGAAAGTATAGTCCAATAGACAAAACACAAACCGGAAGAAAGGAAATAGCTCCATTTTACAGATAAGAAATTGAGGTCTGAGGAATTGATATGGCTGGCCTAAATCACATTGAAAGTCAGTGGCAGACTCAGGGAATGGACTCTTATTTTCTGTTGGAGAGGCCAGGCCTGTATTTTGCACAAGGACAGGAAATGCATTCCACAACTGGGGAGCAAACCTCTGAAAACCTCTTTTCTACAAAGTTTAACACTGCACACAAAGCAAATTAAACAACTTGCTGTATCTTCCCTGACTGTAAAATCTCTGATCTTATACCATCAGAAAAACCCTGTCAGCACAGACTGGTGGCTGAGGACAAAAAAAAATTCCTATTAGGTTAGTATACAAATAGTCAACTGGGTACATCACATGCATAGGGAAAAACACACAGAAAACAGATAGTGTAACTATTAACTAACACAATTCTTTCCTCCTCAGAAAATAAAAGAGCTTGAAACTATTGGCAGCCTCATTAACAACAATTCTTACTGTCAAATGTAGGACTGACAATCGTCATTTTGCTAATTAAGAAAAAGGCCCTCTGAATAAAATATCTGTGTGAGAAAAATTCTCTTCCCTTGTCAGTTCTTTCCCTCCTGCTTTGTCCCATGGAGAGCTGCAAACTGAGGTGTGCTGTAATTGTTTCTTGTTCTATATTCAGAGGGCTGCATGCTGAAAGCACATGCCAACACACAAGGCTTTAGACTAGAGGTTTCAGATAGCTTGGATTCCATTCCTGTGAGAGGCAAGACTTCTTTGTATACATTTAAATCCTCCCCCTACACACAGCCCCCTGCCACCCCCTCCAATTCCCGCACGCATCAGCCAGGAATTTTAAGCCATTGCAGATGAGCTATACCCAGGAAGCCAGGACAGCACTTTTACCTAGACTGGCGAATTTAATTGGTCCAGAACTGGAGAGAAAGACTTCCTTGCTCACCCTGCTTATCTCCATCTGAATTCTGCCCCAAATTGTGCTTCAACTGATTTTTTACCAAGTCTCATTCTACTTTGCCTCTCACCTCATATGACTACTCATACTCTGCTCGGCATAAGCCTCTGAGGAACCTGGGGAAGTGTAAGACAGGAGGGCTGTGATTGGGATTCATTGTACTTATGTGATTGAAAGGAATGATTTAGGGATTTAGAGAAAGCATGAGCCCATCAGAGCTGTTGGTCGTGCATACAAAATCATGGAGCCCCACAGTTCAATGCCGAACGGATTCAATCTCCCTCAAGACACAGCTTGCCACCTTACCCACAGTTGACCGCTCAGCCATGAGCCTGCAGAAGTGCAAAAATGTACCGAACTTCCCCCTCAGGTACACCAGTGAAACACTATTCAAGTCAACAGCTGCAGTTCTGCTCTCGCATCAGTGTCATCAGTGCAGTTATTATTACTGATTTACATTATCGTGACAGAAGGATATTTCAAGACAGAGAAGGAGCGACATGGGAGAGCTGGTTCTGATAAAATGAACACGTATCCCATGTTAAAAAAATGAGGGATTGTTATTACAGACCCAGAACAGAGAGATGGCCCTGGACCCAGAACACTTACACTTCTGCTCTTTTTGCTTTGAGACAAGGCTACTTCTGTGGCATTTCAAGCAGAAGTGGGCACAGAAAGCAAAGAGAAGGAGGTGATAACCTTATTCTTGAAAGATTTCCAGCACCATTTGACAGGCCTCAGAAATTCAGATTGCTTAGATTGGCCGTTGGGCTCCTAAGCTAGAGACAGAAATGACCCATAAATCTGTATCACTGATCAGAAACCAGTTCAAATCTGTAACACAACAGAAGTTCAGTGCATATAAACTGTTTTCAAAAGGGCAGAAGATGTTTTAAGATAAAGTTACCATATGTCTGGGTTTTCTCGGACACATCCTCTTTTTGGGTCTTCCCATCCATATGAGTGGTTTTTTAAAATATCGACAAATGTCTGGGATTTTGCTCTGCTCAGCATCAAAGTTTTCCCCAGCACCAGGCTGCAGCAAGGCAAGCAAGGCACCTGCTCTTCCAGTGGAGGAAGGGAGTGAGGGAAGGGAGCTGCATGGCCGTGCTCACAGGGGTGGGATAGTCTAGAGATGCTTGCAGGGCTGCAGCGAGCAGGGGGCTGTGGGCCAGGAGTGAGGGGCAGTGGCAGGGCTGGGGGGGCCAGGGGCTGCGGGTTGGGAGTGAGGGGGTTGGGAAGGGCTGTGGTTTGGGAGCGAGGAGCACCGGGAGGGTGGTGGAATGTGGGTCGGAAGTGCGGGACAGGAGTCTGCAGGTTGGGAATGAGGGGCATCAGCAGGGACTGGGGGGAGGGCTGCAGCTTGGAAGTGAGGCGTACCAGCATGGTCTGGGGGTAAGGGACTGTGGGTCAGGAGTAAGAGGCAGCAGCAGAGCTGGGGGGAGATTGGGGCTTTGGAGTGAGGGCCAGGGGATGGGAATATCACTGCCTCCCCACAATCATATTATGCCCCCCCCCCCCATAGGTGTCCTCTTTTTTGAAACTGGAAATATGGTAACCCTATTTAAGATAAACCTGGAAGTATGTAGTATCAGCCTTAACTGATCTGGGTTAAATTGGTTTATTGAACTTGTGTTCCAGATCCACTCCAGGTTCAAGTTAACTCCCCAACATCCCAGAATGCTTTGTACATCCCCCACACTGCCCCCTCCTCCCTGACCCTCACAGGGTGGGCGGGTTAGCTTTGGACCAAGCTGTCTGCTCCAGTGGAGCTTGGAAGCACGCTCTAGCATCCCCTGACTTATGGCCTGGGTCACTGCAGGCATGGGGCTCCATTTCCAGAACTAAAGTGAATGTCTGTTCACTTGCTTTTCAGTTCAATCTATACAGCTTAGATTAACCTGCAAAGCTTGAATCGATTCAGCTTTGGGCTTTTGGACTGTCTGTACTTAGCTCCAGTGTGTTGAGACCACTACTAAGCTATCTGACTAGCATAGCCCCATATTTGGCTTTTGCTTCTTTCTCTCTATCCATCTGTTGTCCCATGTCATATAATTACATTGTGAATGATATGGAGAAAATATTGTCTTTTTGTTCTGTTTTGGTGGAATATGTAACAGAAAGACTCTGGGTCCATGACTCAGACATGGGTCCCTTGCAAGACTAGATCAAAATAGTATAAAGTGGCTAATTTAATCAAGTCTGCTCTGACGCATTGGATTTCGGATCCATCAGAGCAGACAAAGGTATGTGTTTAAATGCCCTTTATGTGCAATTGACTAATTCTACTGTGCACTAGCATGTCACAGCAAAAACAACGCTAATATGTTAATATGCAGTAGAATTAGTCTACTGCACATTAAATGTCACAAAAAGGCCATGTGCCATTGCTACTATGCATTAGTGCTGGCTACTGTGCATTTGTATAGTACCTTACATTAGAGGCACTAAACTGAATGCACAGCAATGGTGCTTTAATACACATGTAGATGCACCCAGTGACATTTTGGCAGTGTAAACAACTCTTAAAGAGGGCAACTGAGGTATAGGCCTGCAGTTAGTTCCTCCATCCAGTTATCACCATGGTGTAAAGTAGCTTCAATGTAAATGAGAAACAGGCCCACTCTCTCTTTTATTGTTGCCTTTATAGGAAACTACTTGAGTAAGAACTGAGTGAAAGCTAAATACATTAGAACCTGGTCCTATGGGTTTTATTTGAAGGAGTTCCTACTGATTTCGAATGGGAATGGCGGGTGTTTACCTGTACTAATAATCAGGCCATATTGGGCTGTTCTAAAGTGTTATGGATGGTTATGGTCTGAGAGTACAGAAAAACACCACTATGCGAAAAAAGCCACATTAAAACAAAAGATAAAACTTAACTCAGCCTTTATACAGACTGATTCTGAGACAATGAAAAGTGCCTGCATAGTTCCCGGCATAAATATTTCCCTGTAAAGGGAAAATCATCACTGAATTCTCCTAAAACCTTTACAGTGTCCTGGAGTTGTAACTTCGCCTTTCTTCTAAACTGCAGGCATCAGCTTCCCTGCTCAGTGCAATAGTTGCAGTGAAGCCGTAATTCAGCTTTAAGATGTGTTCATCCCATCCTCCCCCTTCCATCCACTGCCTAAGTGGTAGTAAAAAGTGAAATGCCTGGGACTAAGAAACTATGTCCCTAAAAGGAGTGTGGCAGTGCAGTCGCACCCTACTTCTACTGCGGTGTCACTGTTCAAGCTGATCTCCATGCAGGGGGAGCTCCAGACCCACTGCTGCCCTCCCTGCTCTCGCTGTGGGCAGGATGCCAGGCTCAGCAGGGGACAGTGGCAGGGGCATGCAGGTTCCTCCTTCCAGCACCAACTCCCTGCTGTCCCCCTGCCCTGCAGGTTTCCCTTGGCTGGTTGGGAGCAGGTGCTAGAAGGAGAAACCTGTGTACTGCTGCTGCTGCCCTTGGCTGACAAAGGCATAGGAGGATCCCATGAGCTGTTCCTGACATGCTGCAAGGAGCAGATGTGAGGGGAGCCAGGCTCAGCCAGGGACAGTAGTGGCAGTACATAGGTTCGTCCTTTTGGCACCTGCTTCCAGCCAATGGGTAACCCTGTGAGGGCTGGAGGACAGCAACGGGCAGATGATGAAAGGAAGAAACTGTAGACTACCAGTGCTGTCCCTGGCTGAGCCTGGCTTACCCAGCAGCTGCTCCCTATAGCCCACAGCTGGAGAACAGTCATGTCAATGGGGGTCTGGTCCACCCTTTTTTCACGTGCCTGCTCTCTCCCCCACTCCTTGGTATCACCCATCCCCCTCCATCCTGCCATGGTTGGAGGAGCAGTGTGCTGCAAGCCTCTTCAATACATTTGGGATCTGCCCATGTGTGTCACCATAACTGTTTGTCATCTTAATGCAAAGGTAAAGGTGAGCTCCAATAGCTAACCCTACCCCACAGTAAGCCAAGTGACCTGAACACTGTAGGACATAGATTGTCTGGGAAGGCTCTGTCCATAATGACTAAATGCACACCAGTCTTTACAAATATGATGTTGCTAGTTCCATTTCAGTAATGGAAAGAACTACCCCAAAGTAGAGAATCATTCATAAATCACACATCAGTTAAACACCTTGGTCCTCAACTGTCGTTGCTCAGATGAAAATCACTTGCTCATCTTCTGTACAACAATCTTTTTCAAACAATGTGAACTCTGTGTAGTGGATTGGGGCATGAATGATTCTCTCTTTAACAGCTGGGGACAGATAATATGCTAGCTACCCATCTCTTGCTCTTTTTACTCACAATTGCGTAACTAAAACCGAGAATGATCATCTTTGAATAACACAACCCCGCAGCTGTCTTTTTGGAGTGTGCTATAAACAACATTTTTTCTAAAGTTTTTAGAAAATGTCTATTAGGAGATGGGAGGTCTAGTGGTATATATTACATCCCTCCACTGCCCATCTTAAATTGGCAGCTGCACCCAAAATATTTTCTTTCCTGCACTGTTTCTATTAAACTTTATTTATATTCTCTGCTTCCATTGTGCCTTTGGTATTTAATGCCACACACGTTGACCACTTGCTGTACAAAGACATTCTGTCCAACCTTTCCCTAACTAAAATGCAAGGCCCTTTTCCTCTTTGCTTGACAGAAAGCCAAACAATTGCCCAAAGGATACTATCATACATAATGTACTATTATGCATTAAAGCTAAGATTTTTTTTTAAATAGAAGCCTAGCATTGGTCCAAGTCTATTAACATAAACTTTAAGTTACCTGATCCTCAAAAATTCTCAAGAATGAAAAGCTTCAATTGACTTTAAGTTTATAAACGTTCTGAGTAGTTATTCTCTCTCATAATCTTTTTAGAGTTCTGCATAATCTTTTTAGTCCCTCTGCTATTTTTCCCATTTTTTTATAGCTATGAGTTTCTTTTATATAATTAGAGGGTCAATTTCTGACTCATTTACTCTGCCAATAGCCTTATCAGGTAAAATCATGGTCCTAAGAAAGTCAAAGGGAGTTTTACCATAAATAGCTATGAGACCAGAATTTCACCCAATTTAACTGAAAAATAAGATGTCATGACATGACTAATAGTGTTGGACTCAACTGCTACACACCATTCTTCATGATATTTTCACGTCGTTCCTATTGCCACGCTTTTCTGGTTTTCCTTTAATCAGGGATCCTCTACGCATGGCCCATGGGCTGGATTCAGCTCACAGACGTGGGAGAGGGGTGGGTTTGGACATCTTTTGGCAACAGAGATCTTCATCTGTATCTGTACCATGCCTGGGCATTGGGAAGTTTTGCCTGTGCCATGACTGAGTGGGAAAAAGGAGCAATTGCATTTGGCAACAGTGACAGCCAGGTCCTAGTACTGCCCTGCCTCAGACATGAACCAGGTCATTCTGATCCATTGCTACAAAAACATTGCTGACCACTGCTATAATCCCCTCATCAAATACACTAACATATTTATACTAATTCAGTTGAATATGGTAACCTTCTGTCTTTGGAGACCAAAACTAACTAAGAACCTCTTATTCTCCCCTCCCACTATCTTCAGTATATCTCTGTTCAAGTCATCTAGGCTACTCAGCTGAAAATCTGGACCCCAAAGACGAGTTTTGCCCCACCTTCTCTGTGTCTCCTCAGCAGTCCATTGCTCCTTCTCTATTTTCTAAACAATCTGTCTGCTAAAAGGTTTCCCCTCTTTTGCTGCCTCCTTCAGAATTCTGCAATAGATCTTGTGTGGCCTTAAGTCTGACCCTATCCCTTAATCAACTACCCTGAGACATGTTTACCTGTCTCTGATATCTAACGTCTCATCTCCTCTTCTCACCCCTCCTAACTGTCTGACCCTTCTAGAGAATTCATTTAAAGTTTTAGTAACTTTGATCTATAAATTACTCTGACCTTCTCTTAAACCTTTATTTGTGTCCCATACTGACCCCTGACTACCTACATATTTGAAACATTTCTTATTATTTATCTTAACTTCTCAGGAACTTTGCTCTTCATTCCTATTTTTTGCCTCCTTGTCTCTATTTCCAGTCTCTCGCATTCCATCTCATCTTCTCTCCAGTCCACTTGTGTACCTGGTGTTACAGTCCTCTCTTGTATCAATTTCTTCACATTATATTTGTGCTTCTGTGCATTTTATTGCCAACCATAACTCTGGGGAACACTCTTATTTCTTTCTGAATATTTCTCACTTGCCCTCACTGATGTCCTTCTTTCCACTGCTTTCTTCCATTTGACTTCATCCAGTATATCCTATATTCACTTCCAGCATTTGCACTGCTGTCATTTTGCACTGTATTTTCCTATCTGGATTTATCCATGGTTCTAATTAAAATCTAGGATATTATGATGAGAGACAGTTCCTGTCCAATCTTTGGACCCAGGTACTCCCGAATTCTTATGGTGTTTCAAACATTTGCAGTTCCATTGCCAATCTCATGTTATTAGGATTTTCTAAAGGCTCTGGGCTCTTGGAGCCATGTGATTTCAGGAAAATCTTGACATTATTTTTTTTTAAAAGTATACTTCTTCCTTTCCGTATAACAGACATAAAGTTGAGGACATGAACCCCAAGTCTTAAGACTCCAAAATTAAAAAACAAGACCCAATGCTTATTCATTCTACGATCTCATTTTAAAGACAGTAATAATCGCAGGGGAGGAGGGGAGGGAGACGACAGTTTGGGGTTGGTGATAGTGCTACCATAAACAGCATTATGCAGGATTTAAAGTTTTTTTAATAAACATTTGCTTGAAGACTGCACCAGTGGACCCATGATACTTAGAAAGTTAATGTGGAACAGCTCCTTAGAGTTGTGGCAAGTTTCTTTATAGTTCCTGAAACTTTTAGGCATTTTCTTGTACATTCTAATTAACAACAAAACCCAACTACTGTCACATGATATTAACACAAACACAGGTCTGACATGCCCACACAAAGCAGGAAGCAAAGAGGTTAAGATTTCCTTTCTTGCCTTATCATGCCCGGTTACACTGTGATTTGCATGATGTAACATGACGTGCGAGGGGCCTACAGATGTGCTTGTTCACATTCTAATTAGAATACAGAGGAGCAGACTCAATTAATCGAATCTGCTCTGCGTTCTAATTGGAAAGCTCTAGCGTCCTCCCCTCATTATCACGTGCATTACGCCCCCACACATCCTCTGCGAATGAGCTTTAAATAAAGCGTCCCACAGACATTTTGAAATGTGCAGCCACTTAATACATGTGACAGTAAACTGTTTTATTTAGAGCGGCTGTCTGGAAACTGCTCTAATTAAAATGACGCCCCCACCACCTCTGAGCACATAGCTAGGCAGCCCTAGTGCTGAAATTCATCTACGAGCTGCGCTGATCTCAGCAAAGGGATATAAAGAGAGTGCTTCAATCTTTAACTCTGAATATTCTTATTCTGTAGATTTAAGTCACCAACCCTGAGATGTAATTATTTCCTCCTGTGCAAGAAAATTTCCTATAGCTGATTAATCCCTATCTCCTAGAAAGCAGAACTGATTTCAGCCTCTTCTGTACTCTTCCTGATCATCTTAATGTCTGAAAACATTTCATGAGAGGCCTTACGCTGTAGTTGTCGGTTTTGAAAAACACGTTACCAGAGCAGAGACATAGAAGGAATCCCAAAGAGTTCTCACCCGAAAATGTACGTACTGATTTTTAGACGGCACCTTTTTTGCACAAAAAAGGCAGAACTGCTTGCGTGTTTGTCATCAGCCCTCTTGTGGCTGGTCTAAAAATAAACCATAATATGAACTACTTCACCAGTGATATTAAGTGGCAGCGTCCTGTGTTCCATGAACTCTTGTCTCCTCCAGATCCTTTTCTGGAGGTGGTGTGGCTTAGTTGATAATGATGATGTCTGTGAGCCCTCTGCTAATGTCTTGGAACTTGAGTTGATTAGGGATTCTTTTGCCAAAAAGTGTTTTCATCAGAAAAATGCTGATTATTTGCTGAAACCAAAGTTCTGTGTGAAAATGCATTGGTTCTGAAACAGCCTTTTTGAAGAAAGCTTTCCTAGCTCCAGGATAGAATTTCTAGTCAAAATGAGAGAGACGCTAACTCCAGAACAGACTGGTGTGTCAGGCACACCCCTAAGATGTTGGACACCGAGATCCAAGTCTTTGGCCTGAATCAGGCAGAGCAGGCTATTGGCTAGTTTAGAATCACTTCTAAAGAAGAAGAAAGTTTGGAAGATTTTGTTTTCATCCTAGTGCAAAAGCAAGAAAAGTTTCATAGTGACAGGAAAAACATTTCCTGTTCAGTTCTACTGAGAACCTTGCACATCAAGGTCCTATCCTTCCATAGAAATAGGAAGAGGAATAGGAAGAGGAAGAGGAATAGTCACTCTGTAACAAGTCCTGTGCAGTCCAGACATGCATGGATGGTAGGTTTCCTGGGTCATGTAGCGGTGAAACACCTTGTGCCGCCACTTCTTGTGCCCAGGGAATACCCATGTCACGTGTGCTTTGGCATGTGGCAAGTTGCCCCGGGTGGTATAGGGAAGGCTGGGGTCCTGAGGGCCTCCTGGAGCTGCAGTTATAGTGATCCTGCTGGGCAGAGACTTGCTGGCAGCTGCAGCACGGTTCCAAGAGGCCCAGCTCTGCTTTTTAGCGGGGCATCCTGCCTAAGCATGTGCTACTTTGGGTTTTTTTCTGCATTTTTCGTTTTACCCTTGGATATCCAAGGGTCAAAAATAACCATGGAAAACCCCCCTGAAAATAGAGCAGCTCCTGCTTGGGCAGCGTGCCCTTGCAGCACGGACAACTCTGGACTGTGCGGTATGTGGCATTGCAAAGGTGTTTGCAGCGCCACATACCGCATGACCACGCTCATCTAGATGCACCCCCTGTGGCCAATCTATGAACAGCAACGACACCTCTTCAACCCACATGGGTATATTTAAAGTCAAAATAGCAATACAAGTGGGGCACCCTGCTGGAAGAGAAATGTAAATGATCCCATGTAGCACCTACCTCTAGAGAAATAGGAATTAAAAAAAAATGAGGTACATAAATCACAAAGGTATCTGCAATTACACTTGTTAGGATGGTATTACAAGAACAGCCAACCCCCCAGTGTTCTGTCTGGACAGTAGGGATTTTTGCCTTCCTGTGTACTGAGGGGTATGGCCCTCTTCCTTGAATTTCTTCAGCAGAATTTAACAATCTTTACAGCGGCAAGACACTAGTCACTGTTGTTGCTCTGCTTTACCTATGGCAGCTTAGGTTTTGTGACAGAATTGACTGTGTAGTTGTAGTACTAGATTAGATAAGGATTTGTATGGGGTGGTTTGGATAAGGATGATTCGGTCTCAGGCAGGGAGCTGGACTATATGACCTCTGATGGCCCCTTCATGCCCTACATTTCTATGATTCCATGAATGTAGGGATAGAGTCAGGGAAAACAATTTTGAGGAACTGGGAGGTGAATTAAGGGAGAAAAAGGGACAATGCATTGTGGGAAACAGATCAAATCATAAGAAGGATTACCAAACTATTCCAGTATAGGAATTCCTATGTAATATCATCATAGATTGAAGGATATGATAGGTATCCTAGCGGCTCTTTGTTGACAGTGCGAAATTCATAGAATTTCAATAAAAAAGAAACAATAGCTAGCAATATATCAACAAACATTAATGAAATGTCTAAACTAGAGTATTCTGTGAAGAATGAACACCACAATCATAATCACCCCATGAAGGTAGAGAATATACACATTCATCTGCTAAACTGGGGGAAAGCTGTGGAGAAAAGAGACTGGATTTAGACCCTGCCATGATGTTTAGTCCCAAAGATTTCCAGGATTTTTTTTAGCCTGGATCAGTTTTTTTGATCTGACCTCAATCCCACAAGCATGCTAAACTATGTTCATGTGCACCCACAAAAACAAACATGCAAGTGAGCTGCTTTGTCTCTGTAACTGTTTGGAAGCAGGGGACTAAACCGGGGCTTTTCATTAATTTGGTAAAAACAGGTTCCTTGCTAAATATGCCACTGACTGAAGGTTGTTTGAGAAAATGAACTCAGTCTTTGCTTTTGAGAAAGCCCTATTTCTCACTTTGCCGTGAAGAATTACTGCATACTTTGAAGGGCACTCACATGTACATTTTTAGCTTGTGACAACTGCATTTGTCTCCACAATATTCAGACTCTATTTTGCTCTTTAAGTCAGATAGTAGGCTTCCCACAACATTAAAATGCTTCTAGATATTGAACCTAGAGATTTTCACTCTTTAAAAGATACCTTAAATTGCTGCTTATTAAAATGTAGGTCCTTCACTGTCTGGCATGATTAGTGTTTCTTTTTGTATGTGTAAATTCAGTGTTCGTGAAAGCTCCCAGGCTTACAGTTCTGAAAAATGAAGTTATACACAGAGTAGATAACTTCCACTCCACAGAGTGGTAGTGGCAGCATAAAGTTCCCCACAGGGTATATCTACACAAAATACTTTACTATGGAGTAGCATCATTTACTGCACAGTAAGCATGCATGTCTACATGTGCAAATGCTTACTGCACAGTAAAAATTGCTACACGTGAGTAAATTTGCTACCTGCAAATGCAATTAGCAGATTTACTTGTGAGTAATTACTTTGAAGTAACACACATGTAGACACCAAACAGGAGCAAATTCGCTCCCAGTCAGCCCCACTGTTAGGGGGCCAGCCTCAGGCTAGCCCCAGGGCTCCAAGGCCAGGAACCTCCTCTGCCCCAGGGCTGGGTGGGCTCTATGCCCACCCCAGCCCCAGGCCCTTAAAAGCCTGCAGGTACAGGGAGCCCTGGGGCACAATAGCGGAGACTCTGAGGCCACACCAGGCCACTGTGTCCACAGGTCAGCTGTGCCAGCTTGCCTACACCCCCACACTTCTGCCTGGCACCATAGTGCCATGAGGCTGCCAGGCCCACGCTATCTAGGCCTGCAGGCTTCTGAAGGCTCCTGCCAAGCTTGTCAGGACCCTGGCTTAGCTGCAGGCAGCTCCTGGCTACTCAGACTAGCTCCATCGGCAACCCCTAGCAGCCTACTCAGAGCCTGCAGGTGCTGTGGCACAACACCTCACTGTGCAGCACCCAGTCTCACACTGTACCCCTGTGCTGGGTGCTGCAGGCAGCTGCATGGGTCTGGCAGCACAGGGACAGCTACACAGAGGCCCAGAGAACTGATGCAGAAGGCCCAATGGCATTATTATCACCCATACTACACCCTGTGGCAGAAATGCCACCATCTGTGTCCCTCTCCAGAAATCTGTCTCTGCCAGAGAGGTGAGAGGCTGGTGTTAAATTCCTCAGGGAGGGGGATCTTCCTCCCTGCCTACATGACAAAAGCCTGGTGCCTCGGATGTAGATTCTCTGGTCACCTAGGGAGGGGGAGGGAAAAGCCCCACTCACCGGCCCAGGTGACCCGTGATGCTTTTCAAATTGGTTGGCTGGTGGCCAGCACTGGCAGCTTCAATTGGACCGGGCTGTTGAGGTCAGAAAGGTTATTTAAAGGCCTGGTCCAGGAAGAAGGCAGCCATTAGCCATGCGGTCATCCAGGTGAATCTGAAACTGGGAAAGGAGCTTCACCATCTGAAACAGGCTCTCTCCTTATAACCACATGCTCAAATAGTGACCTGCCTCCAGAAGAAGACTCCAAACACCTCTGGACAATGCGTGTGAGTAAGCTACTCAAGATCTGACTAGATTTTTAGCTTATAGTAACTCAGATGCGTGATCAAAAGGGCTACCTCTGCCTTGCTGGTTTGCTCTATGGGATTCCTCTGATATTCCTCTGATACTGCTCTACGTTTTACCCTGTTTCATCCAACCCCCTGTAATCAATAAAGTTCTCCGTTGTGACCAGTGTGGGAGACTTATTGAGGGGTGGGTCTAAATTAGGTCTGTGGACTAAGGGAGACTTTCCTATTAAGCCCCTGACTTGGGGAAGTGCCCCCAGTGCCTGTATTGGGTCTAGGACCCATTGGACGATCAGGCCTGTGTTTTCCAAGGTGCACAGAGCCAGAATGGAGTCCAGAGCCTTGGATGGTGGCAGTGGGAACCCCAGGCTAGCAGGTGTGCTCCAGGAAAGGGGTCGGCCAGACATGAGGCACCCCAGGGAGGGCACTTGGAGCCTGGAAGGTGGTCGGGCACAGTGAGGTGGGTAACTCAACGCAGGAGCACCCCCTACTGGACCTCCACACACCCCAACACCTGGGGCCCCAACTGGTCACAGAAAAACTAGAGACCTTGTGGTGCTGTGGGGTGAGGCTGAAGTACAGCTCCAGCTCACATGGGGTGAGTGCTCCAATGCCCATGTCTACAAGGGGCTGTCAGGCCAGATGCGGGAGCACCAGCACAACCAGTTGGCACAGCAGTGCCATATAAAGGTGAAGCCCTTGTGGTCACACTGGTCAGTATGACCAACTACATCGGTCATGACCAGTCATGACCAACCACACTGGTCACTATGACCAACTACAATCATCAGCTGGGGAGTGCCCACAACTCCATGCCCTTTATGTGGCAGTTGATAGAGATCCTTGTGCCCCAGGACCATGCTGTACACAACCGTGCTGTATACACAGCCGTGCTGTGTACAGCAGCATGGGCGGCCTGTCCAAGCCCCCACTCCAGCCTGGCACGTCTGGTGATGTGTCACTGGGGGACGGCCCCTCGAGCACCAGTAGCCTGCCCTGCTGAGCTCCCCATCCCTAGCCTCCACCAGCAGCTGAGGGAGCGCTGGCCAGCACTTGCCCCGACAGTTCAGCAGCCTCAGGATCAGCCCCAGCCATGAGGTGTGGCTGGCCATGTCACCTCCAAGTACAAGCTGCACCAGCTCCTCCCTAGGGGAGGCCCATGGTTGGGCACCCACACACCACATCCCTCTGCCCAAAGACACCACTGGGAGCCACATGCTGTAACCACCAGCCAGAACTCACTGGACCCACTAAGCACACCTGCCCAGCCCACATGATAAGCCTTGCACTGGAGGGAGGACCCTCACCACCCCAGCTCCAGCCCCAGCAACTAAGCCCAACACCAGCCTCAGCCCTGGCCCTGGCCCCCACTCCCTGCCCAGGCCAGTTGTGTTCCTGTGGTCCCAGGTTCCCCACCCCCAACAGGGAAGTGGGAGATGGCAAGAATTTTCATTGAGCAGCCTGTTCCCCCAAAGATAGGCAGGCACAGGCCTCTCACATGCCAAGAAATGCATTGATGCTGGTGGCAATGTCCTCCTTGGCTGTGGAGGGCAGGGACATGTAGCACAGCCACAGGTAGTCCTCCAGGCAGTGGTGTAGGTTGCAGGTCAGCCCAGGCTTGCCCCCTGCACTTTCAAAGCTCACAGTCCTGTTCTAGGTGTGCAGATTTGTCCACAGCACCATGGTGATCAACAGCAGCAGAATATACTGGGTCAGGCAGTCCTTAGTCTGTGCAAATAGCTCCTCGCTCAGCACCCAGAGAATATGCAGCAAGGACATGCTCAGAGCACAGCACCAGTGTGAGGTGAGGCATGGGCTGGTTCCAGGGTGCTTTCCTGGAGTACCCCCTATGGGGAGAGCAAGGGCACAGACAGCTCTTCACCCCAGTCATCTAAGGCCCCATGCCCTCTGAGCCCAGGTGATGTGGGCTTTCTGGTAGTACAGGACAGGAGCTGGGCTGCAGGATGAGAAGGCCAGTGGGGTGGGGTCTGGAGCTGTGGCAGTAAGTGCTGCCAGCAGCTTGGCCTGTCCCAGCCTGGGAATAGGATGAAGGGGGCAGGCTGCCCACAGACAGCACCCAGCAGCATAGCGACCCCTGGGGAGCAAGTGGCATGGGGGCTCAGCCAGTGGCCACCTAGGCCTCGGCCTGCCCACCCAACTTATCACGGTCTCTGGGCATTCGTGCATGCTTAACCCCTGATTTAAGGCTGGGCACCTTATGGCCCCTGGTATAGAGCTTCTTATCTCAGAAATGTTGCAAACTCTCACAAATAGCTTATTTCTCATTATTCTGTAAGTCCTGAGGCTTTAGGTAGAGGAGAAGCTGCAGCTGGCAGCAGCTGGGATTCAGGCTGGGGGTTGTTGCTGCTCATGTCTGGGGCCCTGTAGATTTGCCAGCTCTGTAGGAGGAGGATCCAGGACAGTACCCTTCTCCTGGACTGGCTGGTGAAGGCATTGGAGGACTGTCTGGTGAATGTGTGGGCCTGGTGGGTGGAGAATGTCACCCATGAGGACACGTGGAACCAGGTGGACCAAGATTTCTGGGTACAGTTCCTGGCTCTGGAGCATAAGCACATGGAGGCTCTGCAAGATCAAAGTGTCCTTGTGGCCAGGGCAGTGGAGGCCACAGAGGATGACCACTGGGCGTTGGACACTGTCCTGGCCTTGGTGGTTGGTTTCATGCTGCTCACTGCCCTACCCCTGACCACAGCCCCACCTGACTCCTTGCAGCAGCCCATTGCTTAGCAGCGGGTCCCCTTATGGGCCTGGGTAGAGGTCCAGTGCCACCTCCACGGACCAGGAGTCCCAGGCCCTGCCCCCTAAGCCCCCACCTGGGACCAGCACCACTGATCCCCTTGACTCTATGTGGGCAAGGAGCTGGAGCTGCCTGCAGAGGGCCCAGGACCATGCGTCAGCTCTGCTGGCTCTGAACACTGGCTGCTGGAGGGGGAGCTGCCCATGTTGGGGGACTAGCAGCTTCCATCACCTCTGGGTGAACTCCACACCTGCCAACCTCTCTACGGTGTGTGCTGGAGTGCTGGCTGCCCATCCCTGGGCTCTGCCCCATAGATGCCCCCCACTCCAGAAACACCCATCTCTGGAGGTCACACAAACCATCACATTGTTGTAAATAGTTTGCACATGGAAGAAGGTGTTTTATTGTTGATGGGTGAGGTGGCTGGTGGAGGGGCTCTGTTCTTGGGGAGAAAGGGGAAAGCAGAGCCTGTTTGTTGGGGAGGGATGGGGAGAGGAGGTCTGTTCGATGCGAGTGGAATAAAAACTGTTGTTCTGAGATATGTCTGCAGTGAGCATGGTGTTGGGTGGGGGTGGAAGTGAGGGGAGGTCTTTGGGAAGCTGTCCAAGCAGGCTCTAGCAGGGAGTACAGGAGGATGTTGTTGGCCAGTGTCTCATATCCAGTGCCCCTGCCCCTGTTGCTGGGTGCGTGGCTCAGTGGGGGGGGGGGGGGGCACTGTTTCTGCCCCCATAGCTTGAGCTATTGCTGCCAGGTGTCCTCCACCCAGGCCTCATGAAACAGCTCCCTCCAGGCCTCACAGATCTTATGTAGCATGCAGGATGCGATGATGACCTGGGGATGTTGTTCTTGGTGCACCAGTATCCCTTGAGGTGGATGAAGGTGCACTCTACCAGGGTGCAAGTCTGGCCTAGGCACTGGTTAAAATGGGCCTGGTGGCAGTTCAGCTGGCTGGTGAAGGACTGCATGAGCCAAGGCAGGAGCAGGTAGGTGAGGTTCCCAGTAAAAAGGGGTGGGACCAGCCCACTGGCATGTCAGGCACCCCCAGAACAATGCACCCACTCTGCACCAGGGCTGGCAGGACAGATCCAAAACATGCAGACATCATGGACACTACCTACCCAGCTACCACTCACATTAGTGAAGGTATTGCAGTGGTCAATAACGGCCTGGAACACAACAGAATGAAAGTCCCTCTGGCTGTAGTAGGGGTGGTCACCATGGAGAAGACAGATGATGGGGATACAGGTCCCATCTGGGGCTCCAACGCACTGGAGAAAGCCCAGGGCATAGAACCCTATCACCACCACCCAGAGAATGGCGTGCTCCAGCATGTCTTGGAGGGTGCCACACACCTCCAGGACAGCCTCCCCTATAGTGGACTTGCCCATGCCAAAGAGATGGCCCATATAGTAGAGGCTGGCAGGTGTGGCCAGCTTCAGGAAGGTGAGGGCCAGCTGGGTGACTCTCGGGAGGGGAAGCCACATGGCAGTGTCCTGCGACTTCAAGTGCAGGTGGGAGCTGCTTCCTGGGTTCCAGAAAGGTGGCCCAGGTCATCTTGAATGCTTCCAACCACTGCTTATCATCCCAGGTCTCTCAGATGATGTGCAGGCACCAGTCCTGGCTGGCCCAGTGGGCCCAGAGTTGGTGTGGCTGAAGGCCCAGGAAGGTGAGGGCAGCCATGGTGGTGGTGTCCAGCACCATGTCATCATCATCCTTGCTGGGGTCTGAATACCAGGACAGGGTCTAGATGGCAGCTGCACAGTGATGGTGGCCCTGGGATGGTGCAGTGTGCCTGGGTAGGCAGTTGCTGCCCATAGGGGAGCCAGTAGAGCCCAGACGGCCATAGGCCAGCAATTGGTCAGTGTGGTGGGCCAGCAAGGCAAGCATGGTGGCCAGCAGAAGTCCAGGACACTGGCCATCACTGCCAGAAGTTGGGGCTGGAGCAGCTATGGCGTAGAGAGGTAAAGGCAGCAATGAGATAGCTGATACCTGCTGTCCCTGCACTGTGCATGCTCCTTCCGGCCGGGAAAGCAGCTGGCCAGGAAGCAGGGAGCTGGGCTGTCTTTTCAAGATGGCTGCTGGCAGCAGTGGCTGGAGCTTCAAGCTCCCCCTGGTGGTGGCAGGGGCCCACTGCAGAGTTGTAGGACATGAGAGAAGTTTGCTGCTAGGAGAAGCAAATCTGCTCCCACATACCTCCATGTATAGATACCATACCATTTATTGCCTGGGAGTGTTTCTTGAGTAGTTACATTTCTGAGAATGATTTTCACAAACCGCTTCTCATGAGTAGCTCCTTTGGCTTTTTACTTACAAGGCTCTACTACTTTACACGATTTGAAGATCTTATTAATTGAGTTGACTACTAGTAGTATAACTGGGGATGGGAGGGAAAGCAGAATGGGACCAGTTCCAGGTGCCAACTTAAAGGGGGCACTGGAATGTTGCCCCTGCGCTTGCCAGCTGGAGGAGTGGGTGTAGGGATACCTGGGAGAGGTAGGACCATCCTACCTTCCTCCTTTCATGCTTGCCAGAACTTTGCACTGTTGTTTAATCCAATAGTGTCACAATTTAAAATGGTAATAATCTAATATTTTTTCTAAACCTGACCCAAAATGCTAAACATTTTACCCTAGCCTGTGCTAGAAAAGTGTTAACCCTGTTTGGAAAACAGTTCCATTTAATATAATCTCAAACACAAACAGGCATACTAAGAAAATCAATTTCCACTTGCTCCTAGTCCAGAAAGGGCAAGAAATATCAAAAAAGAATTCAAAAACTTCCTTGTGGGAGATTTCTCACCTAATTCTCAGATGAAAGAGGACAAGGTATGCTCAGACATGGTTGCATTAGCTTTTGAAAAGCATAGCTACTGTGGTAACAGGCATTTTAGTTATACAAATGAATACAAATATAGACAGTTAGGCAGATACTGGAGACCTCTGGATGCCGATTTAAACCAAATCTGAAACTCTAAATCTTTGGAAGTTCTTTATGAATAGTAGCACATAGCAACACACTCTCCTCTGGTGAAGCCTCAACATTCGGAATGGAACTGAAACTTCCAAAAGTTCTGGAGTATTCAGATTGAGGCATTTGTACGGTATGCTACAGAGCTAAGGGTTGGTCATAAAGTGCTGGATCATAGCTCTGGATCCAAACTTCTCTCACATATCAGGTAGTTCAGATCCAGAAGTTTAGTTTAATTCATTTCTAGTAGAAATGAGGACTGAGTTTTGATGATGAACTAATACAGCTAAACATTTTTTTGTGAGAATAATAATTGACTCATGGCTATTTGATACTGTGATTTACTGAATATAAGTGAAACTAAGACAATTCTTTGTATACAGCCTACCTTGCATAGATGGTGAGTTACCTTATGCAAAATTCACTCAGTACTGATTATACCATTTGACTCCTCAGATAGATTGTGGAATAAAAGGACACCATTAGCAAGCAGAAAGCACATGGGCTGGAAAACACATAAGCAAGCAGCAAAACTCATGGTACATGCCAAGAAATCTAGTAACGAGAAGAAAACAGAAGTCATGCTTCCATGAAACATTGAGGAAGGGATAGAAATTGCACGTAAACTGGTATAAGTGATCGGAAACTGTTCAAATCTGTAACACAACTCAAGTTCAGTGCACATAAACCACTTTCAAAATGGTCAAAACAGGTTTAAGATAAACCTGGATGAATGTAGTATCAGACTTAACTGATTTAGGTTAAATCTGTTTATTGAACACCTGTTTCAGATTCAAGTCAACTAACAGTCCTCCAGCATCCCAGGATACTTCTCACCTCCTGCAATCCCTCCCTTTGCAGGGTGGGCAGGCTAGCCTTGGCCCAAGCTGTCTGCTCCAGATAAGGAGGGAGGCATGCTCTAGTGTCCCCCAGCTTCTGGCCTGGGCCACTGCAGGCATGTAGCTGCATTTCCAGAATCAGAAGTGAATGTCTATTCACTTGCTTACTGGCTCAACCTTTGCATCTTAGACTAACCTGCAAGAATTGAATTGATTCTGCTCTGAGCTTTTTGACTGTCTGTGCTTAGCCACCCCCCTGAATTAGCCCTTCATTTTAGGGCTAACATTGCAATTAAATAGTAAGTATAAGAAGAACTCACAAAAACAGGGTCTGGAAACTGAAGCCATTCTGCACTATTTAGATAAACAATAAACAAAAAAATTCTTCCATGTGATTCTTTGTAAACTTGGCCCTTGGAACAGAAGCATTTCCAGCTAGCCAAACAACTGCTAAAGCAGATGCATTAGAGACAAATCTGATCCTGGTTCAAACATGCCCTAATTTTGGAGCCAGAGTTCAAGATCTAGACTGAAAACACCCAGTTGCGGCTGATGGGCAAGATTTTCAAAGGCACACAGCACCCACAATCACAGCCTGAATTCTGAAAGTACTCAGGACACTGGATATTTGTGTGCTTAGCTCTTTCGGAAATCTGGCCACCAGGGTCACAGTGGGACGATTTGCGGGATGAGCACTTATCAAAATCTGGCCCCAACTTGGGTGCTTATATATGTACCCCTTCTGCTGAGCACCTGTCAGCACCAACAAGGGTCGGGTTCAATTTTAGAGTATTAAACATATATTACCTTGGCTTGAGCCCCAACTCAGGCTACCTGGGAAAAACTAAATGAATCACTAGGGTGTCCAATAAAACCAACAACCTTTCTCTTGCAAGCGGGGTAAACGCAACTTTGAAATTTATTACAAAGAATAAAGAAAAAAACAAAACTAAACACTAACTATAATTTTAAAATACTATAAACTACAAAACAAAGTCTACAGGTGGCACTCTCTTGGGGAGGCTTTATTCATACCCAGGCAGCCTTGGGACTCCCAAAAGGGTAGTTTGGGGGGCCTGCACCCCTTTACATTGGAGAGGGGGGCCCACATCAGAGAGTCCTATGAGCTGTTCCATGGGTCCACTGTGCTGCAGGGAGCTGCTAGAGAGCGTAGGCCCTTCTGCATTGCAAATGGCCTCTTGTTGCGCTGTGTGAAGCTGCAGCATTGATCTCCATTTCCATGTGGTGGGTTTGAGGGGTTAACTGCAGTTTCCTGCCCATGCAGAGCTGGGATTAGGACTAGTAACTTCGGGGTGCAATATGCTGGTGAAAACTGCAGTTAACCCCTCAAAGCCACCATGTGGAAGTGGCATCACTTCCCTCCCTGCCATGCATCCAGACCATTGTCTTAAGATTCCCTCCAGGGAACCTGTGGGACCAGTTTGGTGACTGGCCACTTCACCAAGAGGGCTAACCACCTTTAAATTGATTAGTCTGCATTAGCACTGTTCAAATAATATTGCTCCTTAACTGGGGCCCTGTAGTGATGTCAAAAATGTTATTTAAGGGTCGGGCTACTTGGACAGGCTCTCTCTCTTTTTCCTCCTCAGGGGTTCTGAATACTGAAAACTGAACTGGGAACCAGAAAAGCCTACTTCCCCTGGTGGGGGAGTCTCCCCTCGCTCTTCACTGAAGAAGCAAACTGGTCTCACAGGTTCCCTGGAGGGATTCTTAAGACAATGGTCTGGACACATTTGGGGGAAGGGGGGTGATTCTTTTTCAGTCCCATAAAAAAAAACACAGCATAAAATGACCAATCACACACTTTACCACACACAACCCCAAGTGTGTGTGGGTGTTACATATAGCAGCAAGCTATTTTGAAAATCTGACCCTAGTTACAGGCTGTAGGCATTTGAAAATCCAGCTGTATGGTGATAGCAGTAAAACCTCTGGCCCAACCATTTTCAGAGGGAGTTCAGACTAAAAAGCTGAATTTTGCAGTAGAAACCCATCTCTGCTATCTAATGTAGCCATTCTTTTGCATTTCTTCCTGAAAAGTTTTCCTATATTAATAAATTCTAGTTGAAGGAACATTAGAAAGCAGAGAACATTCTCTAGGGTTTATCAACTAGCTCAGGTTAATGATCTAAAAACACCTCTTTCTAGGCAGGCCCTAATCCCTGGGGTATGTCCTACTCTTCAGTCACATGTGTGTATCACCCACATCTTCCTGGGCCAGATCCTCAAGTCATTCATCAGCAGGACTCCCACTGACTTCTATTCTTCTTGACTCTTCTCCAACGAGGATGGAGTAAATTCTGAGCATGATTTTCACAAACCACTTCACAGAAAGATTAGCATTCTTAGGAACAGTGCTGGCAACACCCCTACGAATGCAGCCCAGTATGCTGTTAGCCTTCTCCACAACAAGGACACGCTGTTGGCTTATATTCAGCTTATTGACCACTGTAACTCCCAAGTCCTTTTCTGTAGAGCTGCTGCTTAGCTAGTCAGTCCCCAAGTCTGTAGTGATGCATGAGATTGTTCTGTTCTAAGTGTAGGACTCTGCACTTGGTCTTACTGAACTTCATGAGATTTCTTTTGGTCCAGTCATCCAATGTGTCGAGGTCTCTCTGAATCCTAGCCCTACCCTTCCGTGTAGCTACTATTCCCCCCAGGTTGGTGTCACCTGCAAACTTGCTGAAGGTACATTCCATTCCATCTTCCAGATCGCTGATGAAGATATGGAACAAAACCAGCCCTAGAACTGACCTCTGCAGCACTCTTGATACCTGCTGTGAATTAGACATCAAGCCACTGATAACTACCCTTTGAGCCCAATGATCCAGCCAGTTTTCTATCCAGTCCATTCATCCAACTCATACTTCCTCAGCTTGCTTGCAAGAATGTTGTGGGAGACCATAGCTAAAGTCAAGGTATATCACATCCACTGTTCTCCCCACATCCATACGGAAGAGTAAGTGGAGAGTGGAGGAGCAAGAGTTCCTGTACTTAGAGTGTACTTTTTTACTGCTTTGCACCTCCCCTTGCTTATCTTTTAGTGAACCTCAGGAGCTGCAACCCATCAGCTGAGAAACATGGGTCAAGGTGTTCCTGTCCCTTTGACAGGAAAGGGGTGAGCTGATAGAGGCAGGTGGAACTTTTGAAGCATATAAAAAAAAAAATGTCCACAGGGGACAAACTAAGAAAGTGTAATACTTGCAATTATTTGTTTTATTTCCCCAATAAATTTCAAACTTGACTGCCAGCTCAAACAGGAGAGCGCCTATAATATGATACAGGCTAAAAAGAAAACAGCTGTTAAATTGGTAAAAGTTTCAAACTTCCTCTCCTCTAAATGGCTGCAGAAACTGGAGAGATACAGCACTTCGAGAAAGTTCTCAGTGTCTCAAAGAAGCCAGACAATGCCTTGGCTAACAATATTGCCTTGGATAATAATATTTGTTTTGTTAACCTGTCAAATGTATCAAGGCATATAGAGTTTGCAGCAATAATATCTCAAACCTCCCCCCTCAGTGATACTTCAGTGCTTGTCAGAGGTGACTTAAGCAGGTTGCGGGGCCCAGGGCAAATCAGCCTGTGCGGGGCCGTATTGCGAGGAAGCCGGTGGTGGATTTGGCCGGGGAGGGCTGCCAAGTGGCCAGTGGTGCCAGATTCGGTGGTGGATGCGCAGCAGGGGGCGGGGGTGCTGAGTAGCCAGATGTAAAGCCACTGGCAGTGTGGAATCACCGTGGCCACTCCACCCAAGTCCGTGGGGCCCCCCAAAAGCGCAGAGCTTGTGGTGGTCACCCCAATTTGCACCCCACCCTGCCAGGGACAGCACTGGTCTTGTTCCTGTTAATTTAAGGCCAGGTCCTCATGTCACATAAATTAGCATAACCCCACTGAAACCAGTAGGCAGTCAAGTCAGTGGGTTTGTACCAAATTATAGGAGCCGTAGACCAGACTGTGTGTCTATTAAAGCTTTCTTTGGTTCTTGATCTCACCCCAACCTGATGGAAAACAGAGAACTACAGCTGCTCGGCTTAAAAAATTGCTCCGAATGGCTTTGGCATTCATCAGAGTCACGTTCTGTTTCTCCCTTTAATTTTAGCATCTGTCCTTCCTTCCATTCATTTGAGAGATATGAGGGAAGGAAGAAGAGAACAGCAGCTGAGGGAGGAAGGCAAAATGCAGCAATTCAATTGTAACCCGGGTGGTACGTAGAAAGGTATCCCCTCCCCCAATGAGGGGACGGTCAGTGGGTTGCAGGTACACTGAGGGAAGCGTGGCTGCCCAGCTGTATCCAGCTCCCCTCCTCTTCCTACAGAGCAGAGAGCCAGGACATTCAGTGAATCCTAACTATGTATAGATTTAATATTAATAAATAATTTACAGCTTATAATTATCAACTTACATACACATATATATACAGTTATAAATTCACCCAAACACACTCTAATTAACCCTAAACCCATGCACAGCCCTGGTTCCCTGTGGCCTTTGGGTTAGACTGCAACCCTGCCCCTCTTTCAGTGCCCTGCAGGGCCTGTTGGGGAGGAGGCACTCACGGATAACACGGGGTCTAGTTGACGGACCAGTAACAACACAATTGTCAGCCATGGGTTAACAGTTAAATGTTTTCATAAGGGGTTACCATAAGGGGTTACATCACACGCAGCACATTTACACAAAACACTTCATACAATGAATACCAATTCCGGCCAGATTATAACGCTCTCCTAATATAATAATAACGGTGCAGGGTTACCCCAGTGATCCCAACAGCACGAAGGAGAAAAAAAAAAACCAGAATGCAACAGTGGCATACAGCTGTGCCCAATGAAGAAATGACAACACGGAGGGAAGCCCCGTCACCCCATAGGGCACCCGTGACTCTGTTCAGGCCACTCAGCTGGCAGGGTCCCAACCCAGGGATTCACCCCCCACCAGCAAGCTGGAGCCCTGAATCCCTCGGGGTCTCTGCCCTCCGTCCCCCACGAGGGGAGGGCACGCCGAGCACTGTACATAGTCCGCACAGCGAAGAGGGTGCTTTACTGGTGGTGGGTGGCGGGGCTCTGTGGGTCAGGGTGGAGAGGGAAGGAACTCTCTTGCTCAGGATGGAGGGAGGAGGGGATCTGTTGTTCAGGAGGGAGGGCGATGGGGTCTGTTGTTCAGGAGGAAGGGGGCAGGAAAGGGCCTGTATTTGTGGAGGGAAATAAAGTGCTTTCCAGAAAACTGTCTGCAGTGAGCATGGTGCTGGGGGTGCATGGCGGGCCTGGGGTCTGTGGCCATCCATCCAGGTGGCCTACAACAGCGCCTGTTGCACCCGGCATCCTGGCCCCTGCTGCTGGGTGTATGGTTTACCAGGGGCCTCAGTGGTGAAGGCCCATCACTGTTGCCACCACTGCAGCTGGCACTCCTAGTGGCAGGCGTCCTTTGCCCTCTGTGCCTGCTCTGCCCAAGCCTTGTGGAAGAGCTCTCCCCAGGCCCCACAGATCGTACACAGCATGCAGGCTGCAATGGTGCCCAGGGGATGTTGGCCTTCACATCCTTGAGGCAGGCAATGAGTGCACACCATCTTCACGTGGCTGAAGGCGGACTCCACCAGGGTGCGGGTCTGGCCTAGGCACCAGTTAAAATGGGCCTGGTGGGGGTCCAGCTGGCTGGTGTAGGGCCACATGAGCTAGGAAAGGAGTGGGCAGGAGGGGTCCACTATGATCCCAGATGAAATACATGTGTAGATACACTCTGGGTCTACTGTTCCCATAAGAAAGAGCTTGCAGGACTGGGTCCACTACGAGACGCTTTAGTGATATCTATCTTAAGTCTCGATTCAGCAGTGTTTAAGATCATGCTTTAAGCATGGCCTAACAATTGTAACGAGGCCAGGTACTTAAGCAGTTGCCTAATCTTATGCTTATCAGTTGCTCGTGACCTTCAAGTTAGCATAAAATCTGTTGAAAATATAAATCAAGCCTGAGTGTTGCTTATCATGTGCTTGCATGGTGGCACAGCCTCAGAGCCCGGTCATGACTCAGGACCCCGCTGTGCTAGATGCTGTACAACCACAGAGAAAAGAGATGACTGATAGCCCATAGACCTTCCAGTTTAGGCAAAGCACATACAATCTAACCAGGCAAATATAAGAACCAGGAGGCTTTTGTTTGCTCTTTGGCTGAAAATTTAGGATTTTTTTCTTAGATTTATTCACTCCAAGGATGTTGAGGTGAAGCCTATTGCTGGCATGGGGTTCTATTTTATGTTGTAAAGTTGTAGACACGATATTCACCCACTTTAGCGGCAATTATTTGTGCTGCAGGATAGCAACAATATGGGTATATATAGTTTAGTATATATTTGACCCTTGGCTGCTTGGAAAAAGCTACATCTCAACTAATCATGTGCCGGCCTCTCAGAAACAAACATCTGTAATCACTAAAAGGGTAGGCTGAATTCTTCCCTACTAATAATGGCAATCCTTATTTCTAAGCAGACTGAGTTTGCATCTTTCCCTTGATTTTACCCAAAAGGCACCGAATGCACCAAGGTGTTTTACTCTCTTGCTTGATTGGAGAAAGGAGGAATTTGGAGCAAGAAATAGTAAGAAATGTTGGCTCTGGCCCTGAAACTGCTATTCCTTTAAAGGGGGAAGGATGGGAAGTTACAAGAGCTGGTGCTTTGTTACCTAGAGGACTGGAAGCGAGGAACCCAAAATTGGACCTATAAAAACATTCCCGCTTAGAAGAATTTACAGGTGAGAGTCCTCACGAGCATCTACAATGGGTAGGGATATATGTAAATGTGTGAATGTGTGCTTTTGGGTGCTTAAGGGCTTTTGGGTGCTGAACAGGAGGATACATGCTAGAATAGGTGCAGAGTGGGTGACCTTGAATGAATGGGTGGGTATTGATAGGTAGCAGATGCAAGAGGTCAGAGAGGGGAGGAGGACATGGGCAAAGGAAGTGAAATGCATATAAGAGCAAAAAACTTGGGAGATGTAGGGGAGACAGAAAATACAGTGAAGCAGTCAGATAATTACCTAAGGAAAGGAAAATTAAGATACAGAGAAAGGAGGCAAAAAGATACCATAATTTAAGATAAATACATTAGAGTGTGTGTGTGTCTGTGTTTGTGTGTAAAATACAGAGCATATATTAAATATCATTTAATATAATAATATAAAATCATATAACCTTGGATTTTAATTTTGTATTTATAACAGGAAAAAAGCGGTATGGAGGCAGAAAGAGAAAACAAGGTCCTTGGATCACATCTTCAACATCTGTTGCAGGGGAGGTTAGTTGCCAAGGTTGCAATTAAATACAGGAGCATCCGTGTAAATGACAGGGGTTTTGGTTGATGGGCAGCTCAGTTTGGTTTCCAAAGCAAGTTTGAGAGGAAAGGGAGCAACAGAAACAATGCCACTGCACACACTAATGTAAAACCCACTATGGTAGGTTCTATTGTAGTCATTGAGGGGGGTGGATGTTCATATTACAAATATATGGAGATACTTGTCTACAAGTTTACTGCAAATACTGATGATTGTACAATAAAATATGGGGTTATTTTAATTGGAGAAAAAATTACTGATTAACTGATGATGAACTATGTCCGGTGTCATATTTCTGGGCGCACATGCAAAATTCAAGAATCCAGATTAGTCACTTCCTTTTGACTTGATAAATTCTGCTCTCAGATTAGGCATGCTGCCTATAAACTCACCAAAATGTCTAAACATGTCATGAGATGTTGCCAATCCAGCATCACAACTGAAAGTCACATATATGAGACAGAAGATTACCCAAGATGGGAATGCAATCAAAATATAAAGAAGTACTTCCCATAATATCTGGGGATTCTGCATCTCTTTAGCAAGCTCTCACATTGAGACTCACAAGAAAGTATGTTAGTTAGGGGTCTAATCCTGTATTCCTTGTCTACTGAACAGCTCCCACTAAGGTCATGGGCAGTTCTGAGTGCACAAATAATGTAGCAAACCATATAACGTGAAAGATATAGCAGAAAATCAGAGACTTCAATGGCATCAGAAAATCCCTGATCCTGGATGTTCAGTAAAATCTGTTCATTCATTGGCTCATTTTAAAGTAAGCCTACGAATCTCAAACAAAAAATAAACTTACAAGGAAAGTAAATGTCTGATCAAGTATACTAACACAAATACTTTACTAATTGTCCATTGCAACAAAAGAGACAGAGAGATGAAAAGAAATCTGGGTTCATTTTTAAGGTGATTTTTTTACGTTTTAGTAACAAGTTCCCATATATAATAAGCACTAATAAGAAAGCATGTGTAAGGTACATTAAGAGGAAACCTCTTATTTTTCACATGCTGTTTTAAGTGTAGTCATCGATAGGAAGATAATAGCATTGTCCCTCTAGTGGCCAACAAAAAACAACATAACTACATAAATGCCATGATTTTTTGTGTCATTTGGTCTGTATTGAACTTGGCTGGAAATCTACACTTGTTTTTAATCTGCTCTCTATGGAAAGAAACATCTAGAATATACTTTGATTTCCTCTTTCCTTAAACCATAAAAAGGATAACATGAATTCCAACATGACCCATTTTACCACAATTAAAAAAAAAAAATCTCAAAAAGCAGAATGTAAAAGAAAGATTTTAAAAAATATATATTCAAATAACACATCCCTTGGACCAAATTCATGTCAAATGACTGACTTCAAAGGGTGAGTCTGGTATAATTTTTATGCAATTCCATATAATCAAAATGAACACTTTTCTTTGTTTTGCTTTAAAATAGCTAGTTAGTTTCTTCCTCCAAGTGGAAGCAGTAATATCCATGGACCTGATTCTCATCTCACACTGGTTTCATACCAGCATAATTCTGTTCACTCCACTACTGTTGCTCTTACACTGGTGAATTTGAGAAAAGAATCAGATTTGCTGGTACAATATGTGAGTCAATATCATACTGCAGCTCTCTCGCCCATTTACTATAGTGAAATTGTTTTCTTAGCTACTAATCAACCATAATAAAATCACAGTTTCCTCCTTGGCCAAAGTTCTCCAAATAAGACACTACAATTATACAGACAATCCTTCTACACAGATTACTCAATACCCCTGCTTTACTTGTCGCAAACACTTCCATTGCAAGTACAAGGATTTTCTGTTTCTTGTGATCATTAAGGAAAAATACAATCTTGCAAGTATTCAGAATTTTTATGGCTCTCACTTAAAGCCCTGCGTGGAGGCCAGCACTTACCATTCCTAAAGCAAATCCCCAGTACCAGCCCCAGACAAGGGCATTTCGCTCTCCAGAACCCTGTCAAAAATCCAAGTTCAAATTTTTTAGCTTCCAACTCCCAGAGGCTGCTGCTGGGAGTAAGCGAGACATTGCTTCTCCAAGGGGAGAATTCAGAATCCTCTGCAACAATAGCCTGCTCTCTGCAGCCTCTATCCCAGTACGGCAAGTGGCAGTGCCTCAGTACAATTCCATCTGCTCACATCCGCCATCCAAAACGGACTTAATGCCAAGCAACCCGAGAGAGGCTTCCTATGCAGTTGACAAACGGTCCTGACAAGGAACATAACTCACACATATTTGCTGCTCCACTCTGAGTGCTGGCCTGGCAAACACAAGACTTTTTCCAACTCCTAAGCAATCAACCAGTCTTTTCCTCCTTCCCTCCCTCTCCCAGGTAATCCCACAGGAAGCTTGCTCTGATTGGCTGAAGGCACTCAGGAACATATTTGCATTTAAAAAGCACTGGGGGGGGGCCCCTTAGAGTCTGAAAAAGGATCTGAGATTCAAAAGTTAGGCTCTGCTCTCTCTCAGTCCTGCTCCTTCTGTCATTGTGCTCACTGGGGAGATGGACCCATTGCTTTCTTTGCTAAATTAGGAAGACATATTCTTTCTGGATTTAGATTAAAAGTAAAAGCCTCTGCCTACTTTTAAACCACTCTCCCGCTCTCCAAGCTGATCAAATGGAGCATTGATAATAGGAGGTAAAAAGTTCACTGCTTTTAAAAAGCTCACGTTACAGCAGGGGGAATAAACCTTTTCCCTCTGTGGTTGTTCTCTCTGAGATTGCTATAACAGCACAACTGGAGACACTGAACCAAACCCCTACTGTGTCAAAAGGAGCCCGATTCCCTTCCCACACCAACCAGAAGTAAATCCACTCCAGCAGACCCAATTCCCTGATCCCTCTCCTGTGCAAGTCCACTCACTTCTGTGCTGTTAAAAATTTGCCCCATGCAAATGCAAGGGGGCTGGTGCAGTTATATAGGTCTAAAACTGGCATCAGCAAGGGGGAAAAGAATCAGGCACCGTGGATTCACAAAACAAAATGAATCAATTCCAAAGCTGGACTCAACCAACGGCCATTTTGCCGGAGGCTGCAGAATATTCAGGACCCATCCTTGCTCCATTAAAATCAGTCAGAGCTACTGACTTCATTAAGTGTGAGACAGAGTCCGGCATACTCCCTGGGACAATTCTTGCTCTCTTTCATCCATGTCCATTTACTATTACACTATTACTGTAGCTGTCTGGGATCAACCTTTTAGGTTATTCAGCCCTGTCTCCACAAGTTCTTGGCTACCAGGATAACACGCAAAACATCCATCCCTCACAGACAGCACCAGCGACTATTAGTGAATATGATCCCCTAAAGCAGTGGTGCTCAACCTCTGGCCTGTAGGCCAAATCCAATCCACAGACTAAATCTAGCCTGCAGGGATGTGTCACTTGGCCCGTGGGGCTCCTCATGGGTCCAGAAATTTGGTAGCTGGGGAGCAGTGGCAGTATAAATTGCAACAGCTTTTAGTGCAGGGCAGGCCTCATGGTGAAAAGTAGCTAGGAAGGGAATAACCACGCTCTATGAAATAACACCGATTCATAACATCGGAGGAAATGGTAGGGCCGTGTGAAGCAGCACCATTCCATTTCGACTTGCATTTCAACGTTTCAATGGAACCGCATTTTGTTTCGATTCGAAACCACTGTTCCATTTCGTTTCGTTGAAACAGTTTCGCTGTTTCGACGTTTTGTCCATAGGCTATAATGAAGAAACTTGAAACAACCTATAACTTTGTCATTTCTGGACTGATTTGGATGCAACTTACAGGAATGGTAGCCTCTTCTGAGGGCATAAAGCTGACAAGTTTCAAGGAGATAGGTGCAAGGGATTCAGAGAAACTGCACCTCAAAGTCTTGAAAACAAAACTCATGTAACGTGTATGTGTTTAGCCACAGGAGGGTCAAAACTGCAGGCATGCTAGCCCCTGCTGAGGCCACGAAGCCTGCCATGTTGCAAGGAGATAAGTGCAGGGGTTTGGGGGAAACTGTACCTCAAGGTGCAGACAAGCAGAACTCGTGACCTGGGTGACACTGTGCATGTTAAGGCGCAACAGGATGAAAGCTGCAGGCATGCTAGCCCCTGCTGCAGCCACGAAGCCTGCCAGCTGTTGAGGAGATTGATGCAGGGGGAGTCTGGGTCCTGGGGCCCTGCGCCTCTAGCTGCTGACAGGCAATACTTGTGACATGGGTGCTTGTGGGACTGAGCATGTGTTAAGGTACACCCTCACTGGCACTGGGGCATCTACATAACATGGTAGTGTGCCCCAATGAGGCATCCTCCTCCCATACTGCCTTTTATGAAGTTTTTTCATCCCTCCCCCAGAGCACTGGGATTGGAGGGGACCTCAGGGAAGGATGACAGTCACTGGCCAGCTTCACTGTCAATAATGAGAGCACTCCTCACCCCAGCTTCCTCCTTCTTCCCCCTTGCTCTCCTTACTTTAGTTTCTGTTTCCCTGAAGGCAAGCCCAGCTTGATCTTTGAAACGTGAAGTGTTTAAAACACTTTGAAACATTTTGACTTGCCTCGTTTCAAGGCTGTTTTGAAGCTCTGTTTCATTTTGATTTCACTGTTTTGAGCTCAAAATGAGTTGAAACAGCATTGAAACAAAACTGCCAGTGAAAATTCACGCAGCCCTAGGAAACGGCACCAGAACTTTCATACATCATCTGAAAAGCAGAGGAATAAGCTCATCTTTCTCCCAAAAGACTGCTAATTTTTAAACTGTCTCTTATGGCAATACTGTTCTAGAATAACTCTATTGACATCACCCAAGGTACATTAACCATGTAAAGAATGAGAGCAGAATCAGCTTTCCATCTTGAAGGCAATCAAAGTACATGAACAAATGAACTGACTTCAGGGCTCAAAAATCTGACTGATCCAATAATGTAGGTGGACATAAACACACAAATACTTTAAAGCTAGGACTTCAAACTAGTGGTTGGCAATGTTTTGCAGTGAAGATGGAATGGCCCCGCTTGGGTCCTAGGTGGGCCAGCACTAGGAGCTAGCTGCCTCGGCCCCCACTAATGCTTCTCCCTTCCATCCTGGCACGGTACAGAATGGGGAGGCTCCCTTATGTCTGGCTGCAGGTGAAACCCCCACTGCCAAATCCCCAGCTCCATGCACCAGATCCAGTGGCTCCATCGGCTGGAACCAGCCCACAAACTGTAAATTCCTCATCTCTACCTTTGACATTAATTAGCTGACACCAGTGCAGTGTTTTGAAAAAGCTGATTCTGAACCCTCACGAGTTTTACACTGCTGCTACTGTACTGTCTTCACAGGAGTTGCTCTTCACTGGTATTGAAATAAGTGAAACCAAGAGTCAGGCACCATGGGCACATCCAGATGAGCGTGCCTGTGTGGTATGCACAACCACACACTGCTTTTGCAGGTGTTCCTTGCACTGCTGATTTGCAGTCTAGGGAGTGGGGGGTGAGAGGTGGTTTGACACAAAGAGATCCCCATGTTAATAAAACCCATCCATCTCAAAAGCAGGGTGGCACATGTGGTGGCAGTCCACCTGAAACTGGAGCCTGGCCAGCCAGAGCCATGCCCCAGCTGCCAGCCATGCTCCCTGGTGCTTGAATTGCTATGGCTGCAGCCCCTGGAGGCTGGCCCCAGCCTCTCCTACCCCACCCAGGGCAATATGCCATGCATCAGACTGTGCGCGCACAGGGGTTCTCTGGGGACAAATAGCAGTAGCACATATTGTACTCCAATTGTTTGTCCCAGGGGAAACAAATGTTCCCACTTGTGGGGATGTGCCCCATGTGTCTGTTGTATGAGTACACAATGGCCTTAAAACAGCCACCAGCCCAGGTTTGTGTCTCACACACACACACTATGAATAATCAGCCAATGCATATACAAGAATCAGTTGTGCTAAACTAGTTAAAAAGCTAAAAGGAACTTTTTTTGTTCCATGGTAGGCACAAAGTACATAAAAACTCATCATTTCTCAACATTTGTAGTGAATAATTTTAAAATCATTTCAGCTAATGGAAGGGGGAAAGAACTTGAGTGGGCATGGGAACTGATATTGAAAAGAATGTGAAGGTAGGTGGACACATTCTTAGCTAGTGCAAAGCTCCATGTAACTCTGTTGTCGAACTGCCTGGCTTTGCACCAGCTAAGGATCTGGTTCAAGTAGGACAAAGAACTCAGAGTCATATTCTGCCTATTTTGGAAGTTTTGCTTGAGGAAAGATAGCAGGATTTGGCCTTGATAATGAGACTTTGACAAGTGAAATAAAATCAGTTTCCAATGGTTCCTAATTACACTGTCAACCCCCTTCTCATCACTCCAACCCTTTATATCTAACATTTTCCCTAACTGCCCCAGTTTTTACCTTTTTGCTCTCTATCCTGGTATAAGATTCCTGAGCAGCAGAAGGCTGCTCAGAGGGTGCATCCACATGTGTGCTTTAATTCGTAGTAGCCCATTCTACTGCACATTAAAGTGACACATAAAAACCGTGCTAATATGCTAATACACAGCACAATAGGCTACTGCATGTTAAGCATCACCTAAAAAGTGTGTTTGCACTACTGTGCATTAGTGCACCATAATGAGCATTTATTTAGTGCCTCATATTGGAGGTACTAAATTTAATGCACATTAGGAAAAGTGCATTAATGCACATGTAGACACACCCAGTATTTCCTCTTGCTGTTCTTGTTTTGTGCCAGGATGTGAATACTGAATCTAGCCCTCATGTTAAGACCTTTACTACCACTTAACTCCTACCCCTTTACAAGCTACTAAAAGCACCACAGATGCTGAGCACAGGGGAAGATTAAAAGCCAGTGGGGGAGTGTGATACACATTCAATGACGGAAAAATCTTGTCAGATCCCAAAAAGGAGACTCAGTATGGGCTGCCCTTCTCAAAATACAATCGATTCCATGAAGCTATGTTGTTTTATAACAGCTTGTGACATGGCCCATACTGTCTTTTATTTAGGACTTTCTGGGTGCATCTACACAAGACACTACTGCACAGTAGCAATAAGCTAGTGCACAGTTGCTTGTTGCTACTGTGCAGTAGTGTCTTGAAAAAAATGTGTGTGGGGACACTACTACACAGTAACACCAGTTACTGTGCAGTCTGCCACTTATATAGACTTGGCCTTTGGGTATATCTACACATGCATTATTGCACTGCATTAAGTTTAGTACCTGTGATAACATCTGTAGCACAACACATCACATATTTAGGTGTTTTCCGCACTGCAAGGTAGCAGCACAGAGGTTTTATTTCACGTGACTTTTGCTAGCCTATAATCTGTATATTATTTCTCTATAATGTGGAAAATTTAATTTGTATTTTATAAAGTCTATTCCACTAAAAAAAAACCTTTCACAGGACACATCTACATAAGACATTTAGTGCAGAGTAGACTCATTAACTCTGTAGTAAACATCTCAGCGTCTATGCCTGTGGCCTTATTAGGCTGCAGGAAACTAATAACCTATGAAACTATGAAACCTGCAGCAGAATAGTACTTTTAAGTACAAGTACTATCCTGCTGCAGAGTTTTTTGTGTGTGCATCAGCACATGTGTAGATGCTGACATGGCTGGCTAGGGCACAAGGGTGCTTCACTGTGTGGGCTTCCTGCTGGCCAGAGCACCCTCCAGCTCTAGCTCCAGCCAGCCTTTTTGCAGCATGTTGAGCCCCCCATTTATAAATGTGGCACCTGGGAGCAGTGAACTCCAACATGATAAGTGCTGGAGTTTATTGTGTTGTATTGTGAATACGTAGATGCACACAGATATAGCACCTTTTCATGCTCATTCCTGTATGAGTCCACTGTGATTTGACAATATAAAAATCTTCCAAAGCAAATGCTTTGTATATTCTTTGCAGCTTTGTGGCAGAACCAAAATGTTTAAGGGTGGCAAGCAATTTCCCACAACTTCCCTCAGGTAATGACACAAAGTCCCATTTGGGGATATAATCATAAAAGCTTCTAAGCAACAGACATTTGTCTTTGAGGGATAAAATCTAAAAAACACTGTCTGGCACACTAAAACCTTAGACTTGCTGTAACCAGTGAGTATTTATTTAAGCATTATGCATATGACAGCTTAGGTACAAACCTTTGGCAGATTATGGGCAGCTTGCCATCACTTTGGCAAGTAGGAATTAACTATCACTGCCTATAACAAGTACATGCGATAGGAGAGGAAATGAATGTCAAAACTGGCAGCCATCTTACTTCAGAGCAATGACCACGTCATCACAGACAGGCTATGCAGAAATGGGTCAGATTAATATGTGGATGGGGGACTGCTGTTGCATGACTATGTGTTGCAGGAAGACTGTGTGGTAACTAAAGGCCACTGCTGAAAAGGTCTAAGGACCCACAATTCTCAACGAATCTCTTAGGATCCACCCATAATTAGGCAGCAATAATCATCTGGGTCACATGGTGAGCATCTCACTCACCCTGAGTAGTAAGTTTTGCCAAGGATTCTCTTCCTTGAGTTGTGGAGTAATGTGCTATTCAGAATGGGTAGGAATTTTATGACCTGTCTTTCTATGTCATAAGTAATGCCTGATCTGGTATTAGTGGTTACTTCAGTACCAAAGGGACAGTTTCCCCCACTCATGGAGAGAAATGCATGATTTGGATACTCAACGTGCTTACCACACGTAAAGCAGGGTTTACAGGCCTCTCAAATTTCAGTTGGATCTATTATTCTTATAACCCCTTCTGTCCTGAATGGCATAGTATTGAACCCATCATGTTTGTTTTGAACAGTGCTGGACAGCGTCTTCCTGTACATCAGGGGTGGGCAACATACGGCCCGCAGGCCAGATCCAGCCTGCCAGGCCATCCCATCTGGCCTGCTGGGCCCCTGGAAATTTTTAATTAATTTTAAAAACTAATATTTATTTGCCTCAGGAGCCAGGGGAAGCCACAGGAGGCCCCTGGAAGAGCAGGGCCTGCCCTGCCCAGCTGCAGGGACCATGGGGCTGTTCCTGCCTGTGCCAGAGTGGGAAATTCAGGTAAGAGGGGGGACAGGCTGCACGCACTGGTCCCTGCCTGACCATGGGGTTGGGGCAGGGGGCTGGGAGAGAGGGGATGCATGGGAGCCAGTGCCAGTGGGGCCCAGAGTGGGGTGGCTCCCCTCTCTCCCTACTGGAGCAGCCCAGCCTGGCTCCATAGAGCCCAGCCAGCTGCACCCTGGGCTCCTGCCACCCTGCTCTGGGCCTCGCCGGCACTGGCTCTGGGGCACCATCTTGCTGTTGCTGGCTTCCAACCCCCTGGTCCAGCCCTGGGGGCAACATGGGGGGTGCCTGGAGCTGCTGGGGGAAGTACAAGCTGGTGGGGACATGGCCCAGGGTGCAGGGAGGCGGTGTGGAACTTGCATCCTGCGCCTGAGGCTTGGGGCAGCAATGTCACAGCTGCTTCCCACACAGGAGACTCCGGTGGGTGCCGCTGTCCTGGGGGGGAAGGCTTGGGCGTCCCCTCCTCATAGGGGCCCAGCGGCAGCTTACGCCGCAGCCCCAGGACAGACAGGGAAGCTGCTCCAGGAGCGGGAGCAGAGCCACAGCCACTTTTCTGCTCCAGAAGCTCCTGTGGCCAGGGGCCTTGGGAAGCTCCTGGCCGACGCTGGGGGCAGCATGGGTCACCTCCCAAGACTGCTGGGGGTGGCATGACCTGGCAGGGTCCTGGCCTGGGGCATGTGAAGCTCAGGGAGGCCCCAGGAGCTTTCAGAGCATAAAAGCAGCCACAGCTCCACTCTGGCTCCTGGCGCAGCTTCCCACCCATCCTGGGGCCAGAAGGGAGCTGCTGCTAGTCTCCTGCGGCAGGGGAAGGGAGGGGCTGGGCAGCCAGGCTACTGCCATCCCAAGCCTCAGGCACAGGATGCAACTTGTATGGCATCCCTGGTCTTCCTTCAACCCAGGCCACATGCCACCCACACTGGCCTTGGGCAGGCTCCCGCACGGACCCTAGGGCTGGCCAGGAGCTTCCTGGGGGTCCCTGGCCTCCTGGAAACCGCAGGAACTTCTGAAGAAGAAAAGCAGCCTCTGCTCTGGGTCCTGGCACATCCTCCCTGCCTGTCCCAGGGCCAGAGCATGAGCTGCTGCCAAGTCCCTGTGGGGTGGTAGGGGGACCAACCTCTCCCCAGGGTGGCAGCAACCCCTCGGTCACCCGTGGGACGAGGGCAGCAGGGCCTTTGCTGCCCCAAGCCTCAGGCACGTGATGCAAATTCCACACCAGCTCCCTGGGCTTCTTGCATCTTGGGCCATGTCCCCACTGGCTTGTACCGCTCCCAACATCTCTGTGAGCCCCCTGCACTGCCCTCCGCCCTGCCCCGAGCTTGACCAGCCCTTCCCTAGAAGCCCCCTGCCTCCTGGCAGCAGCAGGAGCCACCAAACTGCAAACACAGCCATGTGGCTTTGGACAGCAAGGGCCCGGCTGGATCCCACCTTGCAACCCTTCCTACAAACCCCACAGCCACCCCCTCCTCCAGACACAATCACACATCCCACAAATACCATGCACACACACACAGCTCCCCACATCCACCCACCCACCCATTCCCCCCAACACCTCTGCACACCCCACACACTGTACAAGAGTAAGACTGCATTTTGAGCTATTATTCAATAACTTCTACATATAAAGCACAAACACACACATATCAGGACAATTTTTTTAATTGAATTAAAATATAATATATATATTTATAATATAATTATAAATCAAAGGTATTTGATTTTTAGTACATAAATTTGTTTTTTTCCCCCAATCCTAAGATAGCAAATCCTCTTCTCTGAAGGAGTGCTTCTAGCGGCAAGGCTCAGAGGTTGGGGCGGGACTGCTGGTCCCAAGATGATGACCAGGGAGTGGGGTACCTGTCATGGGGTGGGGTTACCCATGTGGCCCTCGACAGCTTGCCACAACTCGCTAAGTGGCCCTCCACCCAAAATAATTGCCTGCCTCTGCTGTGCAGTGTATTAAACAGCTGCCACTTTTCAGTCCAGAGCTGGGAGAAGTGGCTCCTATAAATAGGACAGATTGTCACCGGCTTGGTATGCAAACAGGCGGTAAACAGGTTAGGTCCCTCCTAATTAAAAGATGTTTTTTCAACTGGGACAATGTTGGACACTGAGCTTTTGAAAACCAGGTCCTGATGTTGATGCCTAAATAGATGTTGGTATCTTTTGGAAAACAAGTCTCCCCTCAAGCAAAAAAGAAGAGACAGGGTAATGAGGAGTGATTTTTCCATGAATGACATTATGAAAGGTGATGACACCTCTTCTCTAATTCTGTTCCACAAAAAATCAAAATTATGGAGGAGTTGGCTGGCTTGCATATTTTTAATATTTGGGGTTTTGTGTTTGCTGTTTGGTTGTGAAGCTGCTTTAATCCTATTTTGCACGCCAGCAGAAGTCATATGATCTCCCTCAACAAACCTTGATAATTAGTACTTTACAACAAGTTTTCCTCAATCTACTACAATTAGTGCTGTCAGTGTTTTCACTGCCTTTGAAAATATGCCTTGACTTAACATTAAGAGAGAAAATGGAGTAACTAGATCTGGACTCATGAGTGCCTTGATGGCTTGGTGTATTTTTCATAAGCATTCCAAGTTAAATTACAAGCCATCTGGGTGAAATATTATACAGGATTTACCTGCCCTTGGAAAAAGTAATTGTGAATGGAGTCACTCTTTGCCAGCATCTTGCACTACTAAACTTCAAACATGACCCAAATTCACATTCCCCCCAGACTGGTTGCAGTCTTGCATTCATGTAATACAACATAGTTTATCCACTGTTTCAGAATGTGTTTTTTCAGAATCTCATCTGCAGGCTCTCTCCAAACAGGAGTTTAGCTTCAGAAGTGTGTCATGTTCCAATGGGCACATAAAAAAGAGCTTATCCCACCTTGAATTTATAACCTGAAAACAAAGGTTAGTTCTTTTTGTTCTTTAAGTTTGTTTTTTGCATTACAGTTTCTGGTGTTTGGTAGGACCCAGGCATCACGGGGCCTGACTTCTCCATAAACGTTCCAGGTGCACTGTCAGAACAAAATGATAAAGGAGTTCTGATATACTCCTATAAAGAAATCCTATAATGACCACACAGAAGTCTTTAGCAATGGCTTATTGTTTTCTGTAATGCAATAGTTTAGCTCTGCTCCAGAGCTGAAAACTCCCCTTAAGTCAACACACATGAGGATCTCCCCCATGCAGCAGAATGCATTTCTAGAATCCAAACTGCATTTCTAAAGTGACGTACCCACAAATTAGATATATGAAAGGGAAGTAGGATCTGGCCCTTTAAACATTAGGTGTTGTAATGGGTAATACCTCACAGGGGGTTGCAGCACCCACTAGAGCCATGTTACACCCGTTCCCTTATTCCAGTTCCCCCTCTTAAGCCACCTCCACACCCTCTCATCTGCTACACCTTGATGTCAAAGTTAATATATTTGGGGGAGGCTGTCTCCAGATGCCTAGACTTCGGCTCTTGCTTGGAGTTTGCCTTGCCCCTTTCTGCTCCTCCCCAACCAGGGCAGAGCCCTTTGTTTCTTGTCCACTCTCTTGGCTTGGTCCCCGAGTCTAGCAGGGCTCGGTGTGGCTTTCGCCCCTCATAATATAGTAGGGAGGGTTCTGGGGCACTCCCCCTGTGACCTGTTCTCTGTTCAGACATGGTCCCCTAAGCCTCAGCCACACTTATGCCCGATTATCAGCCCTTGGGCCTAGGCACAGCCCTCCCGCCTCCTGCCCCAGGCCTCTTTAAGCCCCAGGCATTGGCCCCTCAGCCTCAGCCTTGCCTGTATCTGGCTGTCAGCCCCTCAGACACAAGCCCCTTTAGACCCCTATAATCTCCAGGCATTGGACCCTTAGCTTCAATTACACCTCTGTCTGGCCATCAACTCCTTTAGGACTCTTTCTGCTCCCAATCCCAGACTGGCCACCCTTCAGAGCACCTACCCGTCTAGGCCTCACTGAGCTTGTGTCTGGGATTGAACTATTCTTGGCTTCAGCTCCACTTTGCTTGCTCCTTTTGCAGGACTCAAAGCTCAGGGTGCCCCGGGCTCCCTGCTCACTGGATTCCATCTTGGGAGTCACAACTCACTCTTATAGTTTAACACAAATCCCAAGCAACAGAAAACAAAACAGAACTTATTTCCCACATATGTAATCCACCTGTCAAGCTCCTTCTACAATGAGAGTCTGAACCTATCTGATCTAGGGCTCCAGGCTCAGGTTTACATGACCCTTCCTCCTCCCTCTTCCAGTCACCCGACCTAGCTTGTTGCTAATGGGGCCCAGATGCCCTTCATTTCCTATTCAGCAGACAAGTGTTCGTCTGTTTGCAAGCTGCAGCCTGAGCCCTGAAGCTCTTTTAACAGAGCTCCTTGAAGGCTGCACCCAGTCTGCTACTCTGCTCTCCCTTCCTCCAAGTAACAAAGGGAAGGGTCCTCTGTTACTGTGTAAAAACAGCAGTCCCTGCTGGGGAAAGCATTGCTATTATTACAAAAAATATATATATATTTTGCAAGACTCTCTCACACAGATAAGGCTTGCTTGAAATGGTAGTTGCATTAATATCAGCACAGGCAACTGGTAGAGGGGACATGGGGTGGGGGGGATGTACCCCCCTCCCCTGAGATTGGCCCTTGACTGGGCAGGCTGGGGCAGTTATTTTGCTGCTCAGGCTGGCAGGGGGCAGGGAAGTAAGCTGCAGCATAGAAGTACAGGAGTAGACATGGGGCTTTTGGTCTGCCCACAAATTGTAACCCCCCCCAGACTCAGGAGGCACCAGTCATGCCTGAATATCAAAGAATATTACTTGTAATACCTCCTTGTTACTGATGGAAGTACTTCTCTAACTGTGGTTTGTTTCATAAGGAATGGTTGCCAGATCAGGCAATTTTAAAAATCCATTTACTACTCAGGATTTTTTGGATTAATGCAATTTTCCTAGAATTTCATCCTAACCAGGAAAAAACCCATCAGCTATAACCATTCATGGTTCCCTGAAGCTAAAAAGGAGACCAAGTCAAACCTTCCAATGACAGAAAACTCTCTTCAGATTACCGTCAATTTTTTTGGTAAGAAGTAATGTAAAGTGTGAGATCCTGCAGAAAAGCGGTGCAGTTCAGTTGGCAAAACAACTTTTTCTTCTCATGTACTAGCCATACTATGGGTGCCTAGTCTGTATTAGGTACAGCCAGCCATACATGCTAGAGGTCTACTCTTACAACCGCTAAAGTCAATTAGGAGTCACTCTACACTGGAGTCACTGCCGTTTGAAACTGGTGTAAAAGCAAAAGTCAGGGTCTAAGAATTCACATTGCTCTCTTCCTCTTCCAAAATCTACGAGAAATTCTCCAAGAAGCCTAAATGTCATTCAAGCAAACTTGACATTCGATATACATAAAACTTAACAAAGGTCTCTCAGGATTGCTCCTCCTATGACCCACCGACAATGTGAAACCAACTAGGAGGACATTCTTGTGGTCACACAGTCCCTAAAGTTAAATTCGGGGGCTGGCAGCCGGATGTCAGCAGCTACAGATTCCTGCCTCTCAGACTTCGATCAGGGCTCCGTTGCAATTGCTTTTGTGCAGCAGTGTCCGCTACAGGGTTTAACCAGACAGTTTTCTACTGGGAAAATTTCTATTGTGGCTGCATGGAGGTATGGCTAATGGTGGAGGTGGTTTATTTCTCACTGAGGTAGCGAGTGTATAGTTGTGTGAATTCAAGATACGATTTTGAAGAGATCCCAAGATGCCACAGGGGACTATAAAGAGACTGCCAATTATGACTAGGGACCTACTGAAGTTGTGATTTCGCAGTTTTCACAGAAACCATGAATTTGGGTGGGCTCCATGCTCTTGGTAGGCTCCCTCAAAAAAACCCAACAAAAAACTAAAAAAACCCACCAAACAAACAAAAAACCTTGCCGAATATAAAGTGCTGGTTCCCTCTAAGGCGTCAGCAATCCTCATGGGCTCTGTGGCCTGCCTGCTCAACCTGCTGGGGGTGGGGAAAGGGGGACTGCTGGCATGGCAAGACGGCGGATGCCCCTGCCGCTTGCTGCTGATTGGCTGCGAGGGCTGTCTGTCATACTGCCATGTGCCTCTCCAGGCTGCGTGGTGGAAAGCTCTAACAGGGCACCTCAGTAACTGGGCAGGGCACCCGCTTGGTCTGCAAAAATAGCTTCTGACCCCAGGAGCTGCATGTGAAATCAGCTGGCAGCTATTCTGAGTTTGGTAGACCCCGAATTATGACATTGAGGTTCCGTTTCATGCTGGGAGCTCAAGCTGCACCATTCCAAGGTGAAACCTTTTGCTCTTTAGAAGTACGCCTCATGGAGGTCCCCAGCATGCAGGAAAAGCATAAACACTGCAACACCATGTCAGAATGCAACATGCTGCCCGGTGCATACCTAGCCAGTTGTGCAGATCACTGAGCAAGGGGTGGGACTACGATCCTCATATCTGCTTTCCTCTGCCTGCCCCTTCGGGTTGCCTGGCATACAGAGGAGGCCCAGCAGAGGCTTAGGCGACAATGCAGTTTTTTTCCCCCAAAGGAACTCTAGCCTATGCACATGTTCCAAGCCCTGTGTGGGGGCAGTGCCCTCCTCTCCATTGTCAGAATCTGCAGAGTGGACCAAGGATTTTACTGCTGGTCAGCAGCTGGCAGAAGGCACAAAGACACTACCATACCTTCTGTCAGTTATCAGGGTCTATTCAGCAGCTGGTTCTTTCCCACCATGCGCTCCAGCAGCATAGTTGCTGTTGTAGAGCTATAAGGAACTACCAGAAGTAAAGTTGCTAGTGGCGTTGGCAATGGGGACGGAGCTGGCAAGCACCCGCAGATGCAGCCAGCAGCGTCTGAGGCAGGGGCAGAGCTGGCGAACATCCACAGATGCTGCTGGCAATGTCGGCGGTGGGGACGGCCCTGTCGGGGGGGCACATACCCCCCTATCAGTGACCTATGCTGGCAGCAGAAATAGCTGCTGCTAGGGGAGGAGGAGGATAAGAGCCACTTTGGATACTAGAGAGTCAGGAGCAGGCAAGGTTACAAAGCAAGAGTCCAAGATAGTCATATACCAGAATCAGGAACTAGAAGCTGGAGGTCAAAAAACAGGGATCCAGAATTTAGCACGGCTAAATACACCCTTGTGCCTCAGTCAGCCCTGTCAGTGTTTACACGTGTGCTGCTGTGCACAAAAAACCTCCACAGAAGAACATTACTAAATTTATGCTAACAGTATACATTTATCCTAACAATATAAATGCTGAGATGTTTACTGCAGAGCTAATTAGTCTACTCCTCAGTAAAATCCTCATGTAGACATGCCCAGTCTATAATTAACTTGTGGAACTCATTGCCACAGGATGTTGTGGAGAGTGATCATTCAAAGAGGGCTGAAAATGGATTGGACAAAAATCCTGCAGAATAAATCCATCAGTTTAATATAAACATAATAATATATTAAACCTCCAAATTAGGAATTCTTAGGCCTCTGAAACCTGGACATGAAAGATAAAAGCTAGACCTCCATGGTACCTCCGCTGGGCTAGATGGACCTGTAATCTGATTCAGTATGGCATCTCTTATGTTCTTATAGGTGCTTGATTTGCTGCAATTTCTATATCTAATCTTTCACAATGACAGACTCATAGAATCTTTTTTCCATTTTGTGCTGCCAAGACATCTTCCTTGTGGGTGTCTACTATGATCTTCTGACAGGAAGGGAAAAGCCTGGCACAGTTTGGACTGCAGGCAGCCAAAGTATTCTGGAAAATATTTGCACTTCCCAGGGCTGGATTAACATGGGCAAATTAGGCACATTCCTAGGGCCCTAAGTGAAGAAGAGGTCCAGTTGTGCTTATTTTGCATATTATAATTATTGAGTGAAAAAAAAGTAACAGCCCACAAGTTTCTTTGCCTAGGGCTCACTAAAGGGTTAATCCAGCTCCCATTCCTTTTCTCTGCCAGGGTTCAAAGACTGTCTTCACAGTACTCGAATACATTAGGGGCAAATGAAAACTCTCTCAAGATGCTACTTGCATTGCTGAAGACGGCTGGGAGGCTAGCTGTTCAGAATCACTGTGAACTTATTATGCTGCCTGTAGCTGGTGCTACACAGCTGGGGATCACAGGTTGAGATAATCTGTCAGACCAGAGGTATTCATTTTGAGTGCTCTTGAATAACTGCCTCTCACTCTTCAAATGAAGCTGCTAGGATCCCTAATTCATCCTGAAGGCTCAAAGGCAAGTGTGAGCTACAACCATTCATGGCCACAAATAACCTTGATTAAAAATAAACTGCGACTCATGCTCTCACAGGCACAAAGAGGGCAATTGTGACCACCAAGATGTTGCTTGCAGGAATTTGAATTTGAGGAGTTTTCTTTGTGAAGGTACATGAAGGAAACAGACTCATCTTCATTACTAACTGCTGCACCAAGGCTAGAAACAGGCAGCACCAAATGAAGTGGATCAGCTGTGTTAGCTGGTCCACTTCACTGTGTAAAACCCACATCACCTATTGTCCTGTTCATTGATCTTGTGGAACATGTTTGAGGGGCTTGATCTTTTGCAAAAAATGGCCAGGGCATGCAGGATTGGATCCTTCGAGCCCAGGGAGTGCCTGGTTGGGGTAGTGGGTAAGTGCGGTCAGCTCCAGGCTACCCATGCTTTCCCACTACAAAGCAAATAAATATTGGTGCAATTTATTACAACTTTTGCAGTGGCCACATTGTGGTGTGACAAAAAGTATCTATTTTTTGCCACTTTCTGTTGCCAAATTTTTATTATGGCAGCATAAAGGCAATGAAAGGTGATGTCTGTTTGTACCCCAAGATACGAAGTGTGTTGATACATGCACCCAGTTTCCTATATATTTAAACAAGAGATGGCACAAGTTAGTAATGCTTTTACATTCCTGTGAAAGCTTTTTTGTAATAAAAAAAAAATAATAATAATAATAATAATAATTAAAGGAGAGGTAAATATAACAATTTGTGTTAATCAAGCACATTTCAGTCACAAAGAACATATAGCCAAAGAGACAGGATGCTGGATTTCATGGAAATGCTTAGGTAGCAATACACATTGTTCCTCTCTGGGAATATCTATATGTTCATTAATGCGCCATAAATACAGCATATTAAGTTTAGTAATAACAGGTACTAACTTAATGTACCATAATTGGTGCTACTGCATGTTAGCACTAACAAATGCTTTTTTGTGGTGTTAATGCACATTAGACTAAGTCTACTGCACATTAGCACAGTTTTTTGCTAGCTGCACTAATGTGCAGTAGAATTAATCTAATGCACATTAAGCATCTTGTGTAGATGCACCCACTGATCCTAAAGTAACGCCCAGAGAGATTTTATCTGGTTGCTCCATACCCTGCCACATTGCAACAATACTGAACAATCCCTGTGGCTGTTGGCACAGGTTCCCTGTGTTTCCTACTGAAGTACCCAATTAACAACATGCACCAAGGGTGTAGAATAAATTAAGAAAACTTTTTTATTTCTGTTTAAATAAGGATGAGCTGTTCTCAGCTTGGACTCACACACAGGGAGTACAAATCATCAGCTGGACCTTATGCAAACTGGCAATGAGAGTGGGAGAACAGCACAATACTGTAACCTTGTGCCCTCCTTCTTCCCCTTCCATGTGTCACAACCCAAGCAGCTCTATAGAAAGATGGACTATTCTTGGTTCACACTGATGAAAAAGGATGTGGAGGATAAAAGGGTGATGTCAAATGCCCCAAAGGAAAATGTCCCGAGTCTGTAATTTATGTAACTGTCTCTCTCATCAATGCGAGTGCCAAGCTTCAATAAATTCAGACTGGCCCAAGCATTCACTTTAGCAGTTGGTGGGAAATATAAAACCAGTGTGTGACGGGGGTAACCCTGGGGCCGAGTCTTATGCTGGCCTGTCCACTTGTCTAGGGCAATCTGCCCCATCTCACCTGCCACAACTTGATGTTCTTGTTGATATGATAAGCAGGAGGCTGCCCATTTCTTGCCCCGATGCCAGGGGGCACTATACACAGCTCTGTACCTTCCCTACACTGTGGCCCATGCCTCACAGATGGCATCCAGATTATTATTGTTCCCCAGCTTCAGGTCAAGTCAGATTCAGTCCATTGTTGGGCCTCTAACACACTCACTCTGCCTCCCTCTCACAGGGGCCTCTAGCATACCACCCATCACTAGGCAACTCTACTGCTCTGCTCCCTTGAGCAATCCCCTTTGGGCCATCAGGCTGGACTACTCTTGCTCTGGCACAGCACATAAGCACCTTTGGTTTACTTGAGCTTCCATACTTTATGTTGCCTTGTCCTTGTACCAAACACTGTGCTGACTCTGCCTCTAGCCCCTCACCATGCAACTTGCCCCTGGTCTCACTCATAGGGGTTGCCCCACATACTACCCTTCAGGCTGCCCTTGCAGCCCTACTCAGTACACCCCCAGTGCAGCCCTTCAGGCCTCCTTCAGTGTTCCTACTCTATAGCACCCACACACCATCCTTCAAGTGCCTCTTTGCACCATACTCTGTGTGGGCCTCATCATCAACACTATTTCTGGGGCCTCTGGGCTTTCACACCCCTGTGGGGCTTGGGTGCCTATTTATAAGCATGCCTGGCTCCCCACTGCTCCCACAATAACCCATCAGATGGTGGGGCTGGGGTTAAGGCATCCCTACTCACCTTTCATCAGGGAGGTAACTGACTTGGCATTTCTTAGGGTCTGTCCTACCACACACAGCCCCACCAAACCATCCTTCCCCAGTAGCGTGCAGTTTCAGTCATGCCTAGGTCCAGGAGTCTCCTGCCATCCCCACAGCTCCTCCCTTACCTCCAAGATGTTTTGGGAGAAGCACCTCAGCCTGATATTGCCTCCTCCACAGCTAGCAGCAAACTACTACTACTACTACTGCTACTGCTGTCCTGTGGGCCTAGCCTTAAAATGGCTGCCTCATCAGGGCTGACCTGCACCTGCTGGCTGCCCTCAGCCCTTAAAGTGATAGGCACCAAAGGTGCACTACCACACAGTGTTACATTTGTTGCGCAAGTAAGGGTAAGAGGAAGTTCAGATTAAGTCTCCAACTGTGGTTCACTTCCAATTCAATTTAATTCCTAAAAGATAAAGAAAAGTTTCAAGAAATGTAGTAAATGTCCTTTTATCAGTAAAGGTAATTTTTCCAGTACAGAAATAATTACTTCTGGGCTTGCCCTTCCACTGGGAGTGTCAAAGTCATCATATCAATGGGGAGCTAAGATTCCTATCAGAAAAGAAAGAGACAACAGAAAAACCCCACTGACAAGGTTTGGGAGGAGGAGGGGTGGATGACAGGGCAACCTTTTTGATAGGCATGACACCAACTAGTCCCATAACCTCCCAAAGTGCCACTCTAATTCCTTTCCCTTAACCCAGAGGTGGGCAATTATTTCAGCTGGAGGGCTGCTTAACGGGTTTTGGTGAGCTGTGAAGGGCCTCGAGAATAGCCCACCCCTTTACAGGTGCCCCACCCCCTGGTCACTATCCTAGTACCAGAAGTCCCACCCCCTAACCCGTGACTTTTGCCACCAAGGATCCCTGCCCTTGCCCTGGAAGCACTCTTTTTTGGAAGGGGGTTTGACATCTTGAAACCAAGAAGAAAACAAAATATATACTAAAAATCTTACATCCACAATAATATATTTTAATTTTATTGTTAAAAGATGTATTTTAAATGATTTGTGTGTGTTTGTGTTGTGTATATACAGGAGATTGCATAATTGCTCAAAATTAAGTCTTACTCTTGTATATTGGGGAGGGGTGTGGGGGTATGCAGGGTGGGGGTTTCAAGTTTGTGGGGGCTGTGGGTGTATTTGGGGTGTGGGGAAGGGTGTGGGGGTATGTGTGGATGTGGATGAGTATGGGGACTTGTGGGGGGGTATTTGTGGAGATGTGTGTGTGTGTGGGTATGGGTTTGTGGGGGGAGGTGTGGGAGGGTAGTTAGGAGTGTGTGTGGTAGTGAGCAGGGCTCCCCCCAGAGACCCATGGGTGTTTCTGGGGAGGTGTGGGGAGGGCTGTGGGGGGTGTGGTGTTTGTGGGGTGTGTGATTGTGTAGGGAGGAGAATGTGGTTGTGGGGATTGCAGGGGAGGGTTTGTGGATACAGTGGAGCATAGGTGATTGGTAAGAGGTGTATGGGGGTGTACATGCCCCCCTTGACAGGGCCAGTGCCC
>JAGPOW010000229.1:31659492-31670751 GCA_030014935.1 Caiman crocodilus
CCCCTTGACAGGGCCAGTGCCCTCGCTGACAGGGTCGGTGGCTTCTGCTGGTGCCCCCCCAGATTCAGAAGGCGCCAGTCATTCATGTGCATGGAAACCCCCTCCCCAGCTGGTCAGCACCTGCCCCTGCCCTGCAACAACCCAGAGCCATTGGGCCCTGCAGCATCTCCCTGCCACTGTCAGCAGTGCCGAGCCCCAGCTGCTCTGGATTGGATCAACCAGATATGTATACAGATATGTATATATATATATACATATATGTAACCAGATATGTATACAGCCTTGACCAGGCTCTGCGCCTGCTCTGCCCACATGCCTGTGGCATGGTCTGCCACCCCCTGGGCATGCAGCAGGACTGGGGTGGCTCCACATTGGATTGCCTTTCTAGGCAGCTGCTGGCCCCAGACCTGTGGCAGGGACCTGTGCGTAGCCTCCCCCTGCCCTGTGCCTGCTGCAGACTTGCCTGCTCACACTGAAGAGCTACAGCAACATCAGCACCAGCGGGGCAGAAGTGTGCCCAGTGCAGGAGAAAAGTGCCTCCCCCCGACACAAGCACTGCCCAGCACTTCCTGCAGCAGCCACGTGGAGCCCATGCTGGGCTGCCCTGTGCTATCACCAGTGCCTCCAGGCTGCCCTGCAGGGCAGCAGGGACAGCTCAGAGGAGCCTAGTTTAGGGAAGAGAAGACCGAGGGGGAATTTAATAGCAGGCTTCAACTAGCAGAAGTGTGGTTCCAAAGGGGATACAGCTAGACTGCTCTCAATGGTAGCAGATGGCAGAACAAGCAGCAACGGTCTCAAGTTGCAGCAAGGCAAATTTAGGCTAGATATTAGGCAGAACTTACTTAGTAGGAGGGCAGTAAGGTACTGGAACAGGTTACCCAGAGAGGTGGTGGAATCTCCATCCTTGTAGGTTTTCAGCACCTGTCTACACAAAGCATTGGCTGGGATGATGTAGTTGAGGTTGGCCCTGCTCTGAGCAGGAGGTTGGACTAGATGATCTCCTAAGTTCCCTTCCAACCCTCATTTTCTATGATTCTAAAGCCACATGGAACAGCAGATTTCTCTTGCTTTCAAAAGCTGCTCTCTCCTTCTGAGCCACTGACATGCTGTTAAAATAAAAAATAGGACATTTGTACACCAAAAGAAAAAAGGGGGAGGCTTTTGAAGCCCTAATGAATACACACAGTTCCAAGTCACAGAAGTTCAATGACAAAACAAAAGTGTGCCAGAGATGCACAGAACCACAACAACCCGCCTAAGACACTGTAAACAAAACCAGACAGTTTTCAAACCCGGCCCCCTTTGAACACACTGTGTTAGGAAGTGGGAGACAGGGTTGCACTTGGGCACCTCTTTCTTGCACTCACCAGTAAATTTAATTTAGAGAAACTGTTTGTGTGTGCTTTTTAAGGTTGTTTGTTAGTTAAAGCAGCAAACAACAAAGTTTGCTTAATTTATGCTTCTTTAGCATTTCAAGCTTGGAGAGGGATGCTTTATATAGAAGTTAATGAGGCAGAATAGTTCCTTTATGGGAAAGATCTTTTCTCACCAAATTAAAAACAGAGTTGAAAAAAATGAGATTAAGATTGCTTTTACAGAAGAAGTAAATAAATCTCAGAGCAGGAAACTTCTCACACACTTGGAACTGTCCTTATCGGAGGAGATCAGAGAACAGCATGTTCTCAAGATATTCTCACCTTCTCTCTCTGTCTCCCTCTGTCTTTTAATTTTGCTTTTCTTCTTTCATTAGAATGGTATTCGAGCATTGTTTGCCAAAAACATCCAAACAGCTCTTTGTGGGTTAGAGCATGGAATTATCATATGCTCAAAGTAAGAGGGAACTCATAGTTGGAGTAGGTCTCTTCCTACCTCTTCTTGTGCACCTCAAGGAATTCATGCAAAAGAATAAGCAGTAGCTTACATCACATGATGGTCCTATGTGAGTTTCAAATCAGCTCATCACTGAGGTATCTATCAGTATTTTTTTCTAAATGAAAGCATCATCTTAGTCTTAAAAAACAATACTTTTGCTTCTGTGAAGCTCTAGAGTGAAGTTTTAGGGACATTCAAGTCAGGTTTTGTGGCTGTTGTTTATACTATGCTAGCATGAAACGTTTGTGCTCAATTGAAACTTCTTGTCAAAAAAAGTTTTCTTAAAATTTAAAATTTAAGAAAACTTTTTTTGATCCTCTTTCACTTTATCCACAAGATATTTATTCTTTTCCGTCAGCAATGGAGTTACTCCAGGACTGCATTGGTGTAAATGAAAACAAAATTTAGCCAACAGTAGGCGACACTCTCTGCGAATATGACTCTTTAAGCCTCTCTGACTTTTCAGTTTATCTGAGTCCCAATGTGCCCTGAACATTACCAACATCCATGAACATGAGTATATGTTCAGCAATAGAATATCTTTTGTTTCCTAGTCATTGCTTTAGGTATGAAATGGAGGTGAAATATGCATCTATTTACTATGTGCATTTAAACTAGTGGTGCTCAACCGCTGGTCCACATGCTGAATTTGGCCTGCAGGGCCAGGTCGTGTGTCACATAGGACTCCCCATGGATCCAAACATTTGACAGTGGGTGAGTGGTGGCAGAATTAATTGCCACAGCTTCCAGAGACACAAAAAATAATGCTGCTGCCACTCCTCCCCCACCAAATTTCTAGACCCATGGGGGCCCTCTGGGCTGGATCATATGATCCGATACTCTGGATCACACCAGCATGCAGGTTTACTCTACAGCCAGATCCGGTGTGTGTATGACACGCACAGACTGACACTGTCCCCTTACCCCATGCTGGATCCAGCCCCTAGACCAACTCCATCCATGGGATCTAGCCCACGAACCAGCCCAACACCACTCATCCAGCCTATGGAGTTGCAAGGTTAAACACCACTGGTTTAAACATATGTGTATACATTCAGTGCCCAGGTAAGGTGCAGCATTATCAGCATGGGACAATGAACTCTTCTTTATGTACAGTCCAGGTACAGCACGACCAGTAGCAAGTTCACAGAAATGTGCTTCAATTACGACCAAAGAAACCTCACTCCACGTTCGGTTTAAGCTCCAAGGGTCATTCAGGTAGGGACTACACCTCCATTGAGATGCCAAAATGTGCACCAGCAGTGCTTTGTGTTAGTTATGTATGCCCTTATTGTCTAGAAGCTGATCTGACACCAATAAACTCATATCTATATCAGTGAACAGCCACAGCTGATAACAGCATTTGCAGATACTCTCAGAAAGACAGAAGGGCAAGTCAGCTCTTGCACAGCGACTGCAGGGAGAACAGTTGTTCCAAGTGTTCTAATTGTTTCAGACGGGGGTCCTTGCTCACAGCGCTCTGCTCCTACACTAGAGAGGCAGATGTTGCACTAGATTCATAGCCCAGAAGAGTTTCAGTTATGGTTTAGTATGCCAAGGTTGCCACTGGTTCTACTTCCAGCATCATGAAAGAAGACTTCTCATCCACTCCTTGCTACAGTATCCTTAATGCCACTTCTCACTACACTGACAAAATAGTTCAGGTTTTAGGAGAGAGCTGGGTAACTTCAAGAGGTTCATGATACCAGTACAGAATCCGGGTGGACCAAGCAAGAAAGAGTATGAAAATCACTTGCAAACATAATATCTCCATCTTTTAACAGAATAATGTGTAATGTATATTTGGTGTTTCAAAGCCATTTGCTTAAGTAGTGTAATTGCAATATAAGGGCCAGATTCTCAAAGGGCTTCAACTAGGAATACAGTCAACTGTGTCCATACTGTCCATATTGGCCCATACTTCCAATATTTTCAGCTGCAATACTCATTTTCTGCTTTTCTCTAAGGCACAAAAGAGTGCATGGGATTTCTAGCATTTATGGCACAACAACTTCAATGAGACTACTCAACAAACACGCTGTAAATCATTCCAGGAAGAGGGGCCCAGCAGAAGCCCCTGGGAGATGTAGTTCAGCTAGAGAGCCTGGGTAGTCTGAGATAATGGGGGCCTGGGATAACAGGAGTAAAAAGCACCCAATGTACAGCTCCAATAAGCTACCACTTGGTGTTATTCAGTTTTCTGACATTCTGCTCTTCTAGCAAAATGTTGAAAATTTCTGGAGAAAGTAAAACATTTTCACCCAATTTTCTGTCAAAAGAGAATTTTGATGTGAAAAATGTTTAACTAGCCCTAGTTACAACTTAATCTGTGGCTATCCCTGCATTGTTGCTTGAAGAAAACAGCAGGGCTCTATCTACCTTCCCCTCTGTCCTTTATCTTCAGTCCTAGTTCTTCTGCTCTTTGTAGACAGTGATTAGGGAACTTAGTAGCAATGGTAGGAATCCTACAGATCCTACTTTCGTCCACATCTGCCAGCAGGATGAACCAGTGCAGAGAAAGCTAGTGTGCTCCTTAATCTTCTTAAGAGGTGTGGCAAAGACTATTGGCACGGGAGACCCATGCAGCATTGTCATGCACCTGCAGTTACCCAGCACTTTTACAGAATGATGGGAGTGGGTCTATTGTTCTCCATCTCATGCAAATCTCCCTTATGAAAAGTATTAGCCATTCCAAGCCACATCCGGCAATATTGGATCCAGGGTTTTGTCTTGATGTCTGGTCATAGAAAGTTTCTGCAAAGCACAGACAAGGAAACTACAGCCAACAGACAGCCACTCCCAGTGAAACCAAATACTGTAAGAATGAGAACAGAACTCAACCGACATCAAAGAGTAAATGCCCTGGGAAATTCCAGTAGTTAGTGAGGGTTAATTAGAATCAACTGCAAATCTAAACTCTGTATAAAGTTGATCTGGGAAGCCAAGCACTAGGTACATGAGAAAGTGAACCAGGCCTGAGTAAAAGAGAGGATGAGAAACTAAGTTAAAGATTGTTTTTTGGTGCATGAAAAGCTATTGAGTGTAAACTAGCACCAGGCAGAGACAGCTGCAGTTTTTGGGAGGGGATATGAAAAAGCATATCAGATTGTGATAGGAAAGCTGACAGAAATCCTCAGAGACTGAGTGACTGTGAATGGAAGAAGCAATGAAGCCAGATAGGGACTAGAAGGAAACAGACTGTCTACAGGGAGAGAGGAGCAGTAATGGGGAGAAGGGGGGCTCACTGGAATGGTTTAGCAAGGAGGTTTGCGGAGTATGAAAAAGAGACCCATGTCAAGAGACTATTGAATGTAACTGATAGCAGAAGGGGGTAGAGAGAGAATGCTCTAAGGGCAGGTATCAGTCAGACTGGGAGATAAGACAGGGAAATGCAGAAGGGGCAAGGAGGAGTTTTGGTTCAGCACAATTCTTTTAGATGTCCATAGACCCCTTGTAGTACAGTGAAGTGCTATGTGATGCCCAGCTTTGCTCTGCAGTTCTCTTCTCTATCTAGTTGTTTTTTACCCAGCCTCGCTCATTTTCTGTCCATGTGCTATGAAACTCCAAAAGGATGGTTAGGAAGCTCTGGACTGTAAATTGGTGAGGTCATTTTCTTTAACTTAAATTAGGGCTGTTGCATGCCAACAACAAAGGGTTAACATATGCCCTCCACCCCAGGAACAGTCAGGTCCTTGGAGCTTCCCTTTCTTTCCCTGGCTTCCCCTGCCCCAGGGGCTAGGGCAGGGTGGGGCAGTTAAGCCTACAGTCCCAGAGGAGCCAGCAACCCAGATCATCCATCCAGAAGCCCATGCAGTGAGCTGCAGGCGAGGTGAGTTGCTGCATTGCACAGGGAGGCAGGTGAGGGTGCCCACCTGCATGTGGTGCAGAGGGATGAAGGAGCGCCCATTCAGTTGCATGTACAGCGTAGCAGGGTCAGGAAGTGCTCACTTGTGGGCATGTGCAGCATGCAACCTTAGAGACCCTTGGCCCCCATTAGTGCACCTCCCATGATGTAGCCATGGAGTTTGCAGCTCCTGGCCCCTTAGAAGTTGTGCAATCCCAGTCTAAATGAACTGGGATCTCTTTTTAAAAGTGCTGAGGGCCTGAGGCTTGAGTCCAAACCACTAAAGGTAGCAAGCAGCCTTCTGAGGGATGCCTATGACTTGTACTGACCTTAGAATTTGCAGGTATGCAGCTGGTCCAGTTGGGCTGGGAGGAGATAGGGTGATAATATTTCCCATCTCATTAGATATGACTGAGAGGTGTAAACCAAGATAATTGGAAGTGCTTAGGTTTGATCAGGGAGATATAGCTAACCATGTTAGTCTGAAGCCAGGCAGAAGACAGGGTAGATTTCAACCTTATAGACTACTTAGTCCAAGAGTGTCAAACTCACCTCCTGCCCTGCCCCAGATCCAGACCACGGGCCACTTCTCCCAGCCACATCCCCAATTTCCAGTGACCTGTCAATAACCTGGTAGTCCATATACAGTAGCTCCACAGACCAGATCTGGCCTCTGGGCTATATTCATAGATTCATAGATGTAGGGTTGGAAGGGATCTAAGTAGATCATCAAGTCCGGCCCCCTGCCCTCTTTGCCCCTTGGAGTTTCATAGCACATGGACAAAAAATGAGAGAGGCTGGGTAAAAAACAACTAGATAGATAAGAGAACCACTGCAGACCAAAGCTGGGCATCCCATAGCACTTCACTCTACTACATGGACATCTAAAAGAATGGTGCTGAACCAAAACTCCTCTTTGCCCCTCCTGCATCTCCCTGTCTTATCTCCCAGTCTGACTGATATCTGCCCTTAGAGCATTCTCTCTCTACCCCCTTCTGCTATCAGTTACATTCAATAGTCTCTTGACATTTGAGAAAACTGGGCTCATATGACCCCAGCTAGGTAACTGTCAAGCTTCCTCTTAAAGACCCCCAAGGTAGGAGCCAGCACCACATCCCTTGGAAGTTGATTCCAGATCCTAGCTGCCCTGACTGTGAAATAGTGTCTTCTAATGTCCAGCCTGAACCTACTCTCAGACAACTTATGGCCATTATTCCTTGTTACTCTGGGAGGTGCTCGAGTGAACAGGGTCTCTCCCATTCCCCACCGGTCCCCCCGGTAAGGTTGTAAACAGCCACCAAGTCCCCTCTTTGCCTTCCCTTGTGTTTGACACCTGTGAGTTAGTCTATAAGGTGCAAAAGTACCCTGCCTTAGGCTTGATCAGCCAGAATGCCCTACAACCAAAGGAGTAAGTTACACTTTTTCCATGAGTCATATTTTGAGCTTTATCTTGCTGATGATGTTAAAATGCTTTCTGCTGAATCAACCCAAGATACCAGTTACCGTACACACAAAAAATGCAGTCACAAACTCTCTTTCCATAAGAAAGTAATCAAAGCAGTGCTGCTTTTGGGGATGCATTATTATTATTTTCTTTAAAAGTTTCCTGATCTACCTGCAAAATCAAAACTGCTACCAGATTTGTGAGCCCTTTGGTAGATGGTGGTTCTGCTGAATGTCACCATTGCTTCATGTACACAGCACAAAATCTGGGCCAACTTTCAAGCAGGTCTAGACTAAGTCAGCAGCAGCTTGGGCTGAATTTGTGGCTTTCAGTGCAACCAATAGGAAACTTGATGTTTAAGGCTGAGATTTGCTTATAAGTTTTTAGGTTCAAACCCCAAACCAAAGTAAAATTTAACAGTTGGAAACCCATGGGTCTGGGAGGGGTGGGGGCAGGAGGGGAAGACTAGAGAGAGAAAAAAAGATTAGATGAAACTTTATAAACAGATACTGCTGAGTTTCACTCCATTGTACTCTAAACTTAGTACTTCCCATGCTGGAATTAGAAAGCTCAACACTAGCTGTGGTTATGCAAAGTTCAAGTTGCCTTTAGTTTCAAGTGTGTAGCTATGCTATGCATGATGGCATGAGGAGAAAGGCCAGCAGCACAGTATACAGCCTTGAGTGTGGGACTATAAACATTGTAGTTCAGTCCTTGTTCTAGCATATACTCTATTTTGCACTGTAAACAATTTACAGTGATCAACTTTGATGCTGTCACAAAGGCATTGTGTGTACAGCCATTCAGAATTTTACAACAGAAAATGGTTTTGTCTAAATGAAAATTTTTGCAGGAAATGTTTGTTTTTGATAAAAGCCTTCAGGTTGTCGGTAGTAAAAAACAAAATCCTCCCATCTAAAAATGCATCCCTGACACCACACATCGCATCCCAGGGGCCCAACTGGTCCTGGGATAAGCCTATGGACCTTGTGGTACTGTAGGGTGATACTGAAGTCCAGAGCCAGTTTGCCCTGGGCGGGTACTCCAATGCCCACATCTATGAAGCCCTGGTGGGCCACATGTGGGAGTGTAGGGGCAAGCATATGGTACACCAGTACTGCATAAAGGTCAAGGCCCTGTGGGTGCAGTGGGTCCACATCATCAACCACAACTGCCAGTTGGGGGCTGCCCACAGGACCATGTCCTTTATGCAGCAACTGGACCACATCCTTATGCCCTGGGAACCCTGCTGCTGTGCCACTGGACCCCAGGACACCAGTGCAAGCTGCACATTGCCACCAGTGGGGACAGATTCAGGCTGACGGGCTGTAACAGACCACCCTGGGCTCTGTTACCTACAGGGGCATAGGCAGCAGGCAAGCAGCCCTAATCAGGCTATAAGAGCTGAGCCCTGAACTGCAGAGCACGCAGCAGTCTGCCGCCAAGAGCTGCAAAGGCAAAAATTGGTTGATCTGCTACTCAGTCTGGAGGGCTGGGGGAACTAGGGTATAGGAGGTTCCTTGTCCTGGGCATGACAGAAAACTGTGGTGGGGTAGCTCCCAAGAAATGCTAGGCATAGGCACAGGTACCCCTCCAGGTAGTGCCATATGTTGTGGAGAACTGTGGACTTTCCCACTGCTCCACCAAAGCTCAGGGTCCCATGCCAGGTTCTCAGGTGGGCCTGGAGCACCATGGTAATCATCATCAGCAGAGTGTAGTGGGTCAGGCCCCCCTCTGTGAGCACAAACAGGTCATCACAGCTCACCCGGGGCACTCTCACCAGGGGCATGCTTGGGGTGCAGGCCATGTGGGGTGGGGCTGCCCTGGGTCGCCTCTCGGGGTGGGGGGGAAGGGCAGGGGTGCCACCTGCTCCATGTACCAGTCGACTGGGAGCCCCTCACCCACCATGCCCAGCTGGCATGGGCCTGGTGGCATGGGAGGAGACTGCCTGACATGCCAGAGTAGAAGTGGGTAGTGGCTCTGCAGGCACTGCCAGAAGCCAGGCCTGTCCTGGCCTGGGAAAGGGCAGGGAAAGCTGGCTGCCTGCAGCAAGTACCAAGCAGCCCACCTCTTCCTGTGCAGTGAGAGGGGATATTGGTCTCAACCAGCAGCTACCTCTGACCTGGGCCTGCCCAGTCAGCTTACCATGGTCCCTGGATATTTGCACACATGACACCTGACCTGAGGCCAGGCAACACACAGCCCCCTGCTATACTGCATGTTATCTCAGAAATGTAGCTAACACTCATAAAAAGCCTCTTTTTCTTGGCTCTGCAGGTTCCACAGTAGCACACAGGGGAAATGCACCACCTGCCAGAAGGGATGTGCCTTCAAGGTCACTGTCAGCCTTGGCTGGGGACCTCTGCATGCACCACCTCCAGCAGTGGTGGACCCAGGACTGGACCCTGTTACTGGATCAGCTGGCCACCATTACTCACAAAGGACATCATGCGTGAGTGGGAGAGGGTTGCGTGTGACCTTCAGAGGGACTGGGAGAGTGGCATATTGCCCTTCTCAAGAGGATACTGGAGGCCCAGAAACAGCAGGCTGCCATAGTGGCCAGGGAAGTGGAGGCCATGGAAGAGGACCACTGGGTGCTGGAAACCATCCTGGTTCCTGCAGCTTTCTTCATTGTTCCCGCTGCCCAGATGCCAGCCATGCCCCCCCACCCTGTCCCTGACCGCTGCCCAGTACCCAGCCCCCCAGTGGACTTGGGCTGAGGTGCAGTGGCACCTCCAGCAGCCAGGTCCCCCTGGCTGGGCACCTGCCCCAGATCCCCTGCCAGGTGGGCCCCTGCCTGGGTCTCTCCTACTGCTTGCCCAGGCTTCATGCATTCCTTGAGCAGGAGCTGCCTGCAACAGGGCTAGCACTGTGTGTGGGCCCTGCTGGGCCTGGCCCCAGGCTTCAGGAAGGGGAGCCAGCTACACTAGCATAGCAGTGGCTGCCCTCACACCAGGGCAAGCTCCCTGCTTACCGGTTTCATTGCAGCAGGTACCCCTGCTGTGGTGTGACCAGAGGCTGGGATGCTGGGTGTCTGTCCCTGGGCTCCACCTGATAGGCATTTCCACCCCACTGTCCCCCTCCCTGGGAAGGCACACAGAGTACAATGTACATAGTCTGAATGGGGAAGAGGGTGCTTTATTGGTGATGGGTGGGGTGCTTGGTGGTGGGGTTCTGTTGTTTGGGAGTGAAGTTGGGGGGTCTGTTGTTTGTGAGGGAGAGTAAGAGGGGGTCTGTGTTTGTGGAGGGAAATAAAGTCCTTTCCAGAAAACTGTCTGAAGTGATCATAGTACTGGGGGTGCACAGTGGGCCTGGCACATGTAGTTAGTTGGCCAGGTGGATTACAGTGGGAGGTTCAGGTCCAGGAGCAGGTGATCTGCCAGCACCTCTCACACCTAGTATCTTGGACCCCTCTGCTGGGTGTGGGGCTTACCTGAGGCCATGGTGGGGGGGGGAGGGGTCATTGCTGTCACTGCTGCCACAGGTGGTGCTCCTGCTGCCCCGTATCCTCTGTTTGCTAAGCCTCCTTTGCCCATGCCTTGCAGAAGAGCTCCCCCTGGGTCTCACAGATATTATGCAGCATACAGGCTGCAATGATGACCTGGGGGATGTTGGCCTCCATGACCTGGGGGATGTTGGCCTCCATGATGTCAAGGTGGGTGGTGAGGGTATGCCAGCTTCCTGTCAGGTGGCTGAAGGTGCACTTCACCAGGGCATGGGTCTGGCCTAGGCACCTGTTGAAATATGCCTGGCCAGGATCCAGGTGGCTGATGTAGGGCCACATGAGCCAGGGGAGGAATGGATAGGTAGGTTCACCAATGAGGAGGGGCAGAACCATCACTTCACCCAGCTGGAGGTCCAGCACACCTCATGTGAAGCACGCACTCTCCACCAGGGCTGGCAGGCTGGAGTTCCCGAAGACATGGGCATTGTGAGCACGACAGCCTGCACCATAACCAAGTGAAAGCCCTCCCAACTGTAGTAGGGGTGGTCACCATGGGGTGAGCAGGTAATGGAAATGTTGGTGCCATCCAGGGTCCCAGTGCACTGGGGGAAGCCTAGGGCTTGGAACCCTGCCACCACCTCCAGGGGGTCATGG
>JAGPOW010000229.1:31684244-31716938 GCA_030014935.1 Caiman crocodilus
GGCATCTTTAAGAGTGGATTAGATAGGTACTTGGCTGGGGTCCTGTGACCCTGGCACTCGTTCCTGCCATTGGCGGGGGGTCAGACTAGATGGCCTGCTTTGGGCCCCTTCTGACCCTAGATACTATGATACTATGACCAGGGCAGTCTCAGCCCAAGCAGCCCCACCGCTCTGTGAGGCTGCCTGGCCTGGCTCCCCAGTCTCTCTTCTGCCATGCTGCTGCTGCCCAAACCTTGCATGCTTCTGCCTGAACCTCAGCAGGGATGCTGCCAACGTGTTCCTGGATGCCACCACTGGAGCCAACCATGCCCTACTGGGCCTCCAACCCCACCACCTCTGGATTGCTGGCTGCACATTATGTGACTACCTGGGTGATGAGCAGTGGCTTCAGTCCTTTCAAATTACTCAGGCCATCTTCCAGGATCTCCTGGAGAAGCTCTGCCTGCACCTGGAATGACAGAATACCATGATGAGGCATCCTCTCCCTGTGGATACCCAGCTGGCTATTACTTTGCTCAAGCTGGCCACATCCACCCACCTCTATTATTTTCATCACCTCTTTGGTGTGCGCAAGACAACTGCCAAGGTGGCTGTCCTGAAGGTATGCAGTGCCCACCAGGACATGCTGACACACACCATACTCTGTGTGCACAATGTCCTCGTGGTGGTAGCAGGGTTCTGTGCCCCGGGTTTCCTCCACTGCATTGGGATCCTGTAACAGGGAACCCTGGGCCTCTTACCAGAAGGCAAGTTGAGGGTTCAGAGGGGAAGGAGAGACCCCAGATGAAAGAGAAGAGACCAGGGGGTGTAACAAGGAACCCTAGCCCTGTTACCAGAAAACAGGTTGGCCCCTTTAAGATCAGGAATTCCTGAGCACAGCATGCTGATAAGGTAGGGGTTAAAAGTTGAGTCTGGCCAGCTGTTCAGGTGACTGGAAGGGGGCAGGCCAGGACTATAAAACCCTGGGCTGGGCAGCAGTTGGAGTGGCAACCAAGGGAGAAGGAGTATGTGTGAGACCTCCACAGAGAGCCTGGGTGAGCAGTCCAAAGGGTGAAGGAACTAGTGAGGAACCCAGAGAAGCAGCTGCAACCCCAGAGGAAGGACGGTAGCCAACGGGTCCTCTGGTAGCATGACCCCAGAGTAAATGTAAGCTGGTGTGCTGCCTTCTTTGATCATCTTTTTCTGGTGGCAGTTATAGCCTGTGGATGGACTGTTTGTGGGTTTTTGGGGGTTTTTTTTTAATAACACCAGCAGTTTGGGTGAGGCTAGTGGGGAAGGAGGAGGCCTCATTGGGACCTCACTACACCGTGGGGGCCTGGCACCTGTGTGGGCAAAGGATCTGTGGTATACTGACGCCGGTGCCAGAGAAGGTGCAGAATTCAGGCTACATAGGCCCTGGCACCAGTGTGGGTGCAGGATTTGGGGGAGGTACAGACCCTGGCACCAGAGGGTGCAATCCTAAAGGGCCAGGGTGGTCTGGTGTCCCTGACGTACAATGTATTTGTTTGTGGACTGGGATGGCATTGGTTTGGGGCCACTTCCCAGTCTTGAACTAGCTGCCCCTTGGCTGTGGGGGCTAGAGGCTGGGCCTCTGAGCCAGGGAGGCTGGGTTCTGGACTAAAGTAGAAAGGAGGGTCATGAGCCTTAAGACAAGGAAAAGGTCTGGAGCCTCAGAGTCGAACCCTGTTTGGTGGGTTTAGACAGAGAGGCCTAGCTAGAGAAAGGCAGGGGTCAAGGCCCGTGGACATGGAAGATGCCAACAAATGAAATATAATAGGCAGTCTCCCACTTACAAGAACATCAGTATAACAATTTTCCATCAAAATGTGGCAGGCAAGTAGAGAGGGGGACACATGAACCTTAACGGGAACTGCAAGAGCGCCCATGTAGGGTGCGGATAACAGGGAAGATGGCACTTGGGAAGGCAACCTGTTACAGACCCACATCCCTGTCACTTGCCTGTCCCATGGTGACCACCCCTACTACAGTTGTCGGGGCTTCTACCCTGTCATAGTCCAGGCCAATGTTGACCACCATAATGCCTTCAAGATTGTAAGTGCTGGCTGGGTAGGCATTGCCCATCTTCTGAAGCTCACAGCTCCTCCCTGCCAGCCCCGGTGGAGAGCAGGCATTCAGGCCAGGGGTGCCAGACCTCCAGCTGGGTGTGGTGGTGGTCTTGCCCCCCCCTCATTTGGGACCTACCTACCTGCTCCTCCCCTGACTCATGTAACCCTACACTAGCCAGCTTGACCCCTGCCAGGTATACTTCAACTTATGCCCAGGCCAGACTCACACCGTGGTGGAGTACACCTTCATCCTTCTCAAGGCACTCTGGTGCACCCTCACTGCCCACCTTGAGGTTACTGAAGTCAACATCCCCAGGTCATCATCACAGCCTGCATGCTGTATGACATCTGACAGGTCTAGGAAGAGCTGTTTTGTGAGGTCTAGTTGAAGGAGGCACAGTGGGTGGAGGATGCCTGGTACCAGGAGCACCAGCTGAAAGGGCAGCGACAGCAACAAGCCACACATCTACCAGTGGAGACCAGGATACCAGGTGTGAGAGGTGCTGGCTAACCACCTCCTTCTTCAATCCCTGCTGTAGCCCACTTGGACAGCCAGCCACAGATCCTAGCACCACCACACACCTGCAGCACCATGCTCACTGAAGACAGTTCTCAGAAAAGCAGTTTATTCCCTTTCACAGAAACAGATCCCCTTCTCCCTTCCCTACAACAGAGCCCATCCCTCCTCTCCCCTTCCCCACAGAACCCCTCCCCTCCCCACTCCCCACAGAGCTGCTCCACCACCAATAAAAGGCCCTCTTCTCTGTGCAGATTATGTACAGTGCAGAAAGTGTGTGTGCCCTCCTTGGATGGGGGGCCATGGGGCAGAAGCACCTAGGGTATGGATCCAGGGGGCAGGTGGCAAGCACCCTGACCTCTGGGCATTGCTGTGTAGATGTGCATGCCATGGTGAGACTGGGGGGTGTGGGTACTCAGCTGGGGGTGACAGCGGGCACTGCCCTACCATTGTGCTCATCTCCTCTTCCTTCAGCCACTGGGCTAGACCAGCAGGGCCTGCATGAGATCCTGGCCCCACTGTAGGCAGCTCTGGGTCTGCAGCTGTATGGAGCTGGAGTGAGCAGCAAGGCTGGGCCTAGACAGGGGGCTGGGTAGCACGTGACCCAGGGTAGGGGCTGGGACTCCTGGTTGGTGGAGGCACTGCTGCATCTCAGCCCAGGCTCATGAGGGGCCTTCTATGGGATGGTGGGATGCTGCCAGAGAACAGGTAGGGCTAGGGCCAGGGGCTGGGCATTGGGCAGCATGAAGGTAACTGCCAGGGCCATGACAGTGTCCAGCACCTGGTGGTCCTCCTCCATAACCTCCACTGCACTGGCTACCAGGACATCCTGCTACTCCAGGGCCTCGATGTGCCACCCCTCCAGGGACAGGAGCCTCTCCTGGAACTCCTGGTCTGCCTGGTCCTGCCACCAGTCTCTTTCCTCCTTGTGCCAGTCTCTGGCATTCTCAGGGGCAACATCCTCTGCCCACTAAGCCCAGAAGTCTTCCTGACACTGCTCAGCCACTTTAAGCAGCTGATCCAGTGTACTGCTGGAGCTGGTGCATCTACAGGGCCCCAGCCAAAGCTGCCGGTGACCCTGATGGCGCATCCTGGCTGCCAACTGGTGCCTCTCCCCCACATACAGCTGCAGAGCTTATGGATCCAGGAGAAAGAGGTTGTTTGTGAGTGTTTACAACATTTCTGAGATAAGATGTTCTGTACCAGGGGGCTGTGCATTGCCCAACCTCAGATCAGGGGCTGGGCACACACGGGGGCACACACATCATGGTAAGTCACCCATGCCCTAGCACAGGTGGCTGCCAGCTGAACTCTTGCCCCTGCTTGCTTCTCAGGGGATGGTGGGCCACTGGGTGCTAGCCACAGGATGCCTACCTCTCCCACCACATTCCCAGGCTGGGACAGGCCTACCTTCTGGCAGCACTTACAGCCACTGCTCCAGAGCCAACCCCACCATCTCCTTCTGCAGATCAGCCTATCTCCTGTGCTTCAGCCAATCCCATGGGGGTCCCAGCTGACTAGGATTCAGAGCTGTTGGCACCCCTGCCCTCCCCCTGTGAGGCCTCTCTGGAGAGGTGCCCTGGGGCCAGTTTCCACCCATACTGGTGCTGTACTTTGAGCATGCCCCTGCTGTGAGTGTCCCAGGTTCTGTGTGAGGAGCTGTTTGTGCAGACTAAGGGGTTCATAGTTTCATAGATGTTAGGGTCGGAAGGGACCTCAATAGATCATTGAGTCTGACCCCCTGCATAGGCAGGAAAGAGTGCTGGGTTTAGATGATCCCAGCTAGCTGCCTATCTACCCTCCTCTTGAAGACCCCCAGGGTAGGGGAGAGCACCACCTCCCTTGGGAGCCCATTTCAGACTTTGACCACTCTAACTGTGAAGAAGCTCTTCCTAATGTCCAGTCTAAAACTGCTCTCTGCTAGCTTATGGCCATTATTTCTTGTAACCCCCAGAGGCACCTTGGTGAGTAAAGCCACACCAATTCCCTTCTGTGCCCCCATGATGAACTTATAGGCAGCCACAAGGTCGCCTCTCAACCTTCTCTTGCGGAGGCTGAACAGGTCCAGGTGCCCTAGTCTCTCCTTATAGGTCTTGACCTACAATCCCTTAACCATAAGTGTGGCCCTTCTCTAGACCCTCTCCAGGTTATCCACATCCCTCTTGAAGTGCGGCACCCAAAATTGCATGCAGTATTCCAACTGTGGTCTGACCAGCACCTGATAGAGGGGAAGTATCACCTCCTTGGTTCTGTTCGTCATGCATCTGCTGATGCACGATAAGGTGCCATTAGCTTGTCTGATGATTTCGTCACACTGATGACTCAAGTTCATCTTGGAGTCCGCTGGTTAGGGGCTGCGTGCAAGTCCATGCCCTTTACGTGGCAGCTGGATAAGATCCTGGCACTCTAAGACCCTAGCCTGAACCATGCCATCTACTTAGTGGGTGCCCAACCCACTATGCTATGCTGTTGCTGATGGCCATGGTGCCCTGTGTGCACCTGTGAACCCGGCATGGGACCCTGAGCTTGGATGGTACAGGCAGCAAGCTTGCCCTGCCCCACAACCTCTGTCATACTGAATGTCCCTGCCCCTTGCAGGACATTGCCACTGGCATCAGTGCCTTCCTTGGTGTGTGAGAGGCCCTTGCCCACCTAACTGTGGGGCACAGGTTGCTAAATAATGTTTTGTACTATCTCCTGTCTTCCTGTGTGCTGGGAGTGGGGGGGGTGGTCTGGGGAGTATGGGTGGGCTAGGTGGGGATGGAGGCAGGGGCCAGGGCCTGGGCAGGGACCAGAGCAGAGGTGGAGAGGGTCCTCCCCCCAGTATGGGACTTACCAGGTGGCTGCAGCACATGCCTGGCATCTTGAGTCAGTGCCCACTGGTGGCAAGGATGTGTAGCTTCTGGTAGTGTCCTGGAGTGAAGCAGCATGGCATCCAGCTGCCCGGGTAGGGAGTCCTCCAGGGAGGAGCTGGAGCTGCTAGCACCTGGTGTTGCATGGCTAGCCTGCCTCATGGGTGGGGTTGAGCATGTGGAGATGTCAGGGTAGGTGCTGGCCCAGCTTTCCAGAGCTGGTGGAGGAGGCCAGGAGTGGGGAGCTTGATGGAATGGACTTCTGGGGAGCTGAGGGGTCTTCCCCCAGTGACATGTTTCTGTGTATGCCAGGCCACAGTGGAGGCCTGGGCAGGCCACCCATACTCAAGTAGATGGCATGGCTCAGGCCAGGGTCTTAGGGTGCCAGCATCTCATCCAGCTGCCACGTAAAGGGCATGGACTTGCATACAGTCCCTAACCAGCAGCTGTGGTTGGTGACTGTAACCAACTGTACCCAGAAGGCCCTGACCTTTATGCATCACAGACATGCTGACCAGTCATGTTCAAGCTCCCACATGCAGTCTGACATCCCCTCATAAATGTGCACATTGGAATACCCACTTAGCACAAACTGGGTGAAAATCTAGAACCACAATCTGTGTGGTCTAGAACCACAATGCGATGAGATACACAGTCTTCTCCTGGGACCAGCTGGAGCTCTGGAAAATGGTGTGTGGCATCAGAGAGGACACCAGCATGGCTCCCGCAACAGCTCACTGGGCCTTCGCATGGCAATCCCAGTGCAGGCAGACCTTGGCAGTTAACTGCAGCACCCAGCACTGGGACATGGCATAAGATAAGCAGGCACATGATGGGGTTCTGCTGGGAACCAGTGATGGGGTCCAGGCAGGCTGATGCAGGTGGCCTGGGGCCAGCTGGAGTGGGATCTGGTGGCCAGAGGCTGGCTACAGGTGTCCCAGGGTGCTGTCAAGCTTAGCAAGTGCCTGCAGTACCCAGTGCAGTGTGACGGTTTGGGCCTGGCATCAACACAGTGCCACAATACCAGGGACCAGTACTGGGGCCTAGTCAGGCTGCTATAGCTGGTCTGGGGTATCTGTGGGGACACACAATGGCACAAGATAGCTGCAAGTGGCCCAGGGCCCCAGCATCCCCACAGAATTTTAAGAGCCTAGGGCTGGGGCAGGTAAAGAGCTGCCCCAGCCCTGGGGCTGGAGACACTCTCAGCCCTGGGGCTGGGCTGATGGAGGCTCGCTAGTGGTGGGGCTGACTGGGAACAAATTTGCTTCTCATCAGCATCTACAAATACGTTACTGTGCAGTAATTGTGAGGAAATTAGCTACTTGTATACAAGTAGGAAATTTACTTGCAATTACAGCAAAATATTGTGCAGTAAGCATTTGCACATGTAGATGAGGATACTTTACTGCTCAGTAATTTGCTCTATTGCACAGTAAAGTCTCTCATATATATGCACCCACTGAGAATAAGATGGAAATTTCACTGTACTTCCAAGTAAAGATGTGCCCACATTGCAAAATACAGTAGTATGATTAGTATGAAGTATAGTAACATGGACCTTTGTAGAACAGAAAATTGCAGAGATGTGCAACTGGCCTTTGATGATTAAAGGTGGTTCTTTTAGTTCAGAATTTAAGTACAAAAGGCCAAATTATGTGACAAATTGAGCCCTCTTAACTTCCATTGGTATCAAGGGGTGCATCTACATGAGACCCTGTACTGCACATTTAACTAATCTAATAGTAAAGCATCAGTATTGACATGTGCACAACACACTGTGCAGTAAATTAAACTAAAGTGCTGTTTGCTAGTACCAACAAACACAGGTACTAGATTAACAGCACATTAGCTACTGCGAAGTACCATGCATGTAGAGTCTGAAAGGAAGCAATTTGCTCCAGGTCAGCCTAGGCAAAAGTGGGCCACAGAGGTGGAGAGCGACGGGTGGGATACCAGGATGAGACACAGGGTGGAAGCAGTGCCAGGACCAGGGGATGAGATACACAGGGGAGAAGCAATACTAGGGACCATTACTGCTTCCCTTTCATGTCTCTCTCCTGGTCCTGGCACTGCTCTCCCCCACCCACTCACCCCACCACATCTCTCCCCAGTCCCTGGTGCTGCTTCCCTCTCACATTTCCCCCCTAGTCCTGGTGCTGCTTCCCCTCTGCATCTACCCCCTGGTCCTGGTGCTGCTTACCCCCATTTTCAGGCATGGGACATTGCCCCAAGCCAGCACCACCAAGCTGGGTTGTGATCCCGAGCTCTGTGTGGCCAAGAGCTGTCCATCACTCCTGGACAGCTCCTCCCCATTCTCTGGAAGCCCAGGCCTGACCCTCATGCCCCTTGCCCACCTGGTGCTGGCATCTGGGGGAGCCTGGAGCTCCTCTTGGCTGCTGCAGTGGAGAAGAGCATGGCAGTGGAGCAGGAGCAGCCCTGGACTGTATTGCTCCCATTGGGAGAAAATTTGCTCCTGACAGGAGAACACATGTAGACCAGCACCCAGGAGCACTTCAATGAGCCTGTATTTTCTTCACAGAAAGACATTGCGACCTCTGCATTTTGCCATCAAAACGTCTACCTGAGTCTACCAACCCATTAGGGTGGCATGGCAACATTTTCTGTAGCCAACAACACACAAAGGAGTGAAGTAGGTATCTCCACCTTGGGTTCCCTTTGACTCCTCAGCTCAAATGATCACGTAGGGCTGGATTTCAGCACAAGTCCAGAGTGTGGCTGAAACTCATCCCTTTGGAGCTATGGTAAAATATCCTGTTCACTCAACTTCCATATCTCCCCATTTTACATATTTAAACCCTACCCTCTAGCTGGGGAGATGCTTACAACATTTCTGCTCTTCCTGTGTATTGGAGAAGGTAAAGAACATTCATTTCTGAGACTGAATGCAAAGCACTAAAAATGCAAATCTATACGTGAAAAATATATATCTCTGCACTTACTAATACCTAGGCAAGTGCCTAGATCCCATTCCCATTCATTGAATAATACAAACTGAATAAAAAAGAATGAACTACTGTACACTCCAGCTACTAAGTATTAAAAGCAGATGAGCACAGGGACTGTCTAAAATATAAAAATAAGATGCAAGAAGTAGTGCTTAATGCTTAAATACCCAATCTGATCATATTATTTTTATGAAATCCCTCATCAGGTTTAATAATAAAGCTAATAACAGAAGCATATTTAAATCAGCCAGGCTATGGATTATGCATGTCTTAAAAGGGACAGAAATAGTAGAAAACAAAAGAAGTCAATCTAGCTAATAACATGTGGATTTTGTCATCTACATGGAAATGTTTCCATGTTTTGTTATTCAGTGCACTGGTAGGTTGGCAAAAGAATATCTCTATTCTAGCTGATGTCAGTTAATACACCACACAATACTAACTGTCAATGATTTTCTTAAGTTCTTATTTAACAACAGAAGCAACAACAGCAAAAGAGGGAGCATTTAATCACAAAGGCTCAAGAACAAAATGGGGTGTATGTAAAACACATCAATTCAATACAATCCCAAAACAAGAGGAAATCAGATGAGAAGTAACATCTGGGTAGAAAAATCACCTTCCCCAGGCACCGAGGGGAGCAAAAGCTCTTTGCAATAGATAGTGAAGCCATGTCACATCTGACACGTGGTGCCCTAAGAACTTGTGTTTCCAGTTCAGAACAGAACTCCAATAGAAACAAGGTACCTGTAGTATTCTTTTCAGTAGACTCTCCCTTAATTGGAAGACTCTCTCTAATATCATCCTTTGGGCCCCTTGCCCAGTTGTTCATACTGCACTCTCTCCCAAGCAGCACACAGAACTAACTTACAAACCCAGGTGCAACTGTCCAACAGGTGAGGACCCTCAGAATCCAACTCAGGTTTGGTGCCATTGTGACCTGCACTGGCCTGCACCCTACTGCAAGGCACCTTGAGCATTCCTGTTGCCACTTATGACAAGGTGATGCAGGTATGCTCAGGAAGACAATTCAGAGGGAGGGATGAAGGGAGAGAGTAAATCTTGCTTGCACCTTTAAACAAGCAGTCACTAATAATGACAAGGCTTGTCTTACTAACCAGTGACAGCCATGCTTTGCTACATACTCCCTGGGCATGTCTACATGTGCCAATTTAAGGCACATTAGCCATTGTTAAGGTGCATTAAGGGTGCAGGTCTACATATACATGCCCCTAACGGTGGTGACCCTTAAGGCAACTTAACTCTGTCTATGTTGACTGAGTGGGCCAGAGCCCAGCCCACAGGGCCCTGCACTGCCACCAGGAACTGCCAAGAAGATGCTGTAGGTGCTGTTTTCTAAGGTGCAAATGCTGGACCTGGAGTGGCAGTTCTGGCAACAGCAGTACCTGTTGGTGTGCTTACTGACTTGGGACTAAGTCAGCAGATGGGGCAGGAGGAACAAGGGCTCCTGTCAAAGCACAAGAGAAAGGCCCCCCATGACTCCCTGCAAGGGAAGGGGGCAGTGGAGCATGGGCAGGGCCTTTGCATGGCTCTGGCCAGGTGGGAGCATGGCTCTCTCCTTGGCCCACCTGGTCCAAGGCCAAGCTGCCACGCATGTTGTGTGCACCCTGCCATTGCTGAGCTAAGCAGAGCTCTCACTTCCATGGGTAGTGTCTGGCAGGGAGGCCAGGTGTTTGCTCAGGATGGAGGTGGATGGAGCAGGGAAAGCCATTCTGGGTGCTGGGGTCAGATGCAGTCCCAGCCCTCTTGCTATCCTGGCTGGGATCCTCAATATCGGCTACGGGCACCTGAATTCTGGGCAGGCAGAGACACACCCCACCCCTGCAGGGCTTCATTGCCCAGCCAGCAAACCCACCCCAAGGGATAGGTGTGGCGGAGCCACTAGTGAAGACCCTGCCCATGCTGCACAGTTCCCTTCCCCTGGAGGGAGTCATGGGGAGGCCTTTCCCTTGTGCTTTGATAGGAACCCTCACAATTCCTGTCCCCTCTGCCAACTTAGTCCCAAGTCAGTTGGTACACCAACTAGTACCACTGCTGCTGGAACTGCTGCTCCAGCTCTAATGTCTGCACTTTAGAGATTAGCCTCCACCAGACCTTCTTCTTGGTGGTGCCCAGCAGCAGTGCGTGGCCCTGCAGGCTTGCCTCTGGCCTGCTCCCTTCTGACATTGGGGAGGCAGGAACATGGGGGAGGAGGTTGAAGCTGGGGCTGGGGCTGGGGCTGGTGCCAGGCCAATACCATCTGGGGGGGACTGGAAGCTCCCACCCCCTCAGCCAGGACTGGGTTGCACCACCTGCCTATGCTGCTGCAGGCTTCAGGGGGCTGTCCAGGGTGCTGCCCAGGGCAGGCTGAAAACACCTTCATCCAGTGAGCCACGTTAAGGCACTCTAAGGAATGCACGTGTAGACATTTGCCTAAATTACCTTAATGCATCTTAGGCTAAATTGCGTTAAGTTTAGGCATATAAATTCATGTGTAGACACGCCCGCTCTGCAATAACTGGCATTGGTGTAGGCACTGAGGTCATGACACTAGAGTTAAAGAGGGCAGAACAACTAAAACAGGGATGGAACAATACAGAATGCTTATAAGGGATTGCTTGCTTTTACCTTTTAAAAATGTATCTCTCCTCTGAGAATCTAAAGGTGGATACCTCGAGAAACCCACAGGAATGATCCTGAGTCAGGTCCTCTGCTGGTATAGTTTGGTGAACTCTACTGACTGCAATGGTTTACTTCAGCACAGGCTCTAATAACCCCCTCTTGAATGTGAAACAGGTCTATAAAATCATGAAGGGTGTAGTCAGATGTCAGCAGCCTGTGGGGGGGTGGGGGCATGAAGGCTGAGGCATGAAGGCATGAAGGCACTTGCCCACCATGGGGTAGGTGAGATGGGCTGGTGGGTGCTTTCTGTCCATGGTGGCCTGGGGTTCCCCTTTCAGGGAACCTTTGCTGCTCTGAAATCCCTTCTTCTATATTATTTCCCCATCCTGATGACTCTTTATCTCTGCGTACTGTTGATTGATTTCCCTGTGGTCATACTGTCATCATTCTGTTCTGTCAGCATATTTCCTTGTCCCATCAAACCCACCATATGCATCTATATCTTAATTTGGGATTTGACTGGTGTCTTCTAATTTGGCCTGTCCACCAAAGCCAGAAATCCCAAGGCTCTGTAGCTGGGTACAGGGACCTAATGCCACCTTATCTCACGTTATGGAACAGTGTGGTGCATGTCTTCAATTTCCAAGACTGTATGTCTGCTGGTTTCAGACACAGTGAACCTTGAAGGAAACTTTGTCACAAGCAGGTTTTTAGAAACCAATTAACCCCTGCCATTCCTCTGTACCATTATTCTAATATATACCTACTTTCCCTACAAGACAATTCCCAAAAGCAAATCTCCGAATACCATTTTCTGGCCATCATTTCTATGGCTCAAAAGATACCAGAAACAATCTCTGAAGTAAACAAATATTAATAGACCCATTTTATAGAGGAAAGTCAAAACACAAAAATGTTGGGCCTCATACACAAGTGTGGAGGCAGCTCAGATGTGCTGGAATTTCAGTGCATCAGAGCAGACTTGACTAATCAAGTCTTAAATAATTGAGTCTGCCATGCTCCAGCAGCCTCCTGTGTCTCGTGGATCTGCATCCCCATGCTTAAAAATGGTAGTGGGGACGCTTGAACTAAAGCTTATCAAACAAGCTTTAGTTCAAGCACCCCCACTGTCATTTTTAAGTGTGGGGATGCTGATACAGCAGTGCTTTAATTAGATAGGCTCTTGGAACCACTCTAATTAAAGTTCTGCCCCTCCTCCCCCCAATCCCTTGGATCATGGGCCCATTAAAACTAAGATTTTCAAAAACAGGAGGCACAAGCAGGCTCCTAAATTCATACTGAGGTACCTAAACACGGGCTGATTGTCAAAAGTGCCAAGCATTCAGCTGACCTCAGTAGGAACTGCTAGGAATGCTTCTGTCTTGAATAGCAGGATACTGGTTCAAGAGATGTAGGACTTTGATATAGAAAATCCTGGCCTACATGATCAGCTCATCAGCATATCATATCAGGGATACAGTGGGAAATACACTTTATTAGTCTTCTGCAACCCAATAGGGTCACATGTGTAGATGGTGATGTTTACCCCAGAGCTAATTAGTCTGCTCTGCAGTAAACGTGTCATGTAGATGCAGCCACTATGTCAAAAAGAACTACATTTCATTAGTTTTTTATGAATCTCCTAAGTGTTCCCTAGTTTCAATATTCTTGGACCTGATGAATAATAGTTACCTACTCACTTTGTCTATACCCTTCATGATTTTATACTCCTGTTTCACATTCAGCTCAACCTTTCCCTTTTCAAAATGAAGAGTCCTAGCCTTTTTCATCTCACCTGATCTGGCACCTGTTCCATACCTCTGATTTTCTTGGTTGCTTTTCTCTGAACCTTTCCTAATTCTGCTACATTCTGTTTGAAATGTGAAGACCAGAACATATTTGAACATATTTGAAAAAGTTCTTGTGTTGCCATGTGCGCACAGATTATAGACTATTACACATACCATAGTGATAGGAATAATTGAGCCAGGTTATCTGATCCACTAATACTGGACATTAGATCTCTTGGAACACTGCAAATACCAAATGAAGTTGCATTACCCAAAACACATTCCATCTATCTATGGCTTTTATTGCTAACCAATAACAGTCTCCGTGCAGAGCAAAGCATTGCCTGGGGATTATTAGCCAGCTGGGGTAAACAGATCCGGGGGGGCGATCCAATCCCTCAGCAGGTTATTAATTCCCCAGGAAATGCCTTTAAACTTGATCATGGGATCTGAGGGTATGCAGGCATCACTATCAAAACTTCATTTTTGCAGACTTTACTGAAGGTCTCAGACAACAAAAAAGCTTTTAGGAGAAACTCAAAATATGCAGCTTTGAATATCACTTCTCTAAGAAGCTAAGATTTTACTAATGGTCTGTATTGCCACATGCTTCTAGCAAAATGCCTTACTCATGTATCCTGAATGCTGCATAGAAAGGAGTTGTCCTTTCCCCATCAGCTCCAAGGGGTCATTTTACAGGTAACTCCCATTTCTAACACTGAGAATTAAATCCATAACCCTGCTCTGTGCAAAAGCCAGTAAGAGTCTAGTCTTTCAAATCTTTTCTCAAGTGTATGGTTTTATTTTATTCCTATACCTTGTGCCAGGGATCAGTAACTCCCAGCACACATGCCAGAACGTGGCATGTAAAGACATTTTGCTTAGCATGCCAACCTCAGGGTGGATAGCAGGGGAGCTTCAAGGGGGGCTTCATCCCACCCACTGTCCTGCCCTTGGCCCTGACCCCACCTGCCCCTTGGCACCTGCCCACCACCCAGCAGCAAGCCCCCTGTGGGCTTGGGCTGAGGTGCAGCAGTGCCTCCAGGTGCCAGGGCCCACTGCCCTGGCACCTGCCCCAGGTCCCCCGCCTGCTGGTGCCCCTGCCTGGCCCTCCTTTTACCACGAACCCAAGGTCCATGCATCCCCTGAGCAGAAGCTGCCTACAGCAGAGCCAGAATTATGCACAGGCCCTGCTGGCCCTGGCCACAAAATTCAGGAGGGAGAGCTGTCTGCACAGGCAGAGCAGCAGCCTCCTTTGGCCCCCACCTGCCAGCCTTGCTGCACCTGTGGTGGTGCAGCCAGAGGCCAGAGTGCTGGGCACCTGTCCCCGGGCTCTGCTCCCTAGGTCCTTCCACCCCACTGTCCCCTACCACAGGAGGGCACAGAGCACATACAATGTATGTAGCACAGGGAAGAGGGTGAGGTGGTTGGTGGTAGGGCTCCATTGTTTAGGAGGGGTGGGGGGGCTTGGTTGTTCAGAAAGGAGGATGGGAGGGGCTCTGTTGCTCTGGAAGGAACATGGGATGGGATCTACGTCTGTGGAGGGAAATAAAGTGCTTTGCAGAAAGCTGTCCTCAGTGAGCATGGTGCTGGGGTGCGCAGTGGGCCTGGGCTCCATGGCCAGCTATCCAGGTGGCCTACAGTGGGGGGGGTGCAGGAGCAGATGATTCACCAGCACCTCTCACACCTGGTGCCCTAGCCCCTGTTGCTGGGTATGCAGCTCGCCCAAAGCCTCAGTGGAGGGGGCACATCACTATCACTGCTGCCACAGCTGGTGCTGCTGCTTCCAGCTGTCCTTTGTCCTCTGTGCCTCCAACGGTGCCTCATGGAAGAGCTCCCCCTGGGCCATGCAGATGATGTGCAGCACATAGGCTGTGACCCTCCCTTCCGAACAACAGGAGGGTCACTTGCAAATACAGGGAAGTGATTCTTCTACTCTGTTCTCCAAAGTTGAGGCCTCACCTGGAGTACCGTGTCCAGTTATGGGTCCACTCTTCAAGGTGGATGTGAACAATTTAGAAAGAGTCCAGTGCAGAGCGAAGTAAAATTACTAAGGACATGGGAAGCAAGATGTGGAAGGAAAAGTAGAAAGAATTAGGGTTATTTCATGTGGAGAAGAGAAAACTGAAGAGTGATTTGAAGAACAATTATAAAGAGGATGGACATGGGATTTCTCTGTGGTGACAGGGCTAGGAGCAATGTCTTCAAGCTTCAGCATGGGAAATTTAAGTTGGAAATCAGGAACTTTCTGAGGGTGGTCAAGCATGGGAAAAGGCTACCTAGAGAAACTGAGGAACCTGCATCCCTGGAAGTTTTCAAGAGCAAGTTGGACAGACACTTGGCTGGTATGGTTTAGTCAGGGATGATCCTGCCTTTAAAAGGGGGCTGGACTAGATGACCTCCTGGGTTCCCTTCCAGCTCTACTTTCCTATGATCCTATGTGAAATTAACTTATCAGCTTCTACTTTCTAACCATAATTCAGGAAACACTTAAGCACATGTTCATCTTTTAGACTGACTGAAAGTCCATTTTCATAGGTGCTAAGAACATGCATAAAACCAAGCTGGCCCTTTAGTATTTTTCTGAAGAGGGCTCTTTAAAAGGCCTGTTTGCTTGGAGTTTGAATATCATCACGGAGCAATACTGTTTTCATAAGTGGCAGTGAAAGAACCTGGTCAGTAAACATGGTTTGGTGGTTCCCCAAGCCATAACCCACTGGGAAATAAAACTTGTCATTCTATAGGCGCAGAGGTACTCAGATAGTATAGAGACTCCCTCTGAATAGTTCACACCCTTCCATATGTGGTACTTTAAACTTTGCTTCACTACAGCCAAAGAGTTGCTCTGAGACAGGTAGGAAGGCAATTGTGTTTTCTTCTTCCAAAACCAATCCCTCTTTAAACTGGATTGTGTGCTAAAAATCTCCTTGTGTGGGGCAGTGCCAAATGATTAGCTTATTCAGCATTTTTGTGTGGAAATGGCACCTAATACACAAGCTGAATGTACATCACAAGTTCTTTGGCAAACCTGAATTCATACTAATCTGTTAGGCCGGTGTCTACACAGCTGTCAGGATGCCAGCATTATTCAGAACAGAGAAACTGAAGTCTTCTCTAAAAGAAGAGCTTCCAAGTGGCGATCCAGTCCATATTTAGCAGTAAGCATTTGTCTCGCAAAACAACAGAATTACACCAAGTGAGACATCACCTCACTAACCATAATCCTCACTTGAAAGATAAAGTAAAGCTAGAGTGACCTCTCCAGGGTGCAAAAGCTTGGGCAATGTATATGGAGACACTGAGCTGCCCACACACCAATATGTCCCTCAGTCTTGCTGGTTTAATTCAAAGGCAAGGCCAATACTAGTATGTTTGGCACTCATATGGCCACAGGGAAGGAAGCATGGCTGTTGATATTTTCAGTCGTTAGAGCCTCATGAAATCCCTTACCATGTTGTTTTCTGCCATATCTGTTCATGCACTCTGGGGGAAGGGAAACATACTTTGTTTAACCAACAACAATAAAAAGTCTGTGTGAATTCCTTTTCCCCTTGAAGATTTGTTGTGAAATGTCAGATTTTACCATATAGCTAAACCAAGCACTTCCATTCACATATGTAACTTAGTGCAAACTCTGAATAAATCTAGGGGAGGGGGATCTTATTGGGGAATCCAGGCATGCCTTTAAAGAAAAAAATCTGTGAGATCACATACTATTTGTGCAGGTCTTCTCAACCTGCACAGAAAATTGCAATGTCACCATGCACTAAACATATCTTAGGCATTCTAGGCACAGATGGAAGAGCAGCTTCCTATTGTAACCTATAGCACTTCACAGGAGTTATAATGATTCCCTGTTGGGTCCCAGGATTTGGGGAATCAAGCTGTTGCTTAGAGCCTGCAGTCACTACCCCCAGAGAAATGCCCTCCCAGCTCCCATGCTGTTTTCAGAATGAGAGGGGAGAAAGGGAGTGGAGGAGGTTTGTTCTGGGGGTTCCCCGCCAGCACTCGAAGGTGGGGTGGGTGGATTGGACCCCTCCTACCTTGGGGGCGGGAGGGGGCTGCAATACACCTGCCCCACCCTGACGCACTGGCTGAAAAAAATCCCAGACTGAACTCCTTCCACTCCCTTTCTCCCTCCCATTCTGAAGACAGCACAGGAGCAGGGCTCAACTGCAGTCAGCCCAGCCCTACACATAGACGCAAGCTACTGAAGGCACTCTGTTTTGAAGTGTCTTCATCTGAACCCCCATGCAACGAGGTCTCAGATTCTTGCAGGACTGGGCCCTTTTAAAGCACTTTGCAGCTATGCACTTCAGTTTGATCACAGCTGTAGTGCCTACTGTCTTTCTCCTAGCTTAGGAACATTCATATTCTCTTCTTCCTCCTTCCAATTCCACTCGGCTCCTGACAAAGGTCTTCCAAGATTCCAGTACTCGAATAGATAGGAAGCAGCAAATATTGGGTTAGTAGCTGAAGCCAGACTTTGCGTACATTATAAGAGGGAGCAAGAATGGCTTGATATTATAGTCAGGGCCATTCCCTTTTGGGGGCCCCATGGACAGTACTGTACAGGCACCCCCGCTATGCACTGCTCCTGCCGAGTGCTGCTGGCTCTGCCGCTGCCACCACCACCAAGCACCAACAGCTCTACTGCTGCCGATATCCAGGGGTCAAAAAAAATGCTCTGCAGAACAATGGATCAAGACATGGTCCCAGACCATGCCCAAAACCATCAGGGAGTCAGTCCTCCAGAAGAGTCAGTCCTCTGGTTTTGGTCAGAGCATCTTTTTGGTGCTCCTGCTGCCCCTGGCCCATGGTGCTGTCCAAGGTAAGTGAGGGAATGGGGAATGGGGGTGGGCGGGTTCATGGGTGTGGGTGGGTGTGAGGAGTGGCAGGAGGGGATGTCCCCAGGGCCGCAGGAGGTGAGGGCATGGCCCAGACTGGTGTGGCTCACAAATCCTGCTTTGCACCGGAGCGGGTCACACGGCTCCAGGATGTGCACACAAGAGCTGTGCCTCCAGAAGCCATGTGACCCACTACTGTGCAAAGCCAGACTAGCAAGGCACATGGGGCTGGGCCAGGTCCCGCTGCACACCACCTTCCTGCAGGCATAGCAGGCAGAGGCACATGGGAACTGCATGCTGGGCCCAGCCGGGTCCTGCCAGCACTGGGGCCCCTCTGCCACCTGGCCGGGCTGGTCCTATGGTGGCAGGACCCGACACATCGCATGGGGACTATATGCTGAGCCCAGCCTGGTATTGCCAGCCATGGGGCTGCTTATGCTGCTTGTCCTGCTGCCACAGGACCGGACTGACCAGACAGCAGAGCAGTCCCAGGGCTGGCAAGTCCTGGCTGGCCTGGCATGTGGTCCCTGCATGCGGTCCCCACACGCCATGCCAGGTCCTGCCACCACAGGACCATTCCAGCCAGGTGGCACAGGGACCTTAGGGCCGGCAGGACCTGGCTGGGCCCAACACATGGTCCCCAAAATCTGGAAGGTGGCAGCAGCAGGCTGAGAGCGCCCCACTCCTGCTGCTGCTGTGGAAGGTAAGTTATGGGCCCTGGGCAGGGGAGCTGTGGCCCTGTGCGGGCCAGGGGACCCACCCCTCCTGAGCAGCCCACCCCCACAAGGTCCCCCACACCCACAGTTCCCCCAGCAATTGCCCCACACCTACCCACAAACCAACTCAAATCCCTTCACACATACCCACATTCACACACCCACCTGCCTTCCCTCACATCCCTTCTCATCCCTTTCCTGCAAACACCACATCCCCCATTACACACCCATAATGTGTGAAGAAAACCAAAAGCACACACCAACACATATAGGTATTTAGAATTTATTTTATCATGATGATAGAGACATTGGTAGGCTTCCAAATTACTTTACCATTGTTAATATACCAATAAAGAATTGCACAACTAATCAATCTCCTCTCTCTCTCTTTCTCTCTCTCTAGGTGTGTGTGTGTGTGTGTGTGTGTGTGTGTGTGTGTGTGTGTGTGTGTGTGTGTGTGTGTGTGTGTGTAGAGTGGTCTTTTGCTTTAATTGTGGAAGAAAATGGATTTTCAGGTATTTTTAAAAATGGATTTGGGATGCTGCTGCAGCAGTCCAGCTGGCACCATGAGTAATGTCCCCAGATACCAATTGACCAGACTCCAGGGGCTCCTGAGAGTGAATAGCCCTGAGCTGCTTCCCAGGGCAGCTTTTCATATTGCTGGGGACAACACAGGTACTGGTCCTGGGCTCTACCTCCCCTGGCTGCAGATTCAGGAGAAGCCAGGCAGGGTTCTTTTGCCCCAAGTGGCACAATTTGCTCCACAACAAAGTGAATGTCTGAGCACATTCAGTGAGGCAAAAATCTCTGGCTCAGATTTGCACCATTTCTATTTGAGCTGCTGCAAGTGCACATGCTTGTGTGTGTGGACACGCTCCTGGAGTTTATTGCTCCTGGATGCACATTAAACAGCACACCTGGGGGCAATAAACTCCAGCGCAATAAACTCCAGAGTTTATTGCTGCGCCTTAATTGAACATGTGGACATGCCCATTTTGAAATGCTTTGGTCACTTATAAATCCCAGGGGCAAGATTTCCAGCCAATAAAGGTTAACATAGAACAGGTGAATCCAATGCACTCCTGCCAACTTAGGCTCACTAATGATCTGGTCCACCACAATTACTTTAGTCATATATGAAAAATCAATATGGAAATACACTATGAGGCTCTGGAATCCAAATTCAAGGCCTTTTCAGATATTGGACACCCAGGGCCTAAATCTTCTCTTGCTTACTTCAAGTTAATGATAGCAAAAATTCAGTAACCTGAATTAATTTACTCCTGGATTATGCTAGTGTAAATGAAAGTGGACTCACTCTCCACATTTATTGTTCAAGAGCTGTCAGCAAACCCTCCTCCTTAATCTCTGTAAAGTCCTGACTCACCAATTATATACAATATATTTATTTTAAAGAGATAAATTGCACATCATGAAAAGAAAAAAAATTCTCATGAAGTCAGTCCACTGCCTTCTGCTGTTATTTACTGGGGGTTTTTTTTTTTATCAATTTATGGTTTTTTTAATAGTTCCAAACACTGCCTTGCTTGATTCATTAGTTTGGTCTCCAGTGAATAATTAGAAGCTTTTACAACTCTGGCAAACACTCCACTATTCTATCACTCTTGCCTGAGATATAATAGCTCTGATCTTTAACAGTTCAAAGGATTCTATGTACACAGAGCTGGGGAATTTTTTGAAGGAAGAGGTGAAAAATGTGCAACCCACCGATTTATTCTGCTGCTGTCTCCTATGCTCCTGATTGGGGGGAATATTTTGTGGGTATCTTTAAAAACCCCATGCACAACCAACTTAACCTGATAGTGTAAAGATGCAGGCAGTGACTTTTTCACACTTTTTAGGAGTTGCCATTGCTGGGAATTCTCATGCCCCTCACCCACCCTGGGTAACTTTCATAACAAAACGAGGCTGAATGCCTTCAGAAATGATTCAGGGCAGAACAAATGTTGCTCATATTTTGTCACCCGGGAAACTCAGAAACTTTCCAAGAATGAAGTTATAGCAGTAAAGCAGGCAGCAGGGTAAGCCAGGGAGCTGTAATGTACGGTCTCTTACAGACAACAAGGCCTCAGTGTCAAAGCAGCAAGACCAAGGGCATACACAGACCAGAGAAGAAAGCCTCTTAAGAACCTACAGAACACTGGTTACAAACAGGTGGCTGAACACTAAAGAAAGAGACGCAGAGAGAGAACAAGCATCAAGACACAGACATGCATGGAATATTTTCACAGGCCAGTAAAAGGAATTTAAGGAATTAAGAGTGTTTTCTTTGTATTTCCCCCCTTAGTGGAAACATTCAGACTTTAATTATTACTCATCATGTTGATGGAGCAGAAATACAATAATGTCTCTTTCCAGGGCAGTCTGCTATACCGGACTAATTTGCAACTTAAAACCAGAATTCAGTTTTGTGCTGATGCTGTTCTCAGTGAACAAGAGACAGCCAATAAAGTTGTGTTAGTGGTTTCATCCTCTCATCTTGTTCTTACTTTATGTGTTTTGAGGAGTTTAAAAGCTCAGTGAAATGTATCTCATCCTAAATACCAACATTCTGCTATGTTGATAGAAACCATAATGCAAACTCATTCCTTGGAATAGTTTCTGACCACTTATTCTGCAAATGACCTCCTTCTCTATAAGAATCTCACAATAGTCCATTCCTAGACTAGCAAAACATTTGAACCACTAAGTAGGTCTGTTGACTCCTTAAAACTACGCACAAGCCTAAAGTTAGCCATCTGCTCAAGCCTACAAATCAAGCACTCACAACCCGTGTTCCTTCAACAGAACTATGCTGCAAGGTCTGTTGCCAAGACTCAAAGAACTGCTCCAATATAGCAGGCCTCTTTGAAGTGATTTGCCTCATGTTGGCACTGTGTTAGCATTGAAGTATAAACTCCTATAACAATAATAAAAAGAAGACTTGTTCAGCACATGGATCAACATGACTTGCTGGGGAGGAATCAACACAGCTTTGTCAAACGGAAATAATGCTTTACCAACCTCCTAGGGTTCTTTTAGGGTATCAATAAGCACAGTGGACCAGGGTCATCCAGTTGACATAGTATATCTTGACTTCCAAAAAGCCTTTGACAAGGTACCCCATTAAAGGCTCTTAATGGAGTTAGACAGTCATGGACTGTGTCTACACAAGATGCTGACTGCACAGTAACTCAATACTACTATGCACTACCATTGGATGGCAAAAATAGGCTACTGCACAGTAGTGTCACAGAAACGGTGTTTGTCAATGCTACTTCACAGTAACTTGGGTTACTGTGTAGTCATTTAGTACTTGTTTTTACTCATTTAATAACAACTGTGTAGTCAGTGTCTCATGTAGACACAGCCATGGGATCACAGGAAAGATCCATTTATGGATAACAAATTGGCTTAACGATAGAACACACAGAGTGGGTGCATCTACATAAGATGCTTAATGCACAAAAGACTAATCTACTGAGCATTAGCAAGGCTGGCAAAAACCATGCTAATGCACTAATGTGCAGTAGACTTAGTCTAGTGTGCATTAATGTCACAAAAAAGCATTCATTTGCACTAAAGTAAAGGAACTCTGATTAGGGCACAATAAATTAGCATCTGTTATTACAGGTGCTAAACTTAATGCACCATAATTATGGTGCATTAATGAATGTACAGACGCACCCAGTGAGTATAGTCAGTTTTCAGGATGGAAAGAAGTAAACAGTGGGGTTCTTCAGTGATCTGTGTTGGGACCAGTGCTGTTTAACATATTCATAGATGATCTGGAAAAGGCGGTGACTAGTGAAGTGATCAAATTTACCAAAGACAAAATTATTCTAAGTGGTAAAGACCAAGACAGTCTGTGAGGAACTACAAAAGATTCTTGCATGATTGAATGAATGGGCAACTAAATGGCAGATTAAATTCAATGTAGATAAGTGTGAAGTGATGCACATGGGAAAAAATAACTGAAGCTATACCTACACTATAATGGGGTCTACATTGGCTGTTATCACAAGAGAAAGGGATTTGGGAATTATTAAAGACAGTTCGCTAAAAACATAAGCTTGGTGCTCAACAGCCGTCAATAAGGCAAACAAAATGTTAAGGATTATTAAGAATGAAATTGTAAACAAAACAGAAAATATCATCATGAACATTTATAAATCTATTGTGTGTCCACATCTTGAATACTGTGCCCAGTTTTGGTGCCCACACCTCAAAAATATATAGGAGAAATTGAGAAGATACAGAGAAGGGCAATAAGGATGTTTAGTGATATTAAAGTACATTCATATAAGGAGAAATTAAAGAGGCCAAGCTGATTCAGTTTAGAAAAGAGACACTTGAGGGGGCACTTGATAAGGCAGGGGTGGGCAATTATTTAGGGTGGTGGGCCACTTAACAAGTTTCAGCGAGCTATTGGGGCCACATAGGTAGTTTCACTCCTTGACAGTTGCCCCACCATCTGGTTGCCACATTGGGACCAGAAGTCCTGCCCCCTAACCCCTGATCTTTGCCACTGGAAGTCCCTCCCCTTGCTGCCCCACCCCAAATACTCCTGGGGGGGATGCCACATCTTAGACCAAGAAAAAACTAAATCATACACTAAAAGTCAAATACCTACTATAATATATTTTAATTTTATTGCAAAAAATATTTGTCATGACTTGTGATTGTGTATTGTATATAGAAGGGTATGCATAATGACGAAAAAATGAAGTATTATTCTTTTATATTTTGTGTGAATGGTGGGTTGTGCAGCGTGGCTGGTGTGTGTGTGTGTTTATAGTGCAGTGTGAGGGTGTGGGGGGCTGTGAGAGGGTGTGGCTGTGTAGGGGTCATAGTGCATGTTGGGCTGTGTGTATATCTTCATGGGGTTGTGGAGGCAGGGTGTGGGTGTGAGGGCTGGTGGGGGTGTAGGGATCCCCATACACTCCCCCCATGGTGTGCAGCCCCTGCTTCCTGGCAGGAGCAGCAGGCGGGGAGGTTAGGGCGCTAGTGCTGGGCACAGGCACCCAGTGGCTCATAGCTTCAGCCAGCATTGCATGGCGGGGAGGGGTGCAGCCTGCCTTGCTGCCTCTATCACTGGGGCTCCACACCCCATGCTGTGAGCTTCCAGCTCCCACAATCACAGCGGAATCACGTGCAGGAATCCCCGCGCTGGAACCTGCCGCCTGCCCTGCCCTGCGCTCCCCACACTCCACCGGGAGTGGAGGGAGCCCCACCTCCTGTTTCCCGGCATCGGTCTTCCCCAATGTGCCTGCAGGAGCTGCAAGCATGCCATGCTGAACCCCTGCAATAGAGATGGCCAGGCAGGCTGCACTGGGGCTGTGCTTCTCGCCCCCAGCGCAGCATTGCCCACTTCTAGGGGCTCTGTGCCATGCACTTGAAGCTTCTGGACTCACAGTGGGGAAGCCCCGTGCTGGACTCCATGGGGAAGTAGGGGGTGGGTCTCTCACCACTGACAGTGGAGTGTCAGACCTGCGCAGTAGAGGAAAGAAAGACAGCAGGCTCCAGCGCAGGGCTTCCCCCACTGCGAGTGTGGGAGTTGCAGGTGCACAGCATGTGGCACAGAGCCCCGGTGATAGAGGCACCTGGGCAGGCTGTGCTCCCCGCCCCCGGGTGCAATGGTGGTTGGAGCCATGCCCCACCAGGCACCTGCACTGGGCATGAGTGTCCTGACCTCCCCACATGCTGCTGCTGTCAGGCAGCAGGGGCTGCACACCATGGGGTGAGTATGTGGGAGGTCTCCACACCCCCTACCCTCACACCCACACCCTGCCCAGCCAAGCTCCATGCTCCCACCATCTCCCTGGGTCCAGGCTCTGCACTGCTCCATGCTTCCACCCAGCTGCACCTCCCCTGCCCCACTCTGCTCCCCCACACCAGTCTCACTGCTTCCGTACCTGCTGCCCCAAGTGAGTTGGATTTACAAGAAGCTAAACAGGTTCCCATGGGGTGGCTGCAGCAAGAGCCCCATCCAGAAGTTGCTGCTGGCTGGGCAGGGCCCTTCCGCCCAAGAGGGTGGCAGCGAGGAGTAATAGAGTATGTTGAGAGGGTGTACATGTGGGTGCCTCACTCCCAGCCTCATGGGGGTGAAGGGCTGTGTGGGGTGCAATTTGGAGGAGTGGGGGGAGAACCATGAGCAGATGAAAGTGCCTAGTGGGCCAGGTATTTTGCCCAGCCCTGTGATAAAGGTTTACAAAATACTAAATGATGAAGAGAAAGTGAAGAGGGTTTATTATTTACTACCCCTCACTGTACAAGAGCACGATTTGTATTCAGTACATAACAGGGAAAATAAAATGCTAATAGAGATGGTCTTGCATACCAAACTTTGGGAAAGGTCATATCTAGATATGGATGACCATGTGCCCCTTAATTATCTGCAGCTACTCCAGGACTTGTGAATAAACAACATTTTCAGGCCTGCTAAGACTCTACAACTCCCACTGGAGTGGTGTGATTTGCAGTGTTTGGGATCTATCAAAAGTTAATATTAATGTCTCTTCCTTCAAGACTTCTTAGCTTGGGTCCTAACGAACACTTCATCCACAAATCTACTCATTTTCAGTTTATGAGTTACAAGTGTCCTAATTATGCTGGAGGCTAAACTTTTTTAGAGCTAGTGCAAGGTGAATGATCTACAGTAAGATACTAAAATTCCCTTGTTTGGGCCATGTTGTTATAGTCTTTGCTAATACAGGAAGAACACTTTTTTCTGGTCCGGCCTGTGTCCTGGAAACCTGCTCACTTCACACACATGGCATGGGCCAAATTCTGCTCTCACTCATACCCACATAGTCCTATATACTTCACTGAAGTCATGTAAGTGGGACTAAGAGAAAAAAGTGGCCTGCATCTGTCACAAAAGGACAGCTTTTTCTTTATGTGCTGAAGAGATCTCTGTTGTTTGATGGTATGTACGCACAGACCTCAGAGCAGCTCACCCCGCTCTTCCTGTGGTGTGTAGCAATCAGAACACTAGCCTGGAGCCAATTTTTATAGTGTAAACAAACCCATTTGAGCTGACAAACTGGCTTAGAAAGGTTATGCTTCCAACTTGGCAAAAAGACAAAACTGTCTCTGACCTCAGCAAATAGTCCTGCACCTGCTAGTCAAGGGATATACTTGTTAGGCAGGCTGATAATGCTAAAACAGCAGTGACAGAGGTACAGGGATCAACATGTTGTTCATGGTGATAAATCCTTAGGGCAGTGGTTTCCAAACTCTGACAGACTGTGCACCATCAGTTTAAAATGATACAACCTTAAGTACCACCAGCAAATTTTTGTCATATAAACTAATTATAATAAACCTGTTAAGACGCATCACTGACAGGTTGTCTGCATACCACTGGGGGTACATATACCACAGATTGGGAACCACTGCCCTACGGCTTCATAACAGAAGATTACATTGGCATTGAAATAAATATGCAATGGTTCAATTATGGGCCTCACTGCTAGGGCCACAGGCCATGGACACAGTACTCGAGGATCCATTTCTTTAGACAAACCCCCCTAACTCATGACCACACGGTGCTACTAAGCAGGACCATGCCCTAAAGTGGATGCTAGTAGAGCTGGTAGCAGAGACCAAAGGGGTCCCAGCCCTGGTTCTACCCCATCCATCACACTGGAGATTATGTTATACCTCCTCTAAAGAAAAGCAAAGACAGACAGTGACTGCTTGGTGTGCAGCGGTCCAGGAAGCCCACACTTGCTTCTGCCCTGCATGCCTTTTTCTGCTGCTGCTTGGACAATATGCCATTCCCTTCCCCACCTTGCTCCACTGTTTTTGGACATTCACAATTGGAATGTCCAAACTCATAAGACAGCTATCATTAGTGTTAACTGACACCCATTCTCTTCTTTTCCCCTGAGAAAATCTCATACAGCAGGAACACTAGAAAATCAAAATCTTAGAGAGGGAGTTTCCTTGGCTATTCCATTCTCAAAAGTAATATGCAGGGAACAAATGCCCGCAAGGAAACTGAAATGCAGCAACTCTGACTGCTTACAGGATTTAGAGAGGACTTGCAGTGAAGTAATTTTAATTAAAAAGATAAGATCATGTAGGATACTTAGGTAGCTTATAATAGCTAATACTGCTTAGTTGTTCTAAAAAAACAAGTTGTTTGTTCTTCACTTTAATAAGTACACGTGTGCACACATACACAAAAGTAATGTACCTGAGGGTTACACCAAACTCCATTAACAAAGAAATATTAGCAAAGAAATATCTTTGTAAATTAAAGAGAGTTCCTCTTTCCTGCATTGCAGCTATTCAAAAATCCTGGCTGGTCCTTATATAGTACTTCTTGCAGGTGAATCTCAAAACCATTTATAAAGTCTCATTAATCCAATTTGACAGATAGGGAATCAGGGCCACAGTGGCAAAACAATTTGCCCAGGGATCCCCAGCACGCAATGGCAGATTCAGAAGCAGAGCTAGCTCCAGTGGGTCCCTGTCCAGGGGACATGTGTCTAATAGTTGTTTAGCAAAGGAAAGCTACAACAATCAGTGAGATTATTTTAGATCATTGCTGTATGATCATTAAATATGTCACGTACAGAGCCATGACTGACCACAATTATTGGTTTGGCCATGCCCATAAGTCCATGTCCTTTATGCAGCAACTGGTTGCCATTCTTGCACCCTGGGACCCAGGCCACAACCAAGCTATCTTTAGCAGCATGGGTGACCTGCCTGAGCCCCTACCCCAGCTTGGCACCTCTGGTGACACATCACCAGAAGAGGGCCCCTTGGGTACCTTGTGTCCCATCCTACCAAACTCCCTGGCTGCAGCTTCCTTCCACCAGCAGCTCAGGGAGCCCTGGTCAGCACCTGCCTCACCAGCTCAGCAGCCCCTGGCCTAGTCATGAACACAACTAGCTACCTGCAATGCCAGCTCCTCCCCAGGAAGCGGGAGGGAGGGACACTTCCAGGAGCCTGCATGCTACACCCCTCCATCCGCCCAAAGTCACATGCCATTGCCACCAGCCAGGTCTGAGCAAAGCTGCCAGGCATCCCAGTCCTGATCACGTGGTAAGCCCTGCACTGGGGGGAGTGTGGGCCCTCTCTGCCCTGGCTCCTGCCCTGCCCTGGCCCCACTTCCTCACCCAACCTATCCACATTCCCATAGCCCCAGTTCCCACACTCCATAGCACATTGCAAGACAGGAGACAGTGCAGAACTTTACTGAGCACACTGTGCCCCCCACAGCTAGGAGGGCATGGGCCTCTCACATTGGAAGAATGCATTGATGTTGGCAGTGGTGTCTTCTTCAGCAGCAGGGGGCAGGGACATGTAGGGCAGCCACAGGTAGTTCTTCAGGCAGCAGTGGAGGTTTCTGGGCAGCTTGGGTTTGCCCCCCTTTGTTATAGCTCATGGTCCCATACAAGGTGTGCAGGTGCACCCAGGGCACCATAAAGATCAGCAGCAGCAGGGCATAGTGGGTCAGGGAGTGCTCATCTCATCTTGCGCTGCCTGGGACATGAGCAGTAAGGGCACATTTGGGGCACAGAGGCAGCACAGTGGGGGACTGGCCTTGGGGCACCTCCCTAGAGAGACCCCCCCAGAGGGAGGGTAGGAGTATGAGCAGCTCCTCATCTCAGTCATCTGGGGCACAGGTGCCATAGGCTAGGTGGCAGCACAGCAGAGTGGCTGGTCTGCTGGAGGAAAAGGGGGCACTGAGGTCTGGAGCTGCAGCAGCAGATGCTACCAGGAGCCTGGCCTGTCCCGCCCTGGGAACAGGGTGTGGGAGGCAAGCTGTCTCTGGATGAGTAGTTCAGCCAGTACCTGCCTGGGCCTGGGCCTACACCTAGGCCTGGGCCTGGGCCTTCCTGGTTGACTTAGCATGGTCCCTGGGCATCTACCTGTGCATGGCCAACCCCTAATCTGAGGCCAAGCAATACATGGCCCCTTGTACAAAGCATCTTATCTCTGAAATGTTGCAAGCTCTTACAAAAAGCTTCTTTCTTATGGCTCTGTAGGTCCTGCAGCTGGATGTTGGGGAGAGGCCATATATGGCAGCAGGGATGCAGCCTCAGGGTCACTGCCACCCACTGTCAGGGCCCTGTGGATGTGCTGGCTCTGCCAGAGCTGCACAGTGGATCGCTCCTTCCTCCTACAGTGGCTGGTGGTGGGCTTAGAGGAGTGTGTGGAGGACACATGGGCCTGGCAGGCAGGGGACGTCACCAATGAGGATGTTCAGGACTGACATGAAGCAGCTCAAGGAAGAGTGGGACCATATGGACTGGGAGTTCCAGGCCAAGCTCCTGGCCTTGGAGTGTGAGCTGCTCCAAGTGCTGCAGGAGCAGAATGCTATCCTGGGCTGGGCAGTGCAGGCCATGGATAATAACCACTGAGTGCACTGGCAGTCACTTTTGTGCCACCTTGGGCCTGGCCTCCAACCCTGGCCCCACCTGCTCCTTGGCAGCCTCCCACTGCTGCATAGCAGGTCTGTGCCTGTGCCTGGTAGGAAGCCCTGCACTGCCTCTGGCCTCCAGAATACCCTGGCCTAGCACCCACCCTGGGTTTGGTACAATGCAGCACCCCAACTTGGGCCCAGGACCATTGTTCACCCCTGCTCCATGTAGGCATGTAGCCAGAGCTGCCTGCCATGCATCCAAGACCACACACTGGCCCTGCTGGGCTTGGACTCTACTTGTCTGAATTGGAGCTGCCTGTGTCTGGGGAGCACTGCCAGCTGTCACTCCTGGGTGAGCCTCCTGCCTGTTGCACTGGCTGTGGTGTCCGCAACCATGGGGGAACAGACAGAGACCAGGGTGCTAGACACCTGCTCCCAGACTTTGCCCCCTATGTACCCCCACCTTGTGGCCCCCACCCTGGGACAACCCACAAAGGACAATGTATGAAATTTTCATGGGGAAGAAGGTTTTTTATTGTAAGTGGGTGGGTTGGATGGTGGAGGAGGGAAGGGGGCTCTGTTCACTGGGGAGGGAGTGGAGAGAGGGGCTCTGTTTGTTGGAAAGGGAGAGGAACTATGGTCAATGTGAGGAAAATAAAGACTCATTATACTTGTGTACAGTGAGCATGATACTGGGGGTTGGCAAGTGGAGTTGGGGGTTCATGGCTGGGGGTACTGGTGAGCTACGGTGGGAAATGGAAAAAGAGATGGCCTCCAGAACTCCATGCCCTGGTCCCTATTTGTGGGTGCACAGCTCTTCTGGGGCTTCAACAGTGGGGGGGCCTGCCACTACTGCTGCCACCTCAGGTGGTTCTCCTGCTGTCAGGCATCATCTGCCCACTGTGCCTCCTCCACCCAGATCTCACAGAACAGCTCCCGCAGGGCCTCACAGGTGTTAATCAGCACACAGGCTGTAATGATGACCTAAGGGAGATTGACCCCAATGAATCTGAGGTGAGCGGTGAGGGTTTGCCAGTGGCCCTTGAGGTGGCCAAAGGCACACTTGACCAGGGTACAGGTCTAGTCCAGGCAGTGGTTAAAGTGGGGCTTGCAGGGGTCCAGGTGGCCAGTGTGGGTGTCCCTGGGATGCCAGTTTAGAAGAGGGAGATGCCAGGGCTATGGGGGAACCCCGAGCCAAAATAGAAGAGGAATAAAGCCCCTACTTACCATTCGCAGAGGCTGGAAGGAGCAGAGACGCACACACGGGAAAACCGCCTGTGTGGTTCATTAGCCGCACCCATATTCAGGTGGGGCCCGGTGATGTCAGCTGGGGATACCACCCGGAGGAAATAAAAAGAAACCCCGAGGGCATTGGAGGAGGGCAGGCTGCCAGAGAGCCCACAGGAGGGCCTGAGGCAGGCAGCGTGACCCTGCGGCAGCTGACGGTGCAGGATGGTGAAAGCAGCTGCTCCCGCAGCTGCAGCAATGTCAGAAAGACTGACGTGAGAGCCAGCAGTGAAGCCAGCAAGGGAGCTGGTAGCAGCAGTTGTGGAGAAACCAGTGTGAGAGCTGGCACCAAAGCCGGTGAGGGAGCCAGCAGCAGCAGCAGCAGAGAAACCGACATGAGAGCAGGCAGTGAAGCCAGCGAGGGAGCCAGCGGCAGCAGCAGCAGTGAAGCTGGTGTGAGAGCCAGCAGCAAAGCTGGCAAAGGAGCTGGCAGTGAAGCCAGTGCAAGACCCACCAGTGAAACTGGCAGAAGAGCCAGTAGCCAAGGAAGAGACTATGGGGAGGCTGGGGGCCAAAGGGGCACCGGGGAAGCACAGGGCCCCATTGGTCAAGTCACTCAGCTTTCCCTTTAGACCCCTTAGGCGAGCACAGTGGTGGGCATTTCACATAGTGTCACAGAGGGTGTTAGAATACGAGTAAGGGCGGTGGAAAATTAAGAGCCTTTCTGCTTCGGGTCAGAGCATGGCCCAGGATACCAGTTCCCACTGCCGGAGAGCAATGGGACATCTGGGAAAAGACACATGTAGGGCCAGTGGTAATGCAAGCCTTGAAAACCTGTGGCTGAAGGTGGTGTTTGGCCAGGGTGTAGGGGAGGTCAGAGCCCCATGGGTGCCCATCACGAGGTGTGACGACCCTAGAGGCGTCCTCGAAGGAGACCATCAAAAGTCATGGTAGGCGAGTTATGGAGGCCTCCTGACATCAACCGAGGTACACTCTGGGGTTCCCCTGCTGGCCTGAGACTAAGCAGATCAACTACCTGGGCAAAAGCTGTGTGGGAACACCTGTTAGAGCATAGGCGAGCACAGTGGGTCTGCAGCAGCCATGGCAGGAGCAGGTAGGTGGGGTCCCCGATCAGCAGCAGTGGGACTGTGATGGCACCCATGAAATGTCCACTCTCTAGCAGGTCCAGCAGTCTGGAGTTGCGAAACATGCAGACATCATGGGTGCTGCCCACCCAGCCTGTGATTATGTACATGAAGGCTCTGTGGTGGCCCATGATGGCCTGCATCCTCTGTGGCTGTAACAGGGGTGGCAGGTGGGATGGGGGCAGGATGTGGCTTCTGTCCTCAAGGATAGCCTCCCTAATGGTGGTCTAGCCCATGCCGAACAGGTGGCTGATGTATCGCAAGCTGACAGATGTGGCCAAGTTCAGCAGGGTGAGGGCCAGCCAGGTGTCCACAGGAAGGCCAGGTAGATGCTGGCATCCTGCTTCTCCAGGTGGGGCTAGCGCTGCTGGAGCAGGTCCTGGAAGGTGACCCAGGTCCATCAGAATGTGGCCAGCCACGGCTTATTGTTCCAGGTGTGCCGGATGACAAACAGGCACCAGGCCTAGCTAGTATTGCTGGTGCAGCTAGCCCAGAGGTGGCAGGGCTGGAAGACTAGTAAGGCAATGGTGGCCCCAGTGGAGTCCCTCGTTGGCATTCCTGCTGGTGGTAGCTGCACAGCGATGGCCTTGGGATAGTGCTCTGCAGTCAGACAGGTGGTTGCAGGGTGTGCGGGAGCTGGGCTGGGTGAGATGGCTGTGGGCAGGCAGCAGTTGGCGCTGCAGGCCAGCAGGGCCACAGAAGTGACTAGCAGGAGTGCGGGATGCTGGTCATCACTGCCAGGGGTTGGGGCTGGAGAAGCAATAGTGTGGGGAGGCAGCAGGCAAGGAGACAGCTGCCGTGTGCTTTCTTTGCAATTGGCACGCTGATCCTGGGCAAGGAAGAGGCTGGCTATAGAGCAACAAGCAGGGCTGGCTTTTAGAGAGGGCTGCCAGGTATTGGCAGCTGCAGCCAGAGCCTAGAGCTCCCCCCAGTGGCTGCAGGGGCCCATTGCAGGGCTGCAGGAAACGGAGCAAAGAGCAACAAATCTGCTCCCTAATCCCCGCATGTGTAGATGACTATCTGAAAGTGCTTACTCCAGAGTAGTTTACAACAGAGTAAATTTAAACCAGATCAAATGCATGTGTAGATACACCCAGTGTGTACTATGTTGTGAGAATTACCAGTGCAGGAGATGTGAACCCATGGATCTGAAATGGGTTCTATGCAGGTAATTCCCTGTCCACATCTGGATCCCAGTAACTGCAGTTGTGTGCATTAAGGTGCAAGGTCACCTTAATGACTTTATGTTTCTATAAATAAATCACATTAAATGTACAAATAATTAGACATTTTCCTAATAAAAATAATAAACTCCCTGTTGCTTGTCTAGCTTTTCACCCTCATTATAAGCAATCTCAAACTAACTTACAAAATAAATGTGTTCTTTTTTTCCTACAGTCTACTCTGAAGCAAATCATATGCACACGCAACTTTGAGCTATAAAATGGTTTGCAGCCCTTTGGATTATCATAGTATCATAGTATCTAGGGTCAGAAGGGGCCTAGAGCAGGCCATCTAGTCTGACCCCCCGCCAATGGCAGGAACAAGTGCTGGGGTCACAG
>JAGPOW010000229.1:31717038-31729876 GCA_030014935.1 Caiman crocodilus
AGGGTCAGAAGGGGCCTAGAGCAGGCCATCTAGTCTGACCCCCCGCCAATGGCAGGAACAAGTGCTGGGGTCACAGGACCCCAGCCAAGTACCTATCTATCACAGGACCCCAGCGAAGTACCTATCTAATTATGTTTTACTTGCAACTCCAAACAGGACTGGTAAAAATAATTATATAAATACAAAAGAAAGTACAAGACTGCATTTCACTGGCAGGAAGGTTCTTTGAGTAGATGTGATATATTTTATTAGACCAACTGAGTAGCTGGAAAAAAGTTCTTGGCAAGCTTTCAGGTGCAGTCACCCTTCTTCAGGCATAGGAGGGAAGAGGAAGAAAGCATGAGGGGGAGGAGGGAAGGCCAAAGTTATGTATCCCATGACACCTCAGTCAGGACTGAATGTACCTATATTTTTAGCAGGCATCTTGCCTTTACAGTCATGGTACAATATACACAGACAGGAAACTGTGATGGTAACATTATGATTAAGCTGAATACTGTTTTGTATGCGACTCGATCTGATTGTCTTAGGGACAAATGGCATTTATACATGTGCTCCAGTGTGTGTGGGTGGGAAGGGTGCTTTAATTAGTGTGGCTCCAAGAGTCACGTTAATTCATAGTTCCCAAAGCAACATCTGTATCAACGTCCCCAGGCTGAAAGCCGGCAGTGGTGCGCTTGAACTAAAGCTCATTGAGCAAGCTTCAGTTTATAGTGCTTGCTGCCATTTTTCACCATGGGGACGCCAATACACGTGATAAATTTCCAAGCTCCAGCAGACTCATTTAATCGAGTCTGCTCCAACACGCTGAAATTACAACGTGTGAGAGCAGGCACCTTGCGTGTGTATAGGAGCCCAATGGAAATGGCTTTATGTAGGAACTGATGATAGAGACTCCATTTTGTTACTAGCCTTCAAGTGCTCTTTTTCCATTGAATGAGGTTCAGGCTGGATGTGTTTTTGCCAGAAGCTGTTTATCCCTTCTTCATTTCAAATAATCTCATAGCATCTGGTGGAAAATACAAAGGGATTCCTCTGAAAATTAGAGCCAGCCATCATCTTTAAAAACTGGAGCTTCATCTTTTCATCCACAGACTTTAAAACACTCTGCAGGCAGTAATTAAGCCCAATTGTGGGAGGTTTTATCAGTCCCACTGCACAGAGAAATGGAGGCACAAAAAGGTAAACACTTTGCCCAAAACCACCTCAGGAGTCAGTAGGGCCAGTACCCTGCCCATAGCTCTAATCCTTAAACAATATTTTCCATTGTAAGCAAGTAAAAGAAAGCTTTGGAAAACCTTTTCCTTCTCAGTGGCTTCTAGTTTAGTTTCCAAATGCCCACATCATAAAAGATTACAACCAGTAATAAGTGACCCCAGTATGCCACTCTCAGCACAGAGGCCCTGCACTGATTTTGCACAGACTGAATCATCCCCTCAACCCTAGAGGTGCCCCAACTTGGGAGGAGTTGAATCATATCAGCAAAGCAGGGTGAGGAAGCTTGTACTGACCCTGTCCAGAGAGGATCTGTTTATTAAAGATCAAGACGACTTTAATTTGCAGCATTTGCAGGAAGCTAGATGCGATGTAGGGCTCCTCTGTGACCGATTTCTCATTGCTTGTACATTCATATACCCAGACAGAGTTCATTGTCTGGGGTCCCTAGTCGCACAGCCTCCCTTTGACTCAGTGTTTGATCCCCACCATCCATTTCTGCATATTTTGCCCTTTTTAATTAGCTGATTTGTGGATGGTGGTTTTCAACCCCTGTTTCTGTCAAGGTGACATTTAGGTTTCTCCTTCGGGAACTCTGTTCAACTTCACAAGAACAAAATAGTCTGGTACTTTTGTGTGCGTCAAATTCACATATATTTTAAATTGAAAAGAAAAGAAAAAGAAAATAGACTTTTTTCCCCAAATGTGAATATATGTAATTTCTACTTCAATTGCAAAAGCTTTTATTTAGGTGCTTAAGAGTGAGACTTGAAAATGCCTTTAGGTCTTTTAATTATTAGAACAGGTCCCATTGGCAGACAATGCTTTATTATTTACTTTACTAATTGTAATGGTAAACATTTGTTAGTTTATTTCATTGAACTTGTAAAGGGATTAGAACTGGATGAACAGTAGGGCTGTGCGAAGCTTCAGGCCCTGATTCAATTCGGCAGAGATTCGGCTCGATTCAGTGCCCAAATCTCTGAGTCCAAATCGAATCAGAAGACCCTTTAATCTCTCCGAATCGAAACGGAACCCTCCAAATTGATTCAGAGAAATTCAGAAAGATTTTGTGATTCGACTATAGAGACAGCTTTAAATGGTTTTTCTAGATATCTCTAGGTAGCAGGTGGCTAGTGAATGCTGCAACGCTGGGGCACATGGAGCGTCCCACAGGAGTGCGGGGGGGTCCCCAGCACGCTCAGCAGCAGACCCGGAAGTGGACCAGAAGCACTTCTGGCTCACTTCTGCGTCTGCCAGGGAGCGCGTTGCGGGGGCTCCCCCACACCCGCCAACTCAGCAACCAGTGCCTCTTGGGTCTGGAGGAGGCACATGGGGTCCCACTGTGGCCAATCGCTGACCTGGGGAGACATGGGAGGGGGACCCCACGAGCCCCCTGGCAGACCCAGAAGTGGCCCGGAACTACTTTTGGTCCGCTTACAGGTTCACCACTGAGCATGTCGAGGGCCACACTACTGTGGGAGGCTCCATGCGTCCCAGCATCACAGCCTTCATAAGCCATGCCTGCTACCTCAAGGTGTGTAGAAAAAACCTTTAAACCTGTGTCTGTGTCTGAATCACTAATTCTCAGAATCAGCATTAACTATTCAGATTTGGATTCGGCCAAATTGAATCAGGGCAGTGATCCAATTAATCAATTAATTGAATCACTGTCCCTGATATGGGCCAAATCCAAATCCAAATTGAATAGAGCCCATTTCGCACTCTCCTAGTGAACAGTGGGAAAAACCGTTCATGATCTTTTCCCTAATTTTGAATAGCATTAGTACTGCTTTTTTCCTTTATTCGTTTATCCATTCATTTTCATGTAAATGGACAGCCTTAATGCAAATACCTTGATTTACACATGTAACACCTTCCACAGGCCAAAGTACTAGTGTTCACTAGGGCTTCGATCTCACACTCACTAAGCCAATTGCAAAACTTAAGTGGTACAAGGCTAAGTTTTATTTGTGCAAAAAGTAAGCAAGACCTCTTAAAAAGTTTCTAATATCCAACCAGGGAACAGAAATACTATAGCCCATACTGCATTTCATCTCTTGGGTAGATAAATAGACTAAGTGGGATCCTAATCCATCCTGCCCCAGTCTCTGAAGAGCAGTTACCTCAAGGGATGAATGGTCCTCCTCCAGCTTACTGCTTTTTGCTCACATCTATACATGCATTTGCTGAAGCACCAGTTTACTCGTGAGTAAATTACTTATGAGTAAATGGAGCCAGGAAGGTATCTACACATGCAGGGAAGTGGGAGAAGATTTGGTGGCAATAGTAGCAAATCTACTCCTGCTTCCTGGGGTCCTGCAATGGGCCCCTGCATCCACCAGGGAAAACTCCAGGTTCTGGCTGCCGCTGCCAGCAGCTAGCAGCCCTTTTTAAAATCCAGCCATGCACATTGCTCTATGGCCAGCCCTCTCCCTGGCCAGGAGCAGCATGTGCAGTGCAGAGACAGAATGCAGCAGTACTGTCTTCACTACTTGTACCTCCCAGTGACATAGCTGCTCCAGCCCCTGCTCCAGTGCCTTGGGCTCCTTCTGGCTGCTGTGCTGGCCCTGCTGGCCTGCCATACTGACTGCCACTTGACCTATGGCAGCCTGAGCCTTCCTGCCTTCCCCACACCCAATGACTGCCTGCCAGCTGCACATTGTCCCAGGACCCCCACCGCGCAGCTGCCATCTCAACCCTGTCCACCTGGCCAGATCCTGGTAGGGATGTTGACAATGGGTTCCAGGATGCCATTGCTGAAGCCACCATCACCCTCCTGGGCCTCCAGCTCCAACGCCTCTGGGTGCTCTGGACCAGCCAGGACTGTGGCAACACATCATCCAGAAGATGTGGAACAAGAACATTGGCTGGAGAAGTTCTGCATGGCCTGGGCCACCTTCCTGGACCTCCTGGGCCAGCTCTGACCACATCTGGAATGGCAGCACACTGGCATGTGGCTGCCCCTCCCCATGGCCCTTGCCCTTTTGAAGCTGGCCACACTTTCAGCATGCGGTATGTGAGCCACCTGTTTTGCATGGGCAAGGCCGCCAGAAGGGAGGCCATCCTGGAGGCATGCAGAGCTCTCCAGGATGTGCTGGGGCACACCGTGCTCTGTGTGCATGACCCACTGGTGTGCGGGGAGGGGGTTCCATGCACTGGGATTCCCCCAAAGGACCAGTGCTCTGGATGGGACCCACAGTCCTGTTATCTGCCCACCCCACAGAGACTGCTCATATTAACAGCTGGAGGGGTTTTCTCTCTGTGGTGCTCCAGGTCTTCATGGACAGCTGTGGGGCCTTCATGCATATAACTGCCAGCTGCGCAGGCAGCGCCCATGATGCCCATATCTTCAGAAACTCTGCTCTGTCAGCCACTTTGCACCAGAAATGTCGGACCTGCAGCTGGCTGATACTACTCTTTCCTCATTGGAGATGCCACCTACCTGATGATGCTCTGGCTTATGTGGCTCTACATCTGCCAGCTGGACCCCTGCCAGGCCCGTTTTAACCACTGCCTGGGCAGGACACCTGCCCTGGTGGGTTGGTCCTTTGGCTGCCTCAAGGCAAGCCGCTGGCACACCCTCACTGCCTGCATCGAGTTCTCTGAGACAACTTCCCTCAGGTCATCATCACATGCTGCATAACATCTGTGAGGCCTGGGGGGAGCTCTTCCACGAGGCCTGGGCAGAGGCGGCACAGTGGTTGGAGAACTGGCAGCAGGAGCATCACCTGTGGCAGCAGTGGCAGTGGCAGCACTACATTGCTGAGACCCCGGGAGATCCACACACCCACCAGCAAAAGCCAGGGAACCAGCTGTGGGAAACACTGGCTGACTACAGCCTCCAACATCTCCCTTTTCTAGCCTGCCTGCACCACCACCCATGGACTCCCGCCACACTCCTCCTGCCCACCCCCAAGCACACCGATCACTGTAGACCCATCTCAAAAGAACAACTTTTTATTTCCCTCACATCAAACAGAGTCCCCCCACCCCACATCCTCCTCAACAAATAGAGCCCCTCCACCACCCACCAATAATAAAATACCTTCCTGCCCAAGAAAACTATGTTCAATGTCCTTTTTGTGCTGTCTCAGGATAGGAAGCTGTGTGGTGGGTGTGCCTATGGACCGAGCCTGGGGACAGGTGGCCAGCACCCTAGCCTCTGACAGTTCCCCCAAGGGTGCGCATGGGCAGCTGGTATTCCATCAGTGCACATGACTCCCCATCTGGCAGGCACTGTCCAGTACCAGCAGGGCTGATGTGCAGTCCTGGTCCTGCTGCAGGCCCCTCTGGTTCTGCGCTCATGTGGAGCCAAAACAAGTGGCAGACCCGGACCCAGGCAGGGGGGGCAGGGTAGCACCAGACCGGGGGTGGGGGCCAGGCCAGGGAGTCCTGGTTTCTGGAGGTAGTGCAGGACCTCCTCTCAGGCCCAGGCAAGTGCCTGATGCTGGTTGGTAGGTGGGTGCTAAAGGGCAGGGGGGTAGGGTCAGGAGTCAGGCAGTGGTCAACTGCCTGGACCAGAATGGTGTCCAGCACCCAGCAGTCATTGTCTGTGGCCTGCACTGCCCTGGACAGGACTGTGGTCTGCTCCAGCAGTGCCCCACCAGCTTGCGCTCCAGGGCCAGGAGCTGCACCCAGAATTCCCGGTCAGCCTGGTCCTATGCATCCTTGTGCCATTTCCACACATCCTCATGGGCTACATCCTCCACCCGCCACCTATCCTGGCAGGCCATATCCTTCATCCAACTCCTGTTCTAGTGGACTGCATCTGCTGCCTGCCAGGCCTGAGCATCTGCCAGCTGGTCCTCCAACACCATGACCAGGCAGTACAGGAGGAGGGTCCTGTCCGTGGTCCTCCTCTGGTGGAACTGGTGCAACTGCAGGGCCCCAGCTGTGGACATCCATGACCCTGACGCTGCATCCTGGCTGTGAAGTGTGGCCTCTCCCCCATGTGCAGTTGCAAGCCCTGTAGAGTCATGAGAAAGAAGCTGTTTGTGTGAGTCTGCAACATTGCAGAGATCAAATGCGCTGTACCAGGGACAGTGTGCTAATTGGCTTCAGATTGGGGGTCAGGTGTGCATAGGTGCCCAGGGATCATGGTAAGTCAACGAGTCAGGCCCAAGCTCAGGCACCTCCTGCCCAAGCCCCCCATCTGTGCTCACTCCCCTGGTGCTGGTGGGACACTGGGTAATGGCCACATGCAGCCCGCCTCCCCCACCCTGTTTCCAGGGTCGGGCAGGTCAGGGTCCTGGCCATAACTTCAGGCCCCACTGCTTCCCTTCTCCTCCTGTAGTCCAACCACTCTGCTGCACTGCCACCCAGACCATGGCGCCTGGGCTTGGGGGGTGCTGGGCTCCTGGATGACTGGGACAAGGAGCTGCCTGTGCCCCAACCCTCTCTGCAGCTGTCTTCTCTGGGAGGATGCCCTAGGGCCAGGTCCCCTCAACCTGCCACTGTGGTCTGAGTGTGCCCCTGTTGTCTGTGCCCTGGCACTGCACAAGAAGCTGCTTGTGCAGACTGAGGGATGCCCAATACACTATGCCCTGCTGCCGTCGATCGTCATGGTGCCCTGGGAGAACCTGCGCACCTGGCACAGGACCCTGAGCTATGAGAGCACAGGGAGGCAAGCCTGGGCTGCTCTGCAACCTTTGCTGCTTCCTGGAGGACTACCTGTGGCTGCGCTACATGTCCCTGCCCTACACTGCTGAACAGAACATTGCCACCAGGATTGACATGCTCCTCAGCATGTCAAAGGTCTGTGCCCACCTAGCTGTGGGAGCTCAGGCTGCTCAATAAGGTCCTGCAGTGTCTCTCACCTCTCTGCATGCTGTGGGGGGAATCTGGGGTCAGAGGAGTACAGGTGGGCTGGGCAGGGAGTGGGGCAAGGGGCAGGGAGGGCCCTCCCCCCAGCACAGGGCTTACCGCATGGCCAGCATTGGCTTGGCAGTGGCTCTGCATGGTCATGGCTGTCAGAAATGGCATGGAGTTCTGGGCAGTGTCCTCTGACAGTGGGGTGTGGTGGGTGGGCACTGACCTCCCCCCGCCCCAGAAGAGCTGGTTCTTCTGGCAGCTGGCACTGTCATGGGTGGCCATGCCTCCTTTTGGCACTTGGGGCTGCAGAGCTGTCATGGCAGGCAGTGGTCCAGGCTCCCCAAGCTTCTGGAGACCTTCCCCCAGTGATGTATAACCAGAGGTGCCAGGCTGGGATAGGAGCTCAGAAGGGCTTCCCATGCTTCTATACATAGTATGGCTGTGGTCTGGGTCCTGGGGCATCAGGATCTCCATCAGTTGCCACATAAAGGGCATAGACTTAGAGGCACTCCCTGACCAATGATTGTGATCAGTCATGGAGACCCACTATGTCCTCAAGGCTTTGACCTTTATGTGGCACTGCTGTGCTGATGAGTCATGCCTGTACTCCTGCATCTGGCCTGGCAGCCATTCGTAGACTTGGGCATTGGAGTATTTCCCTGCTCAAACTGGAACTGCACCTCTGCATCACCCCACAGTGCCATAAGGTCACCAAATTCCTCCTGAGAGCAGTTGGAGCCCTGGGTGGTAGGCACAAGCATGGGCATGGCTGTTGGTAGTGACAGCGATGTCATGGGGGGTTCCACACCAGTTCTCCAGGACTCTGTGCAGCTGTCCCTGTGCTGCCAGGCCTGGGCAGCTACCTTCTTATCTTTGATAGATTTCTGGTGTGCGTTCGAAGACAAGAATACCCAATTACATGTTGGGGTATATTTCTCACAAGAAAACCACACTCTCTCTCCAATCTTTCAGTTCTAATCCTCAAATAGAATTTACAAAACACCTTTTACAGACAAGCCTATGAACTTCACAACATCAACATCCCGGATACAAAAAGTCATGGACTAAATATAGACACTGGATTTATGACATGTTATAACCTGCCTAACATTTGACTCCCCAGGTACCTCTCCACTATTTACTAGCTACATTCACCATTGTGCCCCTCCCCCCCAGTTTGTTTCTTACTCACTGACTCCTTGATTTATATCTTCACTGACTGACTTTCTTGCATGCTTACTAGGAGGGTGTGAAATGGACCCTATTCGATTTAGATTCAGATTCAGCCTGAATCAGGGACTGTAATTCAATTCGTTGATTCAGATTACTGTCCCTGATTTGATTCAGCCATATCCGAATCTGAAGATTTGATGCTGATTCAGAGAATCAGCAATTCGGACATAGACACAGCTTTAAATGTTTTTTCTACGTACCTCAAGGTACCAGGCATGGCTCATGAATGCTGCAACACTGGGGCAGATGGAGCATCCCACAGGAGCACAGGGGAACCCCCCGCATGCTCGGCGGTGAACCCAGAAGTGGACTGGAAGTACTTCTGGTCCACCTCCGGGTCTGCTACCGAGCGTGCTGGAGAGCTCCCTGCACTCCTGTGGGACACTCCATGCACCCCAGCATTGTAGCGTTCACAAGCTGCTTGCTCCCTAGAAGTATGTAGAAAAAACATTTAAAGTTGTGTCTATGTCCAAATCGCCAAATCTCTCTGTATTGTTTCAGAGTGTTCCGATTTGATTCGGCGAGATTAAAGGGTCCCCAGATTCAATTCAGATTCAGAGATTCAGCCACTGAATTAGGCTGAATCACTACCGAATCGAATCAGGGACTGAAACGTCGCACAACCCCAACGCATACCAGCCTCTGGCTTCTTTACTATTCATTCCATCCAGGAAGGTCACATACCAACTGCAGATGCTTCCTGAGCCTGATGAAAGGTATTTATACCTGAAAGCTTCCAAAGAAGAATTTTTCCAACAGTTTGAGTTGATCTAATAAAAGATACAGATTTACCCAAAAAACACCTCAGGAAATTTTAATGTTTCTACATGGACATTGCCATTTGCCTTCCAGATCAATCATTAACTCACTCTGCTTTATGTGTATAGCTGACCAACATTAGGAGCTAAAGTCATTGGTATTTCTTCTTTAGAGTGAATGTGTAACAGGGCAGGGCCCTGTTACTATAGGTGTGGGAGAGTCTGAACTGCCCCACATCCCAGAAACCCCTCCCCATGCACACCCAAGACTGGGAAGAACTCACCAAAGACTGGGGAACCAGGTCTTGGGATGTAGTGAGTTTCCCAGCAAGGGAGGTGACACTGGTGTGATGAGTGAGAGAGAGTTAGCCACCTACGACCACAGCGGGGAAGGATACAAGATGATGAAAGCAACCTCAAGGGACAGCATCTGGCGGGAGTAGGCTGCTTGGAGCCTGTACTTACCAGGGGATAAGTAGCCACCAGACGGGCTGTCTTAGTCCTTTGCTTTGTTTGTACAAGCCAGCAAGCCCTGCCAAGCCTCTGAAAGATAAGAGACAGGCAGAAGGTGAAGCCTGGAAAAACTGCTGGAGGACAAGTGATAGTTTATTTGTTTAACTTCCTTCGTTTGCTTGGCATTGCTGCAATCCTGGAGTGGCCTTGGGGTGTTATCTCCTTGCCTATGACAGAGGCAAGGGCCCTGAACAATGGATCTGTGGCTGGGCGCTGCTGGTGCCTGCCACTGTCAGATAAGAGCCAAGAAACCACCAGGTGCTTGATTGCAGCATCCATTTTAGATCCCTGGCTGCCTATATAAATAGATCAGTTCCCTGCTGACAGGCTAGGCAGCTACATTGCTTGGCTGCAAGGCTGCTGGTATTGTCCTGGAGGTAAGGAAGGAGCTGTAGGGGATGGCTTGGAGGCTTCTGGTCCTGGGCATGACCTAAACCTGCACCCTGCCAGGAGTGGGTGGCCTGGTGGGGCTCTCAGTAGCACAGGAGCCCCAGGAAATGCTAGGCCAGTGACCACCCTGGTGAAAGGTGGGTCAGGGCACCTTAACCCCAGCTCTCACAACCAGGTGGGTCACCTGCTAGTAGAACCCAGAGGGCAGACCTCAGGAGATAGTGGGGCTAGAGACTCAGAGACCTGATAGAGAGACTACCCTTGACTGGTCAGCGCAGGGGCCAGGACCACACCGGTCAGAAGGGCCCACTGCAAGGGATGCCCAGAGCTAGGAGGGCCTGGGGTTTGGAAGGGTGGGATCTTAGAGGGATCCTGATCGAAGAAGTCTGGGGCCCAGCCTGGGGCCAGTGACTGTAAGAACTATGGATGCCATCTGAGGCATGGGCTGCAGTGTAGGGGAGGTATGGAGCCACAGATAGCACCCCCTGGCATCGAAGCAAGAAAATGGGCAGCCTCCCACCTAATTAAGATCATTAATTAGATAACAGCAGGGCATGACAGGTGAGAAGGTGGGTGGTTGGCACAGAACAGGTAGGCGGGCCAAAGGTAAATGGCCCCAAGAAGGCCCCTGTTACAAGGTCCTTGGCCAAAGCCAGTAGCAAAAGTAAAACTGGTCAGCTCTATTAGCTTGACCAAATATACCCTGCTGTGATCTGCTTGGAATCTGTCTATAGCAGCTTACAGAAGGTTATAAACTCCTTATTTAAGTCACTCTGGCCTTTAATAGAAACAAGAAGATTGCCATTAAAGAGCTCTTATCAGCAGGAGAAAAATGCTCAGAAGGTTCCAATAAAGCATTTCTGAAGATTTAATGGGAGGAAATGTGTCACAATTGTTATACAGCACCATGGAGGCACAAATTGAATGCTCTGTTAGGATTTTGTCTGGGGTTACAAATCACTTCCTGTTTTGTCAACTTTACTGAAAGGAGTGGACTCCATTCCCCTTTCCCTCCCCCCCCCCCCACTTCAAAGCACAGAACACTGGATAAAAATAACTGAAAAAAACAAAATTATTTGAACTTTAGTCAAGGTAATTCATCAGTGAGTCAAAACTGTTTCTAGTTAGACCATTCTAGGCATTTGCCTAGCAAGGGAGACGGGACTAAGACACTTAGAATTCAAGACCTTGGGACTGAGTGATACCAGGCTTCGTCTCCACTAGGGGAAGAATTACATTCTCGTTCTATATTAGCTAATACATGGTAACCAACACATGGCAAAAGCTTAGTAAGGGCAAGGTGATAAAAGTTCTTAGGGTGCAATAAACCTTTAGCCAGGGGTTGGCAACCTTTTGCCTCCATGAGCCACCCTGGGATCCAGGTAGTGTCCCAGCACCTTCCATGAGCCTCACCCCCCTGGCAAACAGTGGATGACATGAAGGGAAGAAGTAGAAAAAGGCAGACTATGGGATTCTGGGGACACCTCCTCCATTGCTTGGGTTAGAGCATGCTGCTGTTTTCCTGAGGTACCACAGACTGGATTTAATCTCTTTATGGTCTGAATTAGGTCTGCAGGCTGTAGGTGCCAACCCTTGCCCTGGACTGTTGACCTCAGTCCTGCCATGAGAAAACAACATACTGCTTTGAGCCCTTTAGGATTTTACTGTGTGTTAATTGCCTCATGTCAAAAAGCAAAGGAACTTGAAAGATAACATTTTTTTCCTAGTGTGGATACAAACTTATTTGCATCTTCTACTGTCATCCATTCCCAGGTCGTAGCTGGCTATGAAATGACTGAATCCTTATATACGTCATCTTGGTCCAGCCTCATATTGAGACCCTTGTAGGTCAACAGCCTTTACTAAAGGCCAGCTATTAAACAATACATTTTAAAAGGGTTAGAGGCAAGCCTCCCAGTAGATCAAGTTGGTGCTGTGGTGGGATTTTCTAGCAGGCAAGCTGCTTTTAAACATATCACATGGAACTTAACCATCCCAGAATACAATAGATCAGCCAAAGCTGTGAAAGAAAGCTAGACATCTTAGAGGAATAGCTCACAACTTAGTCTTGGTTCTTACTGGATGCACCTACACATTAATTAATGCACAGTAATTATGATGCATTCAGTTTAGTACCTGTAATGACAGTTACTAACTTTAATGTGCCTTAATTAGTATTACTGTGAATTAGGGCAGATTAATGGTTTTTATGTGATGCTAATGCACAGTAGAGTAATTCTACTGCACATTAGCGCATTAGCATGCTTAGCCAGGCTAATGTGCGGTAGAATTATTCAACTGTGATGTTAGCATCTTGTGTAGATGTGCCCAGTATGTGTTTTGCAGCTCAGACCTTATTCAGGATGGACCTTTGTCAGCACTGATAAGGAGACAGGCCAGTTAAAAATGTTTGATGTTTGCTGTGCTGTAGCTGAGACATTATGAACAGAGGCTGTAGTTAAATTAAAAACTGTTAAAATGCCACATGGTGGCCCAGTTGCAACACTTTGTAGTACTAGGTTGAAGATCTGAGTTGGGTTTCTAAGGTATAGCAAAGTACTTTGGTCCAGGAGTGCTACTGAGGTGTTACACACAGCTGCTTGGCAGGACATTTTATTTAAATCCACTCAAGGGCTCTCAGAGAGATCAAAAGTGAGAAGATGTGATGGACTGCAGAAATATCCCCATACCAAATGAATAATGTATTCCTTTAAAGGTCACAGAGGATCTGTGTACTCCATACGATTGGACTAGGAATAAAAAGTATGGAAATTCAGCTGAAATTATGCCAATAGAATGGATCAGATAGATCGAATACAAAATGGTTAATGCAGGACATGCTAGGGGCGTATAAAGTAATTAAGGGTAAAGACCAGGCCACATAAGCACTGCTACTTTTTCTTTTCTCTTTTTTT
>JAGPOW010000229.1:31739328-31767628 GCA_030014935.1 Caiman crocodilus
GGTGTCAGCAGGAGGTCCCCGCTCAGCCTGCCCTCATTGCCAATGTCACCATGGCCATCTGCAGGCAGTCCCCGCTCACCGCTGCCACGCTCCCACTGCCAACACCACCACCTGCAGGTGGTCACTGTGCCCCCACCCCCAGCCTCAGGAGGCACAAGGTTTTCATGATTGGCTGCGAGGGCTTTTGGTCATGTGGTCCTGCCCCTCACTGCCAATTGGCAGAGAGGGCTAGGGCCACATGACAGGCAGCCCTTTCAGCCAGTCAGTGGTAAGGGGTAGGGGCAGCAGCCATCTTGGGCTGCCCTTCTTGCATGCAGTCCCCCATCCCTCCTTCTCCCCTGGTGGGCTGCACAGCTAGGCCACAGCACTGTGAGGACTTCTGGCACCCTCTGGGGAGCCAGCATTTTATTTTCAGCAAGCTTTTTCTTTTCTTTTCTTTTTTTTCCATGGATTTTGCAGACATTGCCCACTTTTGTGGGCAAGGCTAGATTTTGCAATTTCTGTGAAATCTGCAAAATTGCCATTTTGGTAGGTCCGTCATGAAGATGTATCTCTGAAGGCAGTTGCTTTGGCAACATCTCATGGTTTGTGTAACCAACAGACTCTTTCTAATGAGTCAAACAACTATACACATTTGGAACAGATAACACCCATTTCAAACCCCTAGCAAATCTACTCCATCACCATCTCCAAGGCAGGTTTGTTCCAATCCACCCCAAAATGTTTTCGCTTTCTCATTTGAAGGCCCATATCTGGGATTTTCAAAGAGACCTAAGGGAGTCATTGATTTTCAGTAAGAGTTATCTTCTTTTTTAGAGCCCTTTGGAAATAAGGGCCAGATATTTTTAAAAGGCTCATCAGCACTTGGAATGCTAATATAACCTGTCCATCTACATTTGCTCAGGTAGCTGCAGATTGCATCTGCCGACAAAGCCACTGCCGCAACGCCTAAGTAGCTATTGAGATATTCAGTATTACATGTAGCTGTGCATTTTTGCCAGCTCAGTTTGTTTGCAGAATGGCAATGCACTACAACATTATAGTCTCATAGGCACTGTTTTGACACGTCCTGTAAAATTAAAGGAATTGCATGTCTCCCTGCTACTAATGATGTGGTTATTCATAACATGGCGAAAATGCTATCTTTATTCACGCACGCCATTAACATGCCCTTAGATGACAAACACGGTGGGAAACGAGTGACCAAGGGTCGACTTGAACTGGTAAGTTTTTGGTGATTTAAAAAAATAAAAAATTCACATGTGTTAGTTAATGTTCTCATGTGCTTTTGGAAAGTGCTGCTTTAAAAGAAAACTGCCACCTAAAAGGCCCCCACTAAAAATACAAGCTGAGAATTCAACAGTATTTTCTACTTTACATCACTCTGTAGAAGGAAGCTAAGCCCCTATCTTGCTTATTCATGAGTATGCGAGTGAGGGGGTTTCTTAATAAAAAAAAAAATCATTCTTGAGAAGCTGTTGCTATGAAACTCCGCGGCTCACAACAGATGGCGGAGAGAACTGTTCTCAGCCTCTGGCTCTGAAGCTGTCCGCTCAAGCATGCTATTAACATTCCTTGCATACCTCAGGCTCTGGCAGCTTCAGTACAGGGCAGCCCGGCCCCTAGCTAGACAACCTCAGTGCAGGCAGCTCCACTGCCATTTTTCAAGGTGCTCTGAGCTGTAGCCATCTCAGACAAGTTTGGGGCTGGTTTTGTTGCCTTCTCAGCTTTTGCCACCAAATGTGTCAACTGGAAAAATACCCTTTTTTGGAAAGCAAAATGAAACTCCTCTACCAGGTCAAGACACTTTGGAGAGTTTTCTATGCTGCTTTGGTATGTTAACTAGAGTCTTGACCGTGATAGTTGCTGAGCATTTTCACATCTGGCTCTTACAGATTATTTTTTGCTTGACGTTGAGAAGACAGGAATAAGTCAAGGAGCCAGCTCCCTCAGCTCTGAGGATCACTATTACCTTTGCCACACATTTGGATGCCCACACAAACAGGCAGCTCTTCACTCTGGGCAGCTATGTGATGTCCAGGGCAGAGCCAGCTGCCACAGTGCCAATCACAGTGGGACAGTCAGCGATTTCTGCATTTGCAGCAATTTTTGTGCCCTTGAGAAAGGTGGCTGCGGGGGGGGTTGCTCTTGTTGACCCACACTCCATAGCTATGGGGAGTTCAGCACTTTACAGATGCAAGATCACTTCCTTAAAGAGCTTAAAGGAGTCCTACAGAGGACAGAAGAGGAAGAAAGAAATTGAGGGTGGGAGAACAGCAGCAAACAATGGGAAGGGAATGAAACATTGAAGGAAAAGCAAATAGAGAAAAGGGTGGTGCAGTAATGGAAGAGGCTAGATGTAGAGAAAGATAATTCACTCCAGGGAGAAGGAACAATATGATATGCTGCGTAACCAGTGTTTTGTGTGCAAGTCAATATACCCTTGTCCACTGGCAGACCAATGATTAATAATATGAAAACATTGCCCCAAAACAGCTAGTCACTGTGTGCCACATGGCATAGAAAGACACAGCCCCTGCCTGGAATCTGCAATTTCTCTCACTTTAGTGCCAGTGGGAGAGTCTACACATGCAATTAATGTACCTGCATTTTCTGTGCAGAAAATTCAGGTGCATTAAACTGGGCCCCCGAGTGCATTTGATCATGTGCCCATTAGGGACAAATTTGGTCTGGATGGGAGAAATTCAGTTTAGGGCTGTTCCAGCCCTGCTCTTCCCCACTGCAGTGGCCAGGGGAAGCTCCAGGCTGCCCTGGGTGCCAGCCTTGGGCTGGGAGAAGATACAGGGGATGGTGTCAGTCTCCACAGGTTGGGGAGAGCTGGCCCAGCTGATGGACAACTACCTCCCACTCATGTGGAGATTGTGATGGTCCCAGTGTCCATGTTGCTGGGAGGCAGCATCCTGCTGAGCTGTTGCAGCTCTCCCAGCTACATGGAAAGCAGGACGGGTCCCAATCTCCATGTGGCTGGGAGGCAGCTGCCTGGCAACTGGGACAGCTCTCCCAGGCATATGGAGGGATGGGTCCCAATCTCTGTATGGCTGGATTGGGACCCATCTAATCCAGCCATCCCAGCAAGACAAAATATCCCAGCAAGCCAAAACAGCACTCCCTGCCTCTGTGGCCCCCTGCCACCTAGGCTGACTGGGACCAATTTGCTCCATGGATGTGGAGAAAGGAGTGGGTGTGGTATACCTTGATTATAGCAAGGCTTTTGATATGGTCCTCCACAACATTCTCACAAGCAAGCTAAGGAAGTACGAGCTGGATCAATGGACTTTAAAGTGGATAGAAAACTGGCCGGAGCATCGGGCTCAGAGAGTAGTAATCAATAGCTTCATATCTAGTTGGAATCCAGTATAATGTGGAGTGCTCCACAGTTCAGTCTTGGGGCCAATTTTGTTCAATGTCTTCATCCACGACCTGGAAGATGGCATAGAGTGCACCCTCAGAAGTCTGCAGATGACACCAGGCTGGGGGGAGTAGTAGATGTGCTGGAGGGTAGGGTTAGGATTCAGACTGACCTAGACAAATTGGAGGATTGGGCCAAAAGGAATCTCATGAGGTTCAACACGGACAAGTGCAAAGTGCTGCACTTAGGACAAAACAATCCCATGTACTGGGAGCTGACTGGTTGGGAGTTGACAGGCTGGGAGCTTACTGGCTGGGCAGCACCTCTACAGAAATGGATCTGGGGGTTACAGTGGACAATAAGTTGAATATGAGCCAGCAGTGTGCCCTTGTTTCCAAGAAGGCTAACAATATACTGGGCTGCATTGGTAGGTGTGTTCCCAGTAGTTAAAAGGAAGTAATTATTCCCCCCTATTCAACACTGGTGAGGCCACATCTGGAGTACTGTGTTCAGTTTTGGGCATCCTGTTAATTTAATGTGAACGAATTAGAGGATGTCCAGTGGAGGGCAACAAAAATGGTTTGTGTGCTGGGGGCATGGCATATGAGGAAAGACTGAGGGAACTGGGCTTATTCAGCCTAGAGAAGAGGAGACTTAGAGGTGACAATAGCAGCTTTCAACTACCTGGAGCGGGGTTTGAAAGAAAATGAAGCTAGACTGTTCTCAGTGGTGGCAGATGACAGAGCAAGGAGCAACAGTGTCAAGTTACAGCAAAGTATGTTTAGGCTAGATATTAGCAAGAATTTTCTTCATAGGAGAGTAGTGAAACACAAGAACAGGTTACCCAGAGGGGTGGTAGAAGCACCATCCTTGGAGTTTTTCAACACCCAGCTAGACAAAGCCTTGCCTGGGATAATCTAGTTAAGGCTGGTCCTGCTTTGAGCAGGAGGTTGGACTAGACGACCTCCTAAGGTCCCTTCCAACCCTAAATTTCTGTGATTCTATGATCTTTTTAGAATCAACAATATTTTGACATTGCCATCACCAATGACTTGAAATCATAAAAATAAATAAGCAGAGTAATTTTCATCTCACCATTTGCCAGCTGTGTGAAACCCTGGCAAACCAAATGACAGCTGATTAAATTGTTGACACACAACATGTTTTCCATGATTTCTAATTTAGTGTGTATATCTCCAGAGCTGCATGTGCAATAATTCCTAGAAAAGTCATTATAAACTTCCAAAAAGAAATAACTGCTTTGGATAATAGCATTCTGAAAATGAGCCCACTCACTGCCTTGATGCATGCCCAGCAAACTAAATCTGTCTTATAATTGATTTCATTCATAAAGGTGGGATTTATTTGACGTAATTTTTTTCACTCTGTCAAAGCCAATGTGAAATTACATTAGTCCTGGAGGAGGAAGATTAGGCCAAAATGGTCTTTGAAGAACTGTGCTGGCCCTTTGCTTTTGTAAAAATGCCAGCGGCTAGCTTACTCGCTCACTCGCTTGCTCTCAGAATAACCCATTTCCTCCTAGGAAATGAGAACCACTACCCACGGAGGGTCTGACCCAAAGCCACAGAAGCCTGTGGGAATCCTTCTATTGACATCAGTAAGCTTTGGATCTGACCCCAGGAACAGAGCATTTGCATGCATTTTCTCTAAAGCCCAAGTATCATAGTTTATCCCAAGGTGGATAGAAGATTTTTCACGATCTCTGTTGGTGCTGCTGCTGTCATTGTTGTTGTTATTCATGTGTGGACAGCAACAGAGGCTGTCTCAAGGAAGAATGGATTTATAGTTAAAGCACTGGACTTCATACCCACCACATCTGTATCTGAGCCCTGATTTTACAATAAAATTCCTTAGGGAAGTCACTTATGGCAAAATTTTCAACTGCTTAGTACTCACAACAGGCACTACATTTGCAGGAGTGTTCAGCACCCAGTACCCCCATTAGACAAATTGTCAAAATTTCTGCACTTTTAATTCTGATTAACACTTGAAAAATATGACTCCAAATAACATGGCCTTGGAATACCTCAGCACTCTTAACACCTAGGGCGCTTGTACACACGACAATATCATGATATACATCTGACCAAAATTTCCCTTTTTGTGGCTTAATGGCATCACACATTACACATACCTGAGTTTTGTGGGTTTAAGCACTCCCTAGTTGCTTTGCATCCTGTCCAACAGGGTGACCCCCTTGGGTGCATGGAAGACCGATGCAAAGTAATTATTTAGGATATCGCTTCTCAACCTGTGGTATATGTACCCCTGGGAGTATGCGAGACACTGGCAGGAGGTACATGGGTGCTGAAAACCCCCATAGCAAGGGGTCACCACCCCTCCTCCCACTGCCACCAGGATCATGCTGCCCATTCGCCCCCCTCCAAGCCAGTCACAGGTTGCTGAAGGAGGAGGAGGGCTGGCACACAGATACCCACACACTCCCCGCTGGCCCAGCCACAGGCAGGTAAGTTTCTTTCTTTATCCTACCTGGACTGTTGGGGGAGAGGAGAGGGGCAGACCAAGACCCTCACGGTGCAGGAGGGAGTGCAGTAGGGGCAGGGTACTGGCCCGCTCCCTCCTGCACTGTGGGGATGGCCCCACAACCTGGCCCACCCGAGGCCCCATTCATCACGCGCGGGAGGGAGCAGGCTGCTGACAGCGGCACCAGGCTCTTCCCAGTGCTTGGGGTGGGCTGCGGTGATGGGGAGGGGGGCTGCTGTCATTGTAGCCCTCCCCAACCTGCTTCCCCAGTGCTGCTGCCAAATGCCGGGAAAATCCCGGTGCCATTGCCAGCCCCCACCTGTAGCCAGCCTGGACCCTGGGAAGCTGCAGAAGGCAGTGAGTGGGCTGAAGACAGCTGCACTGGGCTTTGCAACCCCGGCACCTGCTCCATATCAGCAACTGCACGCGCACCTCGGAGCAGAGAGTGCGGGAGGGTTGTGCTGCCTCCGACCCTCTCCCCACGCTCTGCTCTGAGGCACACATGCAGTTGCTGCTGACACAAGCTGATGTTGGGCTCCAGAGTCTGGCAGGCTTCGTGCTCTCTGCAGAGTCTACCACCTCTGAACATTTCATCCAAATAGGACAAAAACCAAAAAAGTTATAGATATTTTATTGTTTCCCCATTATACCCAATGGCCGGATCTCCGAGGCGGCTCTGAAGCTCTTTGGAAGCTCCGAACCGCTCCAGGAAGCCGAACGAGGCAGTGCTTCGACCCGGACGTGCTGCTTCGGACCCCGAAGTGTCCAAAGCTTCTCCACATCCAAACCTCTGTCCAAAGCCTCGCACAGCCCTATTGCACATGTACCTCAGAGCGGATAGCAGGGATAAACCCACTCTCTGCTCTGAGGCGCCCGTGCAGTTGCTAGCATGGAGCGGATGCCAGGGCTGCAGAGCCTGAGCAGCTGTTTGCAACAGGCTTTTCCAGGCTGTGCTGCCTCAGGGACCCCACACCATCCACTCTGAGGTGCATGTGCACCTACCAGTATGGAAATGATGCCAGAGCCTGGAGCAGCTCTTTGCAGCCTCCTGACTACAGCCAGCCTAGGCTCTGAGTCACTGCTGCCAACCACAGAGCCCAGGCTATTTGCAGCAGGGCTTGCAGCCTCACAGCCACCTGCTGGGAACACCCTGGCTCCATGGCTGGCAGCAGCTACCTCCTTGTCTGTCTCTCTTTCTTGCCCTCTTTTCCTCTTTCTCTCTTGCCCCTTTCTCCTCTCAAAACTATGTCAAAAAAATTGGTGCACTGCACATTGCAAAGCACTTTCAATTCCCTAGTAATAATCTGGCATTCAGGAGGGTTCAGCCCTCCTAACTTTGGCCATCACCTCTAGCCCAGGTACATACTTGAGCTGTGCACCCCTGATGTAAAAGGTGGCAACCCTACCCACACTAAATCAGACATCTGTCATATCACAGCCTTATATACATAGCCATTCTTCCAACATCCGGCACACATTAGTCTGTAAATATAAAATCCCCTAGAAAATTGAGTGTTGGGGTACTTATTAAAATTTTCAGAAGTTAGGGGGTGCTTGCTACTTAAAAGGTTGAGAAACACTGATTTAAGAGATTGGTCTTTTCCTGAGTATCAGACATCAGCTGCCCCATTTGATCTAGCAGGGGTCCAATGTTGCCTTTGTTCTTTCTTTGACTTTCTACATATCTGAAGAAGGACTTTTTGTTGCCTTTGATTCCTATGGCTAGCCTGAGTTTGGATTCTGCCTTGGCTTTTCTGGTCCACTCTCTACAGGTGCAGGCTAGTGCTGTGTAGTCCTCCTTGGTGGTAATCTTGTTTTCCATTTGGTGACGATCCTGTTTTTCAACCAGACTTCTCTTTTTAGTTTCAGGAGGTCCAAAAGTTCCCTACTGAGCCAACTGTACCCCAGCCCACTGACTGCATTTCCTGTGGGACAGAATGGACTTTCCGTGTACTTCAAGGATTGTGTTCTTAAGGAACAACCATTCCTCATGGACTCCTCTTTATAAGGGGCCATGGTCTCTTAGTGCCTGACTGACCAGTCTCCTGAGTTTGTGAAAGTCAGCCTTCTCAAAGGCTTTGGGAACCTTTCAATCTGTTTACATCCTTCTTGAAGTGTGAGGTCCAAGACTGGACACAGTACTCCAGATGAGGCCTGCTCAGTGCAGAGTAGAGCAGAAGAATCACTTCCTTTGATTTCCAAGTGACACTTCTGTTAATACAATCCAGTATGTGGTTGGTGTGTCTTTCAACAAAAGAGCATACTGGTGGTTTGTATACAGCTTATGGTGTACTTTAACCCCCAGTCCTTCTCTACAATACTGCAGCCTATCCAATCAATCCCCAATCTGCATTTGTGCACACATTTATTCTGTCCCATGTACAGGACTTTGCACTTGTTCTTGTTGAATCTCTTCTGATTGACTGTGGATCATTTTTCCAGACTCTCTAGGTCATTCTAGATCCTAATCCTGTCCTGCAGAGCGTCAACAACTACACCCAACTTGGTGTTGTCTGTAAATTTGCTAAGTGTGAACTCAATCTGGTGTCTGTCTAATAAACTCACCAGGGGGGACCAGCAGGGTTTGGAAGAGACCCTGTCCCCCCTAGCGCCCCCCAGGGTAACAAGGAATAATGAGCACAAATTGTTAGAGAGTAGGTTTAGATTAGACATCCGTAGGAACTACTTCACAGTCAGGGCGGCTAGGATCTGGAACCAACTTTCAAGGGAAGTGGTGCTGGCTCCTACCCTGGGGGTCTTTAAGAGGAGGCTTGACGTCTACCTGGCTGGGGTCATTTGAGCCTGGTTTTCTCTCCTGCCCAGGGCAGGGGGTCAGACTTGATGATCTACAAGGTCCCTTCTGACCCTACTTCTATGAATCTATGAACCCCATCATCCAAATCATAAATGAAGATTTTTAACAATACTGGACCCAAGGCAGACTCTTGAGTAACCCTACTTGATACCTCCTCCCAACTAGACAGGCTTCCTTGTTTTCACTTGCATCTTTAGATTTACACATATGCTAATTAGAGAAAGCATTAAGTGCAAGCTTTACTTTGAATTTGTGCTAAGACTACCCTTCATTAATGCACTTAAGCAAATACTTAATATTAAGTATATGCTTGAGTGCTTTGTTGAATAAAGATGGACTTCATCACATCCAGTTATATGCATATACCCTGTTGCACTGGATTTCACATCAGTGCAAATTGGGTATAAAAGGGTATGTCTACACAAGATGCTTAATGCACAGAAGACTAATTCTACTGTGCATTTGCACAGTGGGCAAAACCCATGCTAATGCACAGATTTAGTCTAATGCATATTAACATCACTAAAAAAGTTTTGTCCATGCTAATAAGCAGTAGCACTGATTATAATGCATTGGTAATACCTGTCCTTACAGATACTAAACTTAATGTGCAGTAATTATGGCACATTAATGAATGTGTAGCTGTTCCCACTGGGTATTAAACCAGAGGTGATGTCGTCAGCATAAAAAAGTATTCCAAGTCATGTAAATACAAGTCATCCCATCAGGAAACCCAAAATGTAGCGACCTTGCCTAGAACTGAGTTCTTGAAAGCACTCTACATCATGAACAAGAACCTTGTCTACCTATGTCGTTAGACCAACACATCTACAACCTACACCCCTCCACATCATGAGGTTTTCTATAGAACCTCAGCTGAACATGTTCTAATCCTACAAACTCTAAACCATCCCTTTTTCTTTGCCTGTCCCCTCTCTTTGTGTCACTCACCCATGCATCCACCCGCCCACCCACCCACTATTTTAGTTAAAATGACAAAAGATTCTCCTCTCTCTTCTCTCAGAACATAAAGTCCCTGTCCACTTTTTCTAATGAGAAAAATTTGTGCCTACTGGGAAATGGGACACCAATCAATTCACTGCCCTGTTACACAAACAAAACACTGAACCTTTTCCACAGTGGTAGATAAAACTATATCAGCAATTTCTTGCAGATTAAAAACTTTCCCAAGTAAATATCTTATGCTTGTTAATACCAGATATGAACAAAGCAAAGGTCTCATGAACCTTATCTTGGAGTTCAAAAACTGAATGAGTGGCAAAAAGTAGGTGGACAAAATATTGCTTGAAAGCACATAAATATTTGCTTGAGGCTGGGGATTTAGTTGTAACAGATAAGAGGCTGGCTAGACACATGTATTACATCATCCTTCTGGGTAGAGACTGAGTCTGGGACCTCAGCATATGTTTCTCTACTGGGGATGAAGCAAAACTGCTCAATCCTGTTGGATGCCCCAAGATCAGCTCTAGGCCAGCCACCATTAGATCCACCATTAGAGGATCTGTGGGCCAGCAACTATTAGAGGAAGACAGAAGAATGTACTATGAGAGTTATATATACAAGGGGACCATATGGAAACTATGAACACAAGCATGGAGGCTGCTCCAATGCAGTGTAATAACAGTGCATCAGAGCAGACTTGATTACTTGAGTAATTACTACACTTCAGCAGCCTCCCACTCTCAGGTATCAGTACCCTTGCACTTCGAAATGGTGGGGGGGTGCCTTAACTACAGCTCATCTCAGAGCTGCTCTAATTAAAAGGCCGCCCCCACCCTTGGACCACCTGTAAAGTGCCTTATGTATGGGCATGAGAGCAGCTTTCCACATACTGCACACACGAAGGAAATGCCAGGGTGAGGCAATAGGGGAAGTGCCTATAGCAACTGATGCTACAGGAGGAATTCCAGGCTTCTGTTGGGAACTCTGGGGATCCTGCTCCAACTTACACCAGGAGCTGTTTTAGCCCTCCAGCTGCTCATACTCCACAACAGGTGGCTGAAATCCACTTTTGCCCCCAACCCTTTCCCCAAGCAGTACTGAGTATGCCCAGGCTGTTCAGCATAGAATCCAGCCCTAAGGCTTTGTACCTAACCGTTTCCGTCCTGTGTTTTCAGGAAAGCAAATAGAAACTGAAATCTGGAATGGTCAACAATTCCCTGGAGCTATATTCTGGGCAGGAACATTTCCCATTATTGTAAAGGTTTGGCTTTCAACCCTGAAATGAGATCCATGCTTCATCATTAGAATCTCATTGTGATGCGCTGGACTGACATCCCAGATTGGTGTCAGTCTCAAAGACTGGTGTTATTCCCAGCAGATCTCAGTGGTGGCAGTAGCCATCCCTCGTGGTCAAAGATGATCATTCCCACAGGCCAAATCAAGGGTTGTGAATGAGTCCATTGATAGCTAAGGCAGCCAGTCCTAGAGCTACAGACTCTCTGGCACATGCCGCAAATGGTGGTTAAAGGGAGGGTTGGACCATGGATTTCTTGGTCATGTTTCTTTTCCTTCCATTTCTGTAATGTTTCTGCCTTCAGGATGAGATGATTTTCCTAAAAGTAAGCTGTACCTTCTTTCACAAAGTGTCATCACATAGCCCTGTCCCGAGCTAGTTTTTCTCAATTTGTGATGTCAATGTCACACTTCTTAATGTTCACCTTGAGGGTGTCCTTGAAGCGTTTTGTCTCGGCTCTTTTGTCCTTGGCTGAGTTGGGAGTATTGCAGCTGTATTGGTAAACATGCATCAGGCACAGGCACACAGTGCCCTGTCCGCTGCAGCTGATGTTGAACAACCAATGCTCCCATGCTGGTGGGGTTAGCATCAGTGAGTACACTGGCATTTGTGTGATTATCCTCCCACTTTATGCAAAGGATCTTTTGGAGGTAGCACTAGTGATGGCATTCCAGGCTTTGCAGGTGGTCTCTGTAGGTTACCCAAGCTTCACAGTTGTAGAAAACAATCGAGATTACTGTAGCCTCATATAGTAGGAGCTTTGTTCAAGTCCTGATGTTGTGATCACATGATGATATGGTCATCATCAGAACACATGATGATATCATCTTCTGAAGGCAGAGCTGGTACATTGAATCCTATACTGGATCTCCTTATCGATATTGGCCTTCTTTGAGAGACAGCAGATGAGGTATGCAACGTGTCCAATGTTTTCCAGCTCCTGTCCATGAATGAGGACCTTTTCGAGGGGAGTTGATTTGTCCTGGAGTAGGCTGGTGAAGTACCTTTAAAGGTTAGTCCCAGGAACTGGTATGCTTGAGAGAAGCAGTTAAGAACCATTTTTAAGTCCTCTTCCATATGTGCAATGGCAGCACAATCATTGTCATACTGAAATTCCACAATTGAGACCAAAGTAACTTTGGTTTTTGCACAGAAGTGGGAGAAATCAAAAAGGATCCCATCCATCCTGTGCTGGACGCTGATGCTATGTGGCAGATGGCCATGGATCAGCATCTTGATGACTGCAAGAAAGATGGATGTAGCTTCCCCATCCACTTTGAAGACCTCAGCTAGTGTGCCATAAAGGCCAGAAGCTTTGCTGGTCTTCATCTGTCTTATCATCTGGTGGATTTCTTAAGAGGTTGGTGGATAGGCATGTGCTTTCCTTACTGGATACTATGGGATGAATTTGGTGGTATCGTCAGTCACTGTCAATTCTTGGTTCAGGAGCTTTTGGTCCTTCCAGCAGTTTTTGATGGGCTGGTTGTCTTTGAGGAGTTTACTGCCATATTCAGGTCTCAGCAGGATGAGTCCTCAAGAGCTTGGTCCATACACAGCCTTGATTGCACTGAGGAAGCTCTGCATGCCACGACCATCAACAAATTAATGGATTTCTTGAATCTGAATCTGATGGCTGAAGCTTTAAGCCACCAAAAAGTTCCCTGCTTCTGCCTTGATGTAGGATGGTTTTGATGTAGGATGGTCACAGAAAGATTTTCTCAACTGATCAAAAAGGGCTTTGATCTCAGTGTTTCGTTTTATTTTTGTCAAACCAGTCCTGCTGGCATTGGGTGATAAAGCCAATTGATTCCATTCAAGCCTCATGAATGATCTTCTTTAGAGCTTACCAATTTTCTTCAAAGTAAGTGTTATCATTTTCGGTCCTAGGATTGGTGAGTTTCTTCCTGAGATATGTTGGAGGGCTTTGTGGTATCCAGGGGTCTGAAGGCATTTGGTGTTGTACTGTCTTTGGTCTGATTGGGATTGCTTTCAATGTTTCAGCGCATAGGCGATGCATAGGGTGCCACGATTTCTGAAAGAGTTTTGCCAGCAGTTCGGCAATGCCTCAGCCAGCTCCATCAGCGCTCTCAGGTGAAATCCATCTGGTCCTGCTGACTTATGTCTAGCTTTTCTAGCTGGTTTTGCACCAGCTCAGCATCCACAGTGGGAAAGCTATCATTCCCACCATGTCCTCTGTGATCTTTATCTCACTTGTCTTTCCCCTTGGTCTGGTGAAATACCAAAGCAAAGTGGACATTTAGGAGTCCCGTTTTTTCTTGAGTGTCCATTACCAGCTGTCCCAAGGTGTTAAGCAGGGGCCCCACACTTCCATTTGTTTTCCTTCTGCTCCCTACATACCTAAAGAAGGACTTATTGTCCTTGACTCCCTTGGCTAACTTAAACTCAGTCACCACCTTAGCCTTCCTAATCATTTCCCAATGAGTGCAGACCACTCTTGTATAGTCCTCAAAGAGGATTGTCCCTCGCTTCCACTATGTGTACGCATCTTTTCAAGAAAAAAAGATGCCTTTCTGCTACCTTTCCTCTTCATGGCATGGGCAGACAGTGAATCTGATGAGCCCATGGTCACTGCTGCCCAGGCTACACTCAGTGTTCAAGCCACACACCAGTTCATCTCCTTTGGCCAAGACTAAGTCTAGGAGGGTGGTACCTCTGTTTGGTCCTTGCACTTCATGGGACAGAAAGAGCTCCTCAATTACAGTTACGAAGCTACATGACTGATGTGACCTAGCTGAGTGTTCCTCCCAATCTATGTCCAGGTAATTGAAGTCCCCCATGACAACCAAGTCCCTTGCATGTGCAGCCTCTCTCAGTTCTTGAGAGAACTCCAGATCAAGCTCCTCCCCTTGGTTCAGTGGCCTGCAGAAAACACCCACGGTTAGGTCTCTCTCACCTTCCCCCCCACCGAAGCTTGACCCAGAAGGTTTCAAGCTGCTTATCTTTGGAGCCAATGTCCGCCTCCACAGCAGTGTACTGCTCCCTCACATAGAGAGCTACCTCTCTGCCTTTTCTCCCTGCTCAGTCCCTTCTGTGCAGGGTGTAGCCCTCTATGGCTACCCTGGACTTCTCTTCCTCTGATACCTCACCTTTTACCTTACCACCATGGCTGACCCTACCGGGAATACAAGACTCCTGATAGTGTTGCTCTCAGAGTCATCGGGACACGCAGTCCTCTCCACCTTATCAAGGTGGCAGTCCACGGAAAGGGCAGCAGATTAAGACACAGATTGTGTCATGTAGTCCAGGCATCCCAACCTGATACTCAATTGAAGCACCCTGGATGTGGGCCCACGTGAACTGAAAAGAAAACAATTACCTCATAGCCCTGTGCCTGGTATGGTACCAAGTGTTATGCATTTCCAATGGCAACACAATCCACAGAGAACAGCCAGTTTCCTGCTTATGGCATGTCTGTCCCACTTTAAATTGGGCTAAGAATGGCAGCATGAAAACATATGCAACCTACTCACTCTTGCTATATGTCCATCAAATGCCAAACAAGACCCATATCCATTACTAGAGCAGTGCTGGGCACATGCCAATATGTATCCCCAAGGCTGAGAGTGAGGCTATGCACATCAGGACATCTACCAAAGAAAACAGCAGATTATATTTTTCTGGCCTGTGAGATATGTACGCAAGGAGCAAGCAAGCAAGCAGGTCATGTTTTCACAGCAGTACTCCCTATTACAGGGGTGTGCAATTATTTTGGCTGGTGGGACACTTAAGCAGTTTAAGAATCCTAGAATCCTAGAAAATTAGTATTGGAAGGGACCTCAGGAGGCCATCTAGTCCAACCCCCTGCTCGAAGCAGAACCACCCCAACTAGATCATCTCAGCCAAGGCTTTTTCTAGCTAGGTCTTAAAAATTATTCAAGGATGGATATTCCAAAACCTCTCTGGGTAGCCTGTGTCACTGCTTTACTGCCCTCCTTTGTGAGAAAGTGCTTCATAATATCAAACCTGAAGTTCCCTTACTGCAACCTGAGATGGTTGCTCCTTGTCATCCGCCACCACTGAGAACAGTCTAGCTCCATTCTCTTTGGAACCATCCTTAAGGTACCGGAGGGCTGCTATTAACTCCCTCCCCACACACCAATCTTCTGTTCTCCACACTAAATAAGCCCATTTCCCTCAGCTTCTCCTCCAAAATCATATGCCCCAGCCCCTTAACCATTTCTGTTGCCCTCCACTGGACTCTCTCTACATTGTTCAGATCTTTTCCATAGTTGGGGGCCCAAAACTGGACACGGTACTCCAGATGTGACCTCACCACTGCCGAACAAAAGGGAAGAATCCTTTCTCTTGATCTGCTGGCAAAGTTCCTACTAATGCAGCCCAGTATGTAATTAGCCTTCTTGGCAAAAAAGACACATTGTTGGCTTATATTCAGATTAGTGTCCACTGTAAACCTCAGGTGCTTTTCTACAGAGCTGCTGCTTAGTCAGCTGGTCCCAAGCCTGTACTGGTGCATGGAATTGTTCCATCCTAAGCGCAGGTCTTTGCACTTGTCCTTATTGAACCTCTTGAAATTTCATTTAGTCTAATCTTCCAGGTCATTGAGGTCATTCTGAATCCTTCCCCTACCCCCCAGTATATCTACTACTCCCCACTCCTTGGTATCATCTGCAATGACATAATTGGTGAAGTGCCAAGGGCCACACACATGCAATCTTTCAGAAGTCACCATTTTAATAAAATTATAGATTAAAAAACAAATCCTATATTAAAATCAAACATTTACTATTACACAATTTAATTTAATTTTTTTTAAGTTTTTGTCTCCAGATTTATGTTTTTTTTAGTAGTATATACAGAAGTTATTGAATAATAGCTCAAAATAAAGTCTTACACTTGTATATTGTGGGGGAGTGGAGGGTGAGGAGTAGGTGTGTAGGAGGGTGTGGGAGTTGTGGGGTGTGTATGTATGAAGGGGTATGTATGCATATGTATGTGGAGGGCTGCCCACATGCCAAGTCCTAGGAACTGGCTGGGGGTGGGGGGAAAGGAGGTGGGGGAACAGGGGGCAAATGCAGCAGAGCTTGCCCGCATGGTGTGGCGCAGGTGCGGTTGGGTTGGAGTCCACCCACCCGGCTGCCTGAAGTTGGCTGCTCATTGCACTGCGCAGGTGGAGTGGGGAAAAGCCAAATGGGAGCTGGAGCCCTGCATACTGGGGCAGGAGCTACGCAGTTGCAGCTTCCTTCCACCTGCCACCACATCCCTATGCTTCCCAAAGTGGTGCAGCAGGAGGAGGAGGAGCCACTGGAGGTAGGTGGAGCTTATCCGTACCTTTGTGGCTGCAGCAGGAGCGGCCTTGCTGGGAAGCTGTGACAGTGGCTGAGTTTGAGCCAGTTCTGTCAGGGGTTGCAGGCTGGGTGCAAGCCAAAGCATGGCACGGGCTGTCCCATCTGGGGTTCAGTCCCATGTGGAGCACCTCAGGGGCAACTGTGGTCCAGATACAATCAATTGGCAGGCTGGATCCTTCATATTTTGCCCATCCCTGCCCTAGCATTTTGGCCTTCCCTGTCTCAAGAGTAGATACTTTCTACCTAAGTGATATAGGGATGCATCAGTTTCAGAAAAGGTTTCTATGACTGTGTGCAGAATGTTTGCATTCAAGGAGTGCTGTCTCCAGGAAGAATGCCTGTATCAATTAAGTACACACCATACACACACGCACACACTGTACATGCACACATATACAGTTCTATCCCTAGGTAATGTAAGAATTGCTGCAAAACCAAACAAACACTGAGGAAGTAGTAACTTATTCAAATGAACACCTGTGTCAACAGACAGGAGTAAAAGCTGTGAAACCAGGAAAAGCCACATCAGGAACAGGAGGACAGCTTGAATGAAACGGGACAAAATAAGAAAGGTGTGTTACTCTGAACTCAGGCAGACTACTACTGCTTTTGTATGATATTTTAGAACATTAATAGATTAAGATCTAAATTTGATAACCATTCAGTTGCTTCAGGGATAGCTGCATGGACTGATTTTAGATCATCATTAAATGATCTGATTGGGCAAATGTTCACAAAAGTGTTGCACCATCTGAAAATCACACCATAATAGCAACCTAGACTCCCTTTGATTCTCCATTTATGGAGTAGGTGTCCACATACTCAGGCAGAAGACTGCGTAGAGTTGAACCTTGCAGACTAAATACAGAGATGTATAGCACAAGCTTTCCAAAGCAGAGGGCTTACTTCATCAAATGCCATGACGGGATTTCAGAGTGATTATAATATGAAGTAGAGGCATGGGTGGAGAACCTCACATCTGTTTCATCTGCACACCAGGACTGTGTTACTTCTCAGACCAGTTAAACATGTAAGGAACCAGGGTTCAGCCTGAACTCTCAGCTGTTTTGCATTTTGTTAATTAAGTCAGACTTTTTACTCTATTTATTCAACTGGGGACTTATTTCCTGTGTGCCATGCATGATATTGTATCTGTGGGCCCATCACAAGGGAGTCATCATTTGCAAATAGAATATGTGAAAACAATGGCTTCATTGTGTGCTGGGCCAGTAGGGGGCACCCGCCTCACTGCACCCCACCAAAAACCCGGCTTCAGATGCCTCCCCAGAGGCACCAACTTCTGGTCAACCCCCTTCCTGGAGCACACTCACAAGCCTCGGGCACCGCTGCCACCACCCGGGCTCAGGCCTTTGTCTGGGCCCTGTGCTGGCTTGGTTCACAGGCCCTGTAAACCTTGGGATCTTAGAGTGCTTCTATTCATTGGAAGCACATAAAGTGGCCTCCCTTAGTCAACCAAGCCAAGGGAATAAAAAAGGCATGCCCAATCCCTCTCATGCAGGTACCATAAAGCTTGTTATAGTGGACAGCTTTATTGGGTAGAGAGAGGAGGCAGGGGGAGGGTTACAGGTCAAAGAATAACCCAGAGCAAACAATATGGCTTGGCCACATTTTCACATGTTTCTACATTATAAGCTATATTTCTACATAAGTTTCAGGTACGTTACTCACAAGTATCATCCAGAGGCTGATTGGATTACCCTGGAGGCAAGCTGTTCATCATGTGTCAGTGAGTTTCAAGATGCCTCGTCCTCCTCTCCTAAAATGGAGAGGCTCTTAAATAACCTTTCTGATCTCATTCCTTGGACCAACCATAAACCAGTGCTCTCACGTCAGCACCCTCAGGTGAGACTTTAGGGCTGCACAGGACAGAGGACGAGGACGTTCTCCCCCTGCCCTCAGGAATTTGCAACCGTGCTACCATGGGGACCAGGTGCCTCCTGCAGACAAAGTTTGTAACCAGAGTGGGGGGTTTAGGCTGTAGCCCTGCATCAGTGAGACAGGCAAGAAAAGAGGTTTATTCCTCCACACACAGTCAGGTGGGCTTGGTATCTATCACAAGGCTCTGCAAGTCTTCTCATGAGAGATCTGGATGGACTATTAGCCTCACACTCCCTTTGTGATCTGGGGAAACTCACATAGGTCTAGATTTGGAGATGCTTACTCAGGAGCGACAGACTCCTATGAACACACTCACTGAAATCAGGAGAAATCCTAGGCCAGTGAGATGCTGCTTCACCAGAACAAGGAGTTCAGTCTTTGTGCCAGCTCCCGCCTTGTAAAATGGAGACGCTGTTACTAACTTTGTCTGTCTTCTTTCTTTTGAATACAAGTTCTTTGCAGCAGAGACTGTCTCGTACTATGTAGCCACAATCTTTAGCACAGTGGGGCCTTGAGCCTGGTGGGAGCTTGTAGGCACAGCTGAAAGACACAGTTGATAACATTAAGTCAGTGGCATAGGATGAGCCAAAACAAGGATAGAAAAGCTTCTGCTTTCCATTAAATCCCAGAGGGCTTTTCCAAAAAAGCTGCTCTTTCAATGTCTATCTTCTGCTCTCTTTTTCTATCTTGGATCATAGGCAAGTAGGGCTGAAAGAGACCTCATGCAGGGCCTTTTCAAATACGTCTTGTCAGTTCATTCAGCTGTTTTCAGAAGGACATAAAAATATTTCCTGCCAAACCAGGCTCTCCTAAAACACATCCACTTCAAACCATCTTGACAATGTCCTCAGGCTGATGCAAACAGGGAGGTCCATTCAGTCGCCTTTATTGATGGCAAAGCACACTGTGTCCATTGCTCTTCCCTGTAAATCCGAAAGGCCACCCCAGGGCCTGCTTTACATAACCACTCTCTGGCTCCATTTTGTCACCTCTTGTCATTCAATAGATTATGCAGGGGACTTTGAACCCATCTGTTCCTTTGTTTGGCTTACTGTAAAAGCAAAAAATTGCTTAAGCAGATCACCAAGGACACATAAGACTTATTGCTACTGTCTTTTGTTTGGTTTCCTATGGTTACTGTAGGTTCAGAGAATGCAGTCTAACTGAGATCCTTTCTTGGTTATTTTGAAGAGATTTGCTTTATTTATCCCTCTTGCCCTCCCCACTTCTCTTTCAGATAAGATCTTTAGTAACAATGAAATCTCTGTACCTTTTAAGATGGATCGTTCCTGCTCTATACCTATTATAGGATGAGCGGTGCACGGGATTTTTTTTTTGACAAAATCAATCAATCAAATATGCCAGAGCACTCCATGGTCACATAGAAACAAGAGCTCTGGGATGGTAGTTTTAGTACAGTCACTGGGAAAGTCCATAGGAAAAAAATATGGCTATCTTTGCAGAGTGTTGATGGAAGCAATGGAAATAAGTATGACAAACTATTGCCCTTTGTTTGTCAGATATGATAATGGTAGTAAGGAGTCCATCACATACAAGCTGCTGGAAATGGATCTCTGTAATCCTACTGGCTGTGGGAACCCAAGGGGGTGAGAGGCAGACATATCGCTCCTGGAAAGCACTGCACACTGTAGCTTCCTCAGCTGCAACAAGACTGCAGTTGAGGCAACAGGGATTTAATCCTGAGCAACACAGGGAACAGGGAAATGCCCTTTTTCAGATATCTCCAGCAGGTTCCTTCTCAGGCAGTCTTTTCACCACATCTACTTTGGCATAAGTCTTGATTCCATGCTAGATGGTTATGGATATTTGGTTGGAAACTGGTTTCCTAACAAAAAGTACTTCCAATGAATCCAGGGGGGTCTGACTCATTTCTGCCTTTCAAGGTCACTTGCACCTGTGCAGAACGGCGTTAAAACAATAACTGGGAATAGCGGCGTTCTGTGCTGACTGCCATTTTGTGCGGGGATTGCAGAGCAGTGGAGAAAAAGGCCCAGTGAGCCGCATCCTGCTTAGCTCACTTCCCCTAGGGTTCAAGTCAAATGAATGGACGCACTCAGGAGAAAAGAGCAATCAGGATTGGGCCCATTGCTGAACCGTTGCGATATCTAATCGATTCCTGTGAACTTTCAGTATGAATATGGAGCGTCTGATTCTTAGCAAGATCAGAGGTGGCTCTGGAAAACAAGAGGATAATGACAGAGGTGCCAAGTGAATCTAAAGAAGATGTTTCTTTTCCCTTTCAGCCTTAATGTGATTTGAGAGGTTGTGGTGTGGGGGAGGGGGAGCAGAGAGTGTTTCCAGTGCAACAGACAGACATTTCTTCCCCATTGTCCATAAACTGGACGTCAGCGTGATAGAGCTGGGAAGACAATTAAATGAAAAAAAAATAGTTAAGTCAAAGGTTTCCCCTTGGAGCCATATCTCTGCTGGATATTTTCTTCCCCAGTGCAAGCACTCAATTAGGGACTGAGAATCAAGCCATCAAGACATGCTCCAAGCCACAGATAATGCTTGCAGGTGGTGCTTTTTATTTCTGAGAGACAAGAAAGGCGTCTTTTTCAGACTGCTCTGGACCTGCCTCAGTGAAATTTCTGCTCCCCACCCCCAAAATATTCTGCACCCTGGGCTCCTTGAATCTTTTGTCACTGAGTACTTCGTCCACTTTGCATGACTGCTGATGCCCAACCTTCACTTAGTACAGTCAGTGGAAGAGATTATTCAGAAGACTATATGGCTCTGTGTCTCCATACCGCCTTACATGAGAGGCTGCGATAAGCTTTGCAAACCAGAGCACAGAGGTTCTGTTCTGATGCCCAGGGCTGTGGGTGGTGTATTGACCTTTCGTTCTGATTAGCCCTCTACACTGTGCTCTGCAAGCTGGAGATCAGTAGGAAACACATCCAGAGATTCAAATGGACTTTCTCAGGGCTAGTACTGAAGCAGATCAGAAACCGAATTTAAATTTAAACTTAACGCATCCTTCTAGTGTCATGGCCTCACCTCTAGGGAATATATATCTGTGACCTGCCAGTATCAATATACAGGCACCTCGTGTCTTACGCGGGGGTTATGTTCTAAAGGCAGCGCGTAAAGGCGAAAATCACGTATAGTGAAATTGCATATTACTGTGCCAACGATGACGGCCTCTGCCTCCAAAACCTCCCGCCATCGCGGAGCCGCACTTAGAGCTGTGCGGCCAGTGGCAGCGGTGCAGTGCAGGGTGGTGGTGGTGGTGGCTGCGTGCCACCCGGCCACCACCACGCCCAGCGACCGGCCACACAGCTCCGGGCACAGCTCCATGGCGGCGGCGGGAAGTTTTGGAGGCAGAGGCAGTCACTGCTGGCAGCATGGTGGTGGCCGGGCCTCCAGGTAAGCAGCAGCACCACGTGCAGACTCAAGCCCTGCTCCCCTCCCTACCCGCGTATAGTTGAATTCGCGCAAGTTAAATGCGTGTATGATGCGACATGCCTGTACTACCGTGAAATCCTATAATGGACTCATATGAGATGAATGTGTCCCAATTAATTAAAGGGAAGAACAAGTTAAGTCCCTGTGGGAACATTGACACAAAGCACCAACTATACAGTAGCTGAATAATACTGGGTGGTAGCGCATCACAGCACAGACAGTGCTAATACACTACTGCACGGTATTATTAGGCTACTGCACAGTAGCGTCACTTAAAAGATATTTGCCAGTGCTACTGCACAGTAATTCTTGTTACTGCACATTTATTTAGTACTTGCTTATATGAGTACTAAATAAATTTGCAGTAGCCACTGCACAGTAGTGTCTCATATAGATGTGCCCTGTGTTCGCCTAAGATTAAACAACCCTTTGGCACCTCCAAGCATTTTTTTCTAATAGGTGCAAACAAAAGGATCTCCCCAACTGACACTGAGAAGGAGCAGGACTATTTTAATGAATTAAAATGATAATAATAATCGGCCTGAGGCAAGCAAGCTGGATATTAAATTTCAGCCTAAATAGTTGAAGTTTGGTAAAGTTAAAGCTGTTTGAGAATAAAGTTGTGCAGGTTTCCCTCAATTTATGTGGGTTCATTATATGCAAATTCACTCTTATGCGATGAGCATATTTAGATCCATAATTCACTATATACAAGGTAAATTCACTCTTATGCGATCAGCATAGATGCCCCCTGCCCAAGCAGGTAGTCTGTGGGGGGAAGGGAAAGGGACGTGGCCCCACTCACCCCAGCCTCGGTTGCAGCGGCCCCAGAAACACCCAACACCATCTGCCTGCACCAAGGTATGGTGCATGCCATGAGCAGAGGTGAGTGGGGATAGGTGGAGCACGGTGCAGCCTACCAGCTGCAGGCAGCTGGAGCCAGCTGTTCCTGGGGCCACAGCAGCCAGGACTGGGGTGAGTGCTGCCCTGTGCAGCCCCGGGAGCAGCCCTCATCCCCCAACCCCTTCCCTAGTCCCAGCCTCCCTCCCTCCCTCCCCACCACGGGAGCCTATCACTATTTGCTACATTGTAAAGTGGGTTCACTTTATGCAAATTTGATTTATGTGCCATTCTCCAGGAATGCATGTACAGCATAAATCAAGGGAAACATGTACTATGCGAAGTGTTGGCTAAGTTTATGTATGGACAGCACTTACTCTGCTAAGATAGTACCTGCCATCATCCAAGAAAATCCAAAAGCATTTTTCACTCTTAGCCAAGTTCTATGCCTAATATGTGCCAGCATAAAACAAGACAAACATGCCTTGAAAATTAGGCGCAAACACCAAAGAACATGACTTTAGCAGTAAGTTGGTGTGAAACCCAGCAAGATTTGATCCCATGTATCCAAAATTCACCCAGGATGATGAACATACGCTTTAAAGTGAAGGATGCTGTATTTACAGGAGAGATCTTAGGTAGGTAGGATGGATTTACCCAAGTTGGAATTTATGCAAGACACTGGAGATAACACCTTTTATAGAAAGTCTTCTAGAGCCTTGAATAGCCACGGGTGTTCAGGCTGTCTTTCACCGGGTGGCAGCACCGGCAGCAGAGCATCTTTCCCTAACAGGGTGGTAAGCTACTACTTACTGAATCATCACCATCACTTTCCTGTAATATCTGGATGTCCTCTTTAAGGAGGACTCCCATGATCTATTAACCAGATTTTACAGAAGCTTGAAGACATGAATGCTAGGCAAGAGTATGAAGGAGTGGAGGCTGTCCAGACCTTTCATTTCACCTTTAGACCATTGAGACAGAATCCAAACATCAGCCTGAGTCCAGACCTCGAGGGCTGTAGTTATGTGCACATCTGGGAATCAAACCTCTCCCGTATGGCAGACAAAGATTCTTAAAAAGAGCTGGAAAGATTCAAGGAAGTGGACCCCTTCCCCACTACAGAGGAAGACACTCCTGCCCTCGGTCTGTACCAACCTGACCAGTTAGGAGGGGTAAAATTCCTTCTTGACCCCAAACATAGTGGTTGGTCTGACCACGAGTAGAGGGGCAAGACCCTCTAACCAGGAAACTCTGGGTTTAAGTCCCAGGAGCATTGGCACACCTCAGTCAGAACAATCCCCATCCTTGGCTGCAGCCAACATCCAATGCCTCAGAGCAAGGCTTAAAAAAAATCCTGATATGTAGAAGCAGGGAAGGGGGGCAAATTCCCCTTCAGCCCTGGGTGGCAGCAATTAAAGCTCAGAGTCATGGGAAATACCTATAGAACAGGGGTGGACAATTATTTTGGCTGGTGGGCTACTTAATGAGTTTTGGTGAGTTGTCAAGGGCTTCACACACAAAATCTTTCAGAAGATATCAATTTAACAAATTATAGATTAAAAAATCCTATACTAAAGTCAGATATCTACTATGACATATTTTAATTTTATTTTTAAAAATAGCTTTTGTCCTGATATATGTTTTTTGCGTAGTATATACAGAGGTGATTGCATAATAGCTCAAAATAAAAGTCTTACATTTGTATACTGTGTGCAGGGAGTGGGGTGTATAGAAGTGGGGGTGGTATGTGCATGGAGGGGGCATTTGTGTGGTGGGGCTTCATGCTCACCAGGTCCCAGGAACTGGCTGGGGGTGGGGGAGAGGCTAGAGGAGAGGGCAAGGGTGCGTTTGACAGAGTTTGTCTGGGTTGTGCAGTGCAGGTGCAGGTGTGGTTCAGCATCCCCTCCCCACCCATGGCTGTCCCCATAGCACTCCACATGGGATTGAGCTCCACCTGCTCCTGCCCCGGGCAGCCTTTGCTGCATTCCCACCTGCACCCACCCCATGCACACTAATGGCACTGCTCTGCCCCTGGTCCTGGCTGGCGCACACAACATCCCAGCAGGGCTGCCTTCCATTCACTAGGCCACCCACAAGTGGCTGCTCATTGTGCTGGGCAGGCAGAGTGGATGGAAGGCAGCTGGGAGCTGGAGCCTCTCACACTGGGGCAGAAGCCACCTGGCTGTAGCTATCTTGTCTAGCTGGGCATGGTGGTACCTGGCACATGTCCCCGTGGCTGCCGCTGCTTTCTCGCACTACCTTGTTAAAAGCTTTGCTGAAGTCCAGGTACAGTATACAGGATGCATTCCTTTCATCTGCTCACATAATTACTTTGTTAAAGAAGAAGATCAAATTTATTTGACATGATTTGGTTTTAGTAAAGAAGGAATGAAGGACAAGAGGCCTTCCTCTTATGCTATTCTGGAGAATATGAGATACTGCCCACAGATAAAGCTACTCAAATGAACTGTCAGACTCATGGTGCCTGGCCTGAGCACAGAGTATTGTTAAAACTGAACAAATGAAAGTCAATAAAGTGAAAATGGCCCTGTTAAATGAAGGATTATAGAACAATTGCAATAAACTGGTAAATGCTGGCTCATGGCATAGGTCATTACGGAAAGCCCTTTCAGTTTGTATGTGCCTGTTTAATAGTGATGTTCACAGCCACTGAGTCTGTCTACTTCTTCATCTGTTCTTTAATAGGCTTTAAATTGAGTGGAAGTTTCAGGGCCATGAAATGGCTCAGCTTTAAGTAAAAATCCTCCCTCCACAAGGCATAAAATGTAGTGAGGGAAATGCCTGGCTTCACACTGGTGGCAACTCATGTCAACAGCTGTTGGAAATATGTCACCAAGCAGACTGTAAAGATGCAGCAAATGGCTTCCAAAATGCTCACTTCAGGACTACCCCCTAACCTCACAACACTTGGAAGGCCACCCTTGGACCTTCACTGCCTTATTTTCTTCCCTTTCCCTCCATACAGTCTTCCTTACCTGAACTGTAGCCCAGCACCTTATTAGCATTTGCCTTGTCCCAGAGCATACAAGTGTTCTCTGAAGAGTGAGCAGATCTCCATCTGTATTTGTAAGGTGCTACGTAATGATTATTAAACAAATCCAAAGGATAAATACGCTGAAAAAAACCCAGCATCTTGGGATTTAGGACCTAATGGATTCAGGTAAGATCAATACATGCTGACCCAAATGTTTAGAACTTTGTCCATCGTAGCATCTGGCAAAGTAGGCTGCTGCCTATAAAAACTTAGCGCTTTTGAAGGAGTTAGGCTCTAAGGTGCCACCCTTCCTTCCCTCCCATCTGACCTAAGACTAACATGGCTAACCCCCTTTCTCAATGACGATAAGAGACATATGTCGCAATCAATTTGGTTAAATTTTGCTTTTATGTATTATTTTCCAGGGCACTCGCATGAGCTGTAGCTTCCCAACCCCATCAGCCTCCCACAGAGCAGCAGTTGCACATACAGGTTTGAGAAATTCAAAAATCCAGGGTACAAGAAATAAATAACATGCCAGGGAAATTCTTGCACTATCCATAACTCACATGAAAACAAATGGCAAAGAGAGTGCCAATAAAAATCTGCTCAGTGCTCTGGTGTGAAGCTGGAGGAACTCCACGGACTCAGTGCACAATAGTGTAAACAAGAACAAAACCTGGGCCATGCTATATAATTCACATTAACCAAAGGCCACAACAAATTCTGGTTGTGATCTCACCCATGGCACTGTAAGTCAGAAGTCACTAGAGGTACATGATTGTGAAACAAGATACCTAAGACCAGATTCTGGCCATGTGTAAGGATCTTTCACATTACTGGATGGGTTATGTGTAAAGGGTTATTCTGTGTGTAAGCTCCTTGGGGCAGGGATATTTTTTCTGCTCCATGTCTGTAGAATGCCTAAAACTTCACTTAATTCGATTGTTTAGACTATAGTAACACTTAGACATCCCACTGTTGTCAGTGCAAGAAAGACCTACACAAGAAGACAGTCTCTGCCTTGAGAAGTCTGCAGTCTCTTTAGGAAAGAGGAGGAATACTATCTATGTTTATTTCACAGATGGATGAAGTGAGGCACACGACACTTAAATGAGTTGCTTAAGGGTGGACAGGAAGTCTGTGACAGGTACAGGACTTAATAAAGATCCAGCAACCTTAAATCCAGGGCCTCAACCAAAAGATTTAGTCTTCCTCCCAACCAGAACTGCTACTGTATAAATAAAGATGAAGTGGCATTAATATAATTAGTTAATGAGTAGGTTAATCACAAGGACACTTGCATTCTGTTCACCTGGGGCTGCAGAATGATGGAAAATAATCCTGATGCAAAGATGGGACAAATAGAGGGGACCAAAGCCCCTGTCTTTCCCAGGTACACAGCAATGATGGTTGTATTATAACAATGAACCCCACGAATCTTTTTATTTTGTTCCTTCTCTGCTTCCTGTGCAATACCAACTTGTATTACAGGCTAGTGTAACAGAGAGCCCTGGTACTTTAAGGTAAAGGCAGCCCAGCCAGGGAGCACTGCAGGGCAAGCAGGACACAGCAGCTGCCACTTGCCAGGGCAACAGGGCAATATGAGGCAGTCAGCAGACACCTGCAAGTGGTCGGCTGACCAGATGTAGGCACTGGCAGGGCCCTGGGAGCGTATAAGCCCAAGGCTGGTGCTGGCAGGGGTGTCTGTCCCTGGCTGTGACATGGGAAGGAGCTCCTGCCCAGTGAAGCCACCCAGGCATGCTGGGCTCACTGTTTTGCTGCCCATAGAAACGGAGAGGCTCAGGGAACTTGTGAGATATCCTGGCTAGAAGGAATGCTATATTAGGGGTAAATGTTTACCCTCTTAAACAGACAGAGGGCTGCTACTTTGTTAGTATTATGGTATAGCCTAGGGGTTATGTTATGTTGTTGTTTGTACCAGTGGTTTGAGATGAGTCTGGAAGGAGAGGTACAAAGGCGTCATTAGTGCCCAGGGGGCACTTTACTGCCTTGAGCCCAGCAGGGGCAGGCTTAAGCAGTTACTAAGCCCAAAGGGCGCAGCCACACAGGAGACTGTATTGTCTGGAATAAAATTTAATGTGAGTATTCATGTCATAATGCATCAGCTTCAATTCATATGCAAAGCAGGGCAGATTTCTAAAAAAAAATATCCTCGTGGTAAGAGCATATAAACAGATTGCTGTTGCAATGCTTTAATGGAAGATGTGTTTTAGCGAGGATTTTGAAAATGAGAATGGAACACAAGTTATTGAACTCCCTGCTGGGGGACCTGGGTGAAATGTAATGGTCGGTGATACGCACAAGGTTGGACTGAATGATCTAATGGTTTCTTTTGGCCTTGAATTCTGAATCTTTTAAAGGAACAGTAGGATAGGAGTCAAGGGTTGAGCTTTCTAGTCCTTTGCATCTCTTTAACCTCACTCACACCAAGGGAATTACAGGCTCTGGAGCTATACCTGGTGAACAAACTCTCAATGCAGACTATGTAACTCTAAATCACATTTGCATCACAGACATTACAAAACTAGTTGCAGAATCTGGCTCAGCTACATCTGGTTCAGCTAAACTATATCCATTGAGCTTTAGTTACCATGGGATGAGTGGGCCCTTACATGATATGTATCATGTTATGGGTTGTAATGCATTATCAGGTTATAAAGTATATCATCATGTATGTGTGTGCTCATGCTTTGGCTCTCTGCTTTGGCTCGTACTTTGGACATATGGGCAGAAAACTACAGAATGCAATTCAACAAGGAGAAATGCAAAGTGCTGCACCTAGGGAGAAAAAATGTCCAGCACACCTACTGCCTAGGAAATGACCTGCTTGGTGGCA
>JAGPOW010000229.1:31767728-31785771 GCA_030014935.1 Caiman crocodilus
CAGAATGCAATTCAACAAGGAGAAATGCAAAGTGCTGCACCTAGGGAGAAAAAATGTCCAGCACACCTACTGCCTAGGAAATGACCTGCTTGGTGGCACGGAAGCGGAAAGGGATCTTGGAGTCCACTAGGACTCCAAGATGAACATGAGTTGTCAGTGTGACGAAGACATCAGAAAAGCTAATGGCACTTTATCATGCATCAGCAGATGCATGACGAACAGATCCAAGGAGGTGATACTTCCCCTCTATCGGGCACTGGTCAGACCACAGTTGAAGTACTGTGTGCAATTTTGGGTGCCGCACTTCAAGAGGGATGTGGATAACCTAGGGAGGGTCCAGAGAAGGGCCACTCATATGGTTAAGGGCTTGCAAGCCAAGCCCTACGTGGAGAGACTAGAGAACCTGGACCTCTTCAGCCTCTGCAAGAGAAGGTTGAGAGGCGACCTTGTGGCTGCCTATAAGTTCATCACGGGGGCACAGAATGGAATTGGTGAGGCTTTACTCACCAAGGCATCCCTGGGGGTTACAATAAATAATGGCCATAAGCTAGCAGAGAGCAGATTTAGACTAGACATTAGGAAGAATTTCTTCACAGTTCGAGTGGCCAAGGTCTGGAACGGGCTTCCAAGGGAGGTGGTGCTCTCCCCTACCCTGGGGGTCTTCAAGAGGAGGTTAGATAGGCATCTAGCTGAGGTCATCTAGACCCAGCGCTCTTTCCTGCCTATGCAGGGGGTTGGACTCGATGATCTATTGAGGTCCCTTCTGACCGTAACATCTATGAATCTATGAGTCTGTTCATTTTGCACTGCTGAATGTTTGCAACTTGTGCCAGAGCATATGTCACACATGCCTTGTCTTGTCACTAGGTAATGGGTCTTGGGGCCCTTTCAAACTAGAAGGCAGACCTGGAACGATGGGCCCAAGTCTTAAGATGACATTAAAGCCAAAAGAATTTCACAAACTGAAATGACTGAAGAGCACTAGGAACCACCCTGAGAAATACACTCCTCATTCTTTGCATGTTGTAGGTAACGTTGTCACAGTAAAGAGCCTTCTGCAATAGTGCTAGGAGTCAATAATTTGGATTAATCAAAGGTAACTGATTTACATTCAGAAGATCAGCAGTAAAATCTCTTCATGGGTAGCTGCTTTAAGATTTTTAGCCAGCATGACATGGGGTGCCAATTTCAAAGTGCTCAGAACCACTTCACTTGCTTTTGTGTGCTGCCAGATGGTCATACAGTGGGTGCCTCACATCTTCAGTTTGTTTCAATTGTTCTGTCTTGCTGGCCACTGCTCTTCTGATGCCAGGCAGAGCAATGCCTGCCAGCAAGTACACACTGCTTAGACTTGTAGGCTTTAGACATCCTGTGATTCCTCAGCAGCCATCATTCAGCAAGAGGTCAAGGCACGTAGCACGTACAGGGCATGCATACTCAGCAAAGTTGAGAGCTGGGGCAGTGGTTTAGAATTAAGGGGATAGCTCTCCCCTTCAAGTTAGTGAGCTTATATAAAATGTAATGGGTGCTTACCTCTGCTTTTGTCTTCCTGTTGCTCTTTGTATGAGAAGGTTCGATTGAGGGTGATTCCAAGGTAAACTGGGTTTGAAAAGTGGGATAATAGGGTCTTGGACCATGTAATGTTGAGCTGGCAGTTGGCCTCGTGGATTTTTTTCTGATGGAAGGTACATACTTGTGTTTTCACTGGGTTTTCAATCTAGTGTGAGGTTAAGCCAATTAGTGCTTCACTTAAGGATTTTGCAAAGGGTCAAGGCCAGTGTTTTGGACAGTTGTGCACAGGTTGTCTGGATAGATGAAATATTTTGTTTCCAAATCGATTGGCTAGTCATTCATATAGATGTTACACCACAGCAGTGCAAGTACGCTTCCTTGGGGGAGGCCATTAATCTGTCACCTCCATCTGCTTTGCTTCCCATCCAATTTGACAAAAAAGGTTGTTTTTAATTAGGGTTCATATCAGCTTTGTAAGGTATAGATCTTTGTGTCATTTCCAGGGTCTTGTGGAGGAGTCATCAGTGGTTAACTGTATCATAGGTGGCTGTTGGGACGAACACAGCTCTGGTGATTTGACTTCTTTCAAAACCATCTCCTGATGACCTGCTCGGGTCCCTTCCAACTCTACCAGCTATGAAACTATAAAGGCCAGGTAGTGGGGGGCTGGGCATGCCCTGGATCTGCATGCTTGAGTTGGGGGCAATGCCTTGCTTTTCCCGGCAGGGTGCTTGGTCGCGCTGTACTTAGGCTGGGCAGCGGCGGTGCTGGGAGTGAGGCCATGGGGGGGAAGGGCTGCAGCCACCCCAAAATTCACTGTAGCTCCCCAACCCCCTCTCCCAGCACCACCCACCCTGAGCACAGTGCAACCAAACACCCCCACTATAAACAGCACAGTGCTGCCCTGGCCCCAGCCCACAGCCCACCCCAAACTGTGTGCAGATCTAAGGACATGCATTGCCCCATGCCCTCCTGGGATGCATGCCCCCCTTCCCATGCTCCCCAGATGAGCCACTCGGCTCCATTGCATGCGCCACCCCAGCTGTGCAGGGCTTGCCCCTGCCCCAGCCCCACTCCCTCCCTCACCACCACTGGCAGGGGGGTGGCAGATTGAAGCTCCAGCGGTAAGGGAGGGAGTGGGGCTAGTGCTGGGGCCTTGATCTGCCCTGACCCCTGCCCTTTCCCCTCCCCTTTTCCCTCCCCACACTTACCTGCTGGGGGGGTAGGGAGGGTGGGTAGATCTTGGGTTCCTTTTAAATTTGAAAGGTGATCTCTGACTTAAAGGCTGGAGATCACTGGTCTAGTTCATGCTGCTGCCTGTGGTCTTTGTATAGACCAGTGGTTTGCAGCACAAGGCCTGGGCTGTAATTCCTGTGACAGCTCCATGGGATGTTCTTTCTTGCAGACTTCTGTACAGCTTTTATAAACCATTCATAGGTCTCTGACAATGCTTTGATGGTTTTGACTGTGGCATCAAGATATTCTGAAAGGGTTAAAACATCAGCAAAATGGCACTGTTATAGCTGTTAGTATGTCTTTGATCTGAATGCCAATTGGTTGATGTAGGGAATATGGGATAGGGTATAATACCATTTTATTACTTAGTTCAGTGATGGTATCGATGGTAAATATAAGGTCTAGATTGTATCCTTGTTTCCAGCACCTGCTATTGAATGATTTAGGTAGCTATGGGTCATGGATCAAACTCAGCTGGTATGCATCTGACCAAGCTTCTACTGCTTCACTGTTTTTATTGATCTCATTGTAGCCCCATTGCATGCTGTAGCTGTTAAAGTCACCAGTGGTCACCCTTGGTTCACTCTGAGTGATCTCTGGTATATTTGTAAAGGTGAAACTCCGGTGGCTTGTAAACTGAAGTAAGCGTGATTCTGTTCAGTCTGACAGTCAGGATTTCAATGTTGTCTACAATCTTTGCTGTAGAATTTATGAGCAGTCCAGTTTTAACAAATACGGCACTTCCAAATTGCTTGTATGGTCTTTCAATCACCATAGTTATTCCAGGTATTGAAGGATGATTATTATAAGGCCCCAGTGCATCCCTTGTAAGCACAAGGCATCACACTGGACTCTTACATATATTTACAATCAGTTCTTTTTTCACCATTAAAAACGCTTCAAGTTTTGGGGACAGTACTGTCAATGCTGGGGGGCTCGTGGCTAGTTCAGTCTCAAAGCATTATGATTGGTTATAGTTGACCAATATGTAGAGTCAAAGTCTTGGCTTGGAGTGTTAGCAGAATTTGCAGGAATTACCGGACAGGGTTCATGACACGAATGCTTCTGCTCTAGCAGCAATGGTCTGACTGTTGGAAAAGGTCAGACCCGTTCCTACAGTGTTTTATACCAACAGACAAGTCCCCTACTAGGCACAACCTTGACAGAGAAATGTGGGTCAAACTAACAAGCTGAGACCTAAATACAGATGCTTCAAAGCAACACTTCATGAGATAAATGGTTTGGACAGTCCCCTATGTGAATCCAGTGTCCAGCGAACAGCACAACACTTAATTGAAACCCACAGTCTTTACAAATGCCCACACGGGGTAGATGGAATCTGCACATGGAGCAATAATGCCAGACAGTGTAGATAGATTTGGAAGTTGGTATTTGATGCCATACAAAAGAAGCAGCAGCACAAGTCATATTCTCAGCAATTGAAGTGAGTGGGGCTTGAATTTCCCCTCTAAAAAGAACTGAGGACCAGGACTCTCTGGGTAGGTGGCTGTCATATTTTTGGGTACATTCATTTTGAACTGGCAACTGTTCTTTCACTTTGTCATGGGTGCTTGATTGGAGCAGAATTACTTCCTGTAAGCATAACCTCACATGGAGAAATGTGGGGGCCTTAGCAGTGTGCAAGCATTTCCATAGATCATTTGAAAACATGTTCTTAAAAGGCTGATTAAGCTGAAAAGAGCAAACGAATTTCAGAGCTAAAACTGGGACTCTAACTCATTCTACTTTGCCTTGGCATTGCAGGACTCTCGCAAACCTGTGTCGCCGAGAGCAGCCATAACCTGAAAGAAGCCAACTCTTCAGGGACAATGTCTATAGTTTGTCATTGTCCAATCTGAAGTCAAAGACCCTTGACGATGATTGCTGTCTTTGTCCTCTGCTGCCATCTTGTGTCAAAGAGCCAAACTTCCGGTTGATACTTGGGACAGCCTTCTACCATAAGTACAAAACCATTAAGTAGAAGGTAGGGTAGGTTTGCACCTTATCAAATAACAAAAGTAGATACGGGTTACCATATTTCCAGTTTCAAAGAAATGATGCCTGTGGCAGGGAGGGTGTATATGATTTTGAGGGGAGCAGTGATATGCCTGTGCCCTGCCTCTCACTCCCAAGCCACACTCTGCCCCTGCTGATACCCCTCCCTCTGGACCTGCATCCCTCTGCCCTACCTGTACCCTGTGCTCCTGACCCACTGGCCCCTGCCCTGCTGGAGCCCCAGCACTGGCAGGCTCCCTTCTCTGCTCATATGCCAGCACACACGTGCTGCCCTGGCCCTCCAACCTCTGCTCCCCACAGACTTACATGCGTGCAGCTACTGGGACATGTGCAGAGACATATGATGCCCTGGCATTCAACTGCCTTCTCCTATTCTCTCAATCGTCAAGCAGCTCTTTGCTGGGGCAAGTTGAGAAGTGCTGAGAAAGCAGATGCAGAGCAAAATCCAAGACATTTACTGATATTTTTAAGAAGTGCCCAGACAGAGATGGGAGGACTGAAAAAGAGGGCATGTCCAGGAAAACCCGGATATATGGTAACACTATATCTATCAAAGCTTTCATGAGCTGCATCTTTTTTCATCAGATTCAAAGATGTTCAATAGTTGTAAATAAAGAGTAATTATTAAGGGTCCATGTCAGAATGGATGGAGGTTTTGAGTGGAGTCCCACAGGGGTCTGTCCTCAACCTGGTGCTATTCAACACATTTATTAATGCTGACATAGAAAGCTTCCTGAGCAAGGTTGTAGATTATACAAAACTGGGAAGGATTTGGGGAATGTGAGCACAATTCAGAATGATCTTAACAGATTGGAAAGTTGGGTTGTCTAACAAGATGAAGTTCAATATGGCAAAGTTAAATACTGCACCTTGGGTGGAATAATCAAATACACAAATACAAAATGGGGGACACCTGGCTAGATGGCAGCTCTGTGGAAAAGGATTTGGGAGTCTTCATAGACCACAGACTCAATATGAGTCTGCAGAGTAATGCAGCCACACACAGGTGCATGCAGTTTTGGGATGCATTAGGAGAAAGACCTGAGAGGTGATAGTGCCTCTCTACTCAGCATTAGTTAGGCCTCATCTGAAGTACTGTGTGCAGTTCTGGGCTCCACATTTTACAAAGGATGTGCAGAAGTTAGAGAGGATCCAGAGCTGGGCAACAAAGCTGATCGAGGACTTGGAAGGTAAATCATATGAGGAGAAGCTGAAGGAGTTATGCCTGTTCAGCTTGTGGGAAAGACATTTAATGGGGGACATGATAGCCGTCTTCAAATACTTGAAGGGCTGTACATAAAGAAGAGGAAAAGCACCTTTCTTGCTTCAGAGAGTAAGACATGGACCAGTGGCCTGAAGTTGCAGTAGAGTGGGTTTAGATTGGATATCAGGGAAAACTGTTTCACTGTTAGAGCAGTGAAGCAGTGGAATAGGCTGCCTAGGGAAGCTGTGGACTCTCCATCAATGGAGGCGTTCAAGAAGAGGTTGGACAGCCCCTAGTCATGGATGACCTAGGCATAGCTAATGCCAATTTTCTACCATAGCTATTTCCCATGATTCTGGGCTTTGCTGGTTGCTCCCACCCCCTCCTCCCATTTCCTTTTTCCCTGTTATATGTTGGGGTGTTTTTAAGCCTCCCCAGAGGTACTGGATGTTCGCTACAGTTAAGGCTAGGGGCTTTTAACTGTAGTGTGCTGATTCTTGTGCTAGGAGCAAAGCCAGATGTTCGTGGCTAGACAGTCTTGCCGCTCTGCTCAGGATCAGACTGATGGCCCTATCTGGGATCAGGCAGGTCAGATTGACATGGACCGTGGGGATTTTTTGCCTTCCTCTGTATCAGGGGGCATGGCCTTCTACCTGGGACCTCTTTAGCAAATATTAACATATTAACTAGTATAAACAAGTACTAAAAAAATGCTCAGCAAGCTAAGTTACTGCTCAGTAGCACCAGGGAGCACCCTTTTTGTGGTGCTACTCTGCAGTAGCCCAATACTACTGAACAGTAGCAGTGAGTCACATTTTTTGCCATGCAACACTACTGTGCAGTAGTATTGGGCTACAGATGATGATGCACGATCATCATCTCATCTGTACATGGCCCCTTGTTAGTAAAGTTTTCTGCTTAGCTCTGAAATGGGTGGAGCAGAATTATTTTTCTCAAACTGGTCCAGCTATGTTCTCCAGCCCTGCTGGGTAGGGTGAGAATCTCGATACTCATCCTATTGTTTAAACTGACAGCCTGGCAGATGCCCTGATGTGAGCCAGGCCCCACCATAAGCTGCACTAAGACTAATACCACCTTTTAACAAAGGTTGTTATTAGACAGTAACAATATTCAGTGACTGCAGATGTAGGCTACGTTTCAGTGGATGATCTAGAAGCAGAAGACTTCTAAAACCAACTCCATCTCCAAAGGGTATGGTGTCTCCCAATACTCTACCACTGAGAGCTGACATTTCTGGTCCTGTTGTCTTTTGCATACTATACAAGATAGCAAGAATTTGTGAACGTGGAATAGTGAATGCATGCTACAGACATTTCTTGGGCAAACTACTTTTTCCTACAGTATTGTGGCAAGACAAGTGCATTTAGCTATTAGTATACATTATGGGGTGGCATCACCCCACAGAGTCTGGTAAGGAATTGTGCAGTTAGAGGCTGGAAGCAAGGTCAGTTTGCTAGCACCATATATCCACAACATGAGACAGTCTCTCCCCATGAAGCACTCAAGTCTAATTGAACAAAATCATACAGCAAGGTGAAGGGACTTGACACAGGTCATGCAGTAGGCCTGGAAAGTGGTTGGAAATGACACCAGTGCCTTTAGGCTCCAGGCACTGTGCCATGGAGTATAGCACACTGCTTCTCATCAGAGAGTCCATCGCATGCAAGAACTTCAGTTGGCCCTACTGACTACTGAATAAGATCACACAAAATGCATTGTGCAGCACCTCTCCTGCATGTCTAGTGCTAAGGCATAGGCAGACAAGGTTCCGTGGGTGAATTTGATATCTTTTATTAGACCAACCCAAATAGTTGGAGATATAGTGCTATAGAGTGCTATAGAGTGCTATATAGAAATAGTGCTAAGGCAGGCATCTTTCTTGAAAAATCACACTGCAAGAGGTATCCCAGCAATTGAAACAAAGGACAGAGATGCTCAAGGGGCTGGGGATCCAAGGTAGCTCTTAGGCTGACTTCCAAGAGGCAAGCAAACTAATTAATTACACCACTAAATCCCCTTCTCCCTGAACATAGAGGAATCCTTACCAAGTTGAAAGAATGGTAGAGCAGGATTTGGAGACTAAGATGATAAGGCAGGCTTAGCTGATGATTAGTAGGTTTTCCTTCACTCACTGCTGTATGGGAAACAATCTTTTATATTGTACAGTACACAGCGGTCTTGGACTCTAATTATGGGGATGTTCTGGGAGAGGGTGTGGTATCCCTCCTGCCCTGCCTCTGGTTCACTTTCAGACACATTTAGTTTGTCTAAGTCTGTCTCTGGGCCTTATTACACAGTAATTTCCAATGACTTCTGGAACTCTTAACCTCTGGATTGGCCAAACATTAACACCTTTAAGTGGTTAAAACCACTTGTTATTCAGCTTAGAGTTATGCGACTCCAGAGCAGCCTTATCTCTAAGCCTTATAACCTTCTCCTGTTCCATTAAGGAACGGCCACTCCCCACACCTATTCTGCTCAAGTTGAAGTCTCCCAGTATCCCAGGATGCTGTGGCCCCTCCTGAGTCACAGTGATTGGGGGCTCCCAGGTGCCACAAAGTCAGGCATGGTGCTTCTGTCCTTCTGCTCCCACTGGACAGAACAAGTGCCACACCTGGCAGCCACGGTGCCTCGCACTGCTCCCACTGGGCGGAGCAAACACTGCAGTCCTGGAGCATCCAATGGGAGCAGTGAGCCAATTGGGGTGGCAGTGGGAGGCACCATGGCTGCTGGGAACTCCAGGGCTGTGGTGGAAGGAGCAATGAGTCAGTCTGGGCAGCAGCGGGAGGCACAGCAGCTTGCAGTGCTCATTCTGCCTGGTGGGAGCAGTGAGCTGGTTCTGCCTCTACCTCCTACTTCCGCCTCAGCTCCACAAGTCTCTAGTGGCAAATCACAGCTGTGCAGGTAAAGGACAGTCAGAGAAGGTTTTATACCTTTACGCTGTGACTGCTCCACTAAGCCAACTATAACAGGGAGCCCTTTACTTTGAGGGAAAAGCAACAGCAGAGAGGTCCCCAAGTGGGGAAAACATTGCACATGATGAGCTGGCTGTAGGTGAACAGGCAGCCATGAGCCAGAGGCTATGAGTGCTTATTGCAGACCTAGCTGCTCTGCAACAGTACAATAGGGCAGAGCCCTGCTTGGGCAGCAAAGACATGGCTAAAGTAGCCAGGACAGCAGAAGTAAGCTGCCATGGGAACTAGCCAGCAGGCCTGATTGGAAGCACCTGCAGGTGGCTGGGGGGCACCTGACAAGAAGGGGCAGGGCTTGAAAGGTATGTAAACCCAGAGCCTGATCCAGGGCAACTAGTCTGTCCCTGCAGGAGAAAGAGCTCTGAAGAAAGATGGTTGTGGCTGCATGACTGGTGACAGCTCTGTTATGCCTAAAAATAGCAAGTAAGAAGCTGAGGGCTGGTAGGGGATGAAGACCTCGGATGCATAGGTGTTTTGATATACAGTCAGCGAGCGAAGAGTTTTAGTTATAGGCAGAGTGCTTGTTTTTTATTTGATTCACACCGGCAGTTTCAGTAGGGACTATGGGGCTGGAGGCAGTCCCAGCAGGGCCAAGGGCCAGTACTCAAAGCAGGGCAGAGTTGGAGCCAAAGCAAGTGAGAGCCCTGAGCAGGGAAGAGACAGGGCTAGAGATCCCAATGTGAAGAACAAGGCAGAGACAGGATGAGGCAATCTATTGCCTGAGAGGGATGAGAACCAGAGCCAAAGCCCTGAAGCTCAAGAGGGGCTGAAACCAGAGCCAGAGAGCGTGGAAGCAGGGCTGGTGGCCCACAGACTAAGACTGTGAGCTACATAAGGCTTGGAGCTGGGAGAGCTAAGGCCAGAGACCAAGGCCAGGGGCCTGAAGCCCAAGTGGGAAACCAGGACCTGTGAGGATGGAACAAGGGCTGAAGCCCAAAACAGATCCAACACTGGGCCTAAGCTAAAGGGACCCATGAGAGAGAGGTGAAAGTTGAAAAGTCCAAGGCTTCAACAAGCACTTAGAGGTTTGTGGTGGTCTGATACTGGCTGGGGCAAAATGCCCAAGCTGAGAGATGACCAGTAACATCTATGAAGCATGGGCATGATCGTAGGTGATGTTGGAGGCCACAAATTTAGCCCTTAGGGGGCACAGATGGGCTGGGAGGGCCTACCTAGAGTTGAGGGCAGGACAGGGATCAGCAGGGTCAAGACGTACTCACCAACTGATAACCAAAGGGTCACTCTGAAACCCTGGGCTGCTTTCTTTTTTCCTACTTAAGTAATATCAACAAGGTGTGGCATATTAGAGAGGTACCTCAACAGCCAGAGCAGAGCAGAGCAGGAGCTGTGCGGCCACTGTGGGGCATTACAGCCATCCTTGGGGCTCAGTGCTGATACACTTGTTTAACATTAAGCTCATTTAACATTTGAGTAGCTTACCATGTAAGTGTAACAATGCCCTCTGTCTTTCTCCACGCTGTTCTCCATCCCAACCTAAACTTGGGCTAAGGACAGACCTTGCTCTGGATTCTCCTTGACATCCTCAAGATGGGGCAATGGTACTTCTTGCATTTCAGAACAGGTATTGCCAGGCAGTGCTACCCGTGTGTGCAAGTCCTTGGAATTTGGTGTACATCTGTAGTCATTGCTGCAGTGATGGCAACTCACGGAGACGCACTGGAGCTAGCTGTGACCTAAGTGATTGAGATAATGAGCACTGTAGCCTTCATCGGCACAGAGCTCAGAGGAGGCTGTAAAAGCTGCCTGAGCTAAATATTGAAGGTGGCAGTCATTAAGTCCAAACTGAGCTCTGTACTGCTTCAGCTACCCTGCAACCAGTACCCGAAGCTGTTAGCATGAAGCTAGCAGCAGCGTGTCTCCATGACACTGAAGCCACAGCAGTGCTCACCAGGGGTGTGCGAAGCGGGCCCTATTTGATTAGGATTCAGTCTAAATCGGGGACAATGATTCAATTTGTTGATTTGGATCACTGTCCCTGCTTTGATTCAGCCAAATCTGAATCTGAAGATTTAACACTGATTTGGAGAATCAGTGATTTGGACATAGGAAAACTTTTAAAGCTGTGTCTACGTAGCTTGCGCATGAACACTGTGATGCTGGGGCATCCCAAAAGAGTTGCAGAGGGGGCCCTCCAGATGCTCGATGGTGAACCCAGAAGTGGACTGGAAGTACTTCTAGTCCGCTTCTGGCTGTGCTGCTGGGGAGCCCCCAGTGCTTCTGTGGGACACTCCAGGCACCCCAGCATCACAGTGCTCACAAGCCCTTGCTACCTAGCGGTATGTAGAAAAAACATTTAAAGCTGTGTCTATGTCCAAATTGTCAAATCTTTCTGAATCTCTCGGAATTGATTCAAGGGGTTCCAATGCGATTCAGAGACATTAAAGGGTCCTCTGATTCAATTCAGAGATTCGGCCACCGAATCAGGCCAAATCTCCACCAAATTGAATCTGGGACCAAAGCATTGCACAGCCCTATTTTTCATATGCAATCGTACCCATCTGGAATTTCTTGGAATACTCTTATCAAGCTCCCCCTTCTAGGAAGATGACTTGTAGCCAAGTCTCCAGGTTGAACCTAGCTATAAAGTCTGTGTCAAACTTTTCTTGGTACATTTAGTATTTGGTCACAGTAGCTGAATGATTGGGCTTATTTGAAGTCCAGTCAGAAATGGCACCAGAATTGTGCTCCATCATGATAGCACCAGGTCTCATAGTGAGAGGGACAGAAAGACAGAACTTCACACCCAGCTCTCCCACATCTTTTCTTCAATTTGGGAGAAATCTAATGTGAACATACCTATTTGGATCTATCATCTAGTGTGAGTCGTGCCAAAGAATCCAAACAGAACAGCTGCTACCTTGACAGATGTCTGTAATCAGAGATGACGCTGCATCCAAACTCCAGGCCTCGCACACTGCCGTACAGTGTGAAGCCTGTTTGTCAAGTCAATATTTTGCCTCTGCATATGGTGGTAGTTTTTAGGTGGAAGTGGAGGAGAAGGGCAATGTGTGTCAGGGGTATCTTTTGTCTTCTGAATGTCTGAACTAGTAATATCGAGTACATTCAAAAGAGGAAAAATGAGTTTGTGGCGGTTCGAATCTTTGGGTGCCCACTGCCACCAAAGAGGACAATGAGGAGGAGGACAGATGGCAAATAAAGGGAGCCCAGGGCTGGCTTCTGATTCTGCTGCAGGAACGAATGTTATGGCTCTTACTATTAAATGCTGCTCTTCCCGTTTCATTAGTGGGGCCAGCATTATGCATTCTTTCTCTTTTGGCAAGGGTGAGAGAAAGTAAAAGCAATTTAACATTAATGTTCACGCATGTCTCTTCAGAGATGACTGGAAACCTGCCCGCATCAACAGAAGATTTGTTTTTCTGTCCCATGAGTTTTTGTTGTTCTCATGCCAGGACTCTTTGGTTTGAATGGGACTATTTAGGCTTGTCAAAGCTTTTCATAACCTTAACAGGCTCCTTTTAGATACGAGCTAAATAGAATGTGTTTAACTTGCTCTGACTTTAAGAGGAAGAGACTAGGGGAGCCTTTTAAAACATGATTTCTTTCCACTTGGCACAGAATGAGTACCCAGCTAATTCCAGTATGGTAAAGCCAAGCTGGCAGGCTGAGAAATAGCTACTTGGATTCCAAAGGGACCCGTCTGCTCAGATGATCAGCTCAGTCCCTTCTGACCCTATCAACTATGAAACAAAGGCTGAAGCACTGCTTGGATGAAGAAGGCCAGCAGAATCTGTCCCCAAACTGGGGCCTGGATTTGGAGTCTAAGGGTACCTTGCACCAGTGACCAGTTGCTCACAAACAGTCCTATTGAAGTCAGTGGGCACTTGTACGTGTTGTTGGGTTTAATGCTCATTAAATTAAATAGGTTTTAAAAAATTGTAATAGTTTACTTTAGAGTGTTGCTTCAGTGTTGGCATGTACTAGGCTTTTGAACGTATTAAGCCCTACAGTATGCCTACCCCACTGCTGTCTTCCCTACTGAATTACAGCGGGGGGAGTATGTAAACCAGTAACACACCACTAATCCCCTCCCTCCTCGCTCCTGAACCTCATGCTAACCCCACTTTTATACCCTGCTGCCAAGCCATGACAGACACTCCACAACCACATGAACTACTCCTCTCTTATACCCCCTTAAAGGACGCTTTTTACCCCACAAATGAAGGGTCCCCATGGTAACACATGGTCATCACAACCCCCCCCATCCGCCCACAAACCCACCCAGTGGCGAGGGAACACTTCAGCTTCCCCCCATCTGCCCAAATAGGTGCCCTGTCACTTGCACCCCCTAGGCTTCTGCCTCCAGCAGGTGACCCATGGCAGGGACCCCCATGCCAAGCTGAGTGCATCATCCCCTCCCACACCCCCAAAATGCATGTAAGAAAATAAAATAATAAAAATTATATTGATGTAATTATAAATATTAATTATATTTATTTATGAGGTGAGGAGTGGGTGGCCAACTTGCTCCTTCTCCTCCTCCATGTCATTGGTGATAATTGCACTTGGTGTGGGGGGAAAAAGTGCACCACCTGTGGCGGTGGTGGCGGTGGTGGTGTATGCACCACCAGGGGTAATGCATCATGGGGGGAGGCGGATGTAGACCAAAACCTTGTGTCCATCTGACAGTTTGTTTTCCATGTTCCAAGACTACATTTTCCAGCATCCCCCAGTGGTCAGGAATTGGGACCCCCTGCTGGGGCTGCACATACCTGCACAGATGCACATGACTGTGTCTCGCATGTAGCACAGCTCTGCGCTATGTTGGGGAAGCTACAGTCCGCACGACCCTCTGAATCTTTCTGCCAGACCTAATGGCATGGTGTGCATCTCAGCACGTCAAGAAAGAAGAAGGTGTAATAAATGGACACCTTTCCTTTACTCCAAAAAACATTCTTTCCACGCTTGGATAATCTTAAATAGTGGCTAAGAGGCTGGCTGGATAGTTGGAAATTGGAAGCTGGCTGGATATTGTATTAAAAGCCTCAGACACCTTTAAGAGGATTATTGTCCTCCCAACAACCAAGGCAAATGCGCCCCCACCCTCCATGCAAAAGCTGAGGACTCCTGCAGGCTGCTCATACCATGACCCCCCCATCTCCCCCCAGCTTGGGCCAAGGAGAGGTTTAATTAATCCTTCGTTATGCCTCCATGGTCCATCCAGGGAGGCTAGGCTACTGGGTGTCAGGGGGCTAGGCCACCCCCACCCCAGGCCAGGCATCTGCTCCATCCCCTCCCCGCAATCCCCTGCCCATCCTCTATCCCCAGCCTCCCCACTACTACAGACAAAAATGTACTGAAGACACAGATGTTTTCTGGTGCAAATAGGCAGAAATTTAATTTTGATGGGAAGAACCAGCCAGTGCTAGGTGTCGGCAGCATCTATAATATGTGCTGGCAGGCAATCCCACACAAGAGCTGCCTGACCAGCATTTCCATGCTAGTACTGTTGTGTGCCACGTGTCACCCACCCACATCTCTGTCTGGCTACTGCCTCTGCCTGCCTTGTGCTTTGTCAGCCCACGACTCCCTAAAAACCTCCCCCCTGTTTTCACAGATATTATGGAGCACACAGGCTGCCACTATAATGGCCATTATGTTTTCTGGCTCCAATTCAAGCTTGCAGTTCAATGCCCTCCACCATGCTTCGAAGTGACCAAAGACAAAATTTAACAGCCATCCTGCAATTTGCTGAGGTGGTAGTTGAAAGCCATCTTCTGCAAGTCAATAAAGTGCCCCCCATAAGGCTTCATGAGCCAGGGCTTGAGGGGATAAGCAGCGTTGGCTATTATAAGCAGGAGGACAGCAACACCACAGATCATTGCTGGGGACTCGAGGTGCATAGTGTCCTTTCTCCAGCAAGCCAGGCAGCAGAGAATTTCTAAAAACTGGTACATCATGTGCACTGCCTGCCCACCCTGTATAAATGTTTGTGAACCAGCCATGCTGATCCACCATGGCTTGCAGGATCACCAAGACAAAAATCCCTTCCTGTTCATGAATGACCACCCCTTCCCCCCCTCCCCAGGGGGGATTGCACAGGGATGTGTGTGCTGCCTAAAGCCCCCAGACAGTTAGGGAACCCGATGGCATTGAAGCCATCAATAACTTACGGGGGATTACTGAAGCAAATAAAGCTATTCACCATGATGTCCTGCAGCAGCTGGCATACCTTGTGCGTCACCAGCTCAGCTGTTCAGGGAGCCTTGGTTCATGATGTAGCAGAGGTTGTATGAGATAGCCAGTTTCATGATGGCCATAGCCACTTTCCTGTCCAGCACTATGGCCTAATGCATGACAGCGTCCTGCCTCACAGTTTTTGCCCCCAGCATCAAGACGATGTGACAAAATGTCTCCCTGATCATTCAGAATGTCTTGAGCCACCATTGATCATTCCCAGCGGTCTGTATTATTCTCACCTACCAACCAGTCCATGCTGCTTGCGTGGGCCCATCCACTTCAAACTCAAATGTGGGGTTTAGGATGACCCCTGGAACCTGTTTACCTGCCCTGGGTATACAATACTGGCTTTAACTAGATCAGTGAATAAGCACACCTCAGAAGTATCAACCCAGAAAATGGTAGATAGTTCTTGAGTGTGCCTTATTCTCAGGTTCTTTCAAAGAAGCATCTCCCCAGAAACCAGCTCTGCCCTGCAGAAACCCTGGTTTGAAGGAAACAGCTCCCCAGAAAAGAGCTTTGCCTTGCATTAGCCCATGTTTGAAGGACTCATGTCCTTCAAACCCAAGAGAGGGTTCATGTATCCCAAGAAAAGAGCCCAGGCCTGCAAGAATCCTGGTCTGAAAGCAACTTATCCCCAGGGAAAAAAAACTTGCCCTGCAGTTCCCCCTAAACCCCTGCACCGATCTTCTTGAAACTTGGCAGGCTTTGTGGCCTCAGCAAGAGCTACCAGCCCTGCAGTTTTGACCTCCCCTGCGTTGTAACACATAAATGTGACAGGAGTTTTGTTTTCAAGAATTTGGGGTACAGTTGCCCCAAAACCCCTGTACTGATCTTTTTTAAACTTGGCAGGCTTTGTGGTCTCAGTAGAGGCTATCACTCTTGCAGTTTTCACCCTGCTATGTTGTAGCGCCTAGACGTGACATGCATTTTGCTTTCAAGAATTTGGGGTGCTGTTCCCCCCCAAACCCCTGTACTAATCATTTTGAAAATTGGCAGGCTTTATCCTCTCTGCAGAGTCTACCATCCCTGAACAACTCATCCAAATCGGACAAAAAACAACAAAGTTATAGGTATTTAATTTTTTCCCCATTATACCCTGTGGCTGGATCTCCGAGGCGGCTCTGAACCGAATGAGGCCAGCGCTTCAACCCAGATGTGCTGCTTCAGACCCCAAAGCATCCGAAGCGTCTCCGGATCTGAATCTCTGTCTGAAGCCTCGCACATGAAGCCCTAATGGACAGCGCTGTATCTCAATAGCTACCATTAACACTATCAAAAGGAACAAAGGCAAGCAGAGTCGCCACAACCATCAACTTCTCTCCAAACAAATGTCCCTCCGTACTTGACTCCCACCCTGTTTTGAACTGGGCCTTCTTTAGCGAACATGCTGCATTTGCAGTGCTGGATGAGCATTGCAGCCTCCTGCACCCTACTCTCCTCCCCTAACCCGGGGATTCCCAACCATTTTATGCTGTGGACAGGCAAACTGTGGACCAGAAGTGACCACAGACCGGAAGTGACTGTGGACCAGCAAACCACATACCAGAAATGGCTGCAGACCAGCAAACTGCAGGCAGGCAGCCAACCCTTTCTTATATTCAGTATAAAAAAGGGTTGGCTGCCGATCTGCAGTATGCCAGTCACTTCCGGCTTTCTGGTCCAGCAGCCAACTCTCCTGCGGACCAGCAGCCAACCCTTCACGGCTCAGTACCAGGCTGCAGCCCAGGGGTTGGGAACCCCTGCCCATACCTGTTCGAATGAGTTCTGCATCCCCCTCTCCTCCCAGATACGATTTCATCATTCAGTTCATTCACTGCAAAAAAAGTTGAGCTTCTGGCAGTCAAGGACACGGTGCCCTTGATTCAGTGGCACAGCAATGCTAGGGGCAGTTTGGCCTGTAGGAGGAGTACCCAGGCACAGACACTTGGATGTGAACATCATTGGGACATTATTGAGCTATCCACATGGACAATGGGGGCTGATTTGGGCCAGGCTAAGTCTAACAACATTGCTTTGTTCATAAACAGTGCTTGATCACATTGTCCTGACTGCCTGTTCTGAGATACAGTTCACACCTTCACAATTATGAGTATGTGGAGTTTTCAAAAAGATTCAGTCAAGACATGTCTATATAACAGCCCTGCCAAGTTTGCCAATGACTTTTCATGACTCATGTGTTGTCAGAATACCTCAGTCTTGACCACTTATTGGGCACTAGCAGCTTTCCAAAGTCTCAGAAAACCAAGTCCACCAGTACACAGGCAATGAAGGAGGAGTCTGATACATCCATCAACCAGGGCCCCAACTAGACCTGGGTAGAACTGAAGGACTTGATTAACATTTGGTTGGAGGAAAAGATCATAGAGCAGCTGGAAAGTAGGAGGAATAAGCCGGTGTATACTGCAATAGCAAAAGAAATGAAAGCGTGAGGACACAACCAGGAGTGGACACAGTGCCAGAGCAAAATCAAGGCCCTGAGATGTGCATTTCACTGGTCCAAGGATGAGAATTCTCATTCTGGGGCAGGGTACACAATTGCTCCTTTGTATGACCAGCTGTCCATCGTTCTTTCCAAGGATGTGGGTGAGGCTTCCTATATCTGGTTGTTTGGGACTGGCATTGTCCTGGAAAGTACATCTATAGAAGGAATCTCAAAGTTTTCTGAGATGGAAACTGTGAGCATGTCAGAGCAGTGAGGAGACTGTTTCATGGTACTGAATGAGAGGGATGCCCAAGAAGAGGTGACCCTGATCATGACCCCAATCTCTCCTCTGATTCCTAGCCACCCTGTGAAGTAGTGTTTCCTAATGTCCAACCTAAACCTGCTCTCCAGTAACTTGTGACCATTGGTCCTAGTTAC
>JAGPOW010000229.1:31815162-31842407 GCA_030014935.1 Caiman crocodilus
TTTTGAAGTCAAGATATATGACATCAATCTCTTCTCCCTTGTCCAGGTGATAGGTCACCTGGTTGTAAAAGGAAATGAGATTGGTCAAGCAAGACCTATGTGCAACAAACCTGTGTTAGCTATCCCTCAGGATGTTGGCATCGGCCAGTCCATTAAGGATGGCCTCTTTAATAAACTTTTCTAAGACCTTCCCCAGAATAGAGGTCAGGCTAATGGACCTGTAGTGTGCTAGATCCACTTTCCTCCCTTTCATAGGCACCACATTGGCCTTCTTCCAGTCTTCGGGCACTTCACCAGAGCGCCAGGAGTTCTCAAAGATCCATGCCAGGGGCTGGGCTATGATGCTCGCCAGCTCTTTGAGCACCCTGGGGTGTAGATTGTCAGGACCAGCTGACTTGAAGGTATTCAGCCTCTCAAGGTGTTCTTCACCAGGTCAGCACTGATAGAGGGCAAGGGATCTCCCTCACCCGGACTTCCTCGTCCCATAGTGGGCATGGGCGTCCCATAGGACTGATGAAAGACAAAATACCCATTTAATAGGTTGGCTTTTTCCTGGGTGTCAGTTGTCAGATGTGCCTTCTGGTTTAGCAGGGGTCCAATGTTGCCCTTGCTTTTCCTCCAGCTCCCCACATATCTGAAAAGGACTTTTTATTGTCCTTGATACTCAAAGCTAGTTGGAGTTCAGTTGCAGCCTTGACTTTCCTGGTTTGCTCTCTGCTGGACCACAACAGTGCAGAATATTCCTCTTTGGAGGTGAATCCCATCCTCCATCCTTTGTAGGCCTTTCTTTTAGCCTCAGGAGGTCTGCTAGATCCCTGGAGAGCCAGGGGGCTGCTGTGCCCTCTTGCTGCCTTTCCTCTGAGACGGAATAAAATTAGCTTATGCACTGAGGATTGCTCCCTTGAGGAGCAACCACTTTTCCTGAGCTCCCTTCCCCCTGGGGTCATGGTTCCTTAGGGCCTCACTGACAAGCCTCCTGAGACTGTCAAAGTCAGCTTTCCTGAAGTCAAGGACTTCAGTGTTGCTGACTGACTTGCCAGCTTTACAGCAGATGGTGAAGGTGATCAGCTTATGGTCGCTGTCACCCAGCTTCCCATTGATTACTAGGTCACTGATTGGGTCATCCCCAGTTGCCAGGACCAGGTTGAGCAGCACTTTATCTCTCGTTGACCCATAGACTTCTTGAGTCAGGTAGAGGTCATCCACACACAATAGGAAGCTTTGCGACCGCTCAGATTTTGCTGAGTGATCCTCCCGCGAGATGTCTGAGAAGTTGAAGTCACCCATGACAACCACGGTCCTGGAGCATGCAGCCTCAGCCAGTTTCTGGGCGAACTCTTGGTTAAGCTCTTGACTTTGGGTGGGAGGTCTGTAGTAGACTCCCACTGTTGTGTCCCCTGTGCCATGTTCCCCACAGATTTTAACCCAGAGGGTCCCAGTTAGTTATTCACATTCAACTCTATGTATTTATGTGCTCAGCTGTGCTCTACATTTTTGTAGAAGTACCAAGTGCAATTAAATACACCACTGTTCCTTATAATTCATTCATTTATATTGTGTTTTTCATCCATAAGGTATTTTATAAACTATGGCTGTTATAGGGTCATTTCCTGCAACAACAAGGTCACCATCCTGATGACAATTTGATGCAGCTCTTATAATACCAACAGCAAAGCTATCTCACAATTCTGGGCAAGGGGGAAAGCTGTGAGATGGAATTTAAGTAGGCAGAATGTAATTACTCAAGATAGAATTCAACCAGGACAAGAGGGTTCATACCCCTATTCTAGCAAAACATACCATTCGATGATCTTTAATGGTTTCTATTATATACTTCACCAGAACTTCCAGAAGCACTGTGCTGACTCCATCTATGAACCCCCTTATGGGTCAGTGGTTCAGTAATGACTCAGAGAGAATAAAGACACTTGCTGAATGACTTCTGCCAGCATTTCAGTGTTCCCTATCCAAGTACTGACCCAGTCCAACCTTCTTAGCTAATGAGAGCTGACATGATCACAGCCTGAGAATAATAAAACATTCTCTATATTGAACAATAGTAGCTCACCCTGGGTTCTTTCACATTCTGACCAGAAGAAGAATCCTTTGTTTGAGGAGCTGAGAAGCAAAACACAACCTAGAGCTGCATACTTATTCAAGCATAATTAAATGTTACTTGTAAGATATTTTGATTTTGAACTGTTGTCTGTAGTCAGACTAACTGCGCATCTACCCCAAGATGAAACTGGTCAACAGGACAACAATGGAATATAATTTCCTGTACTTTTAATAAGACAGAGCAATATGTGTATGTGGATGTGTCTACATGAGATGCTTTACTGTGCAGTAGACTGTTCTACTGCTTAATTAAGTGTCACCCTTGACATGTGTTCAACATTTACTTCACAGTAAATTAGTCTACTGTGAAGTTAGCTACTAACTAGTAAACTAACTGCACAGTAGTGAGTGCTGAGAGCAAATTTGCTGCTGGTCAGCCCCAAAACTAGGAGGCCACAGAGGATGGAGATCTCCCCTTGTCCTAGTGCTGCTCAACTCCTGGCTCCCTGCAGCAGCCAGGAGCCAAAAGCCAAGCAGTTCCAGGGCTGGATACCTCTCTGCCTCCCACCCCATCCTGGTGCTGCTCAATTCCTGGTTCCCTACAGGAGATGACCAGTGGCATGACTGGGGAGATCTCTGCTTCCCCACACAGCCAGGATCTGCCTAGGAGCTGCCCCAGAGATGGGACAGCTCCTGGCCAACCTCAGGCTACTAAGGGAAATCCTGGCCCAGTCCAGGGCTGGCTAGGAGCTATTCCAGAAGTGGGACAGCTCTTGACCAGCCCCTGGTTGTGTGGGGAAGCCACACCGTGCACAGGGCTTGCCCCTATATGCACAGAGTTTGGAGAGCTCTTCAGCAGCAGCTGTCTCCCAGCCCCATGAACATCAGGATCCCTCCCAATGTGGAGCAAGGAGACAGCTGGCAAATCTCTTGTAGCCCTGCGCACATGGGGACAAGTCCTGTGCTCCCTGCCAGGCCTGGGCTAGCACCCTGGAAGCCTGAAGCTCTCCCTGGCTGCTACAGGGGGCCAGAGCAAGGTAGGAGTAGTCTTATACCAGGTTGCTCCTGTTGGGAACAGAGTTATTCCCAAAGAAGGCTTACTATGCAGTATTCTGCATGAGTTGCTTACTGCACAGTAGCCTAATAGCTCAGTAGCATCCTGACTAAAAACCATGCTAATATGCTACTGTGCAGTGTTATGAGGCTACTGCACAGTAAGCACCACATAATAACTGTGCTCTGTCGCTACTGCTCAGTAACTGTACTTACTGCGCCTTTTAGTACATCATTAGGCAAGTACTAAACTAAATGCACAGTAACTAAGGCACATTAATAAATGTGTAGATGCAACCGAGAAGTCTTTATAGCATGAACAGCATGTGTAGACATGCCCTGTGCATCTTTTTCCAGGTATGCTTCAAAATCCATAATTATTATCATTTGTATTCAGTGGGTAGAGTATTAATCTACTGCATATTCAGCATGTCATGTAGAATTAGAATTAGTCTACTGCACATTCAGCATTTTCAGTAGATTCAAAACGTGTACCAATGCACAGTAGATTTAGTCTAATGTGCATTACCATCACTAAAAAATTTCAACTGTGCTAACGCACAGAAGCACCAATTATGGCACATTTAGTACCTGTCATTACAGGTACAAAACTTAATGTGCCATAATAACAGCACATTAATGAACATGTAGATGTGCCCACTGTCACCTACAGACTCTAGATGATATTAGGCAGTGTTCAGACATGACACTGGAGACAGTCTATCTAAATGCAGGGTTGATTTGCACTTTATAGACTAACCAAAGTGTGTGTGTGTGTGTATACACACATGCACACACATATATACATCTCAATATCAAAAATTGTCATGGTATGACACTCACTTCATCAATATACTGTGAAAGGAGAGAAATTTCAAGACAAAAGACAGGAAAGGGGGGCCCTGGAGGAGGGAAAAGCAGTGCTGGAGAGTCAAACAAACAAACAAACTTATAGGAAGGACAGAATTGTTAAAGATAATCCAGATAATAGGATAAGAGCCCACAGTCCCTGTTTAAACCATACTTAACACAATCTAGTCTGTGGATAATTTTGTATTCTGCAATTTCCTTTTCAAATCATTTTTTTTTAAGTTAGCTGCCTAAGAACAGCCACTTTCAGGTCATCCATGGATTGTCCAGGGAGGTTAAAGTGTTTGGCCACAGGCTTGTGGCTGATGTCAGATCCATGCTCATTCATTCTGTCACACAGGAACAGTCCCATCTGTCCAGTGTGGACAGCAGAGTGGCACTGTAAGCAGGCAGTGATGTATATGACATTGGTAGTGTTGCAGGTGAATAAACCTCAGATGTTATAATCTATGTCAGGGGTTCCCAAAATTTTTATTCTGTGGCCCGGCAAACCACAGCCCAGAAGTGACCATGGCCCAGCAAGCCATGGCCCAGCAGTCACAGCCAACTGCAGCCAGAATTTCCAGCTAGAAGACAGGTAAGGATACCTCCGTCCCCTCCCACTCCCCACCCCCGGGCAGGGAGGTGGGCCTATGCTGCTGCAGGCCCTGCAGAAGGAGCCAGGGCCTCTCTGCCTGGCTCTGATGGGCCATAGTTTTCCAGTCCTTGGCCACTTCTGGTCCAGCAGTCAACTGTGCTGCGGACTGGCACTATGGCTTGGCACCAAGCCACAGCCCAGGGATTGAGAACCCCTGATCTATGTTATTTGGGCCAGTGATAATGTTGAGGCACAAAAGGCATCTGGGTCCATTGCAAACCCTGTTGCTTTAGTGAGACTGGGAGTTAGGTAGTACGGCTGTTACTCGAGAGAGGCTGCTCGAGGATGGGAGGCTGTAAGCCAGGACAATCACTCTGAACGAACAGGAGCAGGTTCTGGGATGGGATAGACTGTAAACATTTGTAGATCAGCTCACATTGTGCATCGGTGTAAGCATCAGACAAAAATGGAAGAAAAGATGAGTCTCATCCCTATTTAACAGATGAGGAACTGAGTCACACAGGGAGGAAGAGTAAACAACCTACTGAAGATTGGAGAGGAAACCTGTGGCAGAAGCAAGCAGGGCCATCCCTGGGGGGCTGCAAAGTAGGGCAACCACCCCAGGCTCTGCACTTTGGGAGGCCCCAAAGAGCTGGACAGAGTGGCACAGTGATGCTGCACTGCCACCAGCTTCACATCTGGCCACTCGGCATGCCATCCGCCACCGCCGAATCTGCTGCTGAAATCAGTGCAAAATCATCTCTGGATCCAGGATTGGACTTCAGCTCTCAAGTCCTAATCCTGCATATTAACCAGAAACCTGTCCTTCCTTCTGTGGGCAAGGGGAAGGACAGAAAAAGAAACATACTAAAGAGAAATGCCCAGCAGAAACATGAATTTCTACTGTGGGAAAAGCAAGCCCAACAGCCACTCCAAAAGAAAACAAGATTTCAGTTTCTCCCAGGATTTATTTTTTCTCTCACCCCTTCTTAGCAAACTATTTCATGGGCAAGTTCATGGATAAGACTTCACTCTTCTTTTGCATGTTGCTAATAGTCACAAAAGAGAAATATTCAGTTTTGAACTCCTTCAAAAAGCTCTCAAAATAGGCCACATCCTCAGTCTTAATTGAGAGGTAAAATTCTACTATAATTATGCCTCTGTATGCCGCCAAATAGATAGAACACTTTCTTAGTGAGTAACGCACTCTGTGAGGATGAAAAGATGAAGTTCAGCAGGAGTACCTTAGATAAGGGAATAGGAAGACAGCTGTGCTGCACATGAACAAGTGGAGAATAGAAACCATCACCAGAGACGTACTAAAGGGCCCATGGTTGTGTCCTTTTTCTACAAGGAAGGGCATTTTGCTTGCTTCTCTTGTGCTGCCTCTGGACTGACAAACTCTTATCCCCCTATTACAAGAGGCAGATAGCAAAACAGTTGTAAAGCAGTGCTACATCATTGCCAGAGTGCAGCCTAGCAGTGCTATAGCAAGCAGGGGAGGGGGGGCAAGTGGACCGACCACCCTGGGCACCAAAGCAAAGGAAGTGCCAATAGGCACTACCCAGCTGGGTTGGGATACAGGACAGAGCCACAAGTGGCTCATTGGGGGACATGGGGACAGTGGAAGGATGGCTTCCACCACTGCATGCACTCCCGGCAAGCATGGGGTAGGGGGATGTGGTCCCCCCCCCCCCCGGATCTGTGCATGGGGTAAGGGCAGGCTGCCACTGCGGGTTTTGCCCCGGATGCCAAACTCTGGTGCTTTGGCACTGCATCCTATAATATACAGCCACTTCTCTGTGTGCTGGGCACACAGGCTCCATCCGGGCTCTATCCCAGGTAAGTATGAACTGGGGGTGGGGAGGACTGGACTCAGGGTGGGGGGCTCTGTGGGTGCAGCTCAGGGAACTCCTGGCACAGGCCCCAAGTGGTGCAGGAAAGTGCAGTGCAGCCTCAGCCACTTGGCACCCAGTGCTGCCTGTACCACATGGCTCGGGCCCGGTCCAGCTTGGTGCAGAGCCATGCACCTTTGGGCAGTACTGAGCTGCTTAGGCTATCACCCAGGGGCCTGGCATCACTTGCAGGGGCTGTGCATTGCACTGGATTGGGTCCTGCTTCCACATGCCCTGGGTTGGCTCTGTGGAGGCAGCCCCTGGCCCAGCACAATGTGCAGGCCCTTGAAGTGGTGCTGGGCCCCCGAATGACAGTCTGAGAGGCCCGATGCTGCCTAAAGGTGCACAGCCCTGTGCCGGGCCAGGTCAGGCTGGGCCTGCGACAAGTGGCACAGGGGGTGCTGGGTTTGAGGTAGCCAGGGCCGTGTCATGCTGTGGGGGGCTCTGGCAGCGGTGGGCCCTGAGTGCCCAATGGCCACTGGTGCTGCGGGGGGAAGCTGTGAGTCCTGTGGGGGGAAGTGACCCTGTAAGGAGAGGCTGTGGCCCTGTGGGAGCAGCTGTGGGTCCTGTGGGGGGGGCAGGGGACCCACCTCTCTTGAGAAGCCCCCACACCTAGTTCCCCCACACCCACAGTCCCCCCACAATCCACACATAAACCGCATACCCCCAAGCTACCCCCACAAGCCCTTTGCCCACATACCCAGCCACAAACCCCAAATCCCTGCACAAGCCCCATATCCCACAAACCCTACACCCACCTACAAACCCCCCAAAACCCCACACCCATACCTCACACTCCTTCCCTCCCCAATCCCCCCACAAATCTCACATCCTGCGTGCCCAGCTGCCACATGGGATGGGATGGGACCCGATGGCTGGAGCTGCATCTGCAGGGGAAACTGACACACTACAGCCCTTCCCTGTATCCACACCAGTGCTGGAACATGCAGCCCCAGCCTGGTGGGACTCCTGGTCCCAGGAATCACTTGGTGGGCATAATGGGCTGGGGGGATGGATGGAGGTGGCAGCAGAGGTGTGTGAGAGAGAGATGGGTGGGGGAGCACGCCAGGTAGGAGAGGCCACCAGAGCCAGGCTTAGGGCCCCTCTGCCCCCATGTGCGGGGTGGGAGCGGTCAGCTTGGGAGGAAAGGGCCCCGCTCAGTCCTTGATCCCTAGTCAAGGGCTTCCCAGGGACAGTATGGGGCAGGCAGCAGAACAACAAGGGCTGGCACTGCTCAGAGCCACAAAGCAGTGGGTGAAACAGCTGCAATTGGACTCATGTCCTGGTGCTGGGACAAATCTGCGCCTGGGAGGGAGCTAGTCAGGGCGGGCAGGGCCTGCGGGTCAGGAGTGATGGGACTGGAGAGGGGACTGTGGGCTAAGAGTGAAAGGCAAGGACAGGGGCAGAGCACTGGCATATCAGTACTACTCAGCAGTGCATATCCTGGTGAGCAAAGGGGGTAGGGCAGCTCTGATTTTTCCATGATAAAAAAAACCCAAAAGGAAATGCCAAAGTGTATAGATATTTAGAATCCATTTTTGATGATGATAGAGGCACTGGTAGGCTGCTAAATTGTTTAAACTTGTAAATATATCAATAAAAGATTGCCCAACTTATCTCTGTCTAAATAGTGGCATTTCATTTTAATAGTGAAAGAGCACTATTTTGGGTATTTTAATGAGAGAATTTGGGTTTCTTATGAAAGATTTTCCAATTTTTCAACAGGGAGCACCAGGATCTCTCCTGGTGGTACAAGTAGCAAGACCCAGGCAGAGAAGCCTGTCCAGAGCCAAACCTGGGGACCCAGCTGGAGGGCAGATGAGGTGGCTCACATCAGTCATTTGGGGCCAAGAGGACATGCTTTGACAGTTCAAAGTGGGCCACCACAAGGAGCACATCTTTTGGGTGATAGTTGCCCAGATGGCAGAGTGGGGGCACCCCATCCGAGTCTAGCAGGCACGGAGCCACAGGTCCAACAAGCTGGAGGCTGTTGCAGGTGACAGCAGGTCACAGCCAGGCAGCAGCCCCCGCTGCCAGACCGCTGCAGTGGGTAGACCGTGTCAGGGCCACTCCAGATTAGGGCTGGTTCAGCAGTCCATCTGGCACAAGGGGTAATGTCCCCAGATACCAACTGGCTGGGCCTCAGAAGCTCCTGTCTATTTGTGTCTTCCAAGTTAACATGGGCCTTAAGGCCCAACCAGCTCACTAACAGCCCCTATTATGTGGAGCCTATGGGTGAAAGACACAACTAGATTTCTTGGGACAACAAAAGCAAAAATCAGGGTGGGAGTGCCATGTGGGTCAAAGGATCAAAACATGAAAACAAGTGCTTCATAGGGGGACACCGAGCAGAGCCCCCTGGGAAATGCCCACAGGTCCTCAAAGTCATCCAAGGTACCAGTGATGCTGCCCAGTGGTGCTTCGCTCAGAGGCACTTGTGAATGAATGAAAGGAGAACAGCCCCACAGTCCCTGAGCACCTTCCTAGCCAGTCTCCTTCCTGGTCGTGTACAGGGCCCACTTGGCCAGAGCCAGGAGGAAGTTGAGCAGGAGGTCCTGGGCTTTCTTGGGGCTGTGGATGGAGTACCCAAAAATAAAAAGGTGGGAGGTAAAGTTCATCCAGAACCTCAGGAAGAGGCTCTAAAGGTATAGGCGGAGGGATTGATGCCTGGTGCACTTGAGTGTCATGTGTGCCAGCGTCTCCCTTTTCCCACAGAAGGGGCAGGAGACTGGGGTGTCTTTAAAGCTCACCACAAACATGCCTGTGGCAATGGCTCCATGGAGACCCACCAGCTGAGGTCCCCAGTAGGAGCTGGTGGGATGAGGCTGTAGTATAGGCTCCCCCACTGGGGTGCCCCAGCCATTCCCTCACCAAGCAGGTCCAGCCACCTGGTGTCTGGGTGGGATGCAAGGGCGGCATGGTGGATCATGCAGTGCGTGAGCATGTAGAGGTGGCAGCGATAGGTGATGGAAAAAGTGGACTGGTTTGGTGTCCTCCAGCCAGCTCAGAAGGTAGAGAGTGGAGCCCTGTAAGGCCAGGCAAGGTGCCGGCCCCACAACAAATGGGCTGGAAGACATAGGGGGCGGGGACCACCATCATGCAGGACCTGGTCAAAGGCAAGGGCATTGAGAGGTAAGGCAGATTTCAACTTCTGGACTAGCCAGCAAGTTGCATACATAATGGGTAGAGCCATGCACCAGGCCAGCACAGTGGGGTCCGCTCATGCCTGCCTACCATAGTCCAGGAGGTCTCCAATATGGGTGACATCATCCAGGGCCAGCCTCCGTCGCAATGGGGGCACCTGGACCATCAGCACCTCTAGCTGGAGGTTCCAGAAGAGGGGCTCAACAAGCAGGTCGGTGCCCTGGGCAAACATTGCAGAGGACCTGGAGGCAGAGACCAGCCTCCAGGCCCAGATGAGGTCCTGATAAAACTCTGGCAGTCCTCACAGGTCCTGCAGAGAGAAGCCTCTCAGGCTGAGGAGATGCCAGTTGTCCTGGAGCCTCTGGATAAGAAACATCCCCAGGAAAATGTCCCTCATCAACTCCCTCCTGCTGTGTATGGGAATCAAGCAGCTGCTTTCTGGGATGTCATCAGCACAACTCTCAGGCTTATGTATGCTTCAGAGGAACACAACCAGGCCAGCAGGTAGATAAAATGTATTTTTTAGCATGTGGTACACGCAGAGCAGAAACAAGCTTATGTTCAGGGCGGCACTTCCTAGCTCTCTTCAGTGTGGTATAAAGGAGCCCTAGGCTCACTCTAATATGCAGTCAAGTAATTTTTTAAGTGGGTAGCAACTAGAGGTGCACCAATATATTGGTCTGATATCGGATCGGTATCAATATAAAGAAAGTTGGCTGTATCAGAAATCGGTCCAATGGGGCCAGTAATTTGGCTGATAAATGCTTATGCGTGTGTGCATAAGCTACAGCACAGCATGCAGGCAGTGTGGAGCGCAGCCCCGCAAAGTGGAGACCTGCCTCCAGGTGGTAATTCTATTGTGGTGGAAGGGGAGGGGGAGGGAAGGGGCATGGGAGGGGCAGATTAGCCCCATGCCCCCGCAGTGGGGGAGGGAGCAGGGGCAGGAGCAGAGAGGCAGGTGCTGCCCAACTGGGGCGGGGAGGGGAGGGGTCCTCACTGGGGAGGAGGCAGCTCCCGCCACTGCTTGCACCCCAGGATGGTATGGAGGGGGGCATGTGGCCCTCAATCTGCATGGGGCAGGACGAGTGGGTTGCAGCTGTGGGCTGGAGCCGGGACTGCAGCGGACTTTTCTCACTCGGGGCTGGGCTCAGGATGGGAGCTACAGAGGAGGCTGCAGCCACCTCAGATTTCACCATAGCTCCCTCCCAGCACCGTCACCTGCCCACCTGGTGCAGCCCTTGTCCTTCCTCGTGCATGGGAGGAAATGGGGGTTGAGTCGGAAAGAGCTGGGGCTGTGCTGGGCAAGCAGGCGGTGGCGGTGTTGCTGGGAGCGAGCTACAGTGAAATTTGGGGTGGCTTCAGCCCCCTTCATAGTCCCCGCCCTGAGTCCAGCCCCTGCCAATAGCCCAGTCCAGCCTCGACCCCAGCCCACAGCTGCGCTCGCCTGTCCCGCCCCATCCTGCGCATTCCCATTCCTTCCTTGGGTGCAAGCAGTGGCAGGAGCTGCCTCCCCCGCAACAAACACCCTGCCCCAACCCAGTTGGGCAGCACCTGCCTCTGCCCCCTCCCTCACCGCAGGGTGTGGAGTTGATCTGCCCCCCCCCCCCTTCTACTGTACTATTGTGCAGTAGTGCTGGCAAATGCCTTTTAGGTGATGCTACTGCTCAGTCACCCAGTAATACTGTGCAGTAGCCTATTAGCACTGCACATGCTGTGGCACTCTACTGCAACTACTTTTCAGCTACTCTGCAGTCAGCATCTTGTGTAGACACACCCAGGGGATGAGCTGACATGAGCATTTATGCCAGCTTAAATTTAGTGTGCAGTAAATTACTACACAGTAAGTGGGAATAGGCCGGCGTCTACACGTGCAGGCATTAAAGCACATTAATGCTGTGTGGACTGACTTAGAACTAATGTTACATGCACACAGTATTACTGTGAAGTAAAGTGTCTACAGGCATAGTACTGTGTAATAACTAAGCAGGTGTAAATTTGATACCGGTATCAAATTTACATAAAAGTCGGAGTAAGTCACTTTATTTTCTGGAGTGATAAAAAGGGCAAGTCACCCTAGCGAAACAGTGATGGAAACTTAATGCTTCCCCAAAATAGTGCCAAAACCAAGATCCATTCTCTCCACATAAGCCAATAGGAGGACTCCTAAGAACACTGTTTCCGCATCAGTCTTTCATTGAGTCTTTCTCCCTTCTCCCCCACCCTTGGTTACCCCAGCTTTAGTTTGCATAGGCTGCATAGAGTGGCAAAATGACAATGGAAGTTTTCTTGGAAAGCCTATGGAAACTTCTTAGCCTGAGGTCAGAAATGTGGAGTATCTTATAAAAACAAAAATGCTCAAATTCACCTCCCAAAAAGTTTTGTATTCATTGTCTTCCAAGCAGGGAAACAGTGGTAGTAATTTAACCAAGGGAATAGTATGAACAACTTAGTTAATTGCATACTTAGTTAAAATGCTTCCAGTACCCATTGATGAGGAGATAAGACAATGATTGTCAACAGCAGCTGTCATATAATAAAAATATACTTCTCTTTTATAAAAATAGTCATGCTTCAAAGTGTTTACAATTTCTGTTTGATGCAAAAACAGGTGAATACAATGAATGAATGGGTGAAAAGTGAAACATGAAGACCCCACTCTATTTTCTGTCTCTAATTGTTTAAGTTTCTTTATGCATTGTAACATTCTCTTGAAACCAGTAATGTACCTTGCCATGTATTTGTTTTTGGAAAGCAGCTGGGTCTTTGATCTGAATTCTAGCAGTTCATTTCCAAGTTTCTATGAGACCTGAATTTGACAAATGTGACTCTCTCTCAAACCATTTAGAAGATTGTTCTGCAATCAATGTATAAAAATGAGTTGTCTGGCACTAGGGATCAGTCCAGTTCTTTAAAACAACTGTTCATTTAAAAAAGAGAGAGGAAGCACAAAAGAAAAAATAAATAAATGCATAAAACCAGCATTGTTAATAAATTTCAAGAAGATTATTCCAACAGGAATTCTAAGTAGTTAAAACATACAGGAACTTTATGATAGAAATTTCATGTTACATAAAGCTGGCAGTAGAATTAATATACAAATCAGAATTAATATACAAATCAGAGTACTCATAGAATAGGAAGTCAAGGAATTTGTCTTTGCAGGGTCAGGTCCTATGTTTGTTTCACTTTTCACCCATTCATTCATTGTATTCACCTGTTTTTGCATCAAACAGAAATTGTAAACACTTTGAAGCATGACTATTTTTATAAGGTGCAAACAGGACAAAACTGTTGTCAGCATTTTTACAGACTGCATGATTGAAACCTGATGAAACATTGAGCCGTGACAGTTGTCAGCCAAACATGTTACTCCTCCATCACTTTGAAAATCCACATTCTCCAGTGAGAACAGGGAATGGCTTTCAGGCTGACAGATTATCTGGAGGAGTCTGTGGGAACTGCAAAACACTGAACCTGCCTGACAAAAAAGGCACCAGCTCACCACAAGATGTTGCCACAGGGAAAACTTAATATATGAGAGGAATGCAGATAAATCCTATTATGTCTTAATGGGATTTGGGAGCTTATTTCTCACCCAGTGCTTTGAAATGTATCCCACGGCCTATTTTATTAATGAAATTAAACAGTGATTTTTTTTTTTTTTATCAGCGGGAATCATTCTTTACTTTTTTTTAAGGAAAAAGGCAGCTACGTGAAAAATTAAGACTGTGCTTGAATATTAATTAGATGTTAAGCTATGTCTCAAGTAATCAGAGTTTCTACATTCCAACTTCATTTTTTTCTACTCTTCAAATATCATAGATACCTTGGCATTGTATTATGTACTTATTTACTTATTTATTTATTACAAAGTAAAGGCAACTGAATAAGGGCAAGAATAAGACTGTAGATATGAATTTAGAAGACAGTGCAGGTAATGCATATTTGGAAACAAGGAAAATTAAATTCTAGACCCAGCTCGGAGAGATGAATGACCCTGAACCAGTCACTTCACTTCTCTGTGCCTCTGCTTTGCTCCTTGCCTTGTCTAGTTAGGCTACAAACTGTCTGGGGCAAGGACAGTCTTTTACTATATGCAGGTACAGTAGGTGCTTCCAAGTGCTACTGGGTGCATCTACACATGCATTTGCTGCCAGGTGGGTTTACTCTAGAGTAAATGACTGTAAAGTAAACTCACTCCTAGCAGGCATCTACATGTCCAGGGATGTGGGAACAGATCTACTGCTCATGGCACCAGTCTGCTTCCATGCCAGCTATCCTGGCACCAGCTCTCTGCCATTGCCAGGGGGAGCTGGAGGCTCTGGCAGCAGCTACCTGTAGCCGGTGGCCATTTTTAAGAGGCAGCCCCATACACTGCCCCCAGACCGACAGCTTTCCAGGCCCTGGCCCTGGAAGCAACGTCCACCACCCCCGTCTCCTGCTGCCCACTAAGGCTGTGTGAAGCTTTGGATGCTGATTCGATTTGGAGGACATTCGGCAGGTTCTACTGAATAATCTCACCCTGCGACAACGCCTTGCCACCGCTCATAAAAATACCCATGAAGTTTAATTTGCTGATTCTAGAATGGACCAGGATATAAGATTTTTTATAGTATTTTGCCAGTGAGCAGAAGAACTTGGAGATCTAAACATTGTATTCCCCACCCCAGCATGTCCCATTTCAATAAGAAAAACACCCCATTGTATCATACAGGAAAGCTATTTAAAAAAAAGAACAAAATGCAAACATTCCTAGCAAGGAAACACAGTAGGGGTTTGTTTGCCAGGTTTTGCTGACTTCTTCCTCCATTTGTGCTTATGAAAAATTGCTCAGGTTAAATACAGTAGGCAAACAAACAATGTTCCCCAGCTGCTCCCCACATGGCACACATCCCTAGCCCATGGTATTTATTACTGGCAAAGGAAGAAAGCTCAGTGGGCACACCGTTGTTAAATCCTGGTGACACTTCTCTTATAGGGGGCTTGATATAGCTAAGCAAGTCCTGCCCTTTGGCCGATAGCAGAGCAGTGTTTTGGAAGGCCTTTCTAAAGCATTTAGGCAGAAAGCAGAGCAGGATGGCATCTGACAGACTAACTCATTCAGAAAGCATTCACTCACAAAGAGCAAGAAAAGGTTAGGTCTTTGGTTATGTCTACCTTCCCAGTACTGGGAGGAACAAGAAGGGAAGCTTGCTCTCAAGCCCACCCCATCCATCTACTTATATTTGCACACAACAAGATAGAAAATAAGAGTTGACATCACTGGAGGGGGCCCACAGCCCAGTTTCTGCACTCAAGACACCTGTCTCCAATGTGTTCGACAGTTGCCATCGGGGCAGGGGTACCTCCAGAATGGCTATGCCATTGCATTTCCAAGTTTGGCATATGGGGAGAAAAGCAGAGGTGGGCTGGGAAAAAGCAGGTATCAAATTTAGGTGTGAATATTTAAGGTGCCTTAAGGGACATGTATATATATGCCTTAAGGCACCTTAAGGCTGTTTTTGTCAACTGAACTGAATGGGTTGGAGCCGAGCCCGTGGGGACTGAGTGGCGGTTCCAGCAGCAGTGGTACTTGATGGTGTGCCCACTGCCATACCAACTCCGGCATCTGCACCTTGGATGACAGTACCCGCTGCTTCTTGGCCGTGCCTGGCAGCAGCGCAGGGTCCCGTGGGCTGGCTCCAGCCCACTCTTGATGGACGCTGGGGAGGCAGGAACATGGGGAAGGGGTTAGAGCTGGGGCTGAACCAATCATGCCTGGGGGGACTGGAGCCTATCACTCCCATGGCTTGTGCTGGGCTACACCACCCGGCTATGCTGCCGTGGGCTTTGGGACACCAGCAGGCAGCTCAGTATCCCACAGCCAGGCCCAGCATGTGTGCAGCTGCTTTGAGTCACTAGACACCATTTGGGGGCTCAGGGGCACCCTCTGCTTGCTTGGAGTTGAGCTGCCTCTGGCTGCAGTCCAGCAGCCCCAGCCCCACATGTGCTGCTAACAGATACCGTGGTCTCTGGGTATGCCCCGTGCCTTTCTCTGTGCTCCTCACCCAGGAATGCACTCACCGTTCGTGCTGCCCCGGGCTATTTTTCCAGCACGGCACTTGTATGCTGCCCACAGGTCCCAGGGCAGCTGTGCGTGTGGGGGGCTGTCCAGAGGGCTGTCCAGGGGGCTGCCAAGGGCAGGCTGCAAACTCATTCACCCAGTGAGCCACGTTAAGACTCTTTAAGGTGTGCATGTGTAGATGCATGTGAAGATGTGTGCCTAGATCACCTTAATGAGCCTTAGGCTAAAGCACATTAAGTTTAGGCATGGGAAAATTCACATGTAGGCATGCCCTGTGAGTGCTATTTCAGTGCTTTACAAGTAAATAGAATCTTTTTTTGCTGGGGAGGGATGGCAGCTTAAAGGATGTGGCTGAAAATAAAGGTCTTTTCATTAAGCAATTTGTTTGCTTTGAGAAAGGGTAGGTGACAATGTCCCCAAACTGGAATCAGGAATTTCCTGTAAGGCCATATTGAGAGACCCAAGAAAGAAGGAAGAATGTAGGGGAAACTGTCCCTGTGCCCTATTGAATGATCTGGCCCCAAAACCCAAACTTTCTCCCTCCACCATAGGAATACCTGTCTCATCCTCATGTACTTATGAGCCAGGACCAGGATACTTTTTCATCCTGTATTGACAGAAGTTGCACATTTTAATTGTATTTTTAAGGTTTGGGCATTTTCAGAGCTCATGAAATGTCACAGCAGGGCTGGGCAGGTAGCAAGCTGGAGGTCAGGAATGAGGGGAACTGGAACTGGCATGGCAGGGGGGGAGCTGTGATTTAGGAGTGAGGGACACCAACATGTCAGGGCTTCCTATCACCACAAAATAGCAGAGGGGACAGCCACAGCTGGACCCATGTCCTGGTAAGTGAAGAGGGCAGGGGGAGCTCTAATTTTTCATGATAAAAAAACCCAAAATCAAACACCAAAATATACAGGTATTTAGAATGTATTATACGGATGATCCTGAGCATGACTGCACCTTCCACTGCCTTGTGGACACTTCTTGGATGAAGAAAGGCTAGGGGACCTCACCTTGACAAAAAAGGGTGCTCATGCTGAAATGACAGGCAGTTAATAGCCCCAGCCTACTCTCATCCAGCCGCAGGTAGCTGCCCGCCCCTGCTGCAGCCCTGGGAGCGCGGACACTGCCTGCTTGCAGCTGCTGGGCTCCTCTGTTCCGGGAGGGAGGGGGCACAGTGCCCCGGAGGAAGCAGAGCCCCAGGATGTTTGGGGCACTGTGCAGCCCAGCAGCTGCAAGCAGGCAGAGTCTGCCGCTCCCAGGCTGCAGCAGGGGCAGGCAGCTACCTGCAGCAGGACAAGAGCAAGCTGGGGCTGGTGGCTGCAGCAGGCTTGGGCTGGTGGCAGCACCGGGCTCTTCCCAGCCCTCAGCAACGACGCTGGGAGGGCAGGTTGCAAGGGGCTATGGTGAATTTTGAGGTGGCAGCAGCCCCCCTCCCATTGCCACAGCTCCTCCCACCAAAAAAACCCCAAATTCTAGACTAAAAAGCAAAATCTACTATAACATATTTTACTTTTATTTTAAAAACAAATTTTTGTCTTGATTTATGTTTTTGAGTATATATAAAGGTAATTTCATAATAGCTCTAGAATTAGTCTTACTCTTGTATATTGTGTGTGCGGCGTGGAGGGATGTGGGTGGGGGTAGGGAGCTGGGGGAGATGTAGGGGGTGTGGGAAGTGTGGAATGCATGTGTGGGTGGGAGATGTGGGGGTGTAGAGTGTGTGGGTCATTGCGTGTGTGGGGAGATGTGGGGGTGAGGAAGTACGTGCATGGGTGTGTGTCGGGGGGACAGGGGAGTGCCTGTGTGCTAGTCCTAGGAGTTGCCTGGGGGGTGGAAGGAGGGAGAGTGTAGGAGTGCAGGGCATGTGTGTAATAGAGCTTGCCCAGACAATGTCGCGTACGTGTGGTCTACCCCCACCATCCAGTCCGTGGCTGCCCCAGTTCTCCACATGGGGCCAAGCCCTGCCCGCTCACACCTGCTCCTGCCAATTGCTGTGGCTCTGGCCACCACATACAACTTCCCAGTGGGGCAGCTTCCAGTGTGGCTGCAGTCACCGTGGTACTGCTTGGCTAGCCCTGCCTCTAGCAGCTCCTCCTGCTCCTGCCCCTGCTGTGCCATTCCAGGTAGAGAGAAGTGGCAGTGGCAGCCATGGGGATGTCCACCAAGCACCACACACCCAGCCATGCAGGAGGACGCTGCAGCCAGGCAGCTCCTGAGCCAGTGCACAGAGCTCCAGCTCAAGCTTCCAGCTGGGTGGAAGGTGGCAGGGAGCTGAGCCCTCACGTGCTGGGTCAGGAGCCGCCTGGCTGCAGTTTCCCCCCACCTGGTTGGGCATGTGGTGGCCAGTGTATATCCTCACTGCCTCCACCACTGCTTCCCCATGCTACCTGCTGCCCAGAATGGTGCAGCAGGGGCAGGAGAAGGAGGAGGGGGATCTGCTGGAGGTGTGAAGAGCCAAGCAGTATGCAGGCAGCTGCGGCAGCACCAGGAGGAGCTCCACAAGGAAGCTGTTGGCAAGCATGGGCAGGCCCATGGGGTTGGCTGCCTTGGGTGCTGGTGGCCAGGGCTCAGCTCCATGCAGAGTGCTGACGGGGCAGCTGTGGGCAGAATGCAATCAATTGGCCGGCCAGTTTTGGCTGTGGGCCATATTTTACCCACTCCTGAGCTAAACTAAACAGATAAGCACAGGCTCAGGCATGTTCCTGCCTGGATGATCCCCTGTTATCACTGCCCCGTACCATGAGGAGCACTGAGGGGGCAGCTGAGGGCTGGATACAATTAAATGGCAGGCCAGATCTGATCTGCAGGCAATATTTTTTCCATCTCTGAGTTAAACTGAGCAGATAAGTGCAGGTTCAGGCTTCTCCCTCTGCAAGGAAGTAAGCACTATAATCTATGAAATTGTTTTTAAATTGGGTGCCAATCAATTCACAAAAGTTATGGAGGGATGCCTCAAGTCCAGAGAGGAGCATTTTGAATCCAAAAGGTTGAGAACCACTGAGTTACACTCACACTTCACTTGGCACAGTTTAGACCATATCTTATTTCACTTAGTGGGTACTTACTTGAGACACTAAATGCTCAGTAGACTAATTCTACCGCTCATTAATTCATCACAGCAAAAGTCTGTGCCAAAACACTTCCAAACACTGCAGGCCTTCCAAAACAGTGCTCTGCTATGGGCCAAAGGGCAGGACTTGCTTAGCTATATAAAGCCCTGCTATTGTGCTAATGAACAGTAGAATTTTCTCCTGCACATGAGCGTCACTATAAAGGTGTATACTGGTGCTACTGTGCAGTGCTGCCAGTTATTGCAGATTCATTTAGTAGCTATTACAGGTACTTAGGTTGGACATGAGGAAAAACTTCTTTACTGAACCCCCAAAGCCTGAAATAGACTCCTCCCAGAGTGGTGCAAGCACCTACTCTGGACACTTTTAAGAAACTTTTGAATGCTTATCTTGCTGGAATCCTATGACCCCAGCTGACTTCCTGCCCCTGGGGGCAGGGGGCTGGACTTGATGATCTTCCGAGGTCCCTTCCAGCCCTAACATCTATGAAATCTATGAAGACACCAAAAACAGGTACCACGAAAGGTGGAAGGGCCCTCCTCAGGCCTGTTGCTTTTTTAGAACTTAACCTTAAAGGGAAAACGATGAATGTTACAAAAGTAGTCACATTAATGTTTTTTTCAGAGGCTTAAACAGATTAGAATAAAAGTATACTTAAGTGTCTAGGCCCACAGACACACCTAAGAGGTGGAATAGGATCTGGCCTTGTCTCCAGTGAGCATGCTCAGAGCATGCAAAATTAAATATGCAAGCAAACCTTTGCAGGATAAGGGCCTGGTGTGGTTTCCATATTATTATGGAGATGAAAAAAAAAGGGGAAAGCAATGTGCCCATGATTTATTAAAAAGCAAAAAACCCCACCAACACCGAAATAAATCTGGTCCCAGTCCTGTAAGCAATGGGGCTACAGAAGAGCACAGTTACCCAGACATAGGATCAGGTCCGTGGCACTATGACATCTATGGAGCTTGATATAATAGGAGCTATTTCATTTACTTCCAGGATCAGACCTCAAAAGAACAACTAATATCCTGGTATATTATTCTACAATTGTTAATATTATTGTTCTCATATCCTCATACAGGATGCCTCCATTTTTCAGACTTGCTGCATTATACACAGTATCCAGATATAGAATGCTTGCTACACACTACGTTATCATGACAGCCCATGCTACATTAAGGCTAGATAAACATAACCATCATTTCTTATCTAAAAAAATTCCAGCAATCTATGACTCATCGGCAAACTCGTTGTATGAGATAAATGGATGTGGAGAAGTATTTCTCTTAATATTATGTGTAATAACATGAAGAAATTTATTTGGATATACGTAATGGAAGAATACTAACTCTGGGAGTTCTTTGATCAAAATATCACAGTGTTTGGAACTGGATCAAAGATAGAGATTTGGAAAAAGTCTGCCCATCAGCATCCAAGACAAAATAAAGCCAAGTCATTTTATACAAAAGTGAAGACAAACCCTCAACATTTGAGGACAAAAACATAGGTGGTGTCATGCATCATCAGCCGTCTCACATGCCAAGGTCAGCATGTCCACCCTGAACTGCCAACCTCAGACAAGCTCCTCTAATATGAGAAGTGTTCACCTTTCTGCTGCAGCCCAAGGCTTAAAAAAAGGCTTAATTCAGTTTTCAAATAATCTTTTGTAAAGAGTCATTGCAAAGGGGGAGGGAGAAGAATACATCTGACGGAGCAAAAAAACCTGGTTCTTCGTGCCCAAGATCATTTTATGCTGTTTAGAAGTGCTCTGGAGTATGGGAGATGGATGGACTCCCAGGATTGACCTAAAGAGAAAATGCTGACTCTGGGAGTTCTTTGATCAAAATGTTACAGTGTTTGAATCTGGATCAAAGGCAGCGATTTGGAAAAAGTCTGTCTGTGGGCTAGCTGAGGTCCAGAATGTCCTTTAGGTTTTGTTAAGGCTGATGGAATGATTCTCATTATAAGTTGGTAAATGCACTATGAGGTCACTCAAGTGAGAAGACAGAGAGGTTTTTTTAATCTGAAGGAATAGTGGAGAGGCAGCAAAAGTGCAGGAGACGCATAACTGTGAGCCCATTCTAGTTCCCATTAAAACTTGTGGAGCGATAGCCATTAACTTCTACCAGAGTTGGATCAGGTTCTGCACAAGGGGAAAAGCTCTTGTAAAAATTCAGTTATTTGTCATGCTTTCTCTCCCATGTTACTGCCATTATTATTAAACTTTTATTGCTTCCCGCAACCCTGCTGGGCAGCAAAACTCGGGGTTTGTCTCATGTTTCTGCCACAGGGTTCTGTAAGTGACCTATTCTTTTGAGGTGGGGAACAGATGAACTACAGCACAGCATGCAAGGCACATTCCCATGTAGATGCTAAAGAGAAAAAAAACAACACTTTAGATTCTTCAACAAAAGAAATGGTCCCCTAGCTAATTACATGGACAGCAAGTTTAAATAAGGGAGTGCTTCAGAGGCCTACATCATCTGAATGGACACTATAGGTTGATGCATAATCACAAGAGAAAGTGACTGCAGAAAGATTGTATTAGGCTCTGGAAAGTGAACAGCTTTGTTTGTTGCTTAAACCTTAAAAAGAAATCCTGCGGCCAACCCAGGGGTAATGGATGCTGCTGTTCCCAGGTAAAATGACTTTGCTACCTGGAAATATTCAGGTACTTTCAGTCCTGCAACCTTGAGCTCACAACTAGAAAGAAGTCAAGGTGGTGCATATATGGCTCTGAATCAGGACCAGAAACACATCAAATAAAATGGCAGTTCACTGCAGAAGAGTAAGTGGAGATTGCATCCTCCTTAGTAAAATCCAGTTCTCTTACCGACAGAGGTAATGCAATGTTTCCTTTTTTCCCCCCTCTCTTTCAGTTGTATCTAATATTTCCATTTGCTGTCATGTTTTATTTTAGCTTGTACACACTAATGGAAAGAAATCATCAGGTACCTTCTCATCTTTTAGCTCTCCTGGACAAACTCAGTACTTTCTGTGCATGAATGTAGCATAAAATGTGTGGTGAGTTGTGCAGACTTGACCCAGCAGCTGGAAGAAAAGGTCTTCCTCAGAAAAGGCTCTAGCTGCATTCCCTCAATGCAGGCGTTGTCAGGGAACGTTTCCTGGGATCAGTCTGTATGTTACCTGCCCCCCTTCTCCTCAAGTGTACATTGTGGGTGTGTCTACACATGGTCATTTAATGTGTATTAGCATAATTTAAACTGTATTAGGGGCATGTGTTTACATGTGCACACCCTTAACACAGCTTAAAAATGGTGATTTTAGGCCATGTGAGCCTAAATTTGATACCTGTACAAACCAAGTATTGAATTTAAGCGGCATTACTTAATGCAGATTAACACATATAGATGCATTAATGCAGAGCCTTTAGTCCTGGGTCTGGCCAACCACTTGGGGGCCAGCCGGAGCCCGGCCTCCTAGCTGGCTACCTCTCCTCCTCCATGCCTGGGCTCTGGCAGCCCCTAGCTGTAGGCTATAAATGCCTACAGAAATTTTGTGCCTTGGGGCACACTGCAAAGGGAGCCTAAAGGAGCCAGTCTGCTGCCAGCAGCCCACCTGCCTTGTGTGTTCCTCTGGACAGGACCCAGGCAACTTCTACCCATCCCGTCCCCTAGCTAGAACTGCTCCTTGGCAACAGGTGAGTGTTACAAGGGGCTGCAGCCTGCTGCATCCCTTGTCTAGCCCTGAGGTTTCCCCCAGGGCTACTGGCCCTGCTGCCATAGGGAGCACCTACTCCCTGTTGCTCCTCATCGCTAGCTCTCTCTCTTTGCAGACACTGTGGTGAAGCACCTTTGCCATGTGGCTCCCTTTCCCCCCCAGCTGTGCTCCTGTCTTGGGTGCTGCTTCTAGCCCTTCGGGGCTGGCATCGCAGGGACAACTGTGGCCCCAAGAGCCAGGACTATATCAAGCACATCCTCCCCATCCAGCCCAGGCTCTGCCCATGTGCCCATACCCATCCTAAGTGCCTGAGCTCCCAACTTGACCTGCAAGAAGGTGCATGACTTTGTGGCACTCTGGCTTAGGGCTAGAGACAGTTTGCACAGGGTAGGTGCAGGAATGCCCATATTTATGAGACCTTTTCAGCAGGGATGCTTGTGTGAGGCTGCTCTTGGATGGCGCAGCAGTGCTGCAAGGCCAAGGCTTTGCAGGCACAGTGGGTGGCCATGACTGACTTCAACGGTTGGTTTAGTCATGCCCGTAAGACCATGCCGTTAATGTAGGCGATGACCCACAGTTTGGCACCACAGGAAACAGGCTGCACACCTGCAAGTGCTACCAGCAGAGGTGGCCTGGCCATGCCCACATCTCACCTTTACACCTCTGGTGATGAATCACCAAAGGAGGGGCTTTCAAGCATTCAGGGCCCCGCCGCACCCACCTCCCAGCTGCGGCACCCACTGGTAGCGCTGGGAGCCCTGCTCAGTGGCTGTCTCAGCCCAGCCCCACAGCCACGCCACCTCCAGCTACCGGCCCTATCTGGAGGGGGGTCCTGGCTGAGTGCCAGCCTGCCAGTCACCACAGGCCATGGACACCGGGTAGAACCAGGCCTCATTTTACTAACGTGGAGCCCCGTGCCAAGCCACCAGCCTCACCAGACTTGTAGTAAGTCCCACACTAGGGGAGCGTCCTCCCAGTCCCCAGCCCTGCCCCTGGCCCCACTCCCTGCCCAGCCTGCCCGCACTCCCCTGGCCCCAGGTCCGTCTCCCCCACCCCGCACAGCATGCAGGCAGGTGGAACACAGTGCCTAACTCTGGGCGGGCACAGGCTTCTCAATGCCTAGGAAGGTGTCAATGCCAGCAACGATGTCCTTGTTGGCAGTGTAGGGCAGAGATGGGTGGTGCTGTGATAGGTAGCCCTCCAGGTGATGGCAGAGTTTGTGGGACAGCTGGTGGCGGTCATGAAGTACTGGGCAACATGGGAGCAGCAGCAGGTGTGGAAGGCAGCGGAGCTGGCCTGGTGGGAGGACGACATAGCCCAGGAGACCATGCAGGAGGAAGTACAGGACTGGGCTAGCTGGAGGCCCTGGAGCTACTCCAGCAGCAACTGGCCATCCAGGGCTGGCCAGTGACCAGTGACACCATGTCCAGTGCCCCCCCCCACGCCTGGCCCCTGGTCCCAGCCCCACAGGAGGAGGGCCTCCGCTGCCTCCCACCCCAGGAGCCCCTGGCATTCTTTGTGTGTGGCCCTCAGACCCACGGGGGAACTGTCCACGGCCAGGGTGCTGGCCGCCTGCTACCGGGCTCTGCATCCTGGGTGCCCCCACCCCACAGCCCCCACTCAGGCAAAGACTCAGCCTCCATTACAAAGTTTTCAGTTTGGGAGGAGGGTTTTTTTATTGGTCAGTGAGGAGGGTGGTGGAGGGGCTCTGTGTGTTGGGGAGGGAGGGGAGAGAGGTCTCTGTTGGTTGAGGGGGATGGATGGTGTGAAGGGAATAAAAGTTTTCATTGCAAGCATGTGTGAGTCCTGTGAGTGGTGCTGGGGGTGGGCAGGGGGCAGGGGATGTGTGGGTGGCAGGGCAGGTGGGCGTCAGTGGGGAAGGGCACCTCTGCGTATCGACACTCCAAGTGGGGCCGGAGCTGACACTACAGGTCTTCAGAGGTGGCCTGCATCATCCAGAATGTTTCAACCCAGTGGTCATCATCCCATTCCTGCAGCACGACATGCCGCCACAAGTCCTGGCTGCCCTAGAGGTGGTGGGCTGGTGGGACAGGAGGGCAACAGCAGTCCTGGTGAGGGGTGTCCTGGAGCCTGTGGTCACCATACCTGGCAGCATCAGCTGCACAATGGTAGGGGCCCAGGAGGCCATGTTGCAGTCATCCCGTAGGCAGGTGGAGTGCATGGGGGACTTGGGCAGTGCCAGGTAGCTGAGGGTCAGGTGCATGGAATAGCAGTGGGTGAGCAGCTGTGGCAGCACTGAGGAGTGGGGGAGCCTGTCCCCGTGTGCCACGGCCAAAAGTTGGGCCAGGAAGGGCTGGGAAGCACCGCTGCAGCAGGTGCAGAGCAGTCATGTGCTGCCTGCATCTATGCCACGCTGCTGCTGTGACACAGGAAGCATCAGCCCGGCGGTCGCAGTGCAGAGGGTGTGCTTTTAAGATGGCTGCCAAGTGCTGGCAGCTGACTCTGGCAGCCATGTGTCTGCAGGCTAGAGCTCCCCCTGGTGGCCACGGGGCCACACAACAGGTTTGGACTGACCTGGAACTAAAGTTAGTCCCAAATCCCACCATGTGTAGACACCTGGCAATATCCACTTAATCTGCATTAGTTTAATGCACATTGAATTTAAGCCCACTTAAAATCACATGTAGATACACCCTGTGAATAGGATTTCCTCTGGTGATTTTGGATTGGCTGTTATTATCGGGATCTCATCACAAGCTTTTCAATTCCTATGGGAAGGAGGCAGCATTAGGAGAAAAGCCCAAGTGTTTTAACTGCCTAAACTTTGTTAGCTGCAAAACAAGCCTTGTTTGGTTATGTTTATTTAAGCTTTCTCCTCCTAAGCACTGAGTACATAGCTCTCTTATCCAGCAAGACATTTAAAATATGGCTTAACGGTAAGTGTTTAAGTCAATAGAACTATCTGTATGTTCCCCAGAGAACCAGGCTTCGTTATGTTACAGTAACATTGCCACACATCTCAGTTAACAGAAGACTTATATTTAGAGGGTTGGATTAATTTTTCATGTTTTTGAGAGAGATTACAATAGAAAGTTATAAAATAATCACTTTGTTGGTGCTGCTCAGATAGCAGATGCTATGCTTCGTGCAGTGGCACAGTCTGCAAACACTATAATACACACAGCAGTCCACGTCTTCAACTGCTGTTACAGTAGAGTAGTGTTGATATAGCCATGATGGTCACAGCCAAAAAGTTTTTCTTGGATGGGGCCCAAGCTGTACTTACAGGCCACAAACAATCATCAGTTATTGATGACTGCAACTTTTTCACCTAAGCTGATTTGTCAATTGCCAAATTACCAACAATTTAACAGTAGATCAACAGACATGTGATGGGGAGTAAAAAGTCATGTAAACTGTTTTCAATAAGATCCAGATTCTCATTTGCACTAAGGACACTTCACATGGCTCTGCAGTATGAACAGACCTTAACACTGGTGATAATTTACTTTCCAGAGAGCAATGAGTCCTTTACACAAATGACATTTGTACCTTAATTTTGAATTACCAGCACTTTTAGTTCTTAATGCACTTGGCCCACTTGTCTTCTCTGGTTTTATAGCTCAACATTATAACCTGATACTAAGTCCTACTGTCCTTATTTACATGAGTGTTGCCATGGATTTCAATGAAGTGACTGTAAATAAGGTGATCTGGATTTCACCCATAGAAAGGCCTCATTTCTTCTGCCCAGAAGTTACTTACAATATAGTCCTGGCATGCCAAAGAGCAAAGATTCATATAATATCTAAAAACTTGCAAATAATTCTTCTGAACAGATGAAATCAAATAGTTATGTAACATAATTCTAGTTCCATGATAGATGCCATAGCTAGACTATTTTTTCAAGTGGGTGAAAAAAAAAGTATTGAGTTATTTCCATCCAAAGAGTTAAATTTCACATGTAAATGCACTGTCACTGATCCATGAGCACTGATAGTGCAAAGGAGTTGGTAGGTACAAACTAAAGACTATAGAATACATATAAGAAGTAGTCATATAGCTCCCAATGACATCATGCATACTCCACATGTTTGACATTAAGGGGGTGGTTGTTATAGAAACCAAGTCCCATAGATTCATTAACGTTTAATAGGCAGAACTCACTTTCATTCATTAAGAAGTAGAATTATTTGATTTCGTATTCTGTGAAAAGATATTTCAGAATGAAATGCCAACCTAATTTTCACAACAACTGCAAAAACTTCCCATATACAAAGTGAAAAACATGACTCTGGAATACGAATCCTTAATTTTTAGAAAGCAAAATATAACATACCAAATCAGCAATGCAACGTTTTGCAGTATATGGCTACACTAACTTACCTTCAATCTTGTTCTGTAGGAGAGGCAGTCAAGTTAATTTAAAGAATAAAAACAGGCCATTTATTATAACAACACTTACATGAGGGTTTCAGTCCTGAAATCCCTACTCATGGGATGCAAAAGGAAACAGTGATTTCAATGGAAATATTTATGAGAGTAAGGAATACTCTTCTAGGTGGGGAGGGTGCAGGTCAGGCCAGACTATCAGAATTTTCTTTTAGCCTCTGTTCCTATGAGTATTTATACATGTAAACATAAAGATTCAGGATGCATTGCACAAGTGAATAGATGTCATAAAGACAGTGGTAACAGAGATCAGAGATTTGTGAAAGATAAGGGGGTAAAAGTTTTTCGTAAGTTCCATTTTCAGAAGTGATTTAAAGTCATTTTTTACACGGGTGTTTAGAGGTCTAAAGATGCAGATGGAATTTTCCAAAGTAACTAACGGGCAATAAACATCAACTTTGGGCACTTAG
>JAGPOW010000229.1:31842507-31859102 GCA_030014935.1 Caiman crocodilus
TAGCTTTGAAAATGTAGTCATTCAGCATTCACTGAAAGTTGATGGTATGCAAGCTCCTATACCACTTCAGATTTTTTCCCCTAAATATTGTGAGTAATACTAAATAGTGTTACTCATGCTGTCCATTGCCTTTTACCTAATTACAGAATTCTTAGTAACAGGAATTTGCTTCGGGAAGTAACATCACTCTTCCCAGCTTTTTAGTTATAAAAATACACTAGGATGGACTATTTGTTCAAGCTAAAAAACATTACACTTATGTGTGTGGGCCCCATACCATACATACACCACAGAAAGACAAATTCTTTTTCTATTTTTAACTCAGTTCTGATTAGTTGAAATGGCATCACATGATCTAAAATCGTTTTTCACTAGTCAATTCACAAAAAAGAAGGTAACAGATCACTGAACATGCTCAGATGCACCCTGATTACATGATATCAGATGGCTGGTGCATCACATGAAAAAAAAATGAATTTGCTTGTATTTTTAGGGAAAGTATCATAGAGTCTGTTCCTGAAGAAGCAAAACGTGTATGCAATGTTTTCCCTAATCCCGTCATCATCATCAACAAAAAGAGATGCTGAGCACCCGTTGACTTCAGGTGCTCAACACTTGTCAGAATCAGAAATGTTACTATTTGACTTCTCAGCTAAGTAAGGTTTCATAACTTTTAGCCTTTGAAATCAGCCATGACTCTTAAGTTGTCTGCCTCTGATTTAAAGAAAACCAAGTACCTTGGAGATGGCTAATGGTTCCCCATGCTCCAGTCCGCCTTTCAGAGTGAATCCCCACGGAGTTCCTCCTTGAAGCAGCACCTCCAGATAAATATATTCCCCTTTATGGGTTATGCTGGTTTCTGAAGAGGATATGCTGGTGTCAGTTTGTCTAATATCCTCATCTTTATCATCACATATTTGTGCAAATGCAAAATCTAATGAGGCAGTCAGAGGAAAATGAAGTTGCAAGTTGAACTTCCTCCAAGTCTTCTATGAATCATCCTTAATGACATGAAAACAAGAGGTGTTAGGGATACTGAGTTGGCAAGCCTTCCTCTAAACTGGAGTCCCAGTGACTGGGTCGAAAAGTCTTCACCATGTCAACATGCTGCTTCTCCTTCAGCACGTTGGATTCCTCGCCGGTGCTTCAGTGTGGTGCGTTTTCCACAGAAAAATATTCCTTGTTATGAGACGACTGCTAAAAAATGCCTGCCCTGAATATTTCCAACTTGGGGTTTTAAATAAATGGATCGAAAGAACAAAAATAGGTATAGGTTTAAAATCCGTGGCCAGCAAATTGCGAAATTCAACCAAATGCTTCATTTGTGATTGATTATCAGTCTTTTCTTCCTTTTTCTGGGTGATTTACCATTACAATGGCCTTTTTGCCTCAGTCCATTGCACTAAAAGAATGAAAGCGGTCTTCTGTCTCTCCTGCTCTCATTTTGTCCCTTTTGCTTCACAATTTTCTGACTTGTTAAAAAAAAAAAAAACCTTGGGGGAGGGAAAGCCCAGATTTAAACCTACTTTCCTGTAGGTTCAGAATGTGAAATTACTTCACGTTTTGAATTAAAAACCAAGTCTGCAGGGAAAACAGGAAAAATAAATTAAATTAATCCTCAGGGGGAAAAATGTTAGCAGAGTTCTTTTCATTTTGTGCTTTCACTGTTGTTCTGAGAGATTTGCAGCACTGCTGCTAGGAGAGAGAGAGAGGGAGAGAGACGGATTAAGGCAAGAGGAGGCAATAATTGCCTTTTTCTGCACAGCAAGCATGGAGCTGTACAATGCAGAGTGCAGGACCTGGGGCTCCCACTCTTATAAAAAGCCCTGAAACCACAACTTTATTTTGTGCATTCCTAGTATAGCGACAATGAAACCAACCAAGTGTTGAAAATACAATGAAAGGGCCACAAGTTAGCCTATTATAATAGTAATCCCGTACATCTATAAATAATGCCCTTCCTCCAGAAGATCCCACCAATTTTACTGTAAATATTTTTACCTATATACATTCATTAAAATTAAAAGTCAACGTTTATCAACAACTACTACAGAGTGGTACCTGAAGTCTTTACAATCCCTCTATGCCTGGGGTAAGAAATAATTGCAGGAGGTGTGCTGTAACTCTTGATTCTGTTGACTTCAAAAACTTAATAGTGAATACATGAATGTGTATGTATAGGTGCCTACATACATATACACTTGACTGAGTGGTTAAATGTATGGTAATTTTCATCTTGGGGCACTTAATTTGAGAGACTCATAAACATTTTCTCTTTCTGAGAATAGAACAGGAACCTTGCAGCTCACCTCAGCTCAGAGGCAACACATGGGGGGCTCAGGAGGGCACATGCACCCCCTGAGACTGGCCACTGCCAAACTCACCACTGGCTTTTGTGGGCAGTCACTCCCCACCCCGCTTGCTGCCGCTGACACCACCAGTAGTAGTGGCTGCAGACGGTCCCCACTCGCCGCTCCCACTATGGTGCCCCCCAGTCCCAGGAGGCACCAGTCATTCATGCCTCAGCTCTCTATCAGAATTGCAGGGAAGAGGGGACAACTGTCACCATCACTTCCTGCTAAAGCAGTTAATATTCTTTTAGCAATATTAACAAGGGTGGACTCGCTCTAAATATGGAACATGAATTTCTCTATTTACTCTTTCAGCGACTGCCATATCCGGTGCCCCTGGCTTTTATGTAAAGACTGTTTCTCCCAGCTGTCATCTTGGCAAACTTTGACTGACTCTTAAAGGCCAGCCATGGCAGACCTGCCAACTCCATGGGTTTTGCCTCTAGAGTATAGGATTTCAACAGAGACTCTCTTCCTACTGGCTGCCTTTCCCCATTTCCCCATCTACATGATAACCAATTGACTCCGTCATTGTAATGCTCAGTTGTTAGACATGAGAGCTGGCCGGAAGCTGCTCCCTCCCTCTTTGGCTGATAAACAGGGAGCTGGGTTTTCCATTTCCCATGGAAAAATGGAGAAAAATACAGATTTTCCTCTTTACCAGAGGAAAATAGAGATTTTTTATTTTAATAGAGAAACGCACGGATTTTGCACTTTTGCAAAGAACTCTCTGCAGCCTGGCAGGGTGCTAGCTTGTGAGGGGCTGGGGCGATGAGGAGCAGGGTGTGGGGAGGTGGCACCATGTGCAGCCTGGAGAGCAGGGCAGAGCAGGACCGAATGGGAAGCTCCTTGCCACTCTGAGCTGCACACTGCCCTGATGAAGCATCCCCTGCTTGCCCAGCAGCAGCAGGGACAGTGGTGTAGAGTTGTCCACCTCGCTGCTGTGGGACATGAAAGGGATGCTTCGCCAGGGCAGCGTGGAGCTCACAACAGCAAGGAGCTTCCTGCATGGCTCTGCTCTGTCCTGCCACGGCAGGTTACACCTACTAGGTTGTGGAGGGCCGGGGGCAGGGAGTGCAGCAGGACAGGGAGCCCGTGCCTGCAGTGAGCAGCCTGCACCTGCCTCCATCCCTACCCCATCTCATGCACAGATCTGGGGGGCACGGGTTCCCGTCCCCTCCCCCCAGGAGTGTGCATAGTGGTGGGGAGCCAGCCCTACTCCCCACCCAAGCCCACAGCAAGCAGGCAGGAGGCAGCCCAGGGCGGGAGCAAAGTTGGGGACCAGTCTTGGTGCTCCACTCTACTGCTGCGGGAGGCAGGAGGCTGTGGACCCAGGTCCCTGGCCCCTTAGGTCTGGTAACTAGGGGCTCCCTCTGGCAGGGCTGGAAGGGCAGGGGGCCGTGTGTTAGGGGTGAGTGGTACTAGCAGGGCCAAGGGGTTGTGCAAGGGAGAATAAGAGGAACCAGCAGAGCCGTGGGGTGGGGTGGGGTGGGGTGGGGAGTGAGGGGCACCAGTAGGGCCAGTGGGGCTGTTGTGGGAGTGAGAGGCACCAGCAGGGCTGGGAGGCCATGGCTTGGGAGTGAAGGGCCTGGACAATTGTAAATGTACCAAGAAAACATTGGCCTCAACTGATACCTACATTTATAGTGGCCTTTCATTTTAATCATGGATTTTGAGTTTTTAACCAGAGAATTTGTGATTCTTTTCTCAAGGAAAAACAGGATCATTTATTATAAACAAGGGGAAGTTCCTCCCATTAACAACCCAATCGTTACCAGGAGGCCGAGGGTCTGACCCATAAGAGCTAGGCCAGACGTTGTGGTTCCAAAAAAATCTCACCATCCAACCTAAAATGGCTTTTCCTATGTTTCCTCAATCTGTCCATTTAAACTTTAAACTAGGTTCACCGGGGGATGGATACCAAAACACTGAGATAAGTGGGGAAGTGCGTAATCTGAACAAAGCACGAGCAGGAGGGGGCAACAGGGGAGGCCTTCTCGTTCTTCCCGAGAAAGTAGGACAACTGGCTAGCTACCGTAGGTGTCTGTACATGAATGCACAGAGCGTTGGAAACAAGCAGAAAGGATTGAAAGCTCTCACACAGTCACAGAACTATGATGTGACTGGAATATAAAAGACTTGGTGGGATAGCACTGTCATGGATGGGTACAAACTGTTCAGGAAGGACAGGCAGGGAGAAGAGGAGGAGGAGTTGCACTGTATTGCAAAAGATCTGTATGAGTGCTCAGAGCTCCAGTATAAAACTAAAGGTGGGCCTGTTGAAAGTCTCTGGGTTAGGGTCAGAGGGGAGAGCAACAAAGGGGAGTCATGGTGGGTGTCTGCTGTTCATCACCAGACCAGGAGGATGAAGTTGATGAGGCTTTCTTCAAACAGCCAGCAGTGGTGAAAGAATAGGTTAGGGATGATTTAGAAAAGTGTTACCTAGATTATCCTAGGCTGCTCTCAGCAGGCAGCTGGGACGCTGCAAGCCCTGCTGTAAGCAGTCCAGGCTCTGTCACTGGCAGCAGCTCCCTAGAGCCGGGGTAGCTGCTGGCAGCCACAGAGCCTGGGCTGTGGGTCAGGGGCTTTGGGTGGGGGGCAAGGGGTAACCTTGTGGATGTAACTGAGGCAGCTGAGTAGTTATACCAGGGGGGAGGAAGAGCCACAGCAAAGAGACAAGGTCTTATTATAGATGCCCTCAGCTTCCTCCTGAACCTTGTGGGGCTGCCAAGGCAAGGTGTGCCTCTCATAGGCTTTACCGCAGGGACTCAAACCCAAACCCTTCTCCTCAGATCCATGCCAACAGAATTGCTTCTCCATTTAATGTGGAACACCTGTGTGACTGCTTTCTGTTATCACATTTTAATTTGAACGTGTGACATGTATGTTAGTTTAAAGGGTGTGCAAGGTGCCACTCTGGTGTTGGGCTGCCTCTGCACCCTTTGAACATGTCTGCACGGAAGCCTGAGATTGGGAAGTGGTCCCAGATCTCTGGTATGTAGCCCGGTTTTAAGAGCAGCCTTTGATGAAGATGGGGATCAGGGAACTAGTCCCCAATGTTGTGCTTCCCACAGAGCTCTTTGAAGGCCTCAGGTATAGGAAACCTGGGATCCAGCCCCTGGGCTCCCCATGCTAGCAGACATGAAGTTAGAACTGATTCATTAAGAGAGTCACAGTGAGCAAGAAAGGGTGAGAGGTAGCGAGTGTCAAAGGGAGCTAGATAGTCAGGAAGAGCGAGAGAGAGATGGAGGGGAGTGAAAGAGTCCCAGTGAGCGAGGGAGTTACAGTGAGCAAGAGTGAGAGGGGAAGAAATGGGGGTGAATGAGAGAGTCACAGTCAAAGAGAGATAGAGAGAGGGTGAGAGAGAGATAGTCACAGCAAGCTACAGAATCACGGCAAGCCAGAGAGAGAAAGGGCAAGTGAGAGTCATTGCGAGAGAGAAAGGGCAAGCAAGAGTTACAGATGAATTGCAGCAGGGGATGCATGTAAACCAGTGATACACCACTAATCCCCTCCCTCCTCACTCCCAAACCCACCCCCACAGGGGGCCTCATGCTCACCCCACCTTAACCCCTCCCTGCCAAGCTGCAGACACCCCAAAACCACGTGAACTCCCCCATCCCATGTGAATTCCTTCCCCACTCCTCCCATGCCCCTTATACCTCCTTAAACGGCCCCCAAAAGGCCCCCTCTCCCCAAGCAAGAGATCCCCATGATAGCCCGCAGTTATCACAACCCCACCTCACCCAAGCCCAAACCCACACGGCGGGGGAAGGGATCCTTCCAGCTTCGACCACCTGGCCAAATAGGCACTCTGCCACTTGCGTCCCCTTAGGCTCCAGTCTCCAGCAAGCAGCCCATGGCAGAGACCCCCCACGCCAAGCCATGTACATCCCCTCTCACTTCCCCAAACCATGTGAACTCCCATGAAAAAAAAAATGACAAAAAAGATCTTTAATGTCCAAACCAGTTATAGTAGTACTGATAGTAGAAGGTGGTCATACATCAACAAATGAAACTGTAGTTTGAGAAAGTAAGTCTATAATTAAACATATTAATAAAAACGAAATAAAAATACACCGAAAAGAAAGGAATCCCATATATAAATGGTTACTTGAAATATAAATATATATATATATATATATATATATGTATATTAAATATACGTTTTTATGGGGTGAGGAGCGGGTCCACTCCTCCACATCACTGGTGGTGATTGTGGCTGGTGTGGGGGGAGGATGTACACCACCTTGGTGGCGGTGATGGTGGTGGTGTACGCACCACCAGGACCACGGGGTAATATAGGGGTAGGCAATGTTTTTTGGCCAGAGTGCTGAAAAACACCACAATGCCTACCTCCGAAGGTGCCAGAGTGCCGGCATGGCAGAAAAACAAAATGAGGGCAAGGGGTACATGACAGGATGCCCTGCTTGTGCCCCTTGCCCCCCCACCCAAAGCCCCTGACCCACAGCCCAGGCTCTGTGGCTGCCAGCAGCTACCCCGGCTCTGGGGAGCTGCTGCCAGTGACAGAGCCTGGACTGCTTACAGCAGGGCTTGCAGCGTCCCAGCTGCCTGCTGGGAGCAGCCTAGGATCCCAGCTGGCAGCAGTTCCCCAGAGCCAGGGCGGCTGCAGCCGGGAGGATCCTAACAGCTGTGCTGGGCTCCGGCACCATTTCTGCACCGATGTGTGCAGGCCGGTCCTTGGAGCGGGGGTGAGGGAGGGGCCTGAGGCAGCACAGCCCTGGTCTCTCCCCCACTCCCGGCACGGAGGTGATGAGCCTGACGCAGCTGTCTGGAGCCAGCTCGGGCTCTGGGCAGCTGCAGCAGGCAGAGTGCAAACAGCTCCACCAGGCTGCACAGCTCCGGCATCAACTCCGTGCTGGCTGAGACTGCGTGTGCACCTCAGGGCAGACAGCAAGGCGGTGCAGCTCACCCCAAGGTGCTCGTGCTTGCTGCAGCTGCTCAGAGCCTGGGCTGGCTACAAACAGCGCTTCAGACAGCTTAGGAGGATTATTCACAGGGCGGCTAGGCTACCAGGTGTCAGGCACTGAGTTGTGTGTGCCACAAGCCCCCACCCCACCACAACTGCCAGCCTGCCAACAGAAACTCCCTTCCCCAAACTGGGCAGCTGCTCCCTCCCCTCCTCCCATGCCTAGCTGCAGTCGCCAGTGGCTCCGGCTACTCAGGTCACTGCAGAAAGCCATGGTTCCCTGCAGGGAGCCCCCCACCTAATCATCTGTCCCTGGGCCCCCACCCTCACCAAAACCTCCTCCCTGCCATTACAGGCAAAAAATGTACTGAAGACACAGACATTTTCTGGTGTTCATAGACAAGAATTTTATTTTTATGGGAAGATCCAGTCAGTGCTAGTTGTTGGCAGCGTCCATAATACGAGCAGCCAGGCAATCCTACACAAGGGCTACCCAACCAGCATCTCCATCCTGGTATTGTCGGATGCTGTGCACTGCCTGCCCACATCTGTTTAGCATTTGCCTCCCACAACTCACTGAAGACCTCCCTCCTGGTTTCACAAATATTGTGGAGCATGCAGGCTGCCACTATAAAGGCCATTATGTTTTCTGACTCCAACTCAATGAAGTTCAGCACCCTCCACCATGCTTTGAGGTAGCCAAAGGCATATTCAACAGCCATATGCTGAGATGGTAGTTGAAAGCCATCTTCTGCAGGTCAGTAAAGTGCCCTCCATAAGGCTTCATGTGCTGGGCTTGAGGGGGTAAGCAGCATTGGATATTATAAGCAGGGGGGTGGCAACACCACGAATCACTGTGTCGAGGACTTGGGATGCATACTGTCCATTTTCCATCAAGCCAGGCAGTGGAGAGTTTCTCAACGCCCATACATCATGCACGCTGTCTGCCCATTCTGTATATATGTTCATGAAGCAGACCCAATGATCCACCGCAGCTTGCAGGATCCCTGAGGCAAATCCCTTTCTCTTCATGAATGACCCACTGTCCCGTTCCCCACTCCCCCCCCCAGAGGATTGCACAGGGATGTGTGTGCTGCCTAAAGCCTCCCAGACAATTAGGGGACCCCATGGCATTGAAGCCATCAATAACTTCCTGGGGGTTACTGAAACAAATAAAGTTGTTCACTGCAATATCCTGCAGCAGTCGACATACCTCACATGTCACCAGCCTGGCCATGCAGGGAGCCACGCTGAACTGGGTTGCGATGTACTGGAGGCTGGCAGGGTTGGCCAGTTTCATGATGGCCATAGTCACCCTCTTGTCCAGCACGATGGCCCAATACATGACAGTGTCCTGCCTCAGTTTTTCGCCCCAGCATCTAGAAGATGTGACTAAATGTCTTCCTGATCATTTGGAACATTTCAAGCCACTGCTGACCTTTCCAAGTGGCCAGAAGGATTCACTCCTAGCAGCCAGAGCAGCTCCCGTGGGCCCAGACCCTGTGGTTGCTGCTCCTGAGGGTGATTCACAGAGCCCTGTCAGCCTCCACTTCTGTGCCTGCCTCTTGGCTATTCCACTCCACTGTGTATCTATCAAAGTATCTTTCTTTGTGAGGCATGTCTACTTACCAGTATCTCATCACAAGCATTTACGAGCAGCAACATAGCATACGATGCCATCATCAGCTGTGCCTCTTTTTTATGCAGTAAGTCCAAGGCCAGCAACAGGATGCTTAACAACAGTTCCTCTTCCTCCTCACTCATTTTGTCATGATTCTCCATGTCCATGCCTTCATGCATTTCATGTGGAATCTCCATTTGGTCCTCCTCGCTCATCCCATTTGGATTCCATGAAGCCAGGCTGATTGCATGTGTGCAGCAGGGCTGCTTTTCAGCATGTAACACCACCAAGGTTCATGGAGGGAGGTGTGGGGAGGGGTCTAAATAGTAATGGGAGCTGAATACAACCAATTAGCATTGCCATGACCTCCTACTTGCACGTCCATGATTACCCCAGTCAGGTGTCTGTGTGCCGGGCATTGGCACACCACAGTCTTTGCCCTTTACCATGGTGGGTGGGTGTGGGGAGTGTATTGTACCACCCATCCACTTTGAACTCAAATGTGGGGTTTAAGATGACCCCTGGAATCATGCACCCTGGGTGTATGATACTGACTTTTAGTGGATCAATGAATAGGCACAACTGAGAAATATCTACCCAGAAAAGAGTAGATACTTCTCAGGGGTGCCTACTCACTCTTGGGTTATTGCCCTTTGAAGGAAGCATCTCCCCAGAAAACAGCCCTGCCCTGCAGGAACCCTGTTTTGAAAGAAGCATCTCCCCGGAAAATAGCCTTGCCCTGCAAGAACCCCAGTTTGAAACAAATGTCTCCGCAGAAAAGAGCCCAGGCCTGCAAGAACCCCAGTTTGAAAACAATACCTCCCCAGAATAAAAAACAAACTTGTTCTGCAAGAACCCATGTTTGGAAGCAACATCTCCCCAGAAAACAGCCTCCTCCCAAACTAGCCAAGGACTGAAACAGGGGGGTGTAATGGGCAGTGCTATGTTTCAAGAGCTACCATTAACACCTCAAGAACTAAGACAGGCATCAAGGCACCACAACCATCAAGACCTCTCCCAACAAATGTCCCTCCATACTTGTCCCCCCCACCTGATTTTGGAATGAGGCTTCATTAGCAGACATGCTGCATCTGTAATACTGGATGAGCATTGCAGCCTCCTGCACCCCTCTCTCCTCCCCTAACCTGTTAGAACAAGTTGTGTGCCCCCACCCCTCCCAGATATAATTCCCTTGACTCAGTGGCATAGCAAGGCTAGGAGCTGTTTGGCCTGTACGGAGAGCAGCCAGGCACAGACACTTGGGTGTGATCATCATTGGGACATTATGGGACATTACTGAACTATCCAAATGGACAATGGAGGCCTATTTGGGCCAAACTAAGCCTTTCACCATTGTTTTTTTCACAAATGGTGCTTGATCAGATTGCCGTGACTGCCGGTTCTGAGATACAGTTGATACCGTCACAGTTATGAGTACATGGGATTTTCAAAAAGTTTCATTCAAGACATGTCTACTTGACAGCCTGCCAAGTTTACCAGAAATCTTTTGTGACTTTGTTGTCATGATACCTTGGTCTTTTCATCTTCTTGGGCACTAGCAGCGTTCCCAATGTCTCAGAAAACCAATTCCAGCAGTAGGACTTTTGATTACCTCATTCATCAAGGTTATCAGAGAGTACCAAACCAAAACCAGGAGAGAGTGGAACCCCAAACAGAGCAGACTAATAGCACCTGGTAGCGCCCTCTGCATTTTGAGATATGACCTGATCAGCAGGATTTTAATGCCCTGCCCAAATCACACTCTCACCCCTGCCCATCTCACCCTACATAAGACCGCCCCCAAAATCACAAACATAAACATGACAGCTAGGTAACATACCTTATATGGAGGTCCCAGGTTTCTCCTCCTGGTGCTCACACAGGATGTGTCACTGCATGCACCACCACGCTCCAAACTCAAATTGCTGACAGCAGCACCTGTGGCTAGTGTGGTGAGAGAGCTGCTGCCATTAGTAGAACTGCCCGGTGGAGAGGATGCTCTGGTGCTAGTGATTGTAGATGTCCATCACTCCAACATGTCCACAAGTCAACACATGTATTGACTATGTGACTGACTGGTGTCCCCAGGAGCTGTGCCCTGATGACATCCCTATAGAATTTGGCACAAAGCAACTTCACTTTGGCACAGCACTGCTCTGGTGTTTTGCTATGGCCATGATCTGCCATTCTGCTGGAGACATTGCAGTATATGTGCCAGTTCGCTTTCAGGCTGATCACAAATTGGCAGAGCACCTCTAGTTGGGCCAGTACATGCACGAGGCTCTTAACTACTTGGATGCTCCATGCTACTCTTGTCGTCTTTGCCACTATCTGCTTGGTCTTCTGACTCTCCTTAGCCATCTCTGCTCTGCAGGCATACCCCCAAGTGTGCTGGGGCATCAATTTATAGAGTTCTGAGTGACCTATCATTGGAAAGGTCACTCCCAGCAAAGCAGTACCTTTTGCATGGATAAATAGCAAAATTTGGTGCCAAACACAGCTGCTGATTTTGGAGCACATATGCTTGCTCTGTGCAAACCCTGAGTATATAGGCTTGTCAATGGTTTGCTGGGAATATTTTGCTGGCCAGCCTTGGTGGTCTGCACCCCTCAGCAGGGCCATCCCTAGTCGGGGCATATCGGTGTGACCGCCCTGGGCCCCACACTTTGGGGGGCCCTGCAGAGCTGGGTGGAGCAGCCATGGCAAGTTTGCACCACCACTGCCACCAGCTTCATGTCCAGGCACCCCTAAGATCACAGACCATTGCAGATGGTGTCTTGCTGGGTGCCGTATACTCTCAGGAGTCCAGGGTACAGAAAAGCGGCATCTCCAGATGAGGAATTTGAGAAGCCATCTCACCTCCTGGCTTCAGAGCTAGAACTCCAGAAATACAAGCTGGAGCCGGAAGCCCAGGAGGCCTGGCACAGGTACAAGCTGGAGTTGCGCAGGATGGAGCTGGCGGAGAAGGTGGCACAGCATGAGGCTGAAGAATGTCAATGCAAGCACAAGGCTAGAGAGGCCCAGCTCGAGCATAAGCATGGGCTTGAACTAATCCAGAGGTGGCAAGACACTGAAGTCCCAACTGATCCACCCCAGCAGGTGCCAGCTGGACCTCCAGAATGAACACCCCAACCTTCACCTCATACAAAGAAGGGGATGATCCAGAGGTGTTTCTGGGTAATTTTGAAAACCAAGCACATCGATGGAACTTGGAAGAAGGGTACATGAGATGTATTGCTGGGCTGGTAATTGGCAACATGACTGTTATCCTGAACAGCCTACCCCCAAGTCAGTGAATGACTATGATGCCTTTAAAGAGGCAGTGTTTGAAAAGTTAGATTGGGGCTAGATTATTTCCAGAAAAAGTTCCTTAATAATATCCCGTGGCCAGGACAATCCTCAAACAAGTTTGCAGCTCAGTTGGAGGATTTATATAAAAAATGAAAGAAGGGAGCCAAAGTTAACACCATGAAGGAGGTGGGCACACTCATGGTGCTGGATCAATTCTATTCCAGTTGCCCCAGAGAAATTTAACACCTAGTCAAGGACAGAAACCCCAAAACCCCCAAGGAAGCTGCTAACATTGCTGAGCAGTTGTTGATAAATCGACAGGAGCTGAACAGATGGCCTCCCCACTTTGGGAAGGAACAGAAGGGGTTCCAAAAAGGGGTGAGAGAAGGGCCAGGCCTCAAATGGGAAGGTGAGCCTCCCCCTACAGAGTGCAGGGTGACCCCAAATTCAGTCAAACTTTTCTTCTTTTCTTTGGAAAAGAAGGGTTGCTTTAATTGCGGGGAGTCTGGCCACTTCGAGTCCAACTGCCCGAAGCAAAGCAACCCCAATAAGCCTGTCAGCCATGTAACAGCTGTAAGCAGTGAGGAGGGAGGCCCAAGCCACTCCGAGGGGAGCACCTGCTGCTACAGGATTACAAACCCAGAGGAGATGATGGCCACCCACTGGACTGAGATAACAGTAAGAGGGAGAACCCTTATTGGGGAAATGGACACGGGAGCCAGTGTGTCATTAATTAATGGCAACCTCATGTCGCCCTTGGATATAGTCCAGAGACGGACCCTTACCATAAAAGGGGTGGGGTCCCAGGCATTCAAAGTACTGGTAGCCCATCTCCCCATTGAGTGGAAAGGCTGAGGGTTGTACCTGGAAATAGGGGTGTTGAAACAGGCTTCTGTCCCCATATCAGAGGGGAGGGATATTATGGAGCTTGAGCATCTGAAAGGAGCTTGGGGATGCTTCATAAAACCCTACAGCATGAATGTGGTGACTCCGCAACAGAGCAGGAAGGTGAAGGTGGGAGGTGGGGAAACCTCCCAGGGCCTGGTAACCCCATTGACTGTGGAGGCAGAAGGGGAGAAGGGAGAGACTCCTCCTGGTTGCAACCATCAGCCAGTCACTAGTGACCTCGAGGTTGGATTAAGGGACAGCCCCGAGGAGGAGCCTAGTCAGTTAGTGGTGGAGGAAACTGAGACCTTTGGGCAGAAGCTAGAGAACGCCCCCTCTCCCCCCAGGGGAAGGTGCACTCCTTACAGGCAATCCCCACGGATTGCCTAGCTGAGCAGGAGCTCAAGCAGGAGACTTTAGTGGAGACCAAGCTTGGAGGAACTCCGGCAGATGGCCCAGGAGTTCACCCCAGATAAGAGGGTGACAAATGGTCTGGGATAAGGGACCCCTCTATTGGTTATGGGAGCCTAGGAACCATGCCAAGTCCTGGGAGCCCTGTTACCAGCTCGTGGTACCTCTTACGTTCAGGAAGAGATTGTTTTCTATAGCTCGTGATTTATCTTGCACTATGGGCAGGGACAGACTTTCCAGCAGCTGCAGGCAAATTTTTATTGGCCCAGGCTAGCCCAGAATGTGATGGACTGTCGCAGTTCCTGCGAGACTTGCGAGCAAACGGGCAAGAGGGGGACAAGAGAAAGGCTCCCCTGCAGCCCCTCCCTATCATTGATCAAGCTTTCCAAAGAGTGAGAATAGACATTGTGGGCCCTCTAAGACATAAGACTTGTAGAGGGAAGCAATACATCCTGACTTTTGTGTATTTCAAGACACGGTACCCGGAGGCAGTTGCCTTGGCATCCACAGAGGCACCTGTGCTGTAGTTGCTGAGGCCCTAACCAAGATCTTCTCTCAGCTAGGTTTCCCCTCTGAGATCCTGACTGATGGGGTGGGAACTTCCTGGCTGAGGTAATGAAGTGCCTGTGGGGGTGCTGTGGGGTTAAATACCCCAAGACCACTGCCTATGACCCTCAGACAAAGGGGCTAGTAAAGAGGTTCAATGGGACCTTGAAAGGTATACTGAAGGCCCATGTGGACTCTAACCCCAATGACTGCGATGAGAAACTTCCACATTTACTCTTTGCCTACCGAGAGGTACCCCAGGAGTCCACCGGGTTCTCCCCATTCGAGTTCATGCTCAGAAGGCAAGTTAGGGGTCCTCTCAATTTGGTGTAAGAGGAGTGGGAAGGGAAAATCTTTTCCACTAAAACATCCATGGTAAAGTGTGTACTGAGCTTTCATAAAAAGCTGATATGATGAAGGTGGCACAAGACTCCCTGGCCTGGGCCCAGGAGAAACAGTGTATCTGGTATGATAAACAGTCTCGCTTGCACACTTTTGAATGAGAAGATAAGGTCATGGTTTTCCTACCACTAAAGATAGACAAGCTGCAAACAGCTTGGGAGGGTCCAAATATCATCCTGGATAGGCTGAATGACGTGACTTATGTGGTGGCAAAGAATGGGTCAGACAAAAGGCCCAAGGTGGTACACATAAGCATGCTTAAACCCTACTTTACCATGAAGTGATGTGGTATTTTGGTCTTCTTCATTCAAAGGGTCACCTGAGGACCCAGAGGAGCCAGTCATGTGTGCTGATTGGGAAGGAGAGGCAGAAATAGAGGTGCTCCACCTACCAGATCATCTGCCCTCCTAGGACATGGACAAGCCGTGTGCAGCTCTCAAGGAATTTTGAGATAGTATTCTAAAACAAACCAGGTAAAACAAACCCGGCGGTACACACTATAGACATGGGCAGCCATCGCTGTATCCAATCTAGGCCCTACACAGGCAATGCAAAAGTGATGCAAAAAATAAAACGTAAACTCACTGAAATGCTGGAGCTGGGGGTAATGCGGCCTTTGATTAGTCCCTGGGCCACTCCTGTGACACTCATCGGGAAGCAGGATGAGACCATCAGGTTCTGTGTAGGCTACAGGAAGCTGAATGCTATTACCACCCCCAACGCTTACCCCAGGCCCAGGACGGACTCTTTGCTTGATATCCTGGGCCCAGCCAAGTTAATGTCTACTCTCAATCTGTCCAACAGGTTCTGGCAGATGGCACTGGATCTGGACATCATAGCCAAGTCTGCTTTTACCACACCTTTGGGACTGTATGAGTTTATTGTTTTACCTTTCCATATGCACAACTCTCCCACACCTTGTCAGAGACTAATAACCTGCTACAAGGATGTGAGCAGTTTGCAGTGGCTTGCATTGATGACATCGCCATCTTCAGTCAGACCTTTGAATTGTACCTGATTCATCTGACCACAGTGTTAGGTAAGATCAAGCAAGCTGGTCTTACAATGAAAGCCAAGAAGTGCCAGCTGGCATTATCCAAAGTGGTGTATTAAGAACACCGTGTAGGTGGAGGCACGATTTCCCCCATATGGAATAAGATTGAGGCCATTACAGACTAGCCAACCCCACAAACTAAGAAGCAGGTCAGCAGCTTCCTTGGTCTGGCCAGATATTACAGAGGGTTTGTCCCTGGTGTTGGAGCAATTGCAGCTCCCCTGCACAAGCTGAAAAGGAAGGGCAACCCCAAATCAATGGTCTAGCAGCAGGAAGTCAAGAGGCCTTTGATACGTTAAAAATAGCCTATTCTGAAGGCACTGGACTATGATAAGCCCCTCTGCGTGGCCACTGATGCCTCACAGACACAGGAGCTGTAGTCCTGCAGGAGCATGAAAGGACACAACATCCCATGGCTTACTTGAGCTGGAAATCAATTTCCAGGGAGCAGAACCTGTCATCTATTCAGGAGTGTTTAGCAATCGTCTGGTTGCTGAACAAGCTGAGGGGCACAGAAATTCATGGTCCTCTCCAACGCTGCCCCCCTTTAATGGCTGCAGACAATGGCCAAGCTTCAATGATGGGCCTGGCAGCTTCAGTTCAGCTTCACCGTTGAACACATCAAGGGAAGCCAGAACGTGGTAGTGGATTCTCTGTCATGAAAGGACTCTAGGTAATGGGTCCAGTGGACTCAGGCCTACCCAGAACACGCTGGTGCAGGGACACCTCAGCACGCCTTAATGCTCTATATGGATAGTTGTACATGGTGCGATTTCTCTCTGCGTATGAAAGAGAACCCTTCCAGACAAAGCACGCCTGGGCCCAAAGCTTTGTGAAGCTATGTGCCCAGGCTTTTGGTGGGGGTGAGGGGGGAGGGTGCGGAGGATTTCCATCCCAGGCTCTCCCCTGTCTCTTCTGTGACAGCCAGAGCCAGAGGGTTTAATAAGCAATGATGTATGCTTCTTGGAGGCATTTGGTATTCTGCCTAAATAGATAATATTAGTCAATATTAGCTTGTAAGTTTGCAAATGACTTGTCTGTCATAAGTTTAACCAAACTGATGAATTAACTGTTCATGGAACTGACTGGGCCCCAGAGACAAAG
>JAGPOW010000229.1:31859202-31873416 GCA_030014935.1 Caiman crocodilus
GCCACCTACTTGTTTTCCTTTCCATACCAGCCGGTGGATGGGGGTGTCATCTGCCTGCCAGCTTCTTACTTGGCTAGGCTAAGATGGCCACCCTCAAGAGCCACAGGAACCAGCTTACTGGGGCTGACTCAGATGATGCCCTGTGGCTCTTCCAGTTTTTGGTACAGGCACGCCTGTCACTGGAGTTTGAGCACATTGTCCTCCAGCAGATGGTGCCTGCCTTCCAGGCATGTTAGACAATTCAGGGGGTGCTCTGGCATGTCGAGGGCGCCCTTTTAGTCCTTGAGCTGTGATACTGCTTGCCCCTTCCTGGGGTACCAGCAGGGGTCTGAGTGGGCTGATGTTGTGCTGGATATTTTTGCTTTTTAAACTGTGAGGGCAGGCCTTGCCGGCCAAAGCCCCAGGCTCTATCTGTTGTATCAAGGCCTCTATGTGGACCGCTGACAGCGCAGATGGCAGCTGTGGGCAGTCTCTGATTACCACTTGCCCCCTTGCCACTGACACCACCATGGCCACCTGTGTGCGGTCCCTGCTCCAGCCACCCTCATTGCTGATGTCACTGCAGCTGCCTGTGGGCAGTCCCCACTCGCTGCCACCACCACTGCCTGTGGGTGGTTGCTGTGCCCCCACAACCTCCAGGGACACACATCATTCATGTTTCTGTACATGACTTACAAAATCTTTGAAATAGTGTTTGTGTTGAGAATTAGTCCTATCCTGGAGCACGGGTTTCCTGCATATGAGGTGAGCTTTAGACCACGGAGGAGCTGCTGGAATCAAGTTCTTGTTCTTACCTCCTTTATTGAAGCGGGACTCCAAAAGAAACAGAAGACCGGAGCAACCTTTATTGATCTCATTTTGGCTTATGATACGATATGGATAAGGGGCTTCATGATTAAACTGTAGGGGTGCACCTACAGAAATTTTGGGGACCGATAGCTGATTTTTAAGAAGGCATATTGACCAATACTGGTCTGATTTCCAGTACAGCTACATGCATCTGGTAAGTCTGCTATGGTGGATGGGAAGTGGGGAGGGGAAGGGTATGTGGGGGCAGGTCAGTACTCCCTGTGGTGAGGGGAGGGAGTGGGGCAAGGGCTGGGGCAAGTGCTGCTCAGCTGGGGCAGAGCAGGGTGCAGAACAGACCTGTGATTTGCCTGGGGGGCATAGGCAGGAAGTGGCTCCCGCTGCTGTGCACATTATGGGGGGGCATGCCCCAGATCTGTGGGGGGACTGCTGCTGTAGGCTGGGGCCTGGGCTGTGCTGGGCTCTTTGCATGTGGCGGTTGAGCCAGGTCTATGCTCAGGGTGGGCAGCAGCAGTGCTGGGAGGTTATGGGAGGGCTGCAGCCACCCCAGAATTTGCCATAGCCCCCCTGTATCCTCCTCCCGCCATGAATGCAGCTTTGAGTGCAGCCCCTATGTGGTGGGAGTGCAGCTCTGAGCAGTCCCCACGTGTCAGGAAGTGCCTGGCACAGCCCCAGCCCCAGCCTGCAACTGCAGCCCACCCTGTCTTACCTGTGCAGATCCAGAGGTACATGCCCCCTCCCCTGTGCCCTCCCAGGGTGTGCGCAGTGGTGGGAACTGCCCATCCTGCTCTGCATCCCCCAGATGAGCCACGGCTCTGTCCTGCGCCTGGCCTCATGCCAGCTGAGTAGCACCTGCCCCAGCCCTACCCCACTCCCTCTTTCACCATGTGGGGTGTTGATCTGCTCCCCATGCCCATTCCCTCCTTCCTTCTCTTCAACCACAACTGACTTACCAGCTGCACACAGCTCTCTAAGCTCCTGGGCTGTGTTCCTCGCTGCCTGTGTGCTGCGTTGCAGCTGTGTGCATGCACAGGCATTTATCCGCCAAACTATCAGCCACTTCAGGCTGATTTCTGATACAATCAATTTTCTTTATATCGGTGCTGATCTGATATCGGACCAATGTATTGGTGCACCGCTATTAAATTGATAAAGACTTTCAGGTGCAAAAAGATTATTATAATCTTGTTTAATATCTTGTCCAACCACAAGCTCAGAGTTTGCCTTGATGGTAAAATAAGCAGACCCAGACTGTCAACAGTGGTTTACCACAGGGCTCTGTTCTGGTACCCATCCTTTTCAATCAGTACATGCATGATATTCCCCATACAAAATCAAGAAAATGCATTTATGCTGATAATACTGCCATTCTTACACAGGGCTTTGATTCTTGCATTAGTGAAACCATACTCACCATTGTTTGGCAACATTAAAAGACCATTTTAAGGAATGGTGTGCGAAACGAGCTGAATGATGAAAACTTTGTCATTAAGGAAAAATGGATCCAGCAATAGAACACAATTGAAATCATTAATAAATTTCTCATCATGGACCCCACATCTAAGTCCTCTGGCTTTGCTTTACCAAGGTGGAGCTGGGCAATGGGTTCATACTGGACAAGGTAAATGTAACTATTTACATTTGATAATAAATGCAATGTTATTAAATAAATAATAATTTATTATAAATGCAATGTTATTAAATAAATGCAATGTTATTAAAGACATGGTGAAATCCAAACTACAGCACACATAACAGAGGAGTGTCTTATTTTTCATCTTAATGGTTGCATTGAAGACCTGAACCAGGCTACCAGCGAAACTTTGGAATAGATACGAATCTAAAACTGTTACTCTAGCCTTACCCCTCAGTGCCATTGTTTGGATAGGTTGCTCACAGCTTGTTCTGTCATTCAGTTGCTGTATTCCATACAAGTAAATAAATACCACTCTAAGAGTAAGGTTACACTCTTTTGTAACACCCTGTCATCTTAGCCTTAAGGCTGTCACCAAAGCAGCAAGAAGCAGAATGACCCACCACCTTTAACATTAAGTTTTCAAGAGACTCAAAAAGGTGGAATAAAAATCACATGTGGATCAGACACCTAAATCCACATAGATGTGTAACAGATGGAATAGGATCTGGCTTTATATGCACAAACAAAATTCCACATGCAAGAAGATACTTCACATGGCAATGCAAGCCTTTCCTGCAAGCACTAACCACGTATCTTCCTTTCCTGGTAGACAGAGCAAAGAACAGGACATAGGTTGTAGTTCTCTGGAAAACATGTGTGGCTAGTTGTCTTACCTAGGTCTTCCTTGTCCTGGGAATGCCAAATGTGGGCTATGACTTTCAGGTACAACAGTGAAGAATTTTTCCCAGGGCCCTTTGGTTCAGGAAAATGGATAGTAAGTAATGTGACTGCTTTAGCAGCATGAATTCCTCAGTCTTAGGGGAGCAATGCAACATCACACCCAAGTGTTTTACTTGCTAGTAGTAGCTTAATTCAGAAACACTGTATAACAATCTTCTGCAAGAGTTGTTTATGCAAGGGGATGGGGTTGCATGGGGGGGGTACATGTGCACCCCCTGGGAATGCTGGTGACCCCCCTGAGAGTGAGCACTCTTGGCTTAGGTGACAGACAGGGGCCAGTGGAGCACTGGTGGTCTCCCCCCACCCCCGGAGAAGTGCCACTGGCACTTCTGGGCTCAGCATTCAGCTGCAGGGCCCCGCTTGCCGCCGACACCACCATGGCTGCCTGCGGATGTTTCCCACTTGGCCAGCCCTTGCTGCGGATGCCTGCGTCACTACCTGCAGGCAGTCACTGTGCCCTCCAGCCTCAGGAGGCACATGTCTTCTATGATAAAGGGTCTAGCTCTGTTAGGTACCATTCCCAAACTCCTCAAATGTTAGCTCCAAAGTTAGAATAATTGCTTTACTGCCCATCAGTTCTCTCAAGCAAAGAGCCTTGAGCAATGCCTGCTTGAATCTGAATCAGCATGAATGAGCAGCACACTTAACTCTGCTGCTGTTACTAGAGCAGATGATCAGATCTAGCCTAGTGATTAACCGAGCTCAGTTTCTCCCTCTCGTGTCCCAGCTGTGCTTCGTGCCTGTGTCTATTGTCATAACTGCTCAGGCCTGCTGAAGCAAATGCAAAAAGCCACCGTCTCAGACCACATCTGGAGCAGCCCTCCTGGATTTTTGCTTCTTCCTCTTTGACTCTTATTCCCACTCTGCTGCTGACACACCCCAATGCGCCCACTCGGCCAAGCTGGCTCTCACAGCACGAGAAAAACCAGTTTGCAGAACTGAACTGCCTGTGACAAGAGTGGGTCATCCTATGATGCAAAGCTTTTTTTTTTTTTAAAGAAATTTTTCACGTTCCCAGCCAAATCTATGAGTCAGACCAGAACCATAAGCAGCCCTACAACCAGCAAACATCCTCCACCCCCACCCCTACCAGGGCTTCAGATATTGCCACAGGCTTTTAGCGGACATCCTAGTGTGGGCCCAAGCCTGGAGGCTCGGGGTTTGGATGCCCCCAGGTGTGGCCTGCCCTCAGCCCTATGGCCGAAGCAAGCTAGGGAGGAGCCTCCCCTTTCCATCAAGTGGGCTTTAAGTCACAGTAGCTCGGCGGGTCCCGAACCGCGCCGGGACAGCAGTTACTCCTGGGAGTGGTTAAGGAAAGCGGCCTTCCTGGCCTCAGACACATGGTGTCGCCCCTGCCAGGTCAGGCGGGGTGGCGGGACAAGATGGGAACTGCGGCCCTGCACCCCTTCCGCGGATCCACCCAGCCCGGCGGCCCGTCTCTGACGGGAGGGGGCAGCGCCGGAGAAACGACAGCGCCCAACGGGCAGAACCAGCCCGGGCCCGCCCGCTGCCCCCGCAGTGCACACGCACCGCTCCGTGGGCGGGGCCGTGGGCGGGGCCCGGGGCTGCCCGGGGGGCCAGCCGACCGCGGTTGCGCCTCCCCTGCGCTGCCAGTTGCCCGGGGCCGCCACAGGCGGGTTCAGCCCGGCCCGGAGCCGGGAGCGCAGCGCCGCGCCCAAGCCCGAGCCCCGCCCCGCCCGGCCGGGGAGGCGCCTGGTGCTGCCGAGCGCCGCGCCGGGCTCAGAAGAAGCCGGGCGGCGGGTCCGCCTGCTCCTGCCTGGCCCTGCGCCCGCCATGAGGACCCTCTGCTTGTCCGGCGTGGGCGGCCTGTCCGTGTGCCTACTCATCGCCAGCATCGCCCTGCTGGCGGCGCGCGTCTTCCAGAGGGTGGTGGACGACAAGGTGGAGCAGGTGAGAGCCCCTGGCCCGGGCTGCCCGCAGCCCTCTGCCGAACGAGGGGAGGGGCGGAGGAGGCCGCACGGGGATGCGGGGCGGCACTGTCTGCCAGGCCGGCTCAGTGCAGGCGCAGCAGCAGTAGCGCGCCGCTGCTGGGGGGCGAGGGGGTGCTGCAGTCCAGCAGCGGAGAAGAGACCTGGAGGTCGCTGGTGATGCGTAGGGGTGCGCACGCACCCCCTGAGCTTGGCGGCAACCCCCTGCGAAAAGCGCGGCTGACGCTGTCAGTGGCACCTGCGGGCGGTCACCACTCGCCAGCCTCCCCCCTTCCTCCAGCACTGTGGCCGTCTGCGGGAGCTCCCTGCCCGTCGTTGCCATGCTCCCACCAAGCTTGCCATGCACCCCCAGCCTCTGGGGGCAGGTGGCATTCATGCTGGAGGATGTGCTGCACTGAGCAATATAAAATGAGGTGTCAGTCATGAGGTGAGCTGTCTTTGAAACACGTCTGCTCAGGCAGCACTGCTTGAGGGGGGGAAAGGACTCCAAACCTCCTTGTTCTCCAGTGCATCTGTCAGGCCTGGAAAGGAGAGGTTTGAGACGGAGCAGTGAAAAGAGTTGAAGATTAGTAGTTTTTAATAACTGTAATCAATTGACTGTGCTTGAAGGACCACTCCCAAACAGCAGTCAGTATGTGGTGAGGAGGTAGGAAGCACATAAGGCTTTTAGCATTTGCTGTCTTACAGTTTGTGTGGTACGGTCCTGGTGACTTCCTACATGGGCTCTGCTTACTGATCCTGTAGTCTTGATTCTGTCAGAGTTTCTTATGAAGAAACACTTTATCCCTTATCAGGCCAGATGATTTTTTTTTAAAGGGGTGACTGAGAGCCAAATACTAGATATTTTTAAGTATAGTTCCTAAATCTTATTTAAAAATGTTTTAAACATTATAGATGGTCAAGTACTGATGAAAAATATAGTTGATGACCATTCATTTTCCTTTTTAACATGCTTTTAAAATGTTATAAAGCCAAGTATTGCTACAATCCCTAAGAATTATTTATTTATCATTTCTCCCAGTGTACCTGTTTGTTTTAATTGAATGGAGGTATAAGAGATAACTAATACTTTCTACTCTGTTAGATTTATAAAGTAAGTATTATTAATGACATCTGTCTTAATGGTAAATGCAAACTGCTGGTGTTAATGATTAATCCTGTGTATTTAAGCAGGAAAAGTATCCTCATCCCCATTTGTCAGGTGGAGAAACTGAGGCATGGGGACCTGATGTAGTAGGTTAGTGGCACAACTGGGAATAGAACTCATGTCTGTAGACAAGTCTGTCTGAACCGTGATGACATGCTGATGATACTGCTGCTGATAAATAATGATGTGATGCCAGTTTAATTTAAATTAGGTTATCTTATTTTGAGGTGCGGTGTCTTTTATATCAGTTTAACACACCAAATTAAATCAGTTTCACTTATGCCAGCTAAGCCTATGTAAACCAGTTTAAATTGATAACATGTCTGTATTCAGCATTGCACTGATAGAAATCACACGACATTAGTACAACTCCGGGTTTAGACCAGGCGGAAGTGTCGTGATTCAGGTGTCGCAGTGAACGTAGTCTTTCTGGACTTTAGGAAGGCCTTCAACACTGTCTCTCACCCTATTCTCATTAAAAAATTAGGTGACTGTGATGTCGATGCCTACACAGTCAGATGGGTTGCAAATTGGCTGGAGGGCTGCACCCAGAGAGTGCTGATGGACAGGTCATTTTCGACCTGGAGGGATGAGGGCAGTGGGGTCCCCAGGGCTCGGTCCTTGGGCCTGTGCTGTTTAACATCTTCATCAGCGACTTGGACGAGGGGGTGAAAAGCACCTTGTTCAAATGCGCAGATGACACTAAGATGTAGGGAGAGGTGGGCATGCTACAAGGGAGGGACAGGCTACAACTAGATCTGGACAGGTTATAGGAGCGGGCAGATGTCAGTATTGAATCCCATCCTATTCTCAAGTGCAAGGTACTGGACCTAGGGAGGAAGAACCAGCAGCATACTTACAGGCTTGGGAACTCCTTTCTTGCCAGCACAGAGGCAGAAAAGGATCTTGGAATCATTACTGATTCCAAGATAAACATGGGCTGCCAATGTGAGGATGCAGTCAGGAAGGCTAACTGCACCTTGTCATGCATCCACAGATGCATCACAGGCAGGTCCAAGGAGGTGATCCTTCCCCTCTATGTGATATTGGTCAGGCCGCAGTTGGAGTACTGCGTCCAGTTCTGGGCGCCACACTTCAGGAGGGATGTGAACAACTTTGAGAGGGTCCAGAGGAGGGCCACTTGCATGGTCAGGGGGCAGCAGGATAGGCCGTATGAGGAGAGGCTATGGGACCTGAACTTGTTCAGCCTCCGCAAGAGAAGGCTGAGAGGGGATCCGGTGGCCGTCTACAAACTAGCTAGGGGTGACCAGCAGGGAACAGGAGAGTCTGTGTTCCCCCGAGTACTGCCAGGAGTAACTAGGAATAACAACCACAAGTTGACTGAAGGTAGGTTCAGGCCAGACATCAGGAAGCACTACTTCACAGTCAGGGTGACTAGGATCTGGAACGTACTTCCAAGGGAAGTGATGCTCCCTTCTACTCTGGGGTCTTCAGAAGGAGGCTAGACAATCACCTCACCGGGATAATTTGACCCCAGCATTCTTTCCTGCCCATGGGAGGGGGTCAGACTTGATGATCTGCTCAGGTCCCTTCCAACCCTACCTATTATGAAACTATGAAAGTCTCCTAGTACAAAGAACCAATGAAGAGAAGGAGGAAGTGAAAAATTGTCCTTCATCCTGCAAGTCCTTTTGGAGGATACAGCTAGTGTACAAAGTTGTGTAAGTAAGAATGCAACTCTGGATGATATGTAAATATGTAATTGACCAACTATGGTCAATGTAAATAATCTGAGCCTCAGTTTGTGCACAATTAACTCTTAGGCATAAGAGCATAGGTTCAAAGTGGCATTAAAAGTTCCTTTGACTTTCATTAGGAATTAGGTTTCTGACTTGCCTACATCTTTGAAAGTAAGGCTTGTGGTCTTCTGTAATGGTTAGAAGTTAATTGGAAGAGCCCTGCGGGCTCTTTCTTTCTTCAAAGTTTTGAATGGAGAATGGGTGGATGCCTATATACGTACAGAGAGGCTGCTCTAACGCGCTGTAATTAGTGTGTCAGAACAGACTCAACTAATTGAGTCTTCTGAAATGTGGTAATTACTGTACTCCAGTGTCGCATGTATCAGTGTCCCTGTGCTGCAAAATGGCTGTGGGGGCACTTTAATGAACTTGTTCAACAAACTTTAGTTAAAAATGCCTCTCAGCCTTTTTTCAGTGCAAGGACACTGATGCACATGATGCTCTGGGTGCTTTAATTCGAGCAGCTCTCAGAACTGCTTTAATTAAAGTGCCCCCACCCTCCATTCCTGGATTACCTCTATAAACTCCTGTGTTTCTAAGGGAAACAGTAGCTTAAGTGTGAGCTTCCTGATGTTAACAAGGCCTTATGTACGCCTGCTGCTCGTATTTGATAAGAGTAAATCGGTGATCGTGTTGTAATCTTCTCACTATTGAAACATCAAATTCCTTTCCTTTACGTTCTCTTACCACATTTTGTCTTGTGGATTTCAGTCCAGTGCACTAATAAGCACTCTGCCTTTCTGTGCTAATTTATTACATCCTTCATTGTCATGTGCACATGTCACATGTCCAATTTGGGGGAAAAAAAATGTGCTCATTATCTTTTCAGATTTTGCTGTTTTTGATTTGTTTGTATCCTAAGGAGCATCTAGTATATATTTTAGGATTTCTTGTAAAAACAGGTCAATCTTTCATTGTATTGGAAATGTGGCAAGCCTTGGGTTTATCCCAGTCCTTCACTGTCATGTTGTTCCACAGTCCTGGGTCAGTGTCAGAAACACTCAGCCTCCATCCCCCTGGAGTTTTAAATCTGGCTTCCATCGGCTGCCGCAGTCAGCTGTAGAGGTCAGTCTCTTGGAGGGAGAAGCGCTTTTCAGAACAGATTGGTCCTAGCCATTGGTGATGCATTGTGGGGGGATTGTTCCCCTCAGATTTCTGCACTGACAGTGCAGTGTGGGCCATGGGGCTGCAGCCTAGCTGGAGCCAGGGCCTGGCAGCAGTGGCAGTGCGATTTCTGTGCTGGCTGTGGGGTGTGGGACTGCGGTCCTGTTAGAGCCAGCGCCTGGCAGCAATGGCAGCGGTCACAGCAGCATAGAGTTGTGTCCCTCCACTGTCAACACTTGCACATTGTCAATGGTCCTAGCCCACTGAGAGCTTTTCAGCAATCCTGGAATTACTGCCAGATTGAATGGGTTTAAGATGGGCTATTATCACAGTGGGCATGATCAAGTAGATGCAGTGCTTTGTGTTGGATCAGTTAGTTTCTGCATGGTAAGTCCGAAGTTCATAAATGTAATTGTTCTAGTTCATTTGGAAGAGACAGAGCTGTGGTTTTCTATGATTAGTTCAGCAACTGATAGGAAAGATTCTGGAGCAACTGGAGCTGCTGCCATTTATATTTCTAGGGGTATGTCTACACAAAATGTTTACTGTGGAACTGCCTAATGAGTTCTGTAGTAAACTTCTCTGCATCTACACGTGCACCCCTATTAGGGTGTACAAAATCAATAAACTCTTAAGTAAATACATTGTTTGTTTAAATTTAAGATAAAAAACCAAAGGCACTGAAAACTGTTGACACTAATTTTAACACACCTAAATAACTGTGTATGATTAGGTGTCCTCTCATCTACTTCAGCAGTTTAACTCTCTTCCACTGAGGTCATTGAGGCACCTCCACATTCACTGTCACTATCTGTAGAATCACTTGCACTACTTACTAGTGCTGTTTCAGAATCAGATTGAGGCAGATCTGATTCAGAACTACTTGAACCACATTCTCTTTTGCTAAAGGTTTTAACACAGAGTCTATGGGCAAGGGCAACTTATCATCACGCTGCATCTTATTCGCTAATTGAGAAGTGATTTTGAGGAATAGAAACAAGCTTAACAGTGTGTTCATTTGTTAGTCTGTTCCTCTTTATTGTCTTGATTGAACTGAAAGCCATCCAGTTCTGTTCACGGGTGGAATGCTTAGGATACTTAGCATGATCCTGGACAACACTCAGGTGTTACAGTATCCCTTCCACCATGGGAGAGGAGACATATTCTCTGCTGCCTGCCAAGTGATGTCTTTGCTCCAAAGTTTTTCTTTTGTGTGGTACTTGGCAGTGTCTCTCATCACGGCTATTTCATCAATGTTGGGGACATTCTTAGCTACTTCCATAATTGTATTGAGAGCAATAGATAATTCATCTTCTGGTAAATGGTGTCCTCTGTGTTGAGGATTCAAAAGGTTTGTTGCCAGATGAACTGGATGAGAGCAAAACTCAGATCTCTTAGTAAACATTTGTTTTACTATTACTACTTTTTGAATAGAGTGAAGAAGGCAAAAGCTCAGTTAGATTTTTCATTCAGTTGTCTGAATAACTTTGGAATATTGAAAGGCTTGGTGCATCTCTCAAATTTCTTGATAGCCACTGAAACTGGTAGCAGCAAATTGAATGTTTCTTGAACTCAAACCCAAAACGCATCTTTGTCAAGAATCTGCTTCTGAATGTTCACGGGAATAATCAGAGATACTGCATCATCTATTGAAGCACACTGCAAACAGTTCTTTGTGTGCGGCAAACTATGTAAACACTTTGTATCCGAGCCCCATTTAGTTTTTTCTGGCAATAAAAGTGCGCTTTCCTTCCCCTGCTTCTCTTTCTGTAATTCCTTTTAAGTCTGATTAGCAACATGATGATTGTTGAATACCTTCACAACCACTTTGCAGTTTGCCAGTATTGTCTGAATTGTATTCACACTTACTATGTCCTTTGCCAGAAGATTCAACCCATAAGCAAAACAGCCAAATACTAGGGCTGTGCGAAACGGCACTGTTCCGTTTTGACAGAACAGCGTTCCATTTCAAATTAAATTTGGATTCAAAACAGCTGTTCCATTCCATTCCATCAAAACCGAAAGGCTGTTTCAGTGTTTCACTGGGGATGGAGAGTCAGCCCAGCTGGACTGACTTCCCATCCCCAGCACTATGGTCGAAACGTTTCGACTAGCTTTGTTTTGTTTTGAGGCTATTTTGACGGCCTTTGTTTCATTTCAGTTTTGCTGTTTTGACCTCAAAATGAATTGAAACAGTGTTGAAATGAAACAGCCGTTGAAATTTTACACAGCCCTACCAAATAATATTAAATGAGGCTACTTTGCCTTTAATATTTGCCATGCAGCATTCATGTTATTTGCATGATCAGTTACAAGGGTTTGTACCCTGGAGGGACCTGCACTTCCAATCTCTTCACTTAGTAATTTGGCTATGTACTCACATGTATGACAGGAAGATTTGGTAGCAATTGCTTTCAGGAACTTTGGTTCAAGTGTTGCTAACATAATGTTTATTAAAGGACTTCCTTGTGTATACGTCCATCCGTCTGACATCAGTCAGCGATTCTGGTTGACCAATCTTTTGACTTAACCATTGTTTGAACTCTGTCATACTATAAGAGAGACTGTGATAAGTGATAACATGATGGTAACTTATGATGGGATAATTAGTTTGTAATATTCCTTCCAGTAATGATTTTCAGTTATGGAAAGAGTTTTACCACTTGCAAATATAGTTCGACCTAATATCTCATCTGCTTTTTCTTAATCTTTTGACATTTTGTCCACAAAGCTTGATTAAAAAGCTTGATTGTCTTGAACAGCTACTCATGGTGGATTGTGTATCTATTTGGTGACAGTGATCTTGAAAGTGAGGACCCTGCTTCTTCTTCCCCCAGACCTGGCAGCTCAACATTTTCATTTTCATTTCTTGCAAATCTCCTATTTCACTTGAGCTACCAAGTTCCTGCAACAAAACGGGGAAATATTTTTACTTTAGCCTATTCTAGTCTGGCTTCCTCCATCAGAAGAAGGAGAAGAGGCAGGGAGCTTGCTTCCCAAGTCCCTGCTAGAAAGAACATTCTGCTGCTCAACTTCCTGCTCAGTTGCCCTGGGACTGCAGAGCCAAAGGGAAGTACTGTCTGGCCTCTGCCATCAGCCAGAGGACTAAGCTCACTGTGCTTGGTTGAAATGGTTAACTATTTATCTATTATCACTTTAAAAAAATTGTTAAGCCTAAGCCACTTTGGGTGCTTCGTGCAAGCAGAAAAGCAGGATACAAATATTTTAAATAAATAATAGTCCAGAGTTGCATTAACAACTTTTAGTATTATAATGTTATAAAACAATATAGATGCTAATCTATACTCTGTGTTGTTTTAACACATGGGTAGGCAATGTTTTTTGGCCGGAGTGCTGAAAAACCCCACAATGCCTACCTTGGAAGGTGCTGGAGTGCCGGCATGCCAGAAAACAAAATGAGGGCAGGGGTACATGGCAGAATGCCCTGCTTGTGCCCTGCCCCCCAGCCTGGGCTCCATGGCTATCAGCAGCTACCCAGAACCTGGGATAGCTGCAAACATATGCTGTCTCTCTGCCCCAGCCCCAGCCACTTCCTGGCCCCGGGGTCCCGGGAGGCAGCAGATACTGGCAGTGCTCCCTGCTGTGCTGCCCTTGTCACTGTTTCTGCAGAGCAGCGTTGGAACCCGGTGGGGCAGGGCACAGCGGGGAGAGTGCAGAAAGCTGCCTGCTGCTCCAAGCTCCCCCTGCCCTGGCCACATTTTTCTTGTAGGTGGAGGCAGCAGCGAGGGGCACAACCCTGCGTGCTGCCCATGCTGCTCCCCTGAACACAGGGGAAGTGTGACCTGGCAGCAGGGAGCTTGCAGCAGCAGGCAGCTTCCTGTGCAGCCCCTCTGTGCACTGCTGCTCCAGGTCATATGTGCTGTGCTCTGGAGGGCCCAAGGATGGGCAGCAAGGCCAGGAGTACAGAGTGTGCGACCCAGAGCAGCGGCACACAGGGGGGCTGCACAGGGAAGTTGCTTGCTGCTCTGTGCTGCCTGGGTCACACTTCCCCTGTGTGTACAGGAGCAGCGTGGGCAGCATGCAGGGTTGTGCTCCTCGCTGCTGCCCCTGCCTGCAGGGGAAGTGTGGTCGGAGCAGTGGGGAGCTCAGAGTGGCAGGCAGCTTGCTGCACCCCCAGCTGTGCCCTGCCATGCTGGGTTCCAATGCTGCTCTGCAGAAGCAGCAGCGAGGGCAGCACAATGGGGAGCTTTGCCAGTATCTGCTGCCTCCCCAGAGTTGGTTGGGGTCTGCTGCAGCCTGGAGGCTGCAAACAGCTGCTGCCTCCCTGGCCCTGGCCCCAATGTGCTGAGGAAAATGGCCTTGCATGCCATGCTTGGCATGCATGCCGGGGGTTGCTGACCCCTGTTTTAATATATTGTTTACTTGCATAGGATTCCTAAAGTACACTTTTTCTCATATAATGTTGTTCTACCGCTTGGTTGTATTAGCTTTCTGTATATGACTTGTACTCTTTCAGGACAGTTTTTACATGTTATTAAATATTTCTTCATTCTTGTTGCATTGTTAGCATACTCCTGCCCACAGTATTTACATCTACCAACTTTTTGTTCCCTCCTTCTGTGGTATGAACTTCACTATAATGATGCGACACACTATTTTTTTTCCCGATTAAGCATTATTACGACTATTTCAAACAAAAAGCACTAAAACAGTAGCAGATCTTATACAAACACTTCCAACTTCCCCAACTCAATAACTTGATTTTTGGTTTGGATTATTATGCGAGTGTATTTACCATCCTGTTTACAAATGAATAAAACATACATGTTCTATCTCTCTCACTTCCTAGGGATAATCACCTGAAAAACATTCATTACAACTTTGGAACTGCCAGGCTTTGCTTAATATTGTATTGGCGTCCATTCATTGTTACTAATGAATTTTATGAAACAATGAATTTTTAGAAATGGAAAATTTCCCATAGAAAAATAAAGCACTGGATAATTTTCCACCCCACGTTTCTGGTCTGGTGACACCTTACCTTCATTGAGTCAGGAAAGATTATTGCTGATTCAGGTTTGAACAGCAACAGTTACATTTTGAAAAAAA
>JAGPOW010000229.1:31873516-31919872 GCA_030014935.1 Caiman crocodilus
AAAAAAATAGTAGAAAACAGTTTGTATTTTATAACAACAACAACAGCAACAATCGTCATTTTCATTGTTGTTGTTGAAGTGAAAGAGCAATGGTGTTGATTCAAAACCTACTCAGAAATTTGAAATTTTAGGCATACAGGCTGAGGGCTTTCTGTTTACAGAGCTAAAAATAGATGTAATTATGTATGTGGAACTGATATTGAAATGACTCTGTACAGATCTATGTAATGAATTATTAGGCAGCTTTATTTCACTTGGCCTCTCCTCTCTAATCTAAGGATGCTACTACTCAAATGATAAACCTTGCAGCAGTTTCAAAACAGCTGATGTGTATACTTAAATCAGCCTGCCAAAAAAATGCTCCTCGCCTTTAATATTTCTGTGTATCTAATCTTATGTTTACTCGCATGAAGCAAAGTAAACATATTATACCTAAGAAATAGAGGACAGGATGCTGCAATTTACAGTATGTGTAGGCTTCTTGACTACAGTGAAGCTCCACAGCATTGCAACAATCCACCTGCAAATCATTAGTTATTGAATCTGTGCCAGAAAATTGGAATGACAGTTATTGAGGTACCTGTAAAATCTCTAATACAGTTATGAAGTTGATGAAACGGTATAATAATGGGTTGTGACCAGCTGTGGTTTATTAGAGTTGTCCTAAGTAAGAGACAAGCTGGAGAGCTGAATGGTTCTTGTGCACATCCAGTAAAAGCTGTGCTAACAGGTATTCTGCTAGCCAGAATATTCTAACCAGAATTTCCAGCAGGCTGGATGTGGTGGGAGAGGCAGGGGAAGCTTGCACCACCACCACCACCACCACCACCACCCTGTGCTGCCGCCATTCTGCATGCAGCCACTGCCACCGCCCTCGCCTGCGGAGGTGAAGGTGAGGGTGTTTTCAAAAAGGTTGAAAATTTCTGCCTCAAATAACCAGAATGTTTAGATACCTGATACCCCCCCCATTCTCCACTCATGCCAGTTAACACAGCTTTTACTATACTTGGTTTGTGTTTGTGGAGGAAGAATACAGTTTGTGGGTAGTATCTTTCCCCAAAATGTTGAATTTCCTCCAAAAGTGATACACATTTTTTTTTTCTAGAAAAAATCATTAAGAATCACATATGTGGGAGCCCAGCAGAGGAAATAATGCTGAAAGGCAATCGTTACAGGTTCATTGCAGGTAGATCCTGCCTGACTAACCTTGTTTCTTTTTATGACCAGGTCACAACATGCTTAGACGCAGGAGTAGAGGTAGATGTCATCTACCTAGACTTTAAGAAGGCGATTGATACGATATCTCATTCCATTCTCATAAATAAACTGGCAGGCTCTGATGAAGAAGATTACACAGTCAGGTGGGTGGCAAATTGGCTTAGGGGTCACACCCCAAGAGTGGTGGTGGATGGGTTGATACCACCCTGGAAAGATGTAGGCAGTGGAATCCCGCAAGGTTCGGTTCTTGGACTAGTGCTATTCAGTGTCTTCATCAGTGACTTGGACAAAGGCGTAGAGAGCACCCTGTCCAAGTTCGCAGATGCTACCAAATTATGGGCCAAAGTTAACACAGCAGAGGGTGGGGATTGGATCCAGGCAGATCTGGGCAGGTTGGGAAAATGGGCAGAATGAAATAGGATTCAGTTCAACAAAGACAAGTGCAAAGTGCTGCACCTGGGCAAAAAGAACCACCAACACACTTGCAGGCTGGGAGATCCCTTTCCACTGTTATGCTGCTGAGAAAGTTATCATGGAATCATAGTTGACTCCAAGATAAACATGAGTCGCCAATGTGACGAAGTGATCAGCCAGGCTAACTACATTTCATCATGCATTAGCAGATGCATGACGAACAGGTCCAGGGAGGTGATGCTTCCCTTCTGTGCGGCAGTGGTCAGACCACAGTTTGAGTACTGCGTCCAGTTTTGGGTGCCATGCTTTTTAAGAGGGATGCAGAGAATCTTGAGAGGGTTCAGAGCAGGCTGTTTGTATGATCAGAGGCCTGCAGGCAAGGCCCTACGAGGAGAGACTAGGGGAATTGGATCTCTTCAGCCTTCGCAAGAGAAGGCTGAGAAGTGATCTTGTGGCTGCCTATAAATTCATCACTGGAAGACAGCAGGGAATAGGAGATGCTCTATTTACTAGGGCACCCCCTGGAGTAACTAGGAACAATGGCCACAAATTGATGGAGAGCAGATTTAGGTTGGATATTAGAAAGAACTTCTTCACTGTAAGGGTTGCCAGAATCTGGAATGGGCTTCCAGGGGAGGTGACGATATCCTCTACCTTGGCAGTCTGTCTTCAAGAAGAGACTGGACAAGCATCTAGGTGGGGTCATCTGACCCCAGCAATCTTTCCTGCCCAGGGCAGGGGGGTCAGACTCTGACCTACTGCGGTCCCTTCTGACCTTAATATCTATGAATCTATAACCTCAAATATGGGTGATTAGCAGGGATCCAGATTTTCCATTCACCATGGAAAAATGCAGTAAAACCTGGATTTTCTCATTTGAAGGAGTGAAAGCTAAATTTACTCTTTTAAAGGAGCAAAATGCAGGAAACAGTGGGTTTTCTCTTGCTGGCTGACATAGTTCCAACTTTCAAGGCACTGTGGGGAACGGGAATAGGGTGATCAGCGGGGGCTCCATGTGTACGTGTGCACATAGATGTGGCCATCAGGCATCCTGGAGAGCAGCTGTCCACAGGTAAGTCTGGCAGTGGTGGGGAGAAAGGGGGGCTGAGAATTGAGGTCCCCCATGGTGAGAGTTGAGAAGGGCTGGGGCTGCAGCTTAGCTGGAGCAATGCACGAGGCTTGGGGCCTGGGGCTGCAATGTGCAGCTGCAGGCCCTGGGTGGGGAGAGGGACGGAGCTGCAGGGAGCGCATTTTTTAAACAGAGAAAACCAGAATCCCTGGTAATTGGGCTCAGGTTAGACCAGGGACAGGCAATTTATTTTGGGCAGAGAGTGGCTTAAGGAGGTTTGATGAGCTGTTGAGGGCTGCATGGGTAGACCCGCCCCTTTAAGTACCCCACCCCCTGACTGCTGTCTTGGGACCAGAAGTCCCATGCCTAACCATTGACCTCTGCCACCAGAAGTCCCTCCCTTTGGCCCCCTGGAAATACTCCTTTTGGGAGGTGGGGGGGGGGGTGTCGCCATCTTAAAACCAGAACAAAATAAATAGTACACTAAAAGTCAAATATGTACTATAACATTTTAATTCTATTACAATTTTTTTGGTCATGGTTTGTGTTTGTGTACTGTATATAGAGGTGATTGCATAATAACAACTCAAGGATAAATTCTTAGTCTTTTATATTGTGGGTGGGGTGTGGTTGGGGGAGTTTGTGAGGGGGTATGGCTGTATGTGGGGAGTTGTGGTATTTGTGGGGTGTGGGGGTGTGGCTGGTACATACTGTCCTCTCCTACAGTCAGCACTGGAGCGGGTAGGGTGTGTGTATCTGTCTGTCTGTGTCTATGTGTGTGGTTTGTGGGACCACCCCATAACACAACCCCCCCCCCCAAAGGCGAAGAAGCGGGCAGGGGTGCTGGTGCCTGGCTCTGGCCAGCGCTGCATGTTACAGCAAGGAGTGTAGTCTCCTTTGTTGGGCCATTTGTTTTCCCAGCGCTTCCCAAACTCATGGGGCACAGGAGGGAAGACCCGGGCACAGGAGTCAGCTGTTTTCCCTGCCCCAGCTTGCTCCAGTGTGCGGGGCTTCACTCCTGTGCCCTGTCGGTGAAGGTAGTGCAGGGGAAACAAGTGGCCCGACGGGGGCTATGCTCCTCACTGCCGGCTGGAGCTAGGCACCAGCATTGAGCAGAGTTTCCCCCCTCTGCTGCCTGCCAGGGCTGTGTGCCATACGGGGCATGGGGGGGGGGGGTCTCCATACCCCTTCCCTCCTCATACCCACATCCTGCGCTGTTGCCTGCCCCTTGGGCGAGGGCTGCATGCTGCAGCCAGCCCCAACCCCATGCTCCACACTCCCACCTAGCTGCAGCCCTGTTCCAGGCCCCGGTTGGCTGCCCAGAGGGAGCAGGACGCCAGGGAAGCCTGCAGCATCACCGTGAGGGTGGGACCGAGGCATAATAGAAATACCAGTAGTCACAATTAAATTTTAAAATGCTCCCTAAACCTCTCTCAGCTGTATCTGAAATAAATACATATGCACACATATATGTGCATGAGTATGTATTTTAGATGCATCTGAGAGAGGCTTAGGGAGTGTTTTTAAATTTCATTTTATAGATATAGATATTAATGTGTTATGTGCAGGCAAAGTGAATTGCACATCTTGGATAAAAAGCAGTCATATTGGTAAGTGTCACTATTTGGGATGATCTGCTTTACCTCTTGGGAATATTGTACCTGTCCCACGCTCAGTCATATTGATAATGGTTTTTTTACCACACCATGTACTTTTGATCTAATTATTAAAAAAACAAACAAATTGTGGGGAGAGGAAATGGTAGTTGAAGCTGAAAGAGCCAGAACAACTCCTGAAGCAAACACTGTTGATGAAATTAAAATCTCATAAACACCAGCCAAAAAATGGCATTTGTCCAGGCCATTATGCTTTTGAGCTTGGGTTTACAATACTTGACTTGTTTTCTCCAAAGAAAAAAAAGAGTGTTGATGTGATCCATTTAGTTGCAAATTATTTCTCCTCCTTCCCTTCCCCTCCCTTCTGTCTCCTGATGATGTTAGCGCTGAAAATATGGTTTCTTTGTATTTTTTTCTTGAATAGCTTTACTTACTGGTCCAAACTTATGCCTGGTGTCATTGTGATGACTTCAGTGGAACTGAAGACATAGAAATGTTGATATTTTTATTTTGGGTTTTAGGGCACTGCTGTGTGTGAGCTGTAGGGCATTGCTAAAAAAGAAAGCACTTTGGCATTGAGAATTTTGTATATTCAGTTTTTAGAATACGTAAAAGTGGAGTGGTGACTCTTCCCTTCCCACCAACACACAAACTACAAAGGAATTGCTAATACAGTGTTTAAGTGATGCTGTAACAACATGGGGGCCTATAGGCATTCTCTTGTAGACCTCTGTAAAATATAAGATAAGCTACTAGCAGGTGATTTAGGCTTTGCATATGTTAGCACTTTTGTGTTAGGACCTAAAACAGTTAATGTGTTTGTACAGCAAAACTTTCTCACCCTGCTGGAATTGGTCTTTTTTAATAAAGAAATTAATGATAAATGAAGCTCAGCCTCCCTTCAAGTTGTACCAGTCCTAAGGTGCCTATCCTAGGACTGCTCAAGCCCAGATTTCATTTGCTCGCTCTCTCTAGCTGTTCAACTTCAGCTTCCTTACATAGAGGAAGATGGCAACCCTCTTGCCTTAGCGAGTCAGCAGAAGCTACTCAGCATTTCGTTTGGGGATCAATGTCTAACAGGGTGAGATGTTTCAGGCAAATGCTGCAATCTGCTCCAGGTCTTTAATCCTTTGTTGTATTTGTGCAGGTGTTGCACAAGAATAGTTTTGTTCTCACTGAAGTTGATCCCACAAGGAATTTATACTATGAGGGCCTGGTGTCTGGAGGTACTGAGATGGCCTAGGTGAGGCTCTGAAGTATGGAAGGGGTAAGTTTCCTAGAGGACCAGATTCTGATCCTCTGTGAAAACACTTTCCCAATTAAGAAGCAGCCTGCTTCAGAAGAAACCACTGGTGGAATAAGTTATGATTAGACTTTGAAGAAAATTGGATATTCAAAGAGTAGCTTCAACTTGAGAACAAGAAAGATATTGGAATATGGTCCTTTATTTCTGTAATAATTAAAAAAAATTCTGTACTCCAAATAAAAACAAATTTCAGGGAGAGAACAATGCCATTCATTATAAAATAGGTGCAGGCTTTGTCAGACCTCAACGCCCAGGATTTTCTGGTATGGACACTAGAATAATTTGCTGTGTCCTTGCTGGCAGGCCTATGCTCCAGGAAATGTAAGATAGAAATCTGAGGGCAAAAGGGACAGCAAGCCTTTCTGCATCATGGGCCCACATGCTGGAAACACTTGAGTCACCCAGTTGAAACTAATTGTATGCCTATGCTTGAAGTTATGTATGCACACAAGCATTTGCAGGGCCTCCAAGCATATTGGCTATCCTTATTCCAAGAGCAGAGTCTTAAATTCTTCTCCCTCCAACATACACTCTCCAATACAACTTGATATTTTTGTTTTTGTTCTAGGAAACAGTATTAAAGAATGGCACAGAAACCTTTCAAGTCTGGGAGAACCCTCCTCCACCCGTCTACATGCAGTTCTATTTCTTTAATTTGACAAATCCTTTGGAAGTGATTAATGGAGCAACCCCTTTTGTGGAGGAAGTAGGGCCCTACACCTACAGGTGAGTGGTTCACTAGCTATTTACACAAACAGGTGTTAGGGTAGGGAAGCAAAGAAGAGAAAAGAACTATGGGTGCCTATACATGTGCTCCAAGGTATTCTAATTAAAACACGTTGGAGCAAACTCAGTCAAGTCTGCTGGAGTGTCCACTTGCTGCACCATCACATGTATTCAGTGTACCACATTTTAAAACGGCAGCAGGGGCACTTTAACCAAAGCTTGTCAAATGAGCTTTAGTTAAAGTGCCTTTGCTGCCATTTTGAAACAAGACATTGAATACATGTGACAGTGCTGTGTATTAATTAGAACGGCTTTCTGGGAGCCCACTCCAAAGCACATATGTAAACACTTATGATCCCATAGCAGGCTTCCTAGAAAAAGGGTATCTGTAACTATGTTATGGGCTAAGGTACAAAGGAGGAAGTAAAAAGGTTGTCCTCTTTTTGGAGCCAGATTTTGTGTTCAGGGGACAGTTTTATAAGAGGGGAAAGTGTGAAGATTTTCTTCAGCCAACCTCTTTGTGAATCTTATTTAGGTCCTGAAGTAGCTGCCATCATTAAAGAGGTTGGGGAAGATGCAGGACAAAGAGGGGCCACAAGCAGGGATGGAGATCCCAGCTCCCAATGGGCTGTTGCTCCACACTGTGTTCATCACAGGCCTGTGCTTAGTGGCACAATGTGGCCTGTGTGTGCGTGTCTTCTAAAGTCGCTACAGTTCAGCTTTCCTCTAGAACCTGATTCTGCTTCCTGGTATACACCAGTGTAAAGTGGGAGTGACACTATTGCAGTGAGGTTTTGTGCTTTTAAAACTGGGGTAAGAAGGATACTTGAGCCTAGAGAACATGTTTCTTCTTTGGCTGCACCGTGTACAGTCACTTGCAGCCATACAAACTGGGAACCAGGCCCCTAGCAGTGGTTGAAAAGATCCTGTGGAGTGGAAGGGAGAATCTGCTTTGTTAATGTTTTAGAGCCATATGAACTTAAGGACATATCTTCCAATTTAATTTCTCTCTTCTCTGCCTTTCTCCTCCCACACCTTGGCATCCTTCTGCTCTTGCTGCCTCTCCTGCTTTTGTCGCACCCTCTTCTCTTCCCCTCTGCTGCCCATCCCTCTGTATTTCATCATTGTATTCAATCCAATTCCTTCCCTATTTTGTTCCTCCAAACTTTCTGGCTTCTGTCCTGTACAGTAGTAGCTCTGCTTGTGCCCATGCTGCTGCCATTTGCTGGTGCAGCAGCTCTGACAAACCATATGAAGTGTTTTGGCAGAACTTGCACTGATAACTTGTCAAAGGTACAATCCTCTGTTGTCAAACAAGTAAATTGAGCCAGCTCTACCTTTTATAAGGCCCTATATGAAATCATGCATGCAGGGTCCTTCATCTCCTGATGAGGGTCCCATCCCTGTCTTCTTCCTTCCTCTCATCCTCCTCAGGATGCACTCCCCCTGCCCCCCATGCTTCTCCTTACACATACCTGTGAAGATACGCATCTTCCGTGAGCAAGAAAGCCGGCAGGTAGAATATCAATGATCCGAGTGGGGGGGGGGGGAAAATTGATAGAAAAATTCAGTCCCTGCTGAGGCTCTTTGGTTCCAGTGCCCACTGAGATGGAGAGTAGGGATTCAGGGATAGCAGTGGGGTTTGGAGACAAGGTGTGTGCATGTTGAGAACCCACTTGCTGCACCCAAATAAACTTTGAATCAATAACCCCCAGAGTTTTATTTGTGCACATTAATCGCATGTGTAGACACACCCTCCTATTTCCATTCCAAAGTGAGTTTTATTTTACATCTTGCTGTAGCTTCTGTCTGGGAGTAAATTTTGCTCTTGGTATAGAAGTGAAAATATAATTTTCAAACTGTGCTTCAAGTACAGAGCCACTGCCCCAGGCTTTAAACCGTTTTGTTGCATCTTGAGTTGTCATCTTGCCTCTGCCATCTTCTTCCTAAGTCTGTGCAAGAAACATAATGTTATCTAATACATTATCTGCAATACTCTAGCTAGCATACACATCTTCATATATGCAACACAACTATGCAATGACCTTATAAAGAATGTCTTGAATTTAAAAGCTTGTCTAACTGTACAGTTGGTTCAGTAAAAGATATCACCCAAGAAATCCTTGCCTCTTGCTCATCTCTTGCAGGCATTTCAACACAAAACAAAGTAGAGTGCAGTAAAAAACTGAGGTAGGATTTTTCCAAAGCATCCCACATGAGTTTGATTCAGCTTTCATTGGGGCCCAAAGAATGAGAGGAGAGTTAGGTCAGTGCTAAGTGATTCTTGAAATTCTCACCTTTCATATTTATGCTCTTAAACCTGGGGTAAGAAAACCATTATAAATAGCACTAAAATGATATTTTGCACAGTTTTGAAGTGCATTATCAAGTCTTCTGTTTCCCAGAGAGTACAGGCCAAGAGTGAGTGTTCACATTTTGGAGAATGGCACCAAAGTATCCGCTCTTAACCCCAAAACCTACGTATTTGATCCAGAGAAGTCCGTTGGAGACCCTGAAGTGGATCTGATCAGGACTGTAAATATTCCTGTAGTGGTGAGTTCTGTTTTATCTACATCTGGAACATTTCTGAATATGGCAACTACTTGCTGTTATAATGCACAGTTATTATCTTCAGAGCACTTTGTGACTTCCAAGTAATTATTTGTCATGACAGCTCTTGAGAGGTGAAAAGCACTGAAACAGTTTACTCAGAAAGGTCATGGAATCTCCATCCTTGGAGGTTTTTAAGACCCAGCTAGACAAAGCCTTGGCTGAGATGATCTAGTTGAGGATGATCCTGCTTTGCATAGATTGTTAGACTAGATGACCTCCTGAGGTCCGTTCCAACCCTAATCTTCTATGATTCTGATTGTTACAGGTAATGCAGAAGAGTCAGGGAGACATTGCCTATCTTTGTTAAGATAATTGACATTTAGACAAGGATAAATTAAATAGATCTTGTCAAATACTGTACTGAAGTCCAGACATCTCTGGTGTCACAGGGATTAGTAGAACCAATAATTCTCCATCTTCTCAAATGTAATAATTGCAGGGTAGGTAGGAAACGGTCAGGTGGAGTCTGCAACAGTTCATAAACAGAATTCCTTGAAAATCAGTTTTGGGACTGATCTTGTATATAAACCATATTTAACTAATAAATCCTATTTATCAAATATCTTGAACATTTAAAGATGCATCCAGTTTCCTACGGCTTAAGGGAACACTGGTCATGGAAGATATATTTATTATCCTGACTTTAGTTAGCAATAATGATAGCTTGACTTGCATAGAAATCCTTCACGCTAGTGCATTTGAATGCTGTTGTTACACACGATTCCCTTGATGTTTTTTTTGAGAGCCATGTTATAAAGCTGTGCTGTGGACTATATTTAAAGGAGCAGTTTGACAATGTCAGATACTATCTGAAAAAAATTGTGCCCACATTCATCTAAGGAATTGCTTTCTCACACCTCATCTTATCTAGTGTGATTCTGATGCCAGTATGGGGTGTATGTAATCATTTGCATTACCCTGTTCTTATGCCTTATTTTTGCTTTTCTTCACTCTTGCTTTTTTGGTCTTTTGTATGCCACAACTTTCTGAAGATGAAATTCAGGTATTTCTCTGGCAATAGTCTTCTGTGTTTAAGGCCAATAATCTCTGTTCAGCAAGTTACATACATTCTTAAGAATGTTCTTAACTCAGTGCTTTGCTGACTAGAGATGGACTTAAATATGCGCTTCTGTGAAAACTGATCTCTGTAAAAAAAAAAATACTTAAATAACTTCTGACAACAGTACATTGTCTCTTATCATCCTGTTATTAGAAATAATAAAATTAAACTGTCCTTCATGCTTGTATATTGTTCTGTTAAATGTCTGTGTGCAATTGTACATTTTACTACAATGACAGTCTATTTGTCCTTTGTCTTCTCTTGTCAGACTGCAATGGAATGGGCCCAGACAAGTCGTCTGCACCTGCCCCTACAGCTGATACTACTATATTACAGAGAAGAACTGTTTATGACACGTACTGTTCATGAATTACTGTGGGGCTACAAAGATAGTCTTCTGTCAACCATTCATTTCTTTTTCCCTGAGGTGGATTCGGAATTTGGTTTATTTAATAAGGTAACTTATAAATAACATCTTGCTTTTCAGAGCATTAAATTGAATCAGGGATGTAGAGGTTTACTATAGATGTAAAGTGAGGCTGTAATTTCTGGGTCAGTTAAAATATCTGGATATGTTAAGTCAATAGGGGTAGTTTACAGGAGAAAAAGTTGGAGAGAAGGCAAAGGAAATATCTATTTTGTAAGTGGAAGAGTTGCAGCTAACTTTCGTTACTTCAGTCTACAGTCGAGGAGTTGTACAGGTCTTCTACTGGTAGGATCAGTAGTAGTCAGGAGTGTCTTTTTCACTTCCACTTGACTAAAGGTCTGCAAACTTTTCCTAGTTTGGCCTTGTTGCTGCTGCTGCCGCCATTGTTGCCTAGTATACTAATGCACTCTTCTAGAACTGATTAGTAGGAAAACTCGGTGGGGGAAATGTGGCAGTTCATTTACGTAACAGTATTTCATTGAGGGAATATATTAGGTTGGTGCTGCAGCAATTGTGCTGGCTTCCAGTTTGTTTCTAGTTGCACGTAGGTCAACTTGTTGATTCAGTTTCTTATGTTTATCATGATTTGGGCCCTGGGAATCTTGGATACTTCTTTTCTCTTCTTGATAGCAACTGAATTGCAGTCCACAATCCTGCATGCTTGCAGTCAACAATCCCAGTCAACAGTGTGCTACCTGGTGCATAGGAAGGAAAGATAGGTTCAAAGTAGCTGGCTCTGACCTTTTCTGGGCAATCTTACCTGCCAGCATTTATCCTTTTTTGAACATTTGCTGAAGAGCTCTAAAGATTCCCCAAACACTTTTTTTTTTTATTTTCAGAAGAACTGATTTATTGGGTTGGAAATTTTAAGGAAAAAAGGCTAAGTTAAACACAGTTTCCTTCTCTGAGGAAGTGTCTGCTTCAGAACCTACCTTGGGGCCATGTCTGTCCTACAAAGTTTTGCCAGCAGATCTCAAATTCATCTGGCAGAACTCTGTGTTCACACAGAGATTTTCTGTGGGGTTTGACCCCTCCTTTTTTTCCCAGAGAGCCCATTTTTATCACTAAATTAAAGTTTACACCACTCCTGGTTAGCCAACAGAAGGCATGTGGAGACGCTTCCAGCTGACAGCCCCTTCTGCAGCTGGTGCCTCCCCAGGGTGCACATGCAGACAGAAGTGCAGCCCCCAGCTGTAACTCAGACCCTTTTCTGTGAAACGTTGTGTTATAAGGTTACACCAGACCAAATAGAAGTTCACTGTTGGTTCTAGGGGGGAGGGAAAACTTGCTGGGGCTCCCTGCAGCCAGATTCCCATAGCAATGGCCAGGTTCTTTGCCAGTGCTCACTGTTTTCAGAATGAGGCGGGGGAGGCAGTGGAGGGAGCTAATTTTTAGGACTTCTCAGCCAGTGCTAAAGGGTGGGGTGGGTGAATTGGAGCCCTCCCCTCCCCCCCCAACACACACACCTTGGGGGTGGGGGATGCTAAAAAACCCTCCAGATTGAACTTGTGCTGCCCACTTTCTTCCTCCAGTTCTGAAAACAGCAGACAGGCTGGAAGCTCCCAGAAACAAGTTACAGAAGATGCTACGTTCATCTAATACCTCAAGCAGATGAAACTGCTTCATCTAATACCTCATGCAATAGAGGTGCAGATTTTCACCCGATTGACCATTTTTGAAGCTGACTGCAGCTGTTAACTTGCTTGGTCACAGCTATAAACTGCTTTCTGTGACCAGATTGGGTGAAAATTGTTACTTCTGTTTGTGTCCTTTGTGCTCCCATAACTCAACTGCTGAATGGAGACATGCAGAGCTGCCAGAAGTGTTTAGATGTATAGGTGGCTTGGCAGTTTGGCAGGGGCAGCTGCTGCCTCCCACTAGAACTTCTGGTAGCAGAGGAGCTAAACATAGACAAGGCTTCAATTATCCTCACCTTCTTTATAATCCAGATGGAGTCTAATAAATCTCAGCTTCCCCAGGGAGTCAACAACAGCTAACCCATAGCTCCCAGCAGAGTACTAACACATGGTAACAGAAGGGGTCTGTGGGATACATCTTCAGTCCTGTTGCAGGGCATCAGGCATGGAGAGTGGCTGGAAGGGTATAGCGAAGGTAAAATCTGATGTGTTTATTTCTAGATGAATGGGACAGACGATGGGGAATATGTTTTCCTAAGTGGGTCAAGGAACTACCTTAACTTTTCAAGGATTGTGGAGTGGAAGGGAAAAAAGTAAGTTGCTGTATCAAATGCTGTGGAACTTCTAACTTCTTTAGAGACCTTTCAGTCAGCTAACATAACTCCTTCTGTCCCTTCTTATCAATCCACTGAGTGAGCACCTCATAATAATACTAACAATAATAGCTCTAATTGTAATCGTTGTTGCAGTATCCATTCTCAGAGAGATATAGTCAGCCATGTTAGTGTGAAGTCAAGTAGAAGCAGGGTACATTTGCATTTTAGGAGACTAACAGAAGTAGATATATATACTTTGTATCAATTCTTGACATTATTGCCCTCAAACCACCAGCTGAGGCATATGGAAGACTGGGCTGGTGTCAGGATCTCTGGTTCTTGGCTGCCACCATCACATGTACACCCATGATTAGGCAGCCAGGAATGGTGGAGCACACGTTATTTTAAATGTAACTGTTCTCAGAGCTATTTGTATCATGGAAGAACAGTGTAAGAACAAGCAGCTATCCAATTCTTTTCTTCTGGCGTTGTTTCTTCACTAGAAAAACTGGTGTATTTGTCACCTGTGTTCAGCTCATCCTTATTCAGCCAACCTGGGTTACAACCCTTAGTGAAGATGAAGCAGTATTAGTTTGAATCATATTGAAGTATGTGGATTAAAATCACAACTGCCTCATTTTCCCTAGAAGCGTAATAGGGACTAGTTAACCCTGAACCATGGTAGGCTACCTCTTAAGTCTTCACTGCAAGAAAAGTGTAAATGTACAACAAGGTGACTAGTATGTATTAGCAACTTGGCTGTAAAAACCCTTCTGGAGACACATCCCTCTAGTTTTTCTATAATGTAAGTGGTGAAGTGATCTGTTTGCGGGGGGGGGGGGTCCATAGTCTGACATTTCTCTGCATATTGATTTTTTCCAAACATATATTGCACTTTGAGTTAGTTACCAGTAACTTGCTCCACTAAATCTAATGCTCTGAAGAGCACATGATAGCATACCAAGACTCTATCCATGCCCCACTTCTCCCTACCCATCTGCTTCCAGAGCACAACTTTGCTTGTTCATCTTATGCCCCTGTTTGCACCTGTTCCATGCTAGTGACCCCCCCCAACTGAATTACTCAAGAAACAGTGAAAATAATATGCAGTTAGTGAAAATATTTGCCAGCAATAAATAGGACTTGATATAAATAGGAAGCAGACCCTCCTTGTGCCTCCTAGCTCAAGAACTCATTGTTTTATCATTGTAAATCATTCTTTAACCCCTTTTCTCCTCTTCATTGACTTTAGGTCTCTGGATTGGTGGACCACAAAGACTTGTAATATGATCAATGGGACAGATGGAAATTCTTTCCATCCCCTGATCAACAAAGATGAAAAACTCTATGTTTTTTCTTCTGACTTCTGCAGGTAAGGAGAAGAAACACACCTTTGGATTCCAAATCCAAGTGATTATATTGAGGTTTCTAGTTGAATGAACTTTGTCACTATTTTCTATTTTAAAGGCTTTGTTCCTTTTAAATACCTATCTTCTTTATTCTCCCTCACAAAAAACTAGAAGTGAATCATCCCTAAAAATTAAACAGAACCAATCTACATCTAGTTACAGATGGCCTGTTTTGTGACAAACGTTAAATGAATATCTGAGTTAAATCCTGCCAAAACTGCACAATTCCCTCATTAAGCAGGATGTGAGGGGATTTGCTACAGAAACGGGTTTAAACAGATCCCAGCTGAAACTTCTTTCTTTCTGAAATCCTCCTGAATATTTTGCTTTGCTAATGGCATCCTAGAATGCATCATTCAATTGCAGTTAATTCAAATAAGGGCACTGCATGTCCCAAGGCAGCAGGGATGTGGGAAAACCTAACGTTTTCCTTCTGCTGTCTCATCTTTCAGCCTCTTCCTTCTAGTTTCTCTAGTATTGCAAAACAATATCACCTCTAGTGTTTTCTGTTTAGATAAAGAAAATATTCTACTTCAGATGAATCCAGGCAATCTTGGGGGTTGAAGAATGACTGTGGTCAGTTTACCTGCTCTTCTTTTTTTCACTGTCATTCTTATAGATGTGACATTTGTAGCACACAGTTTCAGTGTTTCTTAAACAGCTCTAGCTCCAGAGATGGTCTTGGGGGCTTGAGAGAGGCTCCAAAATCCTGAGGACACGTGTCTTTTAACCTCAGAGGACTTCATATGTATTTTTTTTTTAAGGTTCATCCATTGTATTCAACAGCATGACAAGGTATGTGGGGGTTGCTCCAAAGCCTGTTGAAATTAATGGAAAGACAAGCATTCAACCGAAAGACTACTGTTCACTCCAGTGAATCTCAGAATAGGCTTGTAGCATACTGTGTGCTGCATGTAGCATGGGGCTGGCATGGGAAGTGTGTTCCATGCAGCAACCTGTGGACCTGTGCTGTACACTGGATCCAGGTTGAGTGTGCACCTCATGTCGGCCCTCTGTGCTGCATGCATTATGTGTGGCTGATCCATCCTAATGCACCACCAGCATACATGGTTGGTCTACCTGCCAGCCAGATCAAATGTTTTCACAGGTCAATTCTGGTCTGTTGACCGTATTTGTGATGACATGGGTTAATGAGTGCTTTTGCCCAATAATTCAGGTTCTTGCTTTTCTTTCCTACAGATCTCTGTATTTGACGTTTGACAGTTTTAGGAGTGTGGCAGGTATCCCTGCCTATCGCTTTGTGCCCCCTGAAGAGCTCTTTGCCAATACTTCTGTTAATCCAGACAATGCTGGATTCTGTGTGCCAGCAGGAAACTGCCCTGGAACAGGTGTCCTGAATGTCAGCGTCTGCAAGCAGGGTATGTAACCAAACAATGGGTAGGGTCAGTGAGAGAAATGTTTCTATGGCATCTCTCTCTCTCTCTCTCTCTCTCTCTCTCTTTCTTATTTATTTATTTTTGGACGAACTGGAACACATGCAAGTGGTTAGCTAGACCGCTGTGAGAAGGCAAGTACTGTCAACTGCAAAGGAAGTTGAAAGATCTTTACATTTCATAGGATCGGGCACAGTACACCCAGCAATATATATATATATAAAATTTTTTTTTAAATCTCCTAGTAGTGAAGGAAAATCATTTAAAAATGCAATCCCCAAAAAACATTGTCTGCTCCAGCTGTAGCTTAAATCATATGAAGCAGAAGAATGGAGTAGGAGCCACCTGGTAAAGGGAAGAGCTGTTACAGCTAATGCTAATCTGTGCAGCATTTTCACATCCTGCTGGGTGAAATACTGTATGCAAACCTGTATGTAAAGCTCTGCTAGAGCTCTGGTGTATAAGCTTTTGTGCTGGCTGATTCTGCCCGGAGGAACTTTACCCACTGTGAAAATAAGGTATTAGGGTATCAGAGCCTGGAAATGGGCTTTTCCTATCATAGCAGGCTTCATGAAGGGAAGATTATTTCTGTGTTCTGGAGCAGCCTGAGTCAAATGAAAGAGTCGCCTATGGACTCATGTTCTTTTGTTAAATGTCACTTGCCCACTCGCCATAAATTAGGTTTTGTGCTGTCGTCAGTGCTTTCCACCTCTACTGTGAAGGTCAGCTCTGGTGGCATGGAAATTGTAATCCACCTTACCTGGCAGGGAAAACACCATGTATGCAGTCCATGAAGGCAGTTTTCCTTAAGTGTTTCCAGGGATAACTGTTCTGGCATGGTTTAGTACCTGCCAAGGTGTTGGGGCTTAACACCCACTTTGTGGAAATGGGAGGCTCCTCCCTAGCTTGCTCCTGTGGCCATCTGGCTGAGGGCAGGTGAAACCTGGGGGCATCCGAACCCCAAGCCTCCAGGCTTGGGGCTGCATGTAGGATACCTGCCAAAAGACTTTGGAAATATCTGAAGTCCCTGGTGGGTGTAGAGGATGTTTGCCAGTTGTAGGGCTGTTTATGTTTTTGGACTGACTCATGGATTTGGAATTGATTTGGCTTGGAACACGGAAAATTTCTTTAAAAAAAATAACTTAAATTTGGCAGAGTGTTTGGAGGTGTGTATTTAAAAAAAAAAGAAAAAAAAAAAAGAAGAAGAAGAACTTAAACTCCGTCTTTACTGGCAATATAATAGTGCGAGTCATTTTAAATGATTCAGTGGGGCTTGTCCTGGGCTTACAGTTTCATGGGTTCTTAAGTGCTTTGCTGTATTGCTTTGTGATCAGATCTCAAGCGGACCAACACTACAGAAACTGAGCATGTTCACACAACACAGCGGATACAAAGGCCCTCATGCCCAATTCATATAAATTGCTACAGATCCTCTGGCTTCTGTAGGACTAAGTTTAAGGGCTTTGCAAGATCAAGACCTACCAGAGAGAAAATGGGAGAACACCAACCACAAGTAACATGTTACTGGAAGGTGTTTGAATACGACAGACTAGAACAGCATTTGGGAAGGAATTAAATGTAGATGAACCATAAAAGAGTTCCATAAGTATTTGATCTTTTCTTAATTATTTTGTCTCTGGACAGTTGACATGTACATTAGTGATGCTGTTGTTTACACTGTCCTGTTGGAACTTGTTTTGTGGTGTGTTTAGGGAAGTGCAGCATTTTCTTGTTCTGTGATGCTGGTTTGGATGGCTAGAGATCCAATAAAAATGTGACTCTTTGTGTTTGACATTCCAGGTTCCCCCATATTTTTATCATCCCCACATTTTTACCAAGCAGACAAAAAGTATATTAACAGCATACAGGGCATGAATCCAAACAAGGAAGATCATGAGATGTTCCTGGATGTCAATCCAGTAAGTATATGCTTCTTTCTGAAAAGGTGCGGTTAAATAGATGCACATTTGCTCCTATACGTAGACTTAGGACAGATCCTTAGCTGATATAAGTCAGTATAGCTACTCTGACTTCAGTGAAGCTATGCCAGTTTATGTAAAGTGGGATTTAGACCCATTTGTATTTGTCAGTATATGGCATACTTAGCTAGGTAATAAGAATCATATCACTTTCCCCTTATGTCCCAGTGATTTAAAGTAATGCTGGTAGCTTGGCAATGATGAGAGAAACAGGTTAATACCTTCCCCTGGAGCCCACAATGTTGATTTCCCCACTCCCCCTGCTTCTACAGACTCCCACTAGTTTCATCATTTTCATTTTGGTGAAAAAGGAAGTAAATTGAGAGACCTCAGAAATCGGAGGTTTCTATGTTTAGATGGCTCAGAAATCCAAAGGCAGGGAAGACAATGTTCACAAAATGCCTTCCTGGCAACCAAAGCATCCACTAGGAAATGTACATAAATGTAGTCTGAAACCCCCAGTTTGCTCTTAGTAATTAGGAGCATTGGAAAATATTCCCATTTTACTGCAACTGTGGTGCCTCTTGGATCGTGGGGAGAGAAACGAGGAATCTGCCAATGAAAACAGTGCAACATTTCCGAATTTAAATGCCTGGAGCACATGTTGCATTTGTCCCTGGGTAACAAAAATATTCTGGGATTGGCATGCATACATATCATATCCTTCTAAGCAGGTTTAATGAGTGGTTGAATACACTACCATTTTTTTGCTGTTGATTCAGTGATGCAGTCCTGGGATAATTGTGTATATTGACTTTGCAATATCCCAGGATAAATTGTTATTACCTCTTATCTGGGATTTTTATTTTTTTTTAGGATTTATCCCAGGACCATGAACCCGGGTCTACTGTATGCTTGCACTTTGTCCTGAGATAAAATAGTTTATCCTAGGATAAATGCAGGTCTGTTTGTGGTCTTAGATTATTGCTTCCCTAGGGCATGGACTTATGAATTCTGTGATAACTGGTAAAGATGGTGACACCATTTTTCTCATCCTACAAGCCAGTCCATATCACCAGGAAAACTGAGTTGAAGTCATACTTTAAAAACTTTTTATTACACAATAACCTTTTATTAAACTAGAAGTTTACCTTTATTTCACAGTTGACAGGGATGATTCTCCAAGGAGCCAAGCGAATCCAGATCAACATCTACATAAAAAAAATGCCTGAATTTTTGTAAGTATTTTCCTTTTGTGGCTAGGAGTTTTAGGGTGGCGTAATCAGGCTCCCTAATTTAAATAGTTTTTTTTATACTGTCTTTTGAGGAACTAGAACTGATAGATGTACCTACGTCTAGGTGAATCTGAACTGGAAGATGAAGGGATAACTCCTTTCACATTTGTCCCGGGGATGTAGTTATTTCCATAAAACAGAGAAGACTGGTATATTTTAGCACCATATATGTCGACCGGTAAAGGCCACACATTGAAACACAATGAGTGGGTGCCAGGGACCCCAAAAAATATCATAATTTTTAAAGGATCTTAAAATGTGGGGAGATTAATTCCTCTACCATAAATCACTTTTAATGTATACCTTTGTTATTTGATTCTCTATTTTTTTGATGCAAGTAATCATGAATAAAGTGATATAAGACCCAAATATATGGAACATCAAAAAAAAATTTGGGACTGAAGTTTGGGGTTGCCCTCTTAGAAGAGGGAGATATGAGAGAAATGCTTTCTAAAGGCAATGATATTTTCCATGTAAGTTTTCAGTGAATTGTGCAAATCATGAGAAGCTCTATGAAAACTCCTTTTTGATATGTTTGTAGACACACACAACACTAGCCTGATGCTGCTCTCATAACATATTATCTTTGTTGTACTCCCTTGACTTCAGGGGAGTTACTTTTGCTTTTACACGGGCATCAGGGTCTGTGTCTACATAAGACATTAACTGTGTAGTCATTACTGCACAGTCATTTAGCACTTGTATAAACAAGTACTAAATATCTGCTCAGTAACCCAAATTACTGTGCAATAGCACCAACAAATGGCTTTTTCAGGGTAGTGCAGTAGCCCCGAAGCTACTGGTGCTTCACAGGTTCTGCCACGTGATGCTACTGCACAGTAGCCGTCAGTGTCTTGTATAGACATAGCCAGTAAGATCAGAATCTGGCCAAATATATCAAATACAGAATATACACAGGGAACACCTGTGTGACCTCTAGCGAGACCTAAATTAAGGGTACATTTGGCCATCATCAGTACACATCTGTCATATTGCTTTGCATTCCTTCAGAAAAGTGGTAAACTGTAGTTGTCAAAAGGAGTTGGAATTCTGAGTTTTGCCATACAGAGTGTGGAGATCCAGCAAGGATAGGCTTTAGGATTCCTGGGGGTGGATCAGGATACTGTTTAAAAAAAAAAAAAAAAATTATTATTTATAAAATTTTATTTTATTTTTTTCTTAATATTTAGCATCATGTAGAAAGATAATAGGAAGGACTGGGCCCAGTTGCTGCTTTTTTTCCTGCTCCAGAGTCAGGGTTTATTTGATTATGAGAGTCCAGTAGTCAATATGCTGAGGGGGGGGAAGCTTTCCCTGCTCCAGATTTGGGGAGTAATCCAATCCTAGAACTGGGAGCAAGAATCAGCCAAAATAAGTCTCTGATCTCATTTATAATCTCGGATACTATTCATCTGCAAGCAAAGTGTCCATTTTATTCTTCACTTATATGGTAGGTATTGATTTAGTTTTCTCTGAGATTTGCCTCCAGTTAGAGGACATGATAGGTATTCCAGCTGAGTTGTCCAGCAGCTTGTTTTACCTGATGCCCTGTCCTTGGATTTGTTGACTCCAAAGTAGGCTATGCTATGCTGGTGGCCTGCTTCCTACGCTTGCTCTCAAATTGATACGTATTAGCAGAGAAGTTAGGAGGGACTGACTGGTCCACATTAATTTGACAATCCTGCTTCCTGTGGTTATGTGAGTTACAAGAGACGTATTATCATAGAGGTGTGCATGCACCCATAGATAACCAGGATTTCTGCTGCCACTTTCACCAGACCCAGATGATGGGGGTGTGTGGATGTAGGAATGATAGCAGAAGTTAGCTGGGAATTTTGCAGGAAGTCTCATTATTTTCAGTTAAAGTCCTCATAGTTCCCACATGAAGCTCAGTGCTTGAGGCACCTCTTACAATGTATATGAGGAAAGATGTCTCATGTGCCCTAATCTTTTTGTAGGGGTTTAGGTTGTAGTCGTGTTGGTCTAAGGACATAGGCAGACAAGATTCCTTGGGTGAATTTGATATCTTTTATTATACCAACCCAAATAGTTGGAGAAAAGTTATTAAGCAAGCTTTCAGGTTCAAAAACTCTTCGTCAGGCTAAGGAAGTTTCAGCAGTTGGTGTGTGCTCTTCCTGGATGGAATGACAAGTAAACAAGCCAGGGGCTGGGCTGGGGAGTCGGTTGCCAGGCAGATTATAACGTTTGTGACACTTCAGCCAAAGACAGTATTTCCTTACATCTGCCTATCTCTTCTCTAGTGGCATGACATGTCACATCAGAACACCTTAAAATTCCAGCCATACTGGTACTATTAACTCTAAATTAAGCAGTTTATATAGTTATATACTATCATCTTGACTGTATTTTCAGCCTTCAGCAAAATCCCTCAAAGTTTTCTGGGATGATTTTCTGGGCTAGTTTACAACTGGGCTGGGATAGTTTCAAAGGAATGATCCTGCCTTGAGCAGGGGGGCTGGCTAGATGAGCTCCTGACTATTTTTTACATGTTTCTATGATTTTATTGCTTTAAAAACAAATAAATTCTGGACAAGATTCTGGCCTGGGTGGCAGCTTGGGCAGCAGTGACCATGAGATGACTGAGTTCAGGATCCTGAGGAAAGGAAGGAAGGAGAGCAGCAGGGTATGGACCCTGAACTTCAGAAAAGCAGACTTCAACTCACTCAGAAAACTCATGGGCAGGATCCCCTGGGAGGCCAGTCTAAGAGGGAGAAGACTCCAGGAGAGCTGGCTGTATTTTAAAGAAACCTTACTGAGAGTGCAAGAACAAACCACCCTAAAGTGCAGGGAAACTAGCAAGTATGACAGAAGACTGACGTGGCTTAGCAGAGAACTCTTCAGTAAGCTAAAACACAAAAAAGGAAGCTTATAAGAAATTGAAACTTGGATAAACAACTAAGGTGGGGAATATAAGAGTATTGCTTGGACATGCAGGGATGAAATTAGGAAGGCCAAGGGGCAATTAGAGCCAGCAAGGGACATGAAGTGTAAAAGGAAGGGTTTCTACCAGTATGTCAGCAACAAGAGGAATGTGGGTCCCTTACTAAATGGGGGAGGCAACCTAGTGACAGAGGATGCAGAAAAGGCTGAAGTACTCCGTGCCTTTTTCACCTCGGTCTTCACAGGCAAGATCAGCTCCCAGACTATTGTACCTGGTAGCACAGTTTGGGGAGGAGGTGAGCAGCTAACATTGGCAAAAGAACAAGTTAGTGATTATTTCATAGACATTAGGGCTGGAAGGGACCTGGTAAGATCACTGGGTCCAACCCCTGCCCAAAGGGCAGAAAGTCAACTAGGGTCAAAGGATCCCAGCAAGATAAGCATCCAGATGTTTTTAAAAGTGTCCAGAGTAGGTGGTTACACCACCTCTGGGGGGAGTCTATTCCAGACCTTGGGGGATTGGACAGTGAAGAAGCTTTTAGGCCTGTCCGGCCTAAAACAGTCTTGCAGAAGTTTGTGACTGTTGGACCTTGTCATCTATCGGAGTGCACTGATGAACAGGTGTGTTTCCCTAGATCCTGATGCATATCCCTTATGTACTTATAGACTGCCACCAAGTCACCCCTGAGCCTGCACTTTTCCAGGCTGAAGAGTCCTATGGCTTGCAGCCTCTTTTCATGAAGCCTGTTCTCTTGCCCCTGATCATGCACAGTTGATGCTCGGTGAGCTTGCTCTGTTGATTGTCCTCCCCATCCCCTGGCAAGCTTAGTTTAAAGCCAGATTGAAAAAGCTGGATGATTTACAAAAGCTGGGTGTGGACAAGTCCCTGGGGCCAAACGAGATGCACCCAAGTGTGTTGAGGCAGTTGGCCAGTATAATAGAAGAGCCACTGGACATCATCTTTGAAAACTCATGGTGATAAGGAGAGGACCCAGATGATTGGAAAAGGGCAAATATAGTGCCTATTTTTAAGAAAAGGGAAGAGGAGGATCCAGGGAATTACAGACTGGTCAGCCTCACCTCATTCACTGGAAAAATGAAGCAGGCCCTTGAGGAATCAATTTCTAAGCACTTGGAGGAGAAGGAGGTGATTATGTGAACAGTCAGCATGGATTCAGCAAGAGCAAGTCATACCTGACCAACCTGATTGCCTTCTATGATGAGATGAATGGCTTTGTGGATGTGGAGAGACCAGTGGATGTGGTGTACCTTGACTTTAGCAAGACTTTTGATACGGTCTACAACATTCTTGCAAGCAAGCTGAGGAAGTATGAGTTGAATAGATGAACTGTAACATGTATAGAAAACTGGCTGGATCATTGGGCTCAAAGGGTACTAGTCCATGATTCAACTTCTTTTTGGCAGCTGGTATCAAATGGAGTGCCCCAGGGATCAGTCCTGGGGGTGGTTTTGTTCAGTTTCTTCATCAGTGACCTGAAAGATGAGAGAGTGCACCCTCAGGAAGTTTGTAGATGATACCAGGCTGTGGGGAGTAGTAGATACTCTGGTGGGTAGGGTAGCATTGAGAGAGACCTTGACAAATTGGAGGATTGGACCAAAAAGGTTCAATAAAGGCAAGTGTAAAGTCCTTCACATAGAATGCATCACTGCAGCCAGGGGACTGACTGGCTAAGCAGTAGCTCTGCAGAAAAGAGCCTGAGGATTACAGTAGACTATAAGTTGAATATGAGCCAACCAGGTGCCCTGGTTGTAAAGAAGGCATACTATTGCATGGCATACTGGACTGCATTAATAGGAGTGTTTCCAGCAAATTGAGGGAAGTGATTCTTCCCTTCTATTTGGCACTGGTAAAGCCACATCTGGAGTATTGTGTCCAGTTTTGGGCCCCCCCACTACAGAAAGGGTGTGGACAAATTGGAGAGAGTCTAGTGAAGGGCAATTAAAATGGTTAGGGGCCTGGGGGACATGATTTCTGAAGAGAGGCTGAAGAAACTGAGCTTATTTAGTTTGAAGAAGAGAAGACTGAGATGAGATTTAATAGCAGCCTTCAACTACCTGAACAATGATTCCAAAGAGGATGGAGTGAGACCATTCTCAGTGGTAGCAGATGACAGAGCAAGGAGCAATGGTCTCAAGTTGCAGCAAGGGAAGTTTAGGTTGGATGTTAGGAGAAACACTTACTAGCAGGGTAGTAAAGCAGTGGAACAGGTTCCCCAGAGAGATTTTGAACTCTTGATCCTTGGAGGTTTTTAAGACCCAACTAGACAAAGGTGTGGCTGGGATGATCTAGTTGAGGATGGCCCTGCTTTGAGCAGGGGGTTGAACTAGATGACCTCCTGAGGTCCCTTCCAACCATAATTTTCTGATTCTATGATTTATTTCCCTAATTTGGAAGAGGAGGATAAAACGTAAAGAAAAATAAGACGGGTTTAGAGCTTTCGCTTAGGAAATTTTCCTTCTTGCTTGCTATGTTCTGATCTGTCTGGGAGAAGGAAACATCATTGTAAAAACTCAGTGCTTTACTGTTTGTTTGTTTGTTTGTTTGTGTGTTTTATACAGTGACACAGGCAGGATCAGAACGCTGATTTTCCCTGTGGTGTACATAAATGAGGTAAATATTTTAAATTATTTCATTGTAGTAGTGGATGTCTAGTAAGAGGATAACAACTTTGGGCTTGTCTGGGTTACTGGATTGCTGCTGCTGCTGTTATAACTGAACCAACAGTGAGATGACAGCAGAACCGCTTACAGAGATGTGACTGTTGCTTTCAGAGTGTCTTTTCTGCTGGCTTTGCTATGTGACCTCTCCAAATGACAGAAGTCAAGCCATTGAAGCAGCCTTCTTTCAACTATAACCACATCAGTGGTTTTGCTGTCAGAGCTACATTGTCGTAGCTTTTCATGCCCTAGCTGACAAAGGGAGTGCCAGCAACACTTTGTGCCATGGACTGAACCATAAAAGCCACATATAGAAAGCTGTGTGATATTTTTTCAAGAGACTTGGTATCATTCACACGGTAGCAGCTGTATTCTGACCAGTCTCAGTGCCCCTTGTAGCTTCTTTTGAATGCAGTATCTTTTATTTCTGAAACCAGCGATTCTCAACTGGGGTACCTGTGGCACCCTGGCATGCCACAAGACCCTTTCAAGGGTGCTGTGGCACTGGGCCTCTGTGCAAGGAGGTAAGCACTCACTCCTTCACTTGTCTGGCACTCTGTGTTGCCCCAGTATTCTGTGATAGAGCTCCCTGAGCTGCTCCTCTGGGAGGTCTCACTCCTGCTTCCCATCCATTGGCAGGCAGCAGGCCCTGTGCCGACTGCCTTCACACTCCAAGCAGCAAGCTTTGCAGCAGATGGACATGGGGCTATGGGACTGTACTTCTCAGCCTGGCTTATTTACCCACTCCTCCCATGTTCCTGCAGCAGCAGATGGAGCTGTGAGGACAGGTGTCTCTGGTCCTTGGTATGCGAGTTCCCAGAGGAGCAGTTGCAGCAACAGGACTCGCATCATCCTGTTGGGTACAGGCCAGAGGCAGGGAGGAGGCAGGTGACAGAAATAGTGGGGCATGGCAGAGTCCTGTCTTTGCTGTCCTCACCTAGCACCAGCCTCTGTGCCTCCAGCAGCCATTGTCATTCCTTTCTCCTGCAAGGACAGCTGCCTCCTTCAGGGATCTAATGACTCAGTCCTAGGTTTCCCAGTCTGCCCTGTTGAGCAGTCCCTGCCCTCTGCTGCCTGCCGTGTCACCCTATGAGATCCTTTTAAGGGTATGGTGTGATGTAAGAAGGTAAGCACTGTAAGACATAAATTAGTCTTTATATGGGGTGCCACTAAATTCATCAGCTGAAAGGCACTTCTGGAGTACAGAAGTATTGTACTAGTGGAATCACTGACCCAAGAACTTGGTGGGAGCTGATAGTTTTTGTGAATTTAAGACTGCATGAATCAGTACTGGTGGATTATTATTATTAGATATTTCAATTGCAAATCTGAGGTCACATCAGAAAGTATCTGATAGGCTGTTGGTTCTTGGATGGGAGAAGTGGGAAACTTATTCTGTTCTGAAAGAAGCTATTTTTGTCTAAACTTTCCCGAGTGGATTAATGATTTTCAGTGTTTCACCTTTTGAGGAGTCTGCCTTCCAGACATTTCTGCCTACCTTAATCAGTTTAAGAAAGCAGCTATATGATGTGGTTGTCTGGCATAGCAGGGGGGGGCCTTTCAGCCCTGGGATCCTAAGTTGGGCATCAATAAAACATTTGTCACTGTTGGATTTGCAGGCCAGAATCCCTCCTGCTGCTAAATGACAGAGAGAGGCATTAATGAGAGAACATTTATTAAATAGCAGGCTAGGCAGAGCAGATCTTGCTGTCTCCCTACTTGGCTTATTTTAAGTAACATGGTATGGCATAAAGGATATTCTAAATGTGTTATCTCTCTCTCTCTCTCTCTCTCTCTCTCTCTCTCTCTCTCTCTCTCTCTCTCTCTCTCTCTCTCTCAACCTCCTTGTACTCCAGAGTGTTTTGATTGATGAAGCATCTGCCAGTAAGCTGAAATACGCTCTGTTCGAAGCCACTCTATTAAAGAACATCCCTTTTGTAATCATGGCACTTGGTATTATTTTGGGGATTGTTTTCATTGTGCTCGTGTGCAGGTTCCGTGGAACAAAGGACGAGGTTAGTAGTAGCTGAATTTCGCTCTTTTTTTTTTTTTCCTGTCTTTCTGGTTTTTTAGACTGTTGTTGTTTTACCTGTTGGGGTCCTGTAACTTTTGCTTTTTCTTTCTGTTGAAAATGCTGTCTCCAAGGCAGAGAAGTTCTAATAAACCCTGAGTAAGTGCAACCAACAAAGCTATGCAGCTAATTTAAGATGCGTACTGTGGGTGATTTTATTTTTATGCCTAATTCTTCTGCTAGCTAGTCATAAAAAGAAATCAGTCTAGTGAACTCTGAAGGGTAAGAATAAAAAAAAACCCTACTCGTATTTAATTGACATTTTGACAGTGTCATTTTGAGAGGCAAGTGTGATATTGAGATTTTTTTTTTTTTTCCTTCCCAGATTTTCTTGTGAAACTCTGTCCAGGGTTCCTCCAGAATGAGTTAAGAGCCAGATCTGGCAGTGCCTGCCAGAGATGAATCTAAACCAAGCCCCAGTTCTGCGTGCGCACACGAATGCTAGGCAAATTCCAGTTCTCAACCCTTCCTTGTAGCCTGGGCTCATTCAGCTGTATTGTCCCATTCAAGGCCCACATTAGAGAAGTGAAATGGTATTAACTTTGCAATTTATAATCTTATATCCTCAGCAGCTCCAGTGGATTAATCCTCCAAACTTCTGCTATCATTTTACATTTATAATTTAAATAAAAACATATCAGTTGTACAGTTCAGTACTGTACAAATTTGTACGTGGTTAACACCATTCCATATGTGTATTCCTGGTGTGTAGTGTTACAAATGAGCATGTTCGTATTAAGGTTGTCAGTGCTTTGAGTAGTTCTGAGCCAAACTTTTACTGTCCCAGGACAGTGGTGTTCTCTGGATGGACTGCCTGAACAGAGACAGACAGAGCAGTGTAGGAAGCTTTGAGGCCTCTTGCTGCTGTGGTTCAAGGATGATGTTGGCTTGTATTCCATATTCTAAGCAGGCTCTTTCATTAGAGGAGAAAACAGCCAAAATTCTCAACCCAATAGTGTATGTGTTGTTTCTCAGTTTGCAAGGACTTGGTGATCCTGGTCTTACCTCAGGGGTGGCGGTGATGACATTACTGTGGCAAAGTGCTAAGGGAGGGACACATTATCGTTCTGCAGCCTGGCAGATTTCCTTCAAGTGGTGGCCATCCCCCATTTGAAACCTTTGGTTTCATTCTTGCAGGGCTGAGCAGGAGCCCTTAGATAGCTTTCCACCAGGGAATGCTTAATGACTAAGGCCCTGCCTCCTTTATGGGAGGGTCTGGTTCTTTTTTGCTTCACCTTCTTTGTTTCTTGACCCCTTGGTTCTGGCCAACCCAGCTGACCTCTCATCCTTACTCCAGCAACATCAGATACATCCATCTCTCCAAGTTCTTCAGCACAGTTGCAGGAAATGAAAGGACAATGGAACACTTGAATGTCCTGCTTTCTCTGTATCAGTTTTCTGTTTCCTGCAAACAGCGTGATCAGAGAGGACCATGAAAGTAATACAGGCGTAGCTGTTGAATGTATTACTGTAGCTTTCTGTACCCTAATAGGGCTGCATGTGTAGATGCTAAGATGTTTACTGTGCAGTTAAGTAGTCAACTATACAGTAAACACCTTGTGGAGATAATATGAAACGATGAAGTAATCTCACTCGTATGCTGTCCATCTCTTCTTCTAGTGTCATCACAGGAGATGTTTTGTAAGCCCTGACATCAGTCCCTGTGACGCTTTCAGGGCATATAGGGCAACAGGCCTGCTCCTACTACAATAATGTACAGTGCTCTCCTTTTCTCAGCCATCCATGGGAAGGTGAAAGAGGCATGCTGTGCTGTGAGCTGGCTTGCATACTAAAAGTAGTACAGCAGCTGTCCTGCCCTGACATCAAAACAACAATGCCGGGAAGGCTCCTGGCATCGTTCTTCTTGCACATCTATGTAGTAGTCACACAGGCTATGCTCTGGTGCTTTTTAGTGTATTTGTTCCCTTGTAGCTTGTTGGCTGAAAATTGGACCTACTGGATGATAAATGCCAGGATCTCTCTTCTTTCCTGCATTGATTTTTTCACTATTACATTTCTCTTCCTCCAGTCCTCTGTGACCTTCAGACCTTGTCTTTGAAAACTGTCTAATGCCCCGCTGTTAACTTTGCTCTGTTACCATTTTGTCTTCTAGGGTACTGAAGACGAAAGGGCCTCACTCATCAGGACATCCTAGTATTTTCTCCCTAACAAGTGAGCTTGATGAATAAACTATGCAAGCCAACCTAATACCAACCACTATGCAGCCTTCCCCACTGTGAAAAATGATCATGCTTATTATGATTATTCATAATACCGAGTATGAGGAAACCTGGAACACAATTGAAGGAGGTGACTGTTCTTACCCGTTTCTAAGCTATGATTTTAAAATTACATTTTAAAGTGGCTTGATATTCTGCATTTTCATACTCTGAAATTAGTATTTAATATCTCCAGTGCTCCTTTTTTTATCTGCAACAAAAGCCATAGACACTCATAGCCACAGACTTAAACACTATGACTCATTATTAGGATTATGTGAGATGTATTTGCAAAAGCATCTTTGTGACTTGGGTTTCTATGTGCTTAAGACTCTTGAAAATGGGACATGGTCTTCTAAATCACATGGGAACACTTGAAAATGTTGCCCTTAATCTAATATGTATATGGTATATCCAACTTCTTAGTGCATACACTGACTGCTTAATAGTTGTTATTCTTTAGTCCTTTTATCTCCAAAACTTATTTCTGATTCTAAACCAAATGCCGTTTTAACACGCACAGTCACCAACTGTAAAAAAGCTTTACGTAACACATTTTCTTATAGCAGTCTGACATATCTTGGTGTTGCTTGAAATCCCATTGTGTTCTATCAATAAACTTCCTTTCCAAGTTTTCTATTCCAGTTTTGGTTGGTTGAGGGTATGATAGAGAGTTATTTTTTAATCTCTAAGGTGACTTACAAGTACCTTTCATGTGATGGACTGTAGATATAAATTTTGCCAGATTATTTGCAGTTGCATTTGTTATTTAAGAAACATGTAGCTCTCCCACACTAAGGTACATCTGGAAACTTTAGAAAAAGTGTGAATGTTTAAAATAGTGATCATTTTAAAAATCCCCCATTTAAAATATCACGAAGAAGGTAGCTTTGTAGATCATGATAGAAAGAGTATTCTTATTGAAAAGTGCTTCCCTCAAATAAAGGCAGTGAAACAGATTTTAAAATATCATTATTTTGGTAAAAATTAGACCTTTTTGGTGGCTGCAAGCTCATTAAAGGGGCATTCGCCCATCAGTTATTCAGTAGTCCATGTCATTCTGGGCCTTTCCCATCAGATAAGTTCAGGGGGCTGCTGCTGAGAGGGAGAAAGGGTTCAGGGAGCTTGACAGCCCAGAATGAAGGCAGGGTAGACTGCCTGAGAGGAGGGATCCAGGTTGGGGTCCGAATACCAGATTTTGGGGCCCAGCATGGGGTCAAGGCCACATAGTGGATGCCATCTGTGAAACATGGGACATGGTAGGGGAGGTTGGAGCCATGTATAATGCCCTAGGCTTTGGGGCATTAAATGGGAAGCCTCCTGGGTTTACACCAGTTATTTGTACTACAAGTCGTGGCAGGTGACACTGGGTGGACTCCCCAGAGACAGGTGGGTGAGCTGATGTTGAGACATGGCCTTGAGCCAGCCCCCTGTCATATTAGTGGTGGCAGATAACAGAACAAGAAGCCAGTGGTCTTAAGTTGCAGCAAGGGAGTTAGATATTAGAAAGAGCTTTCTCACTAGGAGGGTAGTAAAACACTGGAATAGGTTACCCAGAGAGGTGGTGGAATCTCCATCCTTCAAGGTTTTTAAGGTCTAGCTAAACAAAGCCTTGGCTGGGATGATGTGCTTGGAGATGGTGCTGCTTTGAACAGGGGTTGGACTACATGACCTCCTGAGGTCCCTTCCAACACTACTGTTCTATGATTTATTATTATGTATATTATGATATTCCCTAGAAGCCTATTCACAAATCAGGACCCTGTCCAACTTTTCCAAGATTAGCTTGTGTCTTCCCAGTGAGAAGAAGAATAGATTCTAGCCATGCTTCTAAATAGTTACAGCCATTCTTTTCAGGAAGATTTCCCTAGAGTATCTTTTCATTTGCCCTCGAGGGAACGTGTTCACTGCAAGCATAACTCCTAATTGTTCAGGCTGAAAATAGTGTCAGGTGAAAACGAGAGTTTGGGAACTGCCCTTGTCCCACCAACAATGCTGAACTTCTTGGATAGGTAGCAGAAAAACCCTTTGTATGGGCCCACAGACTTCTGTCATCAGAGAAGTTACGGTACCGTGTATCCCAGGAATGTCAAATTGTGGCCTGTGGACCAGATTCAGCCCACAGAATCCTATCATCTGGCCTGCAGGGCTGTCTGGATCTCGGAATGAACCTGCATGCTACCTGCAGTGCATGGGGCTAGTTTGGCATGCACTGCCCACAACATACAGGGCTGGACCTACTGCAGACAGTGCATAGGGGTGAGGCTGGCGCATACTGCATGGGATTGGGTCTAGCATGCCCACTGCAGGGCTAGTCCCTGGCTGCATGTGGGGCAGATCTGGAATGCACGCTGCACACAGGACCCATGCCAAACTGGCCTCATGCACTGGATCCAGTGTGCAGAACTGATCTGTGGGCCCAATCTGGCCTGAGGATGGGCCCTGTGGCACTCATCCAGCTCATGGGGCCCGAGTTTGAAACCGCTGGAATAGCCCAGCCTTTGAGTCCCTTAATGCCTTTCTTTGACTGCCTTCTGGAAGGAACATTTTAGTTAAGGAAAACCTAGTAGCTTTGGTCTAGGACCCATATCAAACCCTGCCCTGGTGGCTTGCCATTCCATAGCCCTCCAGAAAAATCTGCTTCCAAGTTAGCATCTCAGGAAGGGCACAGCTGAAGAACATCCGGTGCTGCCAGGAAGAAGGTACCTCCAACTCTGAGCAGAGGCTGAGGAAACCGAGCCAGCAGCTGCAGAAACCTCTGTTTTGTTCGTGGACTATTTGACTTTTCATAGTGTTATCTAAACGAGGAACTCCAAAATTCCTTCTTGCCTCAGTATGTACATACTGCAGATCACATCACTATAGCCTATGAACACAGAATCCACGTTATGAAAAAAGGCTTCTTCAAGCATCGGCATTACCCCACCAGTTGTTCACAGAACTTTGAGTCTTCAAGTAGTTTTGAGATTGTTCGTCCTGATAAAATGATGTCTACAAGGGAAAACTCCATCAGCGCAAGAAAGGTCTATGCACCACCTACTCTTTGCATCCAAATAGCATCCTCAGCTGAGCCTATAGCTACCTGTACTTAGGGGGGTTTTAGAAATGTTACGTGGTACTTCTTGGACCAGTTTCTCACCTGCTGTAAATCACCACGGTTCTATGGAAGTCAGTGATGCCATTCATATTACTGAGTAGTTGAGATGAATTATTTAAATATTTGACAATGTTTCTATATGTTTGTGCATTTCTCTCATACAAGGCAGCAGATTGAGCTGCATTTTATTCTGCATTGTTTCAGTTTTTTTTCATTCTGTGATCCTGCTGTAGGAATTGTTTTCCTAAGAAACATCTTTCTTGGCAGTCAACTAGACCAAAGGGAAGCGATTTTTATCCATCTCGTACACAGGAAGGGTATTTTTTTTAATGTTATGGTAGTGTAATAGTGTTGTTGTATCTGTGATGATCCAAAAATTATGAAAGGGGCAAGAATTTCTTAGGGTGATATTTTTTTATCAGACCAACTACTTAGTTGGAATAAAATTAGATAAGAATAAGAAGAATGTCTCACATTCCAAATCTTGTGTAACTTTATTCCAAATACATAATTAGTTCAATAAAAGATATCGCCCTAAGAAATTCTTGCATCAGATTTTCTTAATAGACTCAGCTATCCACTTTTTTGCAATCTTCACCTTACACATGGGGCACTTAATTCATTCTGGTAGTTCTACCATGTGACTCTGTGTCCTGTACAGCTGACCTGTCTGTTTTTCAATGCATATTTGGAAATCAGCAAATCTAAGGCTTGACCAAAATGACCTCTGACAGATTTTAAAGCAACTGCCAGTCAGCAAATGGTGAGTGCCTGTGGGCAAAGTGCCACACCTAGACTTACAACATGGACATGGGCATTTTAGTCTATGGAACACCAGATTCTACCTAAAACTTGTCAGCTGCTAAAATACATGTAAGAAGTATTTTGTTTCAAGTACTGTGAGTGGGAGTTTCAAAACCACTTAGCAATATCCTGACCCTTCCTCACTGAGGTCAATGGAGATTTACTGTTGGTCCCATCCCATACTGGGTCAGGTTTAAGCCATTGCCAAGTGCATTGAAAAATTCATCTGGAGCAGAAGCAAAAAGATAAACATTTAGCAGTGTGGAGAGAAGATTTTAAATTGCTATGCAAGTCAAGAGAAGAATTACTACAAGGATGGAAATAACCCTATGGGATGCTCATAGCTGTTGTGGCTTACATTTTTTTTTTTTTTTTCCATGTTGTAAAACTGGTACGCTTTGGCTTGGTGCTTCCTAGCAGAGAATCATGCTTTCTTTCAGTACAGCCCATAAAAAAAATCAAACATCCCTATAGGACAGAGGTGGGCAAAATATGGCCTATCAGCTGGATCTGGCCCACTGTGGGATTCTGTGTGGCCTGCCATAGGTCCTTCAGCCCCACCTGGACCAGGCTTGGGGGACAGCCTGGGCTGTGGCACATGCGGTTGGTCCTGCTGCCCCCTGGACATGCAGCAGGGCTAGGGAAGCGCAGCAGCTGAACTCCACTTCCCGGCAGTGGTGGCGTCTTCCAGCTGCCACTGCCAGTGTAGTTGGGACACCCATAGAAAGGGTGCATTCAGCCATGTGGATGGGATGGGTGAGTGGGGAGTGGTGTCAGAGAATGGGATGGGTGGGGACAAGGATTCACAATCTGCCCCTTACGTGTCCCTGCCCATGGAACTGTTGCCTGTCGCAGGGACATGCAGCATGCAGGGAGTGGCTCATGGCTCTGCCCTGGGCCCCAGGCTGTCAATGTCTTACAATCCTGGTCCTGTCTGCAACCTGCCCACCTGTCCTGCTTGCAGATAAAGCTCTGTGGTTGCCCTCAGCCCCATCGCATCTGCCCAGCTGAGAGCACCCCACGTGCTGGGGTCCTATATGGTCTCGGTGGTGACCCTGGCCACTGTGTCTGGTGGTAGGTATGGGCAGACCGACCCAGGCTGGATAGGATTAGTTGCAAACCCCTCCCCCTGCCTGATCTCGCTGCCCCAAGCATTGGGCTTGGAAACCAATCCTGTATCCCCACTGTCATACCAGGTCAGCAGTGTGCCTTCCCCCTAGCCTGCAACAGCTCACCAAGACTCTTAAGAGGCCCTCTGGCCCAAATGATTGCTTATCCCTGCTGTAGGATTACTGGTTGTACTGGATACCAGACCTCCCATTTAGTGTTTTAGACCTGGCTGCTGTGGATCGGTAAATTGATCTGCAAGGGGGTACTTATCCTTGAGAAGTCACTGCATGATTTCTTTGTATACTGTGTGCTAAGTATTGCAATACAGAATTCAATGTCTTCAACTTTTTCAGTCATTAATATGTAAAGAAATGCTATAAAGTGTGTCATTCTCTGTTGGATATATGCACATGACTCTCAGTGGGCTTGTCTACATGTGCATTAATGTGCCATAGTTACTGTGCATTAAGTTTAGTATCTGTAATAACCAAATGCATTTAATTGATTTGGAAAGAAAATTCAAAGCTGATTTTTTTTTTAAAGGCACCTGCATCATGTCTGTATTTACAGGGGCATAGGTTGTAGGTGTTGGTCACTCTAAGGACATACACAGACAAGATTATTTAAGTAAATCTTTTATTAGACCAACTCAAATAGTTGGAAAAATTCTTTTTAGCAAGCTTTCCAGTTTAAATACCCTTTGTCAGGCTGAGGAAGCATCTGCAGTTGGTGTGTGCTCTTCTTATGCACTTGAGTAGCCTCATTTTCACAAGGGATGCCATTGAATACTACTGCTACTCCCATTAATGCCAAAGTCAAGATAGCTGTGTAAAAGCCTTGTATGAATTTAGGAACCACTTGAGGCTGTCAGAAATGTCCAGCACTTCTGCCGTGTGCTCTGTGTCTACCCTTATTTGGGAGTGAAGAGCAAAATCTCTCTCCTCTGACAGGAGCAGACTGGCCGCTGCTCATCAAGGAGGTGAAGTTGCTTCCGTAAGAGTGGATTTCAAGGATGAGACACTGGCTACCGCGACCAGTTTGCAACTGCCAGTCACAGAGCAGTCACCGAGGAGGTCCTATGACTTAAAATATTTGTACATTTACTACAACTTTATCAAACTTAAATTCCCTAGAGAGGAAAATTAAGAGTGCTGTATGGAGAGATGGACATCTTGACCTAGGGAGAAATGCCAGAAACTAGAGACTGTTTTCAAAGGTGCCCATGACTATGGGTGCCTAGCGGCATGGGCCAAAGTCTCATGAGAAGTGCCGTCCTGTGTCAGACTAACTAAGGAGTACTCTGGTCTAATATCCTTGCTGGCCTTAAGGTTTAGTTTCTGTTTCTGGTGAAAAAGTTCCTGGGTTGAAATCCTGCCTAAACCCTGGAGTCTGTAATTATCGGGGTTTCCTGTAGTATAGCGGTTACCACAGTTGCTGAGCCCGTGGGAGGCTTGCTAGTTTGAAACCGGGCAGACATCCCGTCTCCGCCTACTGCGGTAGTGGATGCTGTACAGGGAGCACTGAAGGGGTATCTCCTGTACCCTCTATTCCGTAACCTTCCTGGCATGCAGTCCGACCATAAGTAGGAGGGAAGGAGTACCCCTGGAAAGAAGCCGGGCCCCGGCGGCGGCGAGAAAGCTCGGCCACTGCCCACGCAGCTTCCAGAACCGCCACTTCAGCTAGAGGAGCCCGCGCTACAAAACCATGCAGCTCTTCCCTGGCGCGGGACCGCCGCGCCTACGGGTTGGCGCATGCTCCGAGTGGCCTTTCTGCCGGCCTGGCGCGTTGCGATAAAGTCACAACTCTGCGCCCGCTTCCGCCCGCGCCGGAGACTGCTTCCGGGGCCGGCGCGCAGCCGGAAATGTTCCCCGAGCTCAGAGTTTCCGGCTGGTGACGGCGGCGACTGCCCTACTCCGGCCACGCCGCTGCCGCCGCCTCATGGCCTTCAACTTCGGGGCGACCGGGGGTGCCGGCGCCACCAACCCTACGGGTGAGTGCGGGACCGCCGGGCCGGGGGGCGCGAGAGGCGGCCGCTGCTCCGTTAGTGCCGCTGCCTGGCAACCGGACACCCCGCTCCGCCCCCCGGCGGCCTTCCAGGTCGGGCCTCACTCGGGCCTTTTATAGCGGGGCCCTGCCTGAGGCACGCTGTAGCGCTGGGCGCGCGACCCCAGCCGAGCCTTCCCTTCCCCTCCCGCCGGGGCGCAGGCGGCCCCTATTGCGAGGGGAGGCGGGCAGGGAGGGCCTAGCAGCGCCGTTATTCCAAGCAGTTCTTTCCCATAGGAAATGTCACAGAACAGTCTGTTTCTGGGGTAGCGGTTGTGGAGCCTGTTCCCACCTTACTGAAGGGGCCAGCAGTGATAGAGACCAGTGTCAGAATAAAAATATACCCAGGGCCCATCTTCACTGAAGCAGTGAAGATGCTTGAACGCAGGGGTAGGCAGTTAGTTAGGCCTGAGGACCACTTGGAGAGTTTTGGTGAGCCATCATGGGCAATAGCTTACCAAACCCCCCTAACTGGCTCAGCTCTGTGCACAACTTGGTGAATGCAGTGGAGTCCTGGGGTGGGCTGACAGGGCTGGGGCTGGGATCTCAGGGCCGTGACAGCAAGGACCTGGGGCGTGGGGCAGAGCCATGGTCCACTCTCTGTGTGCCCCTGCGACAGGCACTGGTTCCGAGGGCAGGGGTGTGTGTAGAGTGAATCGCAACTCTGCCCCAGGCTCTGGCCCCGTGCTGTCATTACCCCATGATCCTGGGTCTCCATGGAAACTGGCCAGGACCTGTGCAGGAAGAGCACATGGCCCGGTGGATGAGTGGGTAGGGCTGGGATCTTGGGGCACTGACAGGGTCAGGTCCTGGGACAGAGCCATGATCTGCACACCCTGCCTGTGGAACCAGGACCCATTGCAAGGACCTACAGATGGCAGGTTGCACTTCTGCCCTTAGCCCTGGCCCTGCGCTGTCACCACTCCAAGATCCTACCCTGTAATCCTAGCCCCATCTGCCCGTCCCACTCCTGGACACTGGTGCCCACAGCCCCATCCCATCTGCCTGGCCATGCACCCTGCAGTGGCTGCAGGGCAGACAGGCTGGGGTGCCTGCGCAGCAGGACCTGGTCTGGCCGTGGTGGCAGCTGGAAGGAACTGCCAGGGGTGCCAGGAAGTGAGTCCGGTTGCTGCACTGTCTCAGCCCTGCTGCATGCCCAGGGGCTGCGGGACTGACTGCACATGCCTCTGTTCCTGGGCTGGGCAGGGCTAAGGGTCCTGCCACAGGCCAGACAAAATCCCTTGGTGGGTTATGTTTTGTCCACCCCTGCTTTATGAACATAATTATGAAAAGTTCAATCATGATTAGTTGAGGTGAGTCTATCCTGAATTGAGGTGAGGTGAGGTGAGGTCTATCCTGATTAGTTGAGGTAAGTCTGTCCTGACCTGTACTGACTGGTCACTTGCAACCAACACTGTCAGGTCTTCACAGCTGTCTCTGTGCTGGAGAATAATAGCTTTTACTAGTGAAGAAAAGTTCCAAGATAGTTGTGATATGTGGAAATCTAGCTGAGGTATATGAGGAGATGTGGGGAAAGATATATTTAAGTTGGTAGTACTCGACCTTTTTCACCAGCAGGCTAGATGGGCAGTGTCTGATCGCTCTGCAGGCTGGATCTGGCAGTGTACCCAATCTAATACTCAGGGCAGGCACAGTAGGGCCCTATCCTACCCTACAGAGGTGGGCAGCCCAGCTCTGGTCCAGCTTTACATAGTGGGGAGCTTGATCTGGCCCTGGTCCATCTGTTTGGAACTAGGATTTTGACAGCTGAGAGGTTTGGCAGTACTGTCATTGCTCTCCCGCTGCTAAATTTCCTGACCTCTGCAAAGCCTTGTGGGCTGGATTTCAAAGCTTCGTGGGCTGCATTTGGCTTGCCAACCAGAGGCTGAGCATCCCTTGTTTAAATCATTGGAAGAAGAAGTTCAGTTACCCTTGTTAAACAATGATAGTTGACTGGATGCCAAAGTCCTAGGGAGTTCCACATGCTGGAAAAGGCCTAATTATTTTCAGCCCTTTCAGCCTGTAAAACATTCAGGTCACTCAAAGCTCAACTGCCTTGCCAACAGGAGAGGTTCTCTCACTGTCACTTGGATGGGATAAATTAATCCTATTTGAAATGGAGTACCTTCTTGCCCTCATGATCTTCTAATTTCCTAATCTGTCCAATTTTTCTAGCCTCTGCCAATGAAAAAAAAAGTTGCTTTATTTCTTAAGCATACCTTCTGCTCAAAACTAATGCTACCTTGCTCTCTTTCTGCTTCCCACTTGTCAGGATTTGGTGGGCTTGAAACGGCAAACTCCACTGCCAGTGGGTTTAATTTTGGGGGTTTCGGATTAACTGCTAGCCCTGCAGTGAATTTTAATATTGGGAATTTCGGTGTTTCCGCTACCTCAGCGCCACCATTCAATTTTGGTAACAGTCTGGCAAGTGCAGGTAGATAATGCATATGCTTGTTTGTAATGAATGTGGATAGCAGGGTCCAAGAATTCTTTTCAGAACTCTGGTTTATAAATATTTAAACTACATTATGACTTTCTGCATAAGACAAATTAGAGAGACCAAACAATGTAATAAATTGTAACAGAATTTATGAAAGTGGTTTTGAAAATCTTTTCACTAACTTCTGGGTTCTCTGTAAAAGTCCAGTGAAACAGATGTTAAGAGAACGTTGTCAAAACCGCATGTTTTCTAAAACAAAGTAAAACATGGCGTCCTATTTCATTATTTAGTTTTACATTGAACAATGTTTACTTCACAAATGGCTAGATTTATTTAAAAACAGTAATTCCCTGTTGAGATATTAGTAACACTGAATAATTGCAGAGCTGTTCTGTAAAGTCACATTTCTTTACCTTAGATTCTTGGACTGCTGCCGTCTTGTTTTTTTCGTCTTTCTTATGTCTCTTCATTGGACTTCACTTGGTTATCATTAACACATCACACTTAAAACAGTTTCTGTGGAGAAACAAATTTTATACGATCAGCACTAAATTAATAGCCTTTGTTGCTAGCCTTTGTTTATTAATTACTGTTGAAACAATGCACAGAAGCAAGTTTGTTCTTGAGATTACACTCTAGCTTTTTTTCTGCATAATGTGTGTACTCTGGGGGTGTGTGGTGGCAATCAGCAATCCCTTATAGATTTATCAATTTGAAATAATCGGCTGTGTATTTACCTTAACTTGACTATTCCCTTCTGAAAACATCTAACTGGTATTTCTTAAACATTCTCATTTATGAAGAATAAACCCTTGGGATATTGGGGGTTTTACAGCTGCTCGTATAGGAATTCTTACCATTCCACAGTCTCATCACTGTTTGTATTACAGTACTTTTGTCAATTTTATGCATCTGAACAATCATATTTAACTGGTTAAATGTAATTTAGTGTAAGTTAATAGAATCATGGAAAGTAAGGCCTGGAAGGGACCTCTAGAGGTTATCTACTCCAATGATTCTCAACCTTTTCTGTACCAGGTCCAGGACCCATTTGTAAACATCAGTGGCCGATCCCAACCCAGTGTCCTTCACTCCCAACCTGCTGTCCCGTGCCCCAAGGCCCCAGGCCTCCAGTGTGTGAGGCATAGGGGCTCCAAGCAGCCCTTCGCAGGCTGGAATTCTGCCATCCTGCAAGGGAAAAGCCATGGCTTCCCAAGTTTTTCTCCCTTAAATAGATCAAGATACTTAAAAAAAAAAAAAAAAAAAAAAAAAAAAAATTGATTCTCCTTTAAGTTTGTTTGTGATCCTTGTATATATTCTTGTGTCCCACTTTTGGGTCACAACCCATAGGTTGAGGAACACTGATCTAGTCCAACCACGTGCTTGTGGTAAGATCATTCCTATCCAAATCATCCCATACAAGTCCTTGTCTAATTTATTCCTAAAACCACTGCTGCACAGGTACAAGTCAAAATGTCCCAAAGCACCATGAGCACCCTAACTTGCCATAGGTAAAGCTTGGGGACAAGGGCTGTCAGTGTCTTGCTGCTCCAGGGGTTGGTAAAATGCACTTGAGATCTGACGGGGCATAGCCCTCTTCAGCAGAAGGCGGCAAACTCCCCCAGTGTCCATCCATACCAGTCTGACTCTGGGATAAAGTTCCTTTCTGATACTAAATGTGTCAATCAGTTCGACCCTAAGTAGAGGGTCATGACCATGGAACCTTTGGAATTTTGTCCCAGTCAAAATCCCCAGCCTTGGCTGCAACCAATACCTAGTGCTTATGAAGAAAATAGGATGAGGTGGAGACCCCCCGGCATCTGTAGCAAGGAGAGGAAAAAATTCTTTCCTGGCCCCTTGTAGCACTGAGCAATGCCCAAAAGCATGGGATAAACTAAACACCTTCCATTCTGCTGTGCAGCCTGGGGACAGCAAACACAAACACAACTCCACACATTATAACTAGAGAGCCAGAACTCCCTTTTCTGTCATCTAGTCTCCTCCCTAAACTTATTCTGGGTCCTTTAACGTTCTTTTGTAACTAAATCAGTTGCAGACCTCTCTTTCATTCTCCTGCTGCTGAGCATAGTCCTCTCTAATATCCACCTGCTCTAACCTGCAGAGCTGCTTTTGTTATCCTCAGTGATTTGTGTGTGAGATCAGGGTCACATGAGCTTCCGGCTGTTGCTCTTTACAGAACACTCCAGGCATTACTCTTCCTAGATCATCTCTAACCAGTGCTTACCCAAACTCCTCTTGAAAACTTCCGAAGACAGAGCTTCCACAGTTTTCCTAGACAGTCTGTTTTACTGCCTCGCTGTTTTAATAGTGAACAAGTTTTTTCCTCATATCCAGTCTAAATCTACTTTGCTGAAACTTCATGCTGTTTGGTATGTCCTGCTCTCTGTACCAAGGGAGAAAAGGTGTCCTCTCTTTTTATGTCAGTTGTTCAGGTATTTGGAAACAGACTGCCATTACGTCTCCTCTTAATTGTCTTTTCCACAAGCTCAGAGTGCCTATTACACCCTCTCTTTATATGGCTTGCTCTCCAAGCCCTTTATCATTTTTGCTTTACACCTCCAGATCCTCTCTAACTTTTACATGTCCTTTTAAAAATGTCAAAATCAAAGCTAGACCTAGTACCCTAGATGAGGCCTCATCAGTGCTGGGTAAAGAGGCACCATCACCTGTGTTTTGTTGATTTGCTTTTATGGTTGAATCTGGACTAATTCAAGCCGAACCTTTGATGCATAATTTAATTTTACTAATATTTTGTGACTTGTGTGGTGATTTTAAAGAGAGAATTTAATTTAGTCAAATTACAGCATTAGTAGAATGGGAGCTTGCATATGTAACTGGAAACCTTTTTTTTAATCCAGTTGCACAAAGCTGATCTTTTGGAAGAGCAAAATGAAAGCATAGTTGAAAACAACCCAGTATAAATTTTGTATTTTTTTTTATGCTTAGGGATGGCAAGTTGAATAGATTCATGACTAATGCGTTGCTGTTTTGATTAAGTTGTGAATATTTGTTTTTGTATTGCAAATTAGCACCAACTGTATCTGTTTGATGCTTTGTGTATACCATGCTGTTTGTTACTTCTCTATAAAGCTTGCTTTTGCTAATTGACTATAATTCCGCTTTTCTAAATATACTTTTTAACTCTTCTTGTACTTCTGACCTGTATGTATATGTAGTATGCCATTTCAAGCTAGCTGTTTTGTCATGCTGTTTTCAGTATGTGCCTTTATGTGCCTTTATGATGGATGTTCTGTCCAATGGGCTGTTCTGCATAGAGTTCTCTGAGATCCTGCTACTTTTCCTGCTCTGTGTGTGTATGGAAGGTGACTTTAATAATTTGGGCAGTGATGGCATTGGTGCCAATGTGGGACATGACTGCTGAAGGATTTTGGTATATGAAAATTGGGGGGGAGCATGCCTTAAATCACAAGACTTTTTACTGTATTTTACCCTGGGCCAGCAGGTTTATCCCAGCAAATCTCAGATACCATGATGCGAAAATACCTGACAGCCTTCACGTAGTCTGGCCTCATATTATTTAAATGATGACGTTCCTCCATTTTTTGGACATCTCAAGAGTGTTTTGCAGACCTTTCCTATTTGTCATCTTATATCCCCATGCTCAGTATAGTACTAAAAATGTTAAGCGTTCGCTCTTATGCTCTTCAGTCCTTCTCTCTCGTACTTTCAGTTTAAATACTTATTTTATTTCATATACATTTACATCTGCTTTAGCTTTGTCCTACATTAGCTGCCTTATTCTGTTGCTGGCAGCTCCAGTCCCTGCGGGAAAGCACCTATTTCTTCTGTGTAGCAGAAACCTCAAATAGATGTCTATTTTGGTTTATCCTCCTTGCTTCCAGTTGCTTTGACACATTTTTATATCGAGCCTGAACTCAAATAGCTGGAAACTAGAGAGGATTCTGCACCTTATGACTTGCCAACTTGCTGTGGACTACAGACAGCTGGGATCTGTTGATTTAGATCTTTAGCCAAAAAATTAAAACATCAGACTATATCTGCTAGATGTCATAAGCCAGTCAGTTTTGTAGCATGCAGGTGTTACCAGCCATTCAAGATAAAGCCCCAGAGTATTTCCAAAACAAGCATATATTTAAGTAATATAGCCTGGGGTGTGGAAATCTCACAGACCTGGATCGGTCCCCTGACAGACAAGCCCAGCAAGAAAGGCTGGACTTTTTGCAAATATTTCAAAGATGGAAGTGGACTGTTCTACCACAAAAAAGATTATCTTGTAATTGGTTTATGATTACAAGAATGATGATTCCTAGTACATTTGTATCTTGCACGTATTGTGTGCATGAAATCTTACTAATATTTCACTCACCAGATCTCTTGGATTAGTCTGATCTCAATCAAGTCTCTTAAATTACCATTTTGCATTGGTTCTGCAGTTCTGGTTCGATAGTATGGTGATACATCTGCAGTTAAGGAGATTTGAACAGACTGTCTTCAGTTTGAAGATATTTTAGACCCTACTGCCAAATTAAACCTATCTTATACGTTTACATGTTAAGGGATGTGCTTGCATGACATCTGATACTCTTAGCAAAAACTGAGCATCTTCTTTTGTATCGTTATATTATTCAGAGATATCCATTCTGCATTTACCATGCTACCACTGTGATTCATGCAGGAAGATCCTTGCATCCATGCCCAGTCTCCTGGAAACGTGTGGTGTTCCACAGGGAACCATCCACATAGAACTTCTTGCAGGATTGTGACCTAGGTTATCATCCACTTGCCAACTTGATGAACTCTTGTGTTGCCACAGGTCTGCCAAACCATGAGGAAAAAAGATAATTCGGTATAAAACAATATTTCTGTTTTATGGTCCTGGTTATGCACAACCACTTTATGCAAGTTATGCCGAATGCTTGGTCTTATCTGAGTGTTTATATTTGCTCTTAAATGAGAAAGTACAGAAATAGCATGCTGCTTTGTATTAAAAGCTCAGCAAAAATTGCTTTGCTTTTTAAAAATTAGAGAATGAAAATAACTAATGTTAGTATTAGCTATAATATTCTGGAAATAGAAAAGGCATATCCTGAACTGATAAGCTTGTTTTTTCATGACCAAGAAAGTTGTTGTTAACTAAAGGAATATTTTCCATACCTTAAGTCATTCATTACAAGATAAATTTATTGTCTACATGTTCTTTCCTGCTTACTGTCAAAAAACTGATAACTGTGATCAATGTGAAACACTTGCTTGTGATCTACATATCTGTCTGTCAACATTTCTCTTCATAAAAATCCATCAGTGTGTGCAGCTTATCATGATCTCATACCTTGTGGCAAATCCTTCTGTTTATTTGTATATCTCATACCCTAGGTGCATTTGGAGGGTTTGGGACAGCAACCACCACAGCTGGACCAGCATTTAGCTTTTCTGCTCCTGCCAACACAGGTACCACTGGTAAGAATCTAGCAGTTTTAGTCATAGAAAATATGCATAGGTGACTTAGATTTAAATTAGTGTTGGTATTCTAGAAGTTGTTTTATTTTGCAGTTCACCTGTCTTCTGCTTCTCTCCATAATTTTTCTTTACATGTCCCATTAGGGCTTTTTGGTGCTACCCAGAACAAAGGGTTTGGATTTGGTACTGGTTTTGGCACAGCGACAGGAACTGGTACTGGTTTAGGAACTGGATTAGGAACTGGATTAGGCTTTGGAGGATTCAGTACACAACAGCAGCAGACTAGTAAGTACAAAGACTTTATTTTTAATTATTATTTGATACTTAACTGCTTAACATTTGGCCACTGCTAGAGCATGTATGCAACCATGCTATTCTGTCAGCTCACTGCAACTCTACTTATCATTGTTAGAGTGAGAAATGCACTCTAGGAAGGCACTCACTGTTGAGACTACAGCTGGCAGGAGTATCTACACATACCTTCTTCTGGTTTCCAGGTGACAGCAGAAACTTTATTCTGCTTGACAGGAGTGGTGTAGCTGTTGGCAAAAAGAATAAAGGTTCTGCTGCCACAGAGGACTTTTCAGTGTGAATGCACTAGGGATATGAATGGTCAAACAATTAATTGTTCAACTGATAAGCCCCATGATAATTAGTTACAGCTTACCAGTTATCATTTAGCAGGGGATGGGGCGCAATCTGACAGGGAAGGGAAGCCACGTGGCACCAGAACCAGAAGATGGCAGGGAAGGAGGAGGAGAGGGTGAGAGGGAGGGGGGATTAGAATCTCTATCTAGGCTCCATGGACCCCAGTGCAGCTGTTTGCAGCCTCCCTGCTGCTTGCCCTGGCAGTTCAGGCTCTGGGTAGACCCCTGCTGCCCATCACAGAGCTTGGGCTGATCAAGGCAGATATTGGGGATGCTGCAACTGGCTGCACTGAGGTCTGCAGACTTTAACATGGGTCCCAGCCAGTCTTCATGGGGATTTTGGGGTGGTGACAGTGCTAGGCCTGGGGCTGGGGCACAGCTGCAATCTGCTCCATGTACGTCCTTGCTTGTGGAACTGGCACCCATCGTAGTGCATTGTGGCTCTGCCCGAGGCCCTAACTCTGCTATCATGGCCCTGCATTCTCATTACCCTGCACTCCCAGCCTTGGCCCCGTCCACCTGTCCTGCTTCTGGGTGCTGTACCCTGCCTGTGAGGGTCCCACACTGGAAGTGTGTGCAGGTCAGATGAGCTGGGATGCCTGGGCAGTGGTGCTGGGACCAGGTCCAGTACGTGTGTCAGCTGCTGAGGCTACTGTGAAGTGCAGTCTGGCTGCCATGCTGCCCCAGTCCTGCACCAGGAGGGGACAGGGCAGTGGGACTGGCTGCACATACCATGGCCTGGGCTGCCTTCCCCTCCGTGCCTGGGCCAGGGAGGGCTGAGGGACCTACTGCGGACCAGACAAAATCCCTTGGTGGGCCAGTTCCAGCCTGCAGGCCATATTTTGCCAACCCCTGTATTAGATACTAGTCTTCTCTCCCATCTCCCCTCCTCCTCTCTTTTCTCTTCCTCCTGACCACCTGCCCTGGGGTTGCCATAATGATTAAACTTTGTAATTACAACAGGTTAAATATGGATATTATGGAATTGTTATTTATATTCCTAAAATGCATGCAAACAACCAGAATTATAACCTCACAGTTCTGTTCCCAGAATCCTCATAGATAGTAATGCTACATCCTTGAAAATGCCACACATAGTTCAGGTCCTTTCTTTGTTTTAGTATTGTTAGTGAGAATCTTGCCAGAATTGATACGAGGAAGGAAATAGTGACAAATGTCTTTTGTAGAAAAGTCAAGATATGAACAGATTCTGATTTTGCTGACTGTTTTGTTGTGGTGTTTTACAATCACAAGTTACCTATCAGATTTTTGAAGCATCCAAGAATGTTGTGCAACTGCGTAGATGTAGACCCCCCTCTTCATAAAAGGTGTTGCTTTCTATTATTGAATATCCATGCTAATGGCACTTGCTTTATTGTGTTTTCTGAGCTAATAAAAACGATCAGAGAGCTGTAAAATGCATACAGCTCCATGTGAATTGTGGCAGAAGTTTAGAGAGAGAAGAACTCTACTGCTCATTAGTTAAAATTTTCACATTCCGACAGAAAGAAAATACTGTAAAAGTGGTAAGCATCTTTGTTGTTCACTAAATTTATGCATATGCTTGTAGTAGTCAGAAACACCATAACAACCTCTTAACTATTGTTTCCTGAGATGTGACAAGTGATAAGTTGAAGAGCCAGTTGGGTCTCAGTGTCATGAATTTGATGCCAGTTTGTCATCTTCCATATATAATGGAAGGTGAAAAATCATTTGAAAAAACTTGGGACTGCTGTATTTACACCCAAAGATTGTGGTGTCCCCCAAAATAATAATTCAGATAACAGCAAAGACAATGTTGCTGTTAATGCTTTGTGTGAGATGCATTAGCCAGTTAATCTTCCTTTATTTCTAAAGAACCTCTGTTTTTTTCTGTGTGTCTGATACAGCATTAGGAGGTGGCTTGTTCAGCCAGCCTACTCAGGCACCTGCCCAGTCTAACCAGCTAATAAATACTGCCAGTGCTCTTTCAGCTCCTACACTCTTAGGAGATGAGAGAGATGCGATTTTAGCAAAGTGGAACCAGCTGCAGGCTTTTTGGGGGACAGGAAAAGGATACTTTAACAACAACATTGCTCCAGTGGACTTCACACAGGAAAATCCCTTTTGCAGATTTAAGGTATGACATTTCTGTTGTCTTTCTCAGTGTAAATGGGTTGAAAACAACTAAGCTATTGGCTGTCATT
>JAGPOW010000229.1:31938053-31951333 GCA_030014935.1 Caiman crocodilus
AGAACTCTTTTATTGAAATATTGATTCTGTGACACCCTAACTATGATTTCTATAACAAGGATACAGTGTAATTATGGTAGCCTTTTTCCCCATGAGGTCTTTCCTACTTTTTCAACATACAGGTTTCTCTTGGTTTATGCAGGTTCTTTATACAAATTTGCTCTTATGCGATGAGCGTATTTAGACCCATAATTTGTTATACGTGAGGGAAATTCACTCTTATTCTGTCAGCATAGATGCCTAAACCCTGCCCCAGCAGGTAAGTCTGTGGGGCAGGGGGTAGGGCCGTGGCCCCACTCACCACCAGCTCCAGCTGCAGTGGCCCCGGGAGTGGCTGGCACTAGCTGCCTGCAGCCCCTGGGCTGCACTGTGCTCCATCTGTAATCCTATGCCTAGGCTCACCCCAGCTCCTGGGCTGCGCCATGCCCTGGTGCAGGCAGCTGGTGTCAGCTGCTCCAGCATGGGCTGGGGTGAGTGTGGGCTAGCAGAGCCCTGGGGCGCAGCACTCACCCCAGCCCTGGCTGCAGCAGTCCTGACACCAGCAGCCTGCACCAGGGCGTGGCGCAGCCCAGGAGCAGAGGTGAGCTCCCAGGGGACAGGGCTGCTCCCAGGTCCACTGCAGCTGGGGAAAGGGTGAGTGCCACTCTGTTCCCTCTGCTTTACTGCCTTGTACAGCCCGGGGAATGGCACTCCTACCCCCGCCCCTTCCCTAATCCCAGCCTCCCTCCCCCCTCACTGCCATGGGAACCTATCCCTATTGTTACATTGTAAAGGGGGTTCACTTTATGCAAATTCAGTTTATGCACCATTCTCCAGGAATGCACGTGCAGCATAAATCAAGGGAAACCTATACTTCATTTCTGTTTTTAAATTACCTAGAATTCAAGTGTAAATTACCTACTTGGCTAATTATCTTCCCAATACCTATCAACTGTGCATTTTGGTGTAGTGACTGCTGTTAAACTATGAAAAATCTGATCTTGCTCTAAACAATAACTCATTTTTCCCTCACAAATCTTCACATCTGCAGGCACATCCCTGGGTTTCTGAGAGGTCTGGTGCATGTTCTAGTTTTGGAGACCATCCAAAGGCATTGCGCATGGCATATTAGAGTTCTAGTGGGTGTCCAAGTAGCTACCTTTTACTACTTTTGGGGGTTGGTTTGGGCTCTGTTTTATCTCCACTGTGAGATCGTTCAATGAGGCGGAAGGCCTCCAGGAATTCATTGAAGTCTATATTTCCGTCCTTATTGAAATCAATGGTGCGGGCCAGGTCATAGATACCTTCATCTGTGAGCTCAAGATTCATGTGGGAACTAAACAGCTTCCACGTCTGTTGAAATTCTTCAAACGAAATGAGCCCTGCAAAGAAGAAATGTGACGTTCCGTTTTACATAAAAGCATATGCTGTCCTTTACTTCTGCATGTCACTTATCTATGTCCCTTGAGAAGGAAACTGAAATGGGAGAGGTGACCGTGGGCTATTTGACATTATGACCAGGTTCTGTTTTTGGTCCCATCTTGGATTTGCTGTGTGCAGTTCCCCATCTGTAAAATGGTGACAATATATTCCTTATTTTCCATCGCTGTCAAAGCTAAACTTAGTATTAGTAAAATGCTTTGAGCAGCTTGGACAGAAACCCCTAGAGAAAAGTGAAACGATAACTACCACAAGTAGATAAGCTAATATTTAAATGAAGGCTTAACACCCTTTGGAAAAGTTGTTTCAAGCAGCTAATCCAAATTTACTGAGGATAGGTCCATCAGGGTCCATTAAAACTACAGGCATGTAACCTCAAGCTCAAGACATCCCTAACCCCATGACTGCTGATACCTGATTTGGCAGCTCTTATGTTCTTATAGCTAAAGCAACATGCATACTCAAAAGGCAGTTGGGGTGGGAGAGGACACACATCCTCTTAAATAATTTAGCAGCGTAAAAATAATCCTAACTGGTCCTTGTTTACTACTTTGGAGACTCGTACCTATAATCAGATAAGATTCAAGCCAGTCTTTGGATCCCAAGTGCTTTATTTTTGATGGCGGCTAGCTGTCTACTCCAAGAGATTAACTAATGGATATTTCAAGTGTCAACAAGAACACTGTGCTACTTCCTGTTTTATTTTCCTAGGGAATCTAGGCTCATTTTAATGATTCTCTGCACTCCTACAGCACTGTTTCATCTCACTTGCTTAATATTTTATAAATAGCAATGTTTAAAAAGCCCCACTGAAGTATGTAAAAGCATTATCCTCATAGTACAGATGGGACACTGACATACTCAGAGGTTAATGTGGATTAAGCCGTTTAGTCAGTAATAAACGTTTCCATGGAAATTGTGGTGTACGAGCAGCTCATTAGTGGTTTCCTAAGGTTAAGGAAGAAATGTGTAGCAGAACTACAGGCCACATGCACTATTTTGGTTTGACCACAAAATCCTCATTCCAACCAGATGATGCTCTTCACAGTAAGGTCCTACTTTACTCTAACCTTGGCTTCTGAGGCAAAAAGATTTAAATTAGCCACATTCTGGACTGAACAGTAGGACTGTTTTGGTTTCTAGCTTGTACCTGAAATATAAAGCAAAACTGCCTTTGGACAATAAGTAAAGATGGGTACAAAGCTGGAACAGAACAGAATGTCTTTAAAAAATGAATCAAAGGCAGTAGTACATGTTTACCTGAGTGATCACTGTCTATGATCCTGAAAATGGTCTCCAGGTTGGATCTGTTTCGATAAATGATTTCCAACATGCTTGACTGTATGTGCTAGAAGACAACACCACATTCACACTTTAGAAATTCTCTTAAAATAATTTAACTCTGTGCAGGTCAGATTATTCTAGGGTTATGTGGATGTTTTTTCTCAGCCTAGATACAAACCTGTATCACTAAGTCACACCATCCTACTTACTGAGGAGTCCATATGTTGGTAAATGTCAGGTTGTATACAGGGATTTACACAGGACCATAAGACTGAAAGCCACAGTAGCCCACAGTACTCCTAGGCTACTGAGTCTAGGCCCCTGCATTTGTTAATGGCCATGCATCTGAAAATGTTCACAAGGCATTTTCTTTCCTCTCTGTCAAAATACTAGGGCTGGGCGAAACCGCATTGTTTTGATTCGACTTGGGTTTCAACGATTTGACGGAACAGTGTCTCATTTTGTTTCAAAAGCACTGTTGTTTTGTTTTGTCAAAACTGTTTTGCTGTTTTGATGCTGTTTGGTTGTTTCGGCCATAGGTTATTATAAGGAAACAAAACGCAGCAGGCAGGCAGATCAGGGGCTCGCTCGCACCCCGGGAGAGCTGCTGGGGCTGTAAGCCCCCGATCTGCCTGCCAAATGAGAGAAGCCAAGTGCCGCTGCCTGGTACAGCTGCCGCTGGTCCCAGGCGGCAGCACCTGACTCCTCTCATCTGGTAGGCAGGTAGGGGTCTTGCCCACACCCCAAGGAGGGCTGCAGGGGCTGCATCAGAGTCCTCCTGGGGATGCAGGCCCCAATCTGCCTGTCAGATGACAGACTGGCACTGGGTACAGCTCTCCCGGGGCTGCCGGCAGGCCCCCAATCTGTCTGCTGGCTGACAGGAGCTGGGTGCTGCCACCTGGGACTGGCAGAGCTGGGGCAGATCAGCTCATGCAAGGATGCACCGCTGCCCCAATCCCAGGGTGGGGGAGGATCCCCGCATGAGCTGATCTGCCCCAGCCCCATACTGGAGTAGGCTCCAGGTGGGGCCCAGGGCAGATCAGCTGGGGTGGGGACCCTGCCTGCTGGCTGATGGGAGCTGGGTGCTGCAGCCTGGGGCAAGCAGCTGCACTGATCTTGGTGGTGGGTGCAAGCTGCGCCCAGTGCCAGCCTGTCATCTGGCAGGCAAACTGGAGGCCTGCACCCCAGGAGGACTCTGGCATGGCCCCCGCAGCCCTCCTGGGCGTGTGGGCAAGCCCCCAACCTGCCTGCCAGATGACAGGAGGTGCGTGCTGCCAGCTGGGACTGGTGCCAAATCCAGTAATCCTGGCTTTGAAACATTTTGAGTGCCCTTGTTTTGTTTCAAAGCTGTTTTTGAAGGCTTTTGTTTCATTTTGATTTTGTTGTTTCAAGCTCGAAATGCATCCAAACGGCTTCAAAGCAAAATTTCGCACAGCCCTAATAAATACTGCAGCTACAAACCATTCTCTATTAAAAGAAATTACAGCCCTCTGTAAGTGGAGAGCAGGGACTTGGTTAGCTTCAGATGAGAGCTCAGCTTTCAGAGATAATATAACCTAGGGCAGGGGTAGGCAATTATTTGCACCCAAAAGCCACTTCGGGAGTGTTGGTGAGCTGTTACCGGCCAGGTCAGCACCCTTCCCCCCCCTCCCAACAGCTCCCCAAAACTCCCTATGTGACTCAGCTCCATGCCCAGCAAGGCAGATGGGATAGGGCCACAGGGCAAGTGGGGAACACCATCTGGCGGTGGGTCAGAGTGGGGCTAGGATCCAGTAATACAGGGCCATGCCAATGTGGGGCTGGGGCCTGGGGCAGTGCCACAATCTGGTCCCTACAGGCCCCAGCGCTGGGCACAAGTTTCATGGGCAAGGGCATGTGGGGAGCAGGTAACAGCTCTGCCCCAGGCCCCGGCCCAGCACTGTCACTGCCCTGTGATGTCCACGGAGACTGGTCATGGGAAGGGTGCATGGCCAGGCAGAGGGGCCGTGGGTGGGGGGAGCAGCAGACGGGTGGGCCAGACCCTTGGGCAATGACAGCCCGGGTCCCAGCTGTCTGCCATGGGGTGATGGACCAGGGTGCCCGGGCAGTGGGCCGGGTCCCTAGGCCAAGGATGGGCAAAATATGGGCTACAGGCCGGAGGTGGCCCACTAAGGGATTCTGCCTGGCCTAGGAGGCAGCCCGGGCTGTGACACGTGCAGCCAGTCCCCCTGCCCCGGGTGTGCGGTGGGTTTGGGGTGGTGCAGGGGCCAGACTCGCTTCCAGCTAGCCCCCACAGTGGCAGCTCTTTCTGGCTGCTGCTGCCAGTGTTGCCATTCGCACCCACCACTGCCACCAAACCCAGCCCACCCCGGCCTGCCCACTCCGCACCCGTCGCTGCAGTCGTTGGACAGAGCGGGCAAGCAGGCTCTCCAGGGAGACCAGCGTGGGACCCCTATGGGTAGGGCATCCATGTGGATGGGTAGGAATCATGAGCTGGGATTGATTGTGCAGTGGTGAGTGTGGGGGGCTAGGCTATCCTTGCAACAGGTGCTGCTTCCACGGGAAGGGGCATCCAGGAGAAGCCCCAGATCACAGCTCTGCCCCCGGCCCCGGCCCCGTGTGGTCACTGCAGCGATCCTGATCCTTGGCTGTGGTCCTGGTCCTGCCCACCAATGCTCCTAGCCTGCCCGTGGCCCAATCCCATCCACATGCCTGTGCACCCTGCCTGTCTCCACGGAGACTCCAAGTCCCCAGGGTGGTGACAGCACGGGGCCAGGGCCCAGGTCAGAGCCGTGATCCTTCCCCGCACCCCTGCCGACAGAACCGGTGCCCATCTCATGGTCACGTGGGGAGCGGATCGCGGCTCTGCTCCAGACCCCAGCCCCACGATCCCGACCCCAGCTCCTGGCCGCCCCCAGTGTGCGCGCTCCCAGACACCACCCCCCGCCCACCCGTGACTGTCAGGGGCCGCTTCAGGAGTCGTAGCGAGCTGTTGTGGGGTGGCGGGAGAAGGGAGGATGCTGCCTCAGCTCTGCAGGGAGGGAGGCTGACCCAGCCTACTACAGCTCACTAAAACTCCTTAAGTGGCCCTAGGCTTTTCCTGGCATACCTCACCCCTGTGGGATCGCCTGGCTTTGTCAGTTTTGTGGTTGGGGATGGGTCTTGGTTCCAGCTTTCTGCCTTGCCTTGGTCCTTTAGGAAATGAGCAGACTTAGTTACTTACTTCTTGGCTCCTCTTTTCTATGGCTAAGTCATCGAGCCAGCACTTGTACTCCATCATGCCATTCGTAGTGTTGCGCACTAGCTGCGGTCTAAGCATACGCCATGGCAGTCCTAAGTGCAGTACTGACTCCACTGCGGTTGCCCAGTTGCTTAGTGTGATCAACCCTGTTTGAGAGAGAGAGAGAGAGCACCTCAGAAGCATTTTAGGAATAAAACTACTTGCCTAATAACCCACTTCTGGGGTAGATCTGGCCATGGCCGGGATTAGATGAGATCTCAAGGTCCAGATGAGCGCATATGTGTGGTTTGTGGCACCTCAAAGCTGTCTGAGACCCCACAAACCACACACGGTGTATGTGCACCCATTCGTCACACTGCTAATTTGCAGAGCAGCGCCAAAATTTGACACCAGGAGATTCTGGTATCAAAAAAAATCGCTGCAGAAAAAGGTGGCACAACACCTGGCAGCAGCGCGCACTGCCAAAAAGAGCCTGGCCAGCCAGAGCCGTGCTGCGACGGTTGGCCAGGCTCCGAGTGGCTGGATTGCTGCTGCTGCTGCTGCTGCCCCAGGAGGCCCCCAGGATCCCAGGTGAGGCTGCTGGGCCCAGCTCAGGTGCTTGCCCCATCCTCCCCTACCCAACCCAGGTCTGTTTGCCATGTGCCAGAGCAAATGTGTGCTGCTGCTTTTTGTGCCATGGGAAGCATGCACCTCTGCACATAAATGCTTATTTAGATGCAACCAAGTATCTTTAACCACTTCAAGACTGCACTGCCATGTCATGTTTTGCCAGGACTCCTGTTTCTTGAGCTCGTTCGGAGGCAAAATGATGTTGCAGATTCCCCAGTCTAAGAGTCAAGTCCCCAAGCCTGGGTTGATGAGACAAGAGGACTGACTGACTACCAAGTCCTGTGTGTCATTGTTTTCCTCCTTTTCAGTGGTATAATGTGGCTTGAAGGACTTTTACTGTTCCCTCCAACCTGGGTGAGTACTTAACATTCTTACCTAACCCTGATGATGTGTTTTCATCTCCCTGAACGTAGAAGCAGATGCCTAACTTGAGGTCTGTGTTTAAAATATATGGGCAACATAACTGTACCAACAAAAGTCCCTCATCTTGACATAGTTCTATTTGCAAAACTGCACATGCACCAGGATAGACTGTGTTTACTCCAGACGTGTGTTTCTAGAATAGGATAACAGTTGCACTGAACTAGCAAGACATTTCTTGCCTAGATTTAGCATTTCTTGAAAAATAAATGCAGCTACCACCTGGAAGGAAGAGGCAGGCAGGCAGGCCTGGCACAAATGAAATAACACAGGTTTGTTCTCTTCCATCTCTCTCTGTAGGGCTCTGGCAGTGAATGAAAAGCTCTTTAATGGTCAGCATGTAAACATGAGAGCAACTGTGCTCTTGTTCTCCCTGCTAGAAAGGTTAGGTGGACAAAACCTCAAGAGGCCCTGCTTTGTGGCATAATCGGGTACACCTAGAGCAGCCCAGCCAGCTGTTATCTAAGGGTGCTTGTACATGTGATGGGAGATTAGTCCTTAGGGTTGCATTCTATATCCCTTCAATTGAAATGGATTGTTAATTGAAACTCACCACTTCAATTGAGGGGTTTCCATCACTGTTATGGCAAGAGGCCTGATCCTTTTTTTTTTTTTTTTTTTTTTTCAGTCCTCCCATGGCAGTAGCACTCCCTGGGGCCGCCTGGGCGGGCTGCTAGCAGGCTGGATGCTGCCCCGGTTCGGAGGCAGCACCCAGCCTGATTCACCTCTTCTCCGACCCTGAGCTGGGGCAGCACCCGGGCCACTAGCAGCCTGCCCAGGCAGTCCTGAGGGGTGCTGCCACCACAAAGGAAAGGACTGGGGCTCTTGTAGCTCGGGGGGTACTCACCCCACTGGCGGCTTGCCCCCTGGCCACAGGAATAGAAGAGACACGCTGCCGGAAAAAAAAAGGATTGGGCCCCTCTCCTCTTCTGCCTTCTGCAGGTGCCTGTTGAAGGCAGAAGCAGTAAGGGGCCCAATCCTTTTTTTCTGAGGAGCCTGCCCACCTCTCCAACAGCCAGGGTTGAGGTGACTAATAGCTGCAACACATCATTGCAAACGAAACTACACCAGGATGTAATTTAGTTTGCAATGATACAAACTCATTTTAAACCCCCAAAACTCCTGCATGCGTATGGTGTGACACCATTAAGCCACATGGTGACATCTTTGTCATGTGCACATGGTAATGGTGTCATGTACAAACACCCTACAAGCTGTTCTTAAATACTGCCAGTAAAGGGGATTTCAGTACCATCCTCCCTCCACAGCTTATTCCAGTGCCTAATTATACTTACAGTTAGAAATTTTTTCTTAATTCTCAGTCTAAACCACCTAAAATGTAGGTGATTATTTCTTGTCTTATATTCAGCAGAAACAGAACAAATGACCACTGTTATCTATATAACAACCTTTTGCATGTCTAAAAATTCTGTCTCCCCTCAAACGTCTCTTTTCCACAGAAAAAAGACACTTTTTCCTAGCAGGTCATGCTAAGAGCAATGTCCTTAATAACTGGGCAGCCATACTCCAGCTTAGGCCTTGTTAGCCCAATGCAGAGCGAGACGATTACCTCCTGTGTTTCAAGTCACACTCCTCTGAATACAAACCAACATGACATTTGCTTTTCTCCCCCCAAAACAGTAGCATGTTTTTGACTTGCTCAGATTGAGGTCTACTATAGCTCCTGGATCAATTTCTGCAATGTGGTTTCCTGACCAACTATTTCCTTGTTTTCTATTTCAGCATTTGATTTATGTTTAAGTGCAGTACTTTGCATTTATCTTTATTGAATTTCATCCTACTGATTTCAGGCCATTTCTGCAACTTATCAAGACCATTCTGAATCCTGGCCCGGCTCTCCAAAATGCCTGTAACGTCTCTTAGCTTGTAGCCATCGCATTGTTTAAGTGTACTCCAATCCATAACCCGCGATGACAGTGAATATTTGGATGAGAAGACAGACCAAAGATAGACCCCTCTAGGACCTCACGTGACTGCCTGACCAGTTTGACAGTGAACTGTTAATAAGTACTCTTACTCCAGTTTTCAACCAGTTGTGTACCTATCTTACAGTACATTCATCTAGACCCTATTTCCCCATCTTCACTTATAAGAATGCTAAATGAGACTAAGTGAGAAGGCCTACTTAAAGCCAATACCTGTCTCCTAGAGGTAAGGTGGAGGAGAGGAATATCGAGACATTGTGAGTCAGGATCCGGGGGGGCCAGGAGAGAAGTACTTGGTAGTGGGGGGTCTACTACAGACTCACAAAAGGAGTCTATCCCCTTACACAGGAAAGGGGCTAAGGGGATAAAAAAGCCCCCTTGGCTGAACAGGGAGCTTCAGGAAAGACTGGGGGCAAAGAAAGAGATATATAGGCAGCAGTCACCAAGGAGGCATAGACCACCCTGGCGTGCTATTGCAGGGACTCAGGCAGGCCAAGGCAGGACTGGAGCTTAGGCTGGCTACAACAATCAAGGACAATAAAGAGTCCTTCTACAGATACATAGCGAGCAAAAAGAAGGCACAAAGTAGCATAGGGCCCCTGATCGGGTCAGTTGGTGGTTGATGCAGACAAAAGGCAGAGCTCTTCAATGAGTCCTTTGCTTCAGTATTCCTTAAGACTATCCCCCCACCTTGAGCATAGACAGATGTCCAAAAGGCACCAGACTGCCAAAGGTTAGTGCTGACTTAGCTAAAGAGCACTTGGAAGGGCTGGATGACCTCCGTCCACGGGTGCTGAAAGAATTGGCCAGTGTCATAGCTGAGCTGCTGGCATGGCTGTTCGAGTACTCATGGTGCTCTGGCCAGCTCCCTGAGGACCGGAAAAAGGCCAATGTGGTGTCCATTTTTAAGAAGGGGAGAAGGGAGGAGGCGGGTAACTTTAGGCCAGTCAGTCTTACCTCTGTCCCTGGGAAAATACTAGAAAAAATCATCAAAGAGCATATTTATAAAAGCCCAGCAGGGGAAACGATGCTGAAAGGAAACCAGCATGGGTTTGTCTCAGGTAGATGCTGCCTGACAAACCTTATAGCCTTTTATGACCAGGTCACACGCTGCCTTGACACAGGAGCGGAGGCCGATGTCATCTATGTGGACTTTAACAAGGCCTTTGACACAGTTTCACATCCTATTCTCCTAGGGAAGCTAGCAGGCTGTGGAGTGGGCGCTTACACGGGCAGGTGGGTGGCCAGCTGGCTTAGGGACCGCACCCAGACATGATGGTGGACAGGGCGTTTTCAACCTGGAGGGAGGCGGGCAGTGGGTCCCACAGGGTTCGGTCCTTGGGCCAGTATTATTTAATATCTTCATCAGTGATTTGGGTGAAGGTGTGTTGAGCACCCTCTCCAAGTTCTCAGATGATACCAAATTATGGGGCAAAGCTAATACACCAGAGGGCAGGGAGCAGTTACAGGCCAACCTGGACAGGTTAGATCAATGGGTAGAATGAAATAGGATGCAGTTCAACAAAGATAAAGGTAAGGTACTCCACCTGGGAAGGAGGAACCCCCCACACCTATAGGTTGGGGATGTCCTTCTCAGCAGCTTGGAGGCAGAGAGGGATCTTGGAGTCATAGCTGACTCCAAGATGAACATGAGCCGGCAGTGCAACGAGGCCATCAACAAGGCCAATCGCACCTTGTCACGTATTAGCAGATGCATGACCAACAGATCGAGGGAGGTGATGCTCCCCCTTTATGCAGCATTAGTCAGGCCACAGTTGGAGTACTGTGTCCAGTTTTGGGCGCCACACTTCAAGAGGGACACAGGAGATCTGGAAAAGAGGAGGGCCACCCACATGATTAGTTGGCCTCTGTGAACAACCCTATGAGGAGAGGTTGAGAGATCTGGATCTCTTCAGCCTATACAAAAGATGGCTGAAGGGTGACCTTATAACCACCTATAAATTTATCAGGGGAGGACAGCAGGGAATTGGGGATGCGCTGTTTACCAGAGTGCCCCGAGGATTAGCTAGGAATAATGGGTGCAAACTAGTGGAGAGTAGATTTAGGTTAGATATTAGGAAGAATTTTTTTACAGTAAGGGTGCCCAGAATCTGGACTGGGCGTCCAAGAGAGGTGGCGCCGTCACCTAACTTCAAGAGGAGGTTTGACAATCACCTGGCTGGGGTTGTCTGACCTCGGTCCTCTTTCCTGCCAGGGGCAGGGGAAATAAATTTGATTTGACATAAATTTCTTCTTAAATCAAATTTATTTCCACCTTTAACAGGCTACTTGGCCTAGTGGGTAGGGATAAAGCAATAGGAGTGCTATATTCATAGATTCAATCTCATCATCTTACCATTTTCACAAATTGACTGATTTTTTTTTTTCCCTGATAGCTTTCTGGGTACCAAATTAGGCTGGCTTGTCTAGCACCATTTTGGATTATAGCATGCTAATAACACAGCTTAGAGGTGGCCAACATTTTCCCAGTCTTCCCACATGCCCCTTTCAATTCATTGCCAACACAGGCCTGGCAGATCCCAAACACAGTCTGCCCTGTTGAGTTTTCATCAATGAGTTCATATGAATCTCTTTATTTAGACTTACCAGTGTCATCCTTATCATAAGCTTTGAATGCACTGATCAGATCAGATGTGTAAGCGAAAAGCTTCTCTCGCAGAGCTCGAAAGGCTGACTCCTCCACTCTGCTGATTCTAGGAACAGCAAAGGAGAGAAGCATTTAAAGTCTTGTTACAGAGAGAAGAGGGACTCTACCCCTAGCTGTTTCTCTGGCCTGTTCACAGCATGCATGGACATACACACCTCTCCATGAGAGTAGAGTCCATTTCTTGCAAAGGAATAAAACCACAGTCAATTATGTGATGACCCACCAGGTAATCTTGGTGAGAGATGGTGTGCAATGACAAAAGCAGGAACATTTGTGCCTGGCGCATATGGGACTAGAAACCAATTCAGGTTTCCTAAACATCAAGTGGCTTGCAAGCACCTAGCATACACTAGCCATTAGTTTCTTAAGTGATCAGGTCAAACTGCCAGAGCAGATTAAAGGAACACTTTGAGAAAAGAAAGCTAGAAATGGGTCCCGAGTATAAAGTCAGAAGGAACCATTATGGTCATCTAGTGCCATAGGTCAAAGCTGCTCACTTAGTAACTTCTGCATGAAGCCAATAACTGCTCTTTCCCTTCGCACTGGGATTGGGCCCTGGGGCTCAATGCTGCCACCTTCCATCTCCACACACCTGGTGCCGCCTTGACAAGGCAGGATCAGGCCCTGGAGCCTGGTGCCAGCCCTGCACACCAGGAGCAGCAGCTGACCTAGCACCGAGCCTGGGGCTCTCCACAGGTCTGCAATTTTGGCCTTGGGGGAGCAGTGCCACTGTTTCCCACCTGAAAATTTCCAGATCCTTGGGGAGGCTTGCACACCAGATTACACAGCACCAGGGGCCAAATCTGGACCATGGGCTGGGGGTTGAACACCCCTGATCTACACCATATCTTTGATGAAAGGTATCCAGTCTTGACTTAAAAACCATGTGAAGTGTTCAGCCTTGAAGCCAGACTACCTAGAAGTTTTCATATCTGACATTTTGGGTAGATCTCCTCTCTAATCTACAATAGAAAAGTACCAGGGAAACTTGCCTTTGTCTCATGCTTAGTGTATGGGCTGTCTTGCTAGCTTGATACTGCACAAAATGAGGGACCAGGTCTGGCCCCAGTTTTACATAGGCTCCTCGGTTACTGCCAATCTCGTAATAATTCGAAGCTGAAAATATGGTTAGTACCTAAACCAAAAAAGAAAAAAAACCTCATGAAACAGAAAGCAGGCATTTATAGTCTGTCCATAAGATACGTGTACATAAGACATAAACCAACCAGAGCTGGATTCAAGGGGCAGTGAATCTAGTGCAACATATTTTGGGGAAAAGGAAACTAGTGGAATCTTTGAAAAGGAAAGAACTCAGTGAATCAGGCGCCATTTCTCATCTCTGCCATCTTACCTGTTCTCACGTGGCAAACTACTGTTGACAGAAAGCAAAGTGTAAGCTCAGAATAATCCTTCTGAAGTCATTAAAGTCACTCTGACTCACACTTGTATATCTGACAGCACAGCTGGGTCCCACATTAGTTGTTAGCAACCCCAACACTATCACACCTTTAGTTTAGAACAGAACATCTGTTCTATGATGGGAGTTAGTATGTAACTGTAATGAGATACGCATGGGTTTACCAAGAACTGCACTTTTCAATGCATAGAAGTGAATCAGGGGTGTAGGTTGTAGCCGTGTTGGTCTAAGGACATAGGCAGACAAGGTTCCTTGGGTGAATTTGATATCTTTTATTAGACCAACCCAAATAGTTGG
>JAGPOW010000229.1:31976745-32066965 GCA_030014935.1 Caiman crocodilus
CTCTTACTCATTGCATGGATGCATGCACACAAACCACCCCCTCCATTCCTGGCCCTGGGATACAGGCACAGGCCCTGTGCTCCAGCAGCCCAGCGATGCACCTAGGACCCATGTGGTGCAGGTGTGGCTGGTGGGAAAGCAAGTGAAAGCAGCAGCAGGTGGGGGCGAATGGCAGTGTGCAGGTATGTGGGAGTGCAGCAATAGCTGGTTGGGAGCACAGGGCCCATGTTGATGTCCCAGGGCCAGCGCTGGTGGGGCCCAGAGCAGGGCAGCAGGAGCACGGGGCCTGGGCTAGCTGCGGCTCTATGGAGCTGGGCTGGCTTCCCATTCTCCCTGCTGGTGCAGCCCAGCCTGACTCCACAGAGCCCCTGCCAGACCAGCCCCGTGATCCTGCCACTCCGCTCTGGGCCCCCACCAGCGCTGTGCTGGCCCTGCGCTCCAACCAAGCTGTTGCTGCTCTCTCACGTGCCCGTGCACTGCCACTCCCCACCACTTGCCCCTGCTTTCACTGCTTCTCTGCCCAACCACTGGCCAACCACTGGCCACTTTGGAACCACGTGGTTCCCAGATGCATGGTCAGACTGCAGGACTCAGCAGGAGCCGGATCAGCCCAGTCAGGCCCTGAGGACTGGGTTGATCACCCGCGGTCCTCCCCTACCTCCCCCTTCCCCTTATCTGGATTTCCCTCTTGGGCAGAGGAAGGCAGGGAACAGCCAAAGGGTCCCAGGCCAGAAGTCTCTGGCTTCTGGTTGGGAGGAGTGGTGGTGGGAGGTGGGGGGTTGGTGGGACAGAGTGTGTGTGGTGCAGTGAGGGAGGAGCAGAGTGCGTGTGAGTGCAATGAGGGAGGGAGGAACAGAGGAACAGAGTGAGTGCATGTGCCCTCACGCCCAACGGATGTTTGCCGGTCTTCTCCCGCATGTTGTGCCCTTTCCCAGCCAGCTCAGGGTGGCTCTCCCTTTTTCTCTCTCCTATTTTTTCTTGCCTGCCATGACTTTTTTTGATGGTTATTGAAGATGTAAAGGAAGGGGGAGAGAGAGAGCTGTTGATGTCACTGCCCGAATCACTGCCAATCGCTGGTTTGTGTCTGGATTTCTGTGCCGGTGAAGAAAAAAAAATGGCAGATGAACTGGAAAAAATTTTTATTGGACCCGTTGGGTCCTTTTCTGGGTTGTCGGGGTCAAGACAACTCCCTTTACTTAGTCTGTCTCCCCTCAGACTGTTAAACCTCTGAGTTAGGGACGGACCGAGTCTCCTTTTCACTCAAATTGCCTCCATGCTTGATTCCATGCAGTTACTCAGTGTAAGACAAGCCTCAGGAGGGAGCATCTGCCTCTTTCTTCCTCTTCCTAGTTGATTACTGCCACGTTTGGGCCAATTGGCTGCTGGCGATCAAGTTAACACCAAATGGAAAAAAGGAATTGGGCTGGGAAAAAGAAACACCCATGTCTCTCATTCTTCCACTTTGATTGCCGCCACATCTGGCTTGATTGGATGGTGGCGGTGACAGTTAATCAACGCTTAACTGAAAAAAAGCCATTGAACTGAGGGAGACAGTGCCCATTTTCTTCTCTTCCTCTCTCCCTCCCTTGGCTGAGGACTCCTTTGAGCCCCTAAGAGCCTACCAGCTTCTTTCTTGTTCCTAGGGCTTCAGTCTTGGGCAGGACGTGGCCATCACTGCACACAGTGCAAATCCCAGACTGGCTGGAGCAGCTACGAGATCAGACATGCTGGGGCAGGGGTAAGGCAAGGGGAATTTGTCCATGGGCCCAATCTGGCCCGCAGACCTGCCCCACACCACTCATCCTGCCCATAGAGTTAGACTTAGATAACAAATTAGATTGATTTAGATTATAATTGTGATTGGCAATTCAGTATCTTAATTCACGATTCCTTTACTTCAGGAATCTCAAGCTTGTTTGGTCCCTCAATCTGTATCCACAACACAAGGCTGGGTTGGTCTGGACCACGGGTACCCTTGTGGGCTGGATCCAGACCTACGTCCAGCTCAGGAAGCCCTGGGGATTACGGCAACTGTTGCTCACCCTGCCATGCTGAAACATGGTATAGATACAGCTCCTAAGAAGCGAGAGGCCACACACTACACAGGTCTCCCAGGACCTCCCCCTTTATGCTGGCCTCCAGGCCCTTCCCTCATCACATGGTCCCCCTGTTGTGTGGGCAGCTGGCTCTCTGGGCCCCCTTCCGCCAAGATGCCCCAGCCACCACAGTAGCAGGAATAATGGGAAGGAGAGGCAGTCAGGTGGGAGCTCCTGGGTCATGTGTTTACTCCTCACTGGCCATCAATTGGACAGCCCTAGCCCAGATTAAGATGAAACAAGAAGAACCTCACATGAATATAAATTAAAATATACATCATCAACTGGTTTAATCACAAAATGAAGCCTTTTTAAGAGAGCCAAAAAGATGCTCTCATTTAGGAGAAATGCTTTTTGCTTTTTACTGACTGGTCATCAACTTTTGGAAAGCCTGTACTCCACAGCAGCTTACAATTGCTGTTTAGATTCGCAGTCCAGGGGAAGTAGTGCCAATACCTCCAGCAGGCTGCCTATCAGAGCCTAGGGTTATAATATGCACTTGTTTACTGCTAACTAGCAAGCTAATCTGAATATTCATCCGCTCCAAAATTGCTTTGATTCACAGCTTTGCCCCAGCCATGTCTCTACTGCCTTGAATCTCAGCCCCAGCTAGTACTTGTTTGCGATCCTTGAAGTCTGGTGCTACTCTTTGTTTGGGAACTGGAACTTGCTTTTTAAGAGAAACTGAACTGTACAAATGGGCCATGATACCATCAGGTAATATAGAAATACAGGACCTGTGATATTATACTGGAATAGTCTTAAGCATAAGGAAAAGACTGAAATGTTTAAAAGAAACACTTACTTTTTTCCAGTCTTTGTGGACAGTTGTTTGGATTCGCAGAACTTCCGCTTCCCATGATCTCCAAATAATGTCCCTGTGGGGTTGCAAAAATGGCATCATCAAAATCATATATTCATTACCGGAAAAAGCTTTCATTCAGAAACAAAATAAGTACTGAGTGTCCCCTGCTCCTGGGAGCCTTACATTTAGTAATTCAGCAGATGTGTCTACATGTGCTATTAGTTTGAAGTAGTATTTTAACTGCACAGTAAGCCTGCCAGGGACCAGGTCTACACATGCTCCTTGGGAGCTGACTAGCTCCTGCCTTGCTCTGCCTCTCTGCTGGGGCAGGGGGATATTGTCCTCCCCTGAGCTCCACAATCAGAGCCCACCCCAGCAGCAGGCAACTCTTGGGTGCCAGAAGCAATGTCCCAGCCCCCACTCTGATTGCGGAGCTGGGGCCAGGAGCTGCCTGCTGCTGGGGCAGGGGGACATTGTCCTGGCCCCAGCTCCATGACGGGAGCCCACCCCAGCAGCAGGCAGCTCCCGGGGGAAAGAAGATTGTTCTCCTGTCCCCTGTTGCCCAGGCTGACCAGGAGCAAATTTGGTTCCAGTCAGCCATCTATACATGGGCTACTGCACAGTGACTACAGCATGGTTAATTTGCTACCTGCATTTGCAGGAGCAAATTAACTGCGCAGCTGACTAATTGACTGCATGCACAGTAAGCGTTCGCATGTGCACACAGTGATGCTTTACTGCACAGTCAATTAGTCAACTGCGTGTTGAAGTGTCTTGTGTAGATACGCCCAGTGATTCTCAGTCACGATGCTGTAGCATGTTGGGGAACTGTGAGATCCTCTGAAGGGTGTTATGGGGCGCTACTCAATATTTGGGCATCCATGCTTGGCTTTGGGCATCCATGTTTGAAAACTTTTACCTATGAGAATAACTTGCCCGGGCATTTGGTTTATAAAGCTATACAGATTATTACATAACATCTATACAAGTCATGTGATTATTGAAAAATTCACCATGTGCTTACTTCTCTATATTTTTATAAGCAGAAATAGATCATTCCATGATCTGCCTAAAAATTCCAGTCTAAATGTATTTGTCTAAGGCTAGAGCACACACAAACAAAAATATGCCTAATTATTAGATAATGTTGACCTGGAACAATATAAATTTCAAGTATCCATGTATACGTTGAACTTGACTAGCAGGTGATAGGGGTGCAGATAGGATGCCATAAATGACACTGGGGACTGGAGACGAGAAAGATGGAGAATTCCTGTATCCATCCATCCTCTCAACTCAGGTGTATGTGGTATGGATAACAGCAGAGATATGGGCTGCTTACAGAGGTAAACCCTGCTCCCACAAATGGTGCTTTACTTCAGACTCAGCTCGCTCCCTGCACTGAGCCCAGTGCATGCCCAGAAGAGGTATCACGTTAGTTGGTCCCAGCTTTCCCAACATCTGTATAGATCATGTGCTTTAGTGGGACTCTTTTGGCATTTTTATCTAAAAGCTGATTCAATCTGCTATTAGATAAATATGCCAGAAAGCTTCGCTGAAGCACTCAATCTGTACAGATGCTGCAGAGCCACATTGAACTAATGCACTGCTTCTCCCTGTAAAGTACATTTTTTTGTTTTCTGGGGTTTTTTTTAACGTTTGTCAGCAGCCTCAAAGGAACTGGATCAGTTGCTAGGACACTAAGGCTAAGTATAGACAATCAAAAACCCTGAGGCTGAATCAATTCAATCTTTGCAGTTTAGTCTAAGCTGCATGATTCTGGAAATGCAGCCACATGCCTGCAGTGACCAGGCCAGAAGCAGGGGGCACTCGAGCACGCCTCCATGCTCTGCTGCAGCAGACCGCTTGGGCCAAGGCTAGCCTTCCCATCCTAAATCGGTTTAATCTGATACTACATCCATGCAGGTTTATCTTAAACTGCTTTCAGCCATTTTGAAAACAGTTTATGTGCATTGAATTTCTGTTGTTATAGATTTGAAGCATTTTCTGACCGCTTATACTCAGCTTATGTATAATTTCTGTCCCTATCCTAAAAGGTAAATATAAATAAAATAAGTCCGAACTGGTCAGTTGTCATTGCTGTTTAGCTAGTTGCTGAAGAGCCCTGTCTGGGTACTCATAAGAATTTCAGTTTGGCTAATAGAAATGCCATTTGTACTTGTAAACTAGAAATGCATCTGAAATTAATGTAAGGGAGGTTTAAACCAACAGAAGAGCATTCAAAAATAAAGTTGCATTGATTCAATTAATCAATTAAAAAATTTCATGCAGGCAGTCCTCAACTTGCAACATTTCACACTTACAACGTTTATAAATTGACACCGTTTCAACTTTCTGACATCAGTTTTGACTTTACAACTCTTGATCTGCTGCGACGCCATGCCAGCGAACAAGTTTGCTTCATTGCCCATCTTTCTGGAGAACATCTGTCCAAACTTCGTTGGACACTTTCTTCTAAGAAAGCAGACAAGGCGTCAGAATAACCTGCAGACAAGACTCCTGAGGAGACTCCAACCAACAACCCTTCAAGAAGTCCAGGAAAGTCACCTCAAGGAAGTCCTTTCAAATCAATGGGATTGCTATTTACAATATAAATACATTAACGCCACTGTATTACTCATCTGTAATTAATCGAGTACAACATTCTGGGGTCTTTTTAGTGAAAATAGGGTATCGGGCCTTGGTTCAGGAACCGATCCCCCATTTATAATGTTTCTTATGAGAAAATTGGTTCCGAGAAACCAATTGTGTCATAAGTCAGAGGACTGCCTGTATTTGATGAAACTTGTGCAATTCTGGGTAACCAGGCTTATTACTTTTGCTAAAATGAAATAAACCTGATTTGAACCAACAGTTTCCAAACAGCCACCTACCTCACCAGCACTGATCTCAGATTAAAATTCATACCTCAATTTATACTATTTTACAATTTATAGTAGAGACCAGACTTAGCTGTGCTCCAAGGCCACAGCACGTGTCCCTCACCTCCCAGCAGTACTTCACCTGCTTGATGTGTAACCTGTTGAACTAACCTGACTGGGGGTAGGGGAAACATGTAGAAGTTATTTCATACACTGTGCAAAAATAATTCTTTCAACACTGCACTTGAAGATTTCTTAGTAAATCAGGGGATTTAGTTCCTCATTTCATTGTGGGTTTGTGTGTGTGCATACACTCCTAAGTAGATTATATCCCTAACAATGACGAATTGAGAGAAGGATGATATGCACATCTATTTGCAACAACAAAGCTGAGGTAGAGATGAGTCTAAAATAAACTATGAGCTGTCATAAGAAAATAATCAGCTTTGTTTAATAAATGCTGCTTCTCTTCACCTTCTCATTCTGGGGGAGGGCAAGAAAAGGTATTAGACAATGGGTGAATTGATTGACTCCTGGCCCACATAATTAAATCTGACTTCTAGATATTTTTTAGATCTCACTATAGCAAGGAGAGAATATTATCAGGGTCCAGATGACTCCCATTTTAGGAATGGGTTGAATTCTGAAATCATACGTGCCGGGGACTCCCAACCACAGCGGCAGCCGTGGCTTAGGTGATGACCTTCTATTCTTCTTCCAGCTCTCAAGGATACCAGAAGGAGCAGATGAGTCATGAAGATTAACACAACTAAGGCATCTCTGCCCTGAGTTTATGGAATGGATAGAAGGCCTTAAGACAGACGGACAAATCTCTTGAGCTCGTGGAAGAGAAGCCCACCCTTTAGGAAGCCACCATGCTGCTTATCAAAAGGAACAAGAGTACTCGGGTTAGAAACATTCATGGTCAACATTACCAATGTTTAGGCACTGAGTTCCCTCAGGCGAAGGCAAAGCTTGTCGGTCACTGACAGCGTTACAAGAGAACTGCTGGTCTATTGCTGTTTGGCCATTCTCAGGCAAGATAAAGTAGGGGTGATGGGAAAGGTACTGACTGTTGCAGGGTGGAGGAAAGCGGGGGAAGTGATTTTGGGTGTGAAACCAGAACTTAAATGATTTGAAGGTCAAAGAACTTATCAATTGTGAAGGTTACCTTTCCTTCCAGGCTGAGGAGGAGGAGCCCTTTATCTCCCACTCCACTCGCCTCCGAATTTTCCCTTCCCAACTCCTCCCCTTCCCACAGACTCTCCACACCCCCATTCTTAGCTCTTCCTTCCCACCCCATCTACCTCTACAAACTGTTCATGTGCAGATGCTCTCTGAATGGGAGTATCATGGCATAAACCAGGCACAGACAGTCCTGTACTACTATACTGTGGTCACCAAAATCCATTTGTTTGGGGGCTCGGAAAGATGAAGATATATACTGAATGGAGAGCTGCAAATATATAAGCTCCAAATGTAGTACTAAGTCAACATTTGGATATAAAAAGCCATTTAAAAGTATGATTGGATGGCTTTCAAAGAGATGCACAGTAGTTCAACTAGGCATTTAGGACTTGATTCAGGATTTGCAGGGTGAAATTATAATAATACCTTCCCTTACATAACATGTTTCATCAGTAGATCTCCAAGCACTTTACCAAAGTGGCTAGTGTCCTCAATCCCCATAGGGAAACTGGGACACGGGAAGGTGAAGTGACTTGCCCAAGGTTATCCAGCCAGCAAGTGGCCTAGCCAGCAGATAGAGACATAGTTTACCATGTTAGTCTGAAGTCAAGTAGAAGGTAGAGTAGATTTGTACCGTATAACAAACCAAGGTAAATATATATTTACTAAATATGTATAGCATAAGCACAAACTTTTGTTAACTGAAGCTCACTTCATAAGATGCTGTAAAGGGACGTGCAGAAAGCAGAGTAAGGAGAAAGGAATTAGAATAGAAAAGACAAGGGAGGGAGAGAGAGAGTGGGTGAAAGACAAATAAACAAGCAGTAAATCTGTAGAAATAAAGGACTTACAAAAGCTAATTCAGGTAGTGACACCCATCTTGAGTCCCACTCAAATGCTTTATCCAGAAGGCAACAATTTCACCTCTTAAAACTTCACAACCAATGGCAACTGTAATTGAAATGCTATAGATTTGAAAAAAAATGCTAGCCAATGGGAATTTCATCCAAACTACAGTACTTCATAAAATATCATGAAGGCAATTCATCATACTAACAGTGGCTACTGCTTCCACCTCTTAACCGTTCTTACCCTTGCATTAGTAGAACTTTTACAGTTAGTAAATTAGAATCTAACTGGCCAAAAATCATTGCTGAATCTGTCCGGTAATTATTCCACTCAGCACCCTGTGCTCTTGATACAGAAAAGCACTTGTCTTCTGCAAGATTTTGGATGCTACTATGTTACAGATTGAAAACAAAAAGCAGAAAATTCTCAGCTTTTAAAGCTCCTTGTAAAGCTTGGCTTGTACAAAGTGGTCCAGTTTTGTACAAACTTTTGAGGAAGTTTTTCCAAATGTAGATGTCTGAGTGCACTTTGAGACACTTCTTAGCCTCTCTTACGGATAGGGTAAAATATAAATCTAAGATCAATAATAAAAATGACCACCTCTTATAAGGAAAAGCATCAGACTTTTAAAAGCACTGAGCCACTCAGAGCTGTTTAGTGGGATTTCCAAAATCCCTCCGTTCCACAGCTACCACTGGTTTCAGAGGAAGCTGAATGCTTAGGCTTTTGTTTTTAGAAAAGCAGCTATCTGAATCCTTAGATGTCTAAATACCTTTAAAACTGTGGCCCTAAGAAATCACAATTCCATTTTAAGCCAAAGGGAACTGCAAGTTACTGAACAAAATTTCAAACCAGCTGTAATTTAATTGCCCAGATATGGTGCCAGGAGCCTTAACTTGCCCTACTTATTCTATCTAGAAACTTCGGCCTGCATGAATTGTCCAAATAAGGTCCTGGTTTTTCAGGGCCGCAAATGTCAACGTTTTAAAAATTTCATTCTAAAAAAAATAATAATCTGTTTTTACCCTGAAACAGGAGGTGCCTTAGAGTGGTTGTGTAAAAACCACCACTATTTTAAAAAAGAAAAGCAAAAAGAAAAAGCCACATTTGGGGGCTTCAGCATGGAACTAAGAAATATTTCCCCTTGGTTTTTTTCCAGATTGTTATTTTGTGAAGCCCTTCCTTTAACTGTAGTTGTGGGTGTTCAGCTTCGGCAAAGCCAAAGCATGGTTGTGCTACTGTCTAGTGGGGACACTTATGGAATACAAACATGGTATCTTTTCCCTTTCCCCCTCATCCTCAAAGTCCACCAACATGTGACACAAGCAGCTACTACCAGCCGCGCCCCAGCCATCCCCCTTGGGCCTGGGGCTTCCCAGCTGGTCCCACAGATGAATGTGCTTCCCTTACCCCATCCCCTCCTGGTGGAAGGGCAGGCAGAAGCCTAGGAAAGGGCTGTGCAGTATCTAAGCGTAGCTAACTCTGCATAGGGAAATGGTGGAGCGGAGGGATGCCAAAACAATTTGAAAAGGAAGGGGTGAAGATGGAGTACAACAGGCCTCGTAGCTTAAGAACAGCTCCATCCCCAGCTCATCCACACCTTTTGTGAAAACCTTGCCAGCACAGCAGTTTCCTTGCCCTTCCTCTGCCTGAAGTCCCTAGCCAGCTCCTGGAGAGCAATCCTCCTGCTGGTCCTGGACCTCTCTGTTCCCAGTGGAAGGGAGGGGCAGATGGCTGGGCACTGCAAGCTGGCATTTGTCCATACCTGAGAAGGCATCCCACCCACAGTCAGACTATACCACACTGCATTTTCCTTACAAACTGTGCAGCCGGGAAAACTTCTAACCATTCCGCCCTAGACCTTGATCCTGTCTTCCTGCTGGCTAGATTTTCCCTTGGCAGATTTTCCTGGCCTTTCTTTTGCCTAGATTTTAAAACAACCCCTAAGGCGCGGCTTCCCCACTTCTTTTGGGAGGGTATGGTGTAATCAAACACTCTCCAGCCTTACATCCTGCTTTTCCTCATGGAGTGATGCTGTAGAGAGGCTGTCCTGACAAACAGATATTCAAAAGGAAAGCAGAGGTGAGAAACATGGTACAGTCACGAAGCACAATCTCTCCTTACCAGGACAGAACAAACTCAACTGGAAAACCAATGCTGGGCGATTCCAACTTGCCAGTCAGGTTTCATAGAATGACACAAGCTACAATGGGTAAAATAAAGCACACAGAAACACGCACACTGCATGGTCACTGCTTACTAGTGTTCAAATTCTAGCACTTTAAATACAGAAGAAATGTGCAGGAATTCATGCTCCTTACCAATACAACACATATATACCCTTCCTATGTTGAGAAGGCCATGCCTGCTGTTACACTGAGAATAACACTTGGCTGCTGTAGTTTTGCTGCTTTGTTTTCGGGCAGCAGTTCTTTTTAGTTGGGCCATGGGTTTTTAGGCATTAAAAAAATAATCTTAATTGTGCAAAGAAATAATTAGCCGTGAATTTCAGGGCTATTTCTCTTATTCGCTTTCTAAGATGTTACAAATGTGCTTGATCAAAATTTCTCTTAGTCATTTCTTTAAACTCCCATAATAAATATGGACAGTGTGATGGGCTAAATTTTGCAATGAGAAGATCCATGACTTTCCTGGTGTTGTCCCTGGTGCGAATCTACACAGTGTTTGCTACCATGGCTTTGGGAATCAAAGCATCATTCGAGAAGGACACGGTTCCTGAGATTCGGGAGAATGTAGTATTTCAAAATGTACACAGGAGCTGGGAACGATAACGTACAATGTGTTGTACAATTAATAGAAGCCAAACTACATGAAAACTCCAGATACTTAAGTGGGATACTTAAGAGCTCAGTTTATGGGAATTCAGTGGACAGCGAGACAACAGAATCGGCACACAGTGGCAGTTCATGACACAGGGATGGCGGGATATGAAGGGCTGGTTGGGAATCCTACTAGATAACTAAGAATTGTTGCCCATTTATCAAGTCTGCTGTTAAAACAAAAATGCCAGCAGTTAATCTATGAGCCATCGATGACTACAAGGTTTAAAAAAAAAAAAAAGTCAAGTAAAAGATTTACAACAAAAAGAAAATAAAGGTAACTGGACTAAAGAAACGACTATTTCTTTCAAATCCCATCTTTTCCTTCTGGTAGTTGGTGGTCAGTGTTTCACAGCTTGCATCTGGAAACAAATGTTGCTTTATTTAATAACTACACTTTCATCAGCCCATGGGCAAGTCAGAGCATTGACAAAGAGCACTTCTGAAAGGAGACTATTTATACCAGCTCACCAGACAAAAATTTCAGACAGGATTATTGTCTAATTAGGTTGCCGCACAAATATTGCTACACATAATGTGGAAAAAAAAACGAACAAACTTACCTTTGCTGACCTCTGGTTTTAGGAAGGCTATATTGGGATAAACGCTGTAGAAGGTCTCTGATTTTTTTAATGATTTATTTTTTGTGGTTGCCTTTTTATAGAATCAGCATCCAATGCTCAATGTGATCAAGAGTCTCTAAGATTTTTTAGCTAGTTACAAATGCAGGAAATTCTCATTGAATGCCTAAGAAGTCAAACAAGAAAATCAAGCAAACCAAGAGGGTATCTTCCACTTGGCTACTCAGTGAAAAACTCCCACTCTCTCACACCTCTGGCAAGAAGCCTGTGTGTTGTTCTCCAAAGAAAGTGCAGACCTTTTGATTTATTTAATGCTCAGTTGTTCTGAGGAGCTTTAAGATTGTTCCCATGTGACACTTAAGAAAGACAAGAGATTTGAAATGGATTAGGATTACTAAAGGGGATTATGAATAGAAAATCTAGTATGCTGGCCTCACACACATTTTAAACAGACAAACCAGTTCTTGTATGCATGCCAGCTGTCCTTGGTTACATGTAAATTTCCTCAGAAAAAATGTTTCCACTGATTTGGATCTTTGGGTAGAAAGGGCTCTTATACATTTAACTTGGGTGGGAAGGGAGAGAAGGGGAGAGGCGCACCTCTGTCGTACAGATATAGAAGGCTGTGAGGTGAGAGGATTTCATTAAATTGGCTGAATTAAAATGCAAGAGAAAGGTATGCTCCACACGAAGTACAGGTACAGATAAGAAGATGTTATCTACCCTTCTCTTGGTTCAAAATCATACAGTAGCTATTTGCAGAGGTCCCTCCCCACACAGAACACAGCTTTATTCACTGGAAGAGTGGTAATTTCCTCATTTGATTGGGGAAAGATGTGATCCTTATAGAATATAATACTTACAAGCTAAAATGAATCCTGACTGATTTACATTTGCACCCCACCTAAATCCTGGATTCATAAGCTACTTCCTCCATCCCTACGTGTGGCAGGTGTATGGAATTCATTTTCCATGTAGATGCAAACATCCTAACCGGTTTTTCCTAGTGGCGATCCCACGCTTAGGAAAGGTAATGAAAACTCTTCCTCAAGAAACTCTTCAGGAAGTCACATCACACAAGCAGCAGAAAACTTTAGTGGTTCTGCGTCTCACCCCTCCATAGAAAAAGGGAAAGCAAATCTTAATTAAAGTAAGTGTTTCTGCACATACCATCTATAGCAGTTAGTCTGTAGATGGACAACCTTGGGGAGGTTTAATTCATTATTATTCAATGTTAAAAGATTGCTGTTGGATGTTTATGGAAGCATTTGCAACTCCTGCTAGCTATACATTATAGCACGAAAGATAAATGATCCAAAAACTCATAGCAGTTGTATTCTACTTTGTCACCCAGTCACCATTTAAAAAAAGGTTTCAGCCATTCAGGCTGGGCCCACACAATGTAGTATAGGTGGTGCTTAGCCAGGGCCCCCCACCCCCAGACCCTACATCTCCCAACCCCCTGCACAAGCCCCATACCCCCCTTAAACCTTACCCCCAAGACCTATAAACCCACCTATAATGCCCCACACACCCCAACCCACATTGGCCCCACAAATCACACCCTGTGTGCCCAGTCACCGAACAGGATGGACAAGACCTTCTGGCAGAGGCTGAAGCTGCAGGGGCAACTGCCACACTGCAGCCCTACCCCATGCCCACACCACTGTTGGGACATGCGGCCCCAGCCTGGGTGGAGGTCCTGGTCCCAGGAACCCCTTGGGAGGTATGATGAGCTGGAGGTAGCAGCAGGGTGTGTATGCGAGTGTAAGAGTGAGAGAGACATGGGGGTTGGGAGTAGGGGAGCACTCTGGGTAGGAGAGGCCTCCAGATCCAGGCTTAGAGCAGGCTTGTGCAGGGGGAGGCTGGCCTGGAAGGAAAGGGCCCAGCCTGGTCCCTGAGCTCCAGTCGAAGGCTTCCCAGGAACAGGAAGAACAGCAAGGGCCAGCACTTCGCAAAGCCACAAAGCAGCAGGTAGGACAGCTGCAGCTGGACTCATGTCCTGGTACTAGGACAGATCTGTGTCCAGGAGGGAGCTAGTCGTGGCAGGCAGGGGCTGCAGGTAAGGAGTGAGGGGCACTCAGTGCGGGGGCTGTGGGTTGGGAGTCAGAAGCAAGGGCAGGGCCAGCTCTGATTTTTCTATGACAAAAAAACCAAATGTAAATGCCAACATATAAAGATATTTAGAATTTATTTTATTATGGTGAGAGGCACTAGAAGGCTTCCAAAATGCCTTAAAATTTTAAACAATATCAATAAAACATTGCTTAACTGATTTCTCTATACATAGCAGCATTTCAATTTTAATAGAGGAAGAACATGGATTTTGGATATTTTAATGAGAGCATTTGCAGTTTTTAAACAGGGAATACCAGGCTCTCTGCTAGTGAGGCAAGTGGCAAGACCCAGGCAGAAGAACCTGCCTAGGGCCAGCACTGGGGACCCAGCTGGAGGGCAGATGAGGTGGCTGACCTCTTGGCCATTTGCAGCCAAGAGGACATGCTTTGATAGTTCAAAGTGGGCCACTGCACAACTTCTAGGCAAAATAGCTGCTCAGATGGGAGAGCAGGGACACCAGAAGACATGACAGCAGTTCCTCTTGACAGCCAGCTGTGCAGCCACAGCCCACTGGCAGTGGGCCCAGAGGTGCAGGAGGCTCTGCTGCAGTGGCACATACTACAGCCCAGGCACCTGTGCAGTCCTCATCCAGGTCTGGCAGAGCACAGCCATGGGGCCACAAGTCCCTTCCCTGTAGGTTGCAGAATCCTTCTCTACAGGGTCTTTAAATAAAGAAGGCTGTGGGAGTGTTTGAGGAAGAATCATGGAGGCCTATTCACTAACCTAACATAGTTCCATAGACAAAAAGCAGCTCCCAGGACAGATGAAGCACCGATGCTGCAGAAATAACTGCAGGGTTCTTGTCGCTCTCCCAAATCCTCTATGGACACTGCAGCACTCAGCATATTTCACTTAGGGTGGATACTAAAAAGAGGATCCAATCTTAACACTTGTACTATAGTTTTGGATCACAGACAATGTGAACATGAGAAAACAACAACAATATACTTATACATGATTCACAGAACCTGCTACATATTTTTAGTTCAAATGTTCAGGGCTATTAAGCTAAGCAAAAACAAAGGCTTTTATTACTGAATTTGTTGACATGTTTCTTTACATTGTATGCTTCTTTGCAGAAACGGTAAAAAAAAATAGCTCTCAATTTTAAACAAGTACTAAAAAAACCTGATGCAATCAAAAATATATTAAAACCTTCATTTCAGATGATTAACAAAATAAGAATCTTAGAGCACTAACAAAGAATGAACAAGTCAGTTTTACCTCCAGTGTTCATGTAATTATTTTGTACAGTGCATTACACTTCTTTATTTTAAAACTAAAAACTTGTCTTGAATAACGTCAGGTTTTCCTCTCTTTTGTCTGTTAAAAAGAAGAGCAAGAAATAAATTAGCTGGATATATAAGGAAGAATAAATAGAGCAAACATTTTAAAATCACCAACAGGGTAGAGTTAGACCTCGACTCCACGTGATGCCTGACGACTGGATAGAAACAGGCCAGCACATGCACTGGCTTCACAAAGCAGCTTTATTGTGAGACAGCACTCAGGATACCCATAACTTGAGTGACCCAGAGTCCCTTTCCTAAAAGTCTTTTATTAAACTTAATTTATATAGACCCCCAATCAAGAGAAACTAATCTTCAGAGAGACAGGAAATAAAGTAGTTTACAGGCCAGGTTTTGCTGCCAGGGTAAGGCAAAGGTCAAACTGACTTCTTTGAAAGAAGGAACACACCATATATCAATAAAATCAATGACATCTGCAGAGTTTGCAAAACTCAATTTCTCCTTGGAGAATGAAGTTGGGTTTTTATTCAGAACCAGAAGATGCAGCTTTGGTCACAACTGTAAAAAATTTGAGAGTTCATGTACTTCAATTTTTCTGGAAGCCCTAAATGCATAAACCCAGGGAAGGATGATGTCCAATTGGCCCTAAGGGGCGAGTGGCTTTTACGATGGGAAAGTCTGCATTGAGATTAAAAATGTAAGCAAGGTCAGTGGATTTATGTAGGCTGAGTCTAGCTCCTGTTATAACCAACATGGGCCGAGGGAAAGTTTAATGTTTCTGTGGCCTGCAATTCACTTCACTGCTGTGCAGTTACATTACTTACGATTTCACAAAATCTGATGCCACCTCCCGTCAGCCTGACAGGAAGCACAACCGACACCACTTTAACTGTTATGCAGCACTTTTTCTCAGTACTTCTCAAGGGGCTTTACAAAGGAAGCTGGTATTTACCCCATTTTACATGTGGGGAAAATTAAGACGCAGGAAGTAACTAGCTCAGAATCACACAGGAAGCCGAAGGCAGAGCCAGGAACAGAATCCAGGTCTCCTGAGTCCCCTCCCAGTGCTCTTGCTCACTCTTCTCAACTTTTTTTGTACCAGGATCCATTTGTAAACATTCATGAGCACTCCCAACCAGGTAAATAGCTTAAGTAGAAAACAGCCCCTGGCTCTGCCATCCCCGGATTTGTGCACCCATAGTGGGCACAGGGTTGTAGCCTAGCCAGATTGGCACAGGCAGGGGCTGCCTTTGCAGCCCAGCAGGAGGGACCTAACCTGGGAGGGTGGAGCAGGGTGGCAAGACTCATTGCTGCTGCTGCCACCTGGACCCACTTGCCAGCTGCATTAGCAGCAGCAGCACCAGGAGTAACAGATGGGGGCGGGGGGAAGAGGCTGCACTGCCCTCACCTCCTCCTGCCTCCAGCCAGTCATGTACTGAGCCACGGCTCTACTCTGCTGCTATAGCTTGCACACTGACATGATTCACTGCCACCCCACCTCCCCTCCTGGGTTGAGTCGTGGCCTGAGGGGAGTGGCAGTGAAAGCTGGGCCATGGCAGCAAGGCAGAGGTGCAGCCCAGTGCATGAGTGACTGGAGGCAGGAAGTGGTGAAGGCATAGCCCCCTGCCTCCCCAGTCCATTACTCCTTGCACTGCTGGCAGCACAGCTGGCATGGAGGTCGTAATGGTGGCAGCTGAAGTAACAAGTTTTGCCATCCCACTCTGCCCTCCCATGCTGGGTCCTGCCCCCTAGTCGGTGGAGGTGGCTCCTGCCCAGGCCAGGCTGCCCAGATTATACGCTGTTTATTAGTATGCACAGTGTTAACAAATGGGAAAGCACAAGCACCAAACATTTAAAAAAAACGTATGCAAACTAGGATCTGTTTTTAAAGTTTGCTTGCAACCCTTGTATATATTCTTATGACACACTTTTGGATTGCAACCCATGGATTGAGAAATGCTGCCTCTTCTACCTAAATACAAATAGTTGTTAGACATCTTTGTGCTACGTACCCAGTTTTAACCCAGCGTTCTGATCCAAGTTCTGTACTTGTCTGGGAATGCAGCACACATGACTGTGGTATATATTGTGTTACTAGGGTGAAAGAGAAGACAGACAGTGTGGGCAAAATAGCATCTCAAGCCAAGAAAGAGGATTTTGTGAGAATAGAAGAGTAAAGGCTCAATCTTACGGAGCTGGACCCAATGATCTTATGAGGTCCCTTTCAGCCCTAATGTCTATGAAATTACTACAAACATACCTCTTACATATATGAGCCAGAGCAACAGAAAGTACAGCATACTGAAATATCAGGGAGAGAGCCTGATAAAACTTATACCTATGGATGTAAACTGGTGTAGCCCCACTGAATCTTGTCTATTCCAGCAGAGAATTTGCCCCTAAATGACACTGTTTATCTTAATCAAGGTAACAGAATATTAATATGGATCTCATTGGTCAAAAGGACAGAATTCAAACATGGTAGGAATGGTGTAATCACATTTACAATTCATGGGTGAATAACCATGGTTGTTATCTTTGAGAAACTAATTCCAAAGCTCTAAGTGTGACTGGATGATACTGTGGAGAGACTAAGCTGAAAATAAAAATACAATATGATAAGGGGATCTGCAAAGATCTTTAAATGCTGAAGAATGGGAATTAGTAAGAGAAGGCATTGGAGAGATAATAGCTCTGGCCCCCATCTACTATTTGTCTCTGGGAGTGAGACAAGTCATTTAGAAAAACTGGCTCATTTAATTATTAATGGCTTCAGTGCTCTGGAAGTCTGGACTCCAAGCAGAGAAGATTGAGACCAGCAACACAGGGTTTTATCATTCCTCAGTGAGCAGCAGACAAGAGAGAGGCACTTATGTGACTCCTGATGCAGAAAAGCAACATGCACACAAACAGTGTTTGACTGGGGAAGATTCTAAGACAATAAAAGGCTTAGTCTGTCTGACTGTGTGTCTGTTCATCTGTCTGTCTGTCTGTCTGTAATGCTTTTGCTCAACTGTGCATGCGATGATTGGCTGTGCAGACTGGGTGGCTGGGGCCAGGGTCAGCTGAATTAAAATGGGAGCCCCTCCATCAGTGCTGCCTCCTCCTGCAGCTTCTGGTGCAGTGGCCCCCTGTGCCCCATCTCCACAGAGGCAAAAAAAAAAAAATCAGGTAGAGCACTTTAAAAGTGCTGGGGTGCAATGAGGAAAAGCGGGAGCCCCTATGTTGTAGCAGGGTTGCACCTGAAGTGGGGAGGGGAGGAGGGGGAGTAGGTTAAGACCCGAAGCGGGGGGGCCGGGAGGGAGGGGGATGGATCCGAAGCTGGGCGGGAGGGGCAGGGGGAAGGGAGGGAAGCGGGGTCCGACCTGAACGAGCAGGTGGGATGGGGTTGGATTCAAAGCAGGGAGGCGGGGGGAACAGGGTTGGACCCAAAGTGGGGGAGCCAGGGGGCAGAGTGGGGTTGGACCCGAAGCAGGAGTGGGGGGGAGCATGTTCGGACTCGAAGTAGCGAGGGAGGGGGGCACGGGACTGGACACAGGGCTCTGTCTCTGCTGGCCCCCCTTCCCACATCATTTTTGATGTGCAATTTGCTAATCATGGAATATTGAGCATATTCAGACAGATTTAAACGAAAATCTCCTGAAGCACTTGATTGGTTGAAGCATGGCCATGAGTACTGGGCTATGTTTCTAAGCACAATACTTACTTATTTAAGACTGGCTCCACTGATAATACCTGTACAAGAACATGGAAAAACCTGTCATTCTGATGGTTAAGTTTGTAAAAGATGTTTTAGATAGAGCAGATATAGCACAAGGATTAAGTTATTTAAAACAAATCTCACAAAACCAGAAATTGTCCTATTCTTCTAATGCACAAAGTTTTGCACAATTCCTGAAATTAACAGCAGACCTTAGCTATCAGCCCCACTCTCCAAATATGTTTAATTTTTAAATAACTAGGCTCATACCTAAGACATTATGCACTGAGGCTAGCCATCTCTGTTCCTTTTAAGCCCTTCATTCAGCAATCAGAATGCAGTTGTATTATTCAAAAGTCCCTCATTTAAGGACACCTGGCCACGTCTCTACACAATATGTTGATTGTGCAGTAGCCCAAGACTTCTGCACAGTAGCAGAAAGTATCACAAAAGAGCCATTCATTGGACTCGGGTTACTGTGCAGTCAGCATCTCGTGCAGACGTGGCCTCTGTTCACAGAATCCTAGAAGGAATGGGCTCCTCTCTTGATACAGGTCCTGTATCCAGGCCAGTAATTCTGGTCCGTATAACCACTGGGAACCCACTCTGAATGACTGGCTTTTAGTTTGAAAATTTGTCCCTTGGATAGTATGGCATCACACATTTCCAAAATCCTTTACCACTAATACACAAAAACTAAAGATTAAACTAAAATTTTGGATCTAAATGCCATGTAAGTGCTAAATGTCAGAAGTCAAAGCACAGTTTTTATCACTTCTAACATATAAATTGTAATAAAGTGTCTTTTTGGCAAATAAAGTTTTTTGCCAGTGGTCCCCCCGTGAAACCAAAAGATTTAAAACAAATTGATATGGTATTTTTTCCTATTCATTTGTACCCATTTTACATGATGTATGAAGTTGTCTAAACATGAAGGGCATGCCAATTTTCAGTTCATCATTAAAGTTAGTTTTGGTTTTTGTAATAAGAAACTATATGCTATCACATCTGCCAAGGAATAAAACCATTATTGGTCCACTTCATTGCCAAAGCCCATAACGATTCAACATTTACAATTCTCATCTCCCACTGCTCCTGGATTATTCCAAATAGAAGAGCTAAATGTACAAATATTAAAGGTAAAGTTTTCAGACGTCCACTAATCTAAAATGTTCACTCTGAGCCTACTCTTCTGAAAAGCTGAATATTCACTTTGTCAACAGGCCAGTGGGAACCGAAATGGGGTCTCTGATGTCTCAGCTTAAGAACACAAAACCCGAGTCACCCAGAACTAATGGACATTTGGAAAATGGGGCTCATGTTACTTGCCCGAAGTCACACAATGAACTAGCAGTATAGTTTGGCTTCTGGTTCATGCAAACTTTATAATGGTCATAGAAACCCTCCAGTGAGAGCCATTTGCTGACTAATCCCCATCACCATGCTCTGTTTTTGTCTTCTCTCGACTCCCAGCTAAAAACGCAATTACATTTCTGAAACAACATTGTAACAGTTTTGCAAAGCAACAAACTTTGAGTTCAAGCCCAGACAGTAGGACACAGGATTTAAAGGAAATACCTGAAAGAGGGTATCAAAATTAATATTATGTTGCCCAGTGGCATTAAGTGCTCTGATGGCTGGAGTTCTGCAGGAAAAGAACAAAATGTCATTTGACAAGCAAATACTGTCTTATGAGAGAGGCATTCACATAGGCTGGGGATAAAATTGCACTAAATCTACCAGTTCTCTTTTCCCCTCTTACATAAAATAGCCAGATCAACTGGTAGGTTGTCAAAGCAACATTTTGTTGTTTTTGTTGTTTTTCTGTTAGAAAGTCCTCCCCAGTCACTCTGAGGTTCAAGCATTGCTTCCTTGCTACCATTTTCCTTCTGATATCACATGATGCATTGGGCTTCCAACCAAAAGGCTCTGGACAGGGATCCCTTTAGAATCTCTTAGTTTTGCTCCTTCACTGATCTTGTCTCTTCTGAGCAACACCACTGAAATTGGAGTAGCTGCCCACTCAGCATACCAAGCCACTCACAGCCCAGGGGGCCAGGGCCCAACTCTGTGGTGCCATTTGAATGTAAAAGTGTCATCTCCAGGTACAGCTCCTAATTAAACCTACCTTCGATCATCAAAAGGAGGAGGGCTAGTCCAGTGGTCGTAGTTTGTCTCCACACGGAACCACCTATGTGAGAAGCACACAAAAGATAAGCAAGAGTAGTTCCAGCTAATTCTTTCCATGGCTAACAAAAGTGGACGCAACACAGGATTTCTGTATCTACAAAGTTAAAAAAGGTTCTTTTCCCAGCTCACGTGCCTATAGCAAGGCCAAAGATAACACATATTAAAGCCCTTGCTGTAATCTACAGTCCACGGATTGTTAAGAAGGTTGGGAAAAAAAGGGTTCAGTCCAACTCTCATTATAGTCAATGGCAAAAAAATCCCACCGAGTGTGAGGGGAGCAGGACCAGGCCCTTAAAAATGGAGTTAGTGTACAGTGGGTATGTCTACACGTGCATTAATGTGCTTCAGTTAATGTGCATTAAATCTGGTACCTCCACTGTGAAGACATTTTTCTATGTGCTTGGGAAGTGGGGGACACTTTAATTAAAGTCAAGAGCCATGCTAATTAAAGTGCCCAGAGCATCTTGTGTATTAGCATCCCCATACTTTAAAATGGTGATGGGGGTACTTTAGCTAAAGCTTGCCAAACAAACTTTAGTTGAAGTGCCCCGCCATCATTTTGAAGTGCTGGGATGCTGTTACACAAGATACGGAGACTGGATGTAGCATGGTAATTCCCGCACTCCAGTCTGCTACAACATGCTGTAATTGATCCGCCTCCCTGAGCCATGTGCAGGCACCCTGAGGTACTAAGAAAATAAGCATTACCCTATTTTAATGTGCATTAACTAAATAGCACAGTTTTTTTAGTGACACTTTAATGCACATTAAAATAGGCTAATATGCATTGAATTGAATGTGTAGACATGTGTAGTATGTATCAGGTATGTGTATAGTGAATACTGCACTGCAGTGGGGAGAGACCTGACGTAGAATGGCTATCTGAAGCAGCCAAATCACATCAGTATGGAGGCAGACTGAAACTAGTATCCATGTCAGCTCATATAAAGCTAGCTCATGCATTTACACCAGGTGGTCTGCATTTTAGACATAACTTGCTTAGCAACAGCCCAGTCTTGTTCATCAGTTCTGCTTCATATGTATATTAAGAATCATAGGTGCTTTGGTTTGGAGTTCTCTCTCTCAGTGATGAAAAGGGAGTTTAAATACTTTTCACTTCTGTTAAACCTGAAGAACTAGCACTTAGAGAACAGGAAAGATGGATTCTTATCATGCACCAAAAGACTTTGTTTGCTAAGTTGTTGTTCAGAGATGCAAAATTCTCCTTCCCTTGGGTTTTCGGTGTTTTGAATACTCTTCTGCAAGTCCCGACTGCAGCTTAGAAGGGAGGAAGAAGGCAGTATTTGTTTCAACTTACCCTCCATCTAAGGGATCAAGAGGCCAGATGTCTGCTGGACCCTCTCTCTTTCTTGTTATGACCATACCTTCTTTGGGCATAGTCCCTCCCACAATGTAATAAACATCTGCAATGATTGGAGTGCCAGCCAGCTTGAAAACAGCAGATTGAAAGTCTTCAGACTTGCTCAGGGTCTAACGAAAAACAAGACCACAAGTGATCAATACTGCACAGCAGGCTGAGGCTCTGTAAAAACACATCAAGATATCTCAAAGGGAGAATAGAGCTGGGTCATATAAAGGTTGCTATTTACATAAAGAGTAAATTTTGCCATAGTGATCAGGTTTGGGTGGGCTGGCATAGTATGGGAAAACTCTGATTTAGGCCATGATCCTACAAATAATTTACGCCCACTGCAAACTAAGCTCATGGGTACTCCTGTGGAAATCAAACGGGTACTTGAACTGATGCTTGCATTCAAGTGTCTGCAGCACTGAGACCATGCATAGAATCAGAACAAAAGCCCCTTCTTTCATGAATAGGGATCTGGGTTTTCCTTTCATCATAGAAAAATGTTGATTTTCTCCTTTAAAGAAAAATATGAGAAACAGCAGGTTTCCCCTTGCAGGCTGGCAGAGTTCCAGCCAGCAAGGGGCTGCTTGGGGCTGGGGGGAGGCAGGAGTAGGGTGATCTGGCAGAGGGTGTCACGTATATGTGTAAACACACATATGCATGTGGCAGCATGGAGAGCAGAGAACAGTTCTTGCAGCTTCCTGCAGTTGGGGGAGAGGGGGAGGGCACATTGAGGCCCCTACAATGAAGGAGGGAGTGGGGCTGGGCTGGAGCCGGGGGTGTTGCCCAGCCAGGGTGGGGTGTGGGGACTGGGGTCAGGGCAAGAATGCACGGCTGTGGGACCCAGGTGGGGGACCAGGACAGTCACAGGTGGCTTGTCTAGAGGGCAACAGGAGGGGCTGCAGGATAGGGAGACTACAGCAGGCAGCCTGCAACCTCACCCCTCCCATGGGCTCTACTCTGGCTGTGCCACCTATAGGGATGGGGGGAGCTGGACTCCGCACTCTTCTCCAGTTGCAGCAGCCACTGCCTCCCTCCTGTAGGCAGCAGCCAGGGCTTGGGTATTGCTGGCGGGGAGAGGGAGGCTGCCCGACCTGGTCCTGGTCCCATAGCCCTGGCAGCCGGGGGCCCCTCTGGCAGGGCTGGGGGGGTGGGGCAGGGGACTGTGGGTCATGAATGAGGGGCATCAGGAGGGCTGGGGGGATGCGGGGCTGTAGGTTGAGCGTGAGGAGCACTGGCAGAGCCAGGGGCTGTGGGTCAAAGTGAGGGTTAATGGCATGGGCAGGGCACCAGCATATCATGGCTTCTCAGTGCCACAAAATGGGTGGGCTGTAGCAACGAAGTTTGGCACCTGAGGCAGAGCCTGCAGCAGCAGTCCACCCTCACCCCATGCACAGATTCAGGGGGCGCACCCCCCATGCTTGTCCAGGAGTGCACACAGCAGTGGAAGCCACCCTTCCCCAGTCCCCACATCCCCCAAACGAACTGTTCACGGTTCCGTCCTGCGCCCTGCCCCGGGTGGGCAGCACCTGTTGGCACCCTTTGCTTCGGTGCCCTCCTTGCTGTGGCACTGTTTAAACAGAGAAAACCAGGATCCCTGCTCATGAGCAAGCAGGTCAACCTAAACGTGGTTCCTTTGAAGTAATCTGGCCCACCAGTAAGCACAAAGAAACAAGATCAAGGTTGGGCTGTTTAAAGGCTTCTTAAGCATTTATGGCAGTGTAAGAGTAATGTTGTATCTGTGACAGTCAAGAAATTATGTGAAAGGCAGTGATTTCTTAGGGTGATACCTTTTATTGGACTATGTATTTGGGATAAAGTTAGACAAGGAAGAATGTCTTGCATTCAAAAGCTTGCCTAACGTTATCCCACCCTGTTACCAGACAAGGGAGGAAGAGAAACAGAGGGACTGAGGCCATAGGGGTTAAACAGAAGGGAAGAACAGAAGGGAACCCAAGGCAGGAATATAGAGAGATGATATTCTCATAGAAGAAACAGTGACTCACCAGTTAAGGAATTAACAGCTCCTTCACAGGGGTCAGGAAGTGGGCTGGGGAGAGTTAGTTGGCTACTTAACCTTTTGCTGGAGGACCTGGAGGGAAGGGCAGTTTTCAAGCCGGACCAGAGTTAGTGTCTGGGGAAGGTGGCATGCAGACTAGCAAGAAGGAGTTCCTGACATGGGAACTGGACAGCTCAGCTGCCAGTGATTTGGAAGAGACAAAAAAAAAAGGGAGGGGTGGAGGGGGGGAAAGCAGCTTGTTAGGAAAATTTTGAATTAAGAGATAGAGACTAATTAAACAGGATACGATTTCGTGGATCCTTCTTTTCTTTTCTCCCCCCACTATATTGAAGGCAGAAGATTGTTTTTTGTTAAGTGGGCACTTATGTCATTTTTTTGGTTCAGATATTTTTGGAGACTACTCTAGTGGTCTGTGGCAGGACTGTCCCAGAAGAGCCTCAGGCAGAGGTGTGGGTAGGGAACCCAACTGCTCTTGAAGGGTAGTAAAAGGGGCTGAGGTCCTGGTTATGGGAATGGAACTTGTGGACTACAAAGTAGTGGCTCCATCCTGAGAATAAAGAGCTACATGTACAGGGAATGGTTCCTGTGGAAAAGGCCAGTTCCTGAAGGGAGAAGAGGAAGAGTAGCAGTGTGAGATGCCCATCCCAGAACGAAGGTGGACGAGGCTGAGAGAGAAAACCTGATGAGCAACATCCAACAAGGGCAACCCCCAACCCTGCCATCTGCTTCCCAAACCTAAAGAAAAGACCAAGGTGTGGCAGGCAAGAAAGGAGGCAAAATCAGGGAAAGGGGGATTAAGACAGCAAGCTATGTCCCCCAGGTAACTAGGGAAGAACAGGCTGATTGCCTTTGATGATCAGTGAACCTATCACACACCCTAAGAGATTCTCGCCTCTCTCTCAGCAATTTATACACCCAGTTCCCAGTAACTTTTGTTGGAATCTAAGTCTTAACACCCTTGAGATCCCATGAATATCTCAATCCAGGCACCATTCAAGATATGCTTGCATGCTACACTCTGCCACCTATGCTTAGGGTATCCTATCCCTGATCTAGTTCAACCCCTGGCTCAAGGCCAAGTGATTTCTGTTTCAACCAATCCAGATAAGCGTGCATCTAACATTTGTCTAAGTATTTAAAAACTTCCAATGACAGAGACTCTACTACCTCTCCAGGTAATCGGTTGCACAGCTTAATGACTCTCAGATGCTAACAGAGCTATTCAAAACTAAAAAAAGTAAGTGTGAAACTCAGTGCACGCCTAAGTGTTGGCAAAATTATGGCAAAAGAAAGTTTTCTGTTAAAAATGTAATGATCCTCTATAGTCAAACTAGAAATACTACAGTGCAGCAACTAAGAACAAATAGAGCTTGTGAAATTAAAGACAGACAAGAAATGCCTTAAACAACATATAAAAAACAAAATGAAACTAAACTTTAACAATCTCTGCATCTCTATTTTGGCCAGAATTTCTTTTTTCTTGGTATAAATCTCTCTCACTGTTTGCTTTCCTCCCCCACGAAGTTATGCAAGAACCATTCTTCGCATATGGTACAGAGATTACTATTATTATCTAGCTAACATCTGGATTTTCATTTGACATGTCCCAAACTAGTATCAGCATATGAATAAGAGCCAGCCAGGAAAAAAAAACCAGGTTGGATTCACATCCCATTGTATAAATACTTTCCTTTTACCGCCTTACTTAAAATTGTGTTTTTTCCTCGATAGCTAGCACAGAAGCTGGGCACTGAAATCCTAATCTTCTTGTAAATCCCCATGGTTCCACCTTCTACTTTCATTTTAACTTGATATACCAGCGTGGAGTTTGTTAACCAAAAGTACAATTCCTTTAGCTGATGGATGAGTTACACCTCACACTGCCAGAAATGGATTCATAAAAATATTACTACTGTCTTTTGGAGGTTCAAGGATTAGCTGCTAAGAGGAACTTTGTAACAGAACAGGAAAACTAAGAATGTCAATGTTTCAGCAAACAATCTTATTCAACTAGTTGTGTCCATAAATCAATCTTGTGGTAGGCATTTGTGAAGATTGAACATACAGAATTATTTTTCTTTTTCAAATCAAAGTGACTAAGTAGTTACTACAGCCCTGTTTCAACACATTTTTAGTTTGACATGTGAGAGGTATTTGTGACAGAAATAGAGGCTGCTAACTACACTATTGCTTTCAGACACTAGTGGAACACACTGCCTATTTTACCTGGATAACAAAGCATTTTTGTTTAATATAGATCATGACTCCAACAAACAGCAGGACAGATTTATCTCACTAGTGGTCCAGCAACATTTTAATGCATTCTCTCCCTAGTTTTAGGCTTGTCTGGGTGATTCTTACTCTGAAACAGAAGTACTGGATGAAGTTATATCTCGACTAGGCAAGTATACACACTGAACACAATGTAAAATCCTTCAGTACTCCACTTTCCATCTCAGTGGGCACATCTACACATGCATTAATGAGCTTTTACAAATGTGCAGATTTTATAAATGATTGGAATATCAACTCTCCCTCGTATTTACACCCTGCTGAAACTGGCACAGCTAAGATGGGCCGGCCACCTCTCAAGAATGCCTGACACTCTCCTGCCAAAGAAAGTTTTCTATGGAGAACTGTCAAATGGAGCACACTTTCGCAGTGCACCAAAGAAGCGGTACAAGGATGTCCTAAAGGTGTCCTTAAAGAGTTTCAGCATCGACCCAGAGTCATGGGAGCAAATTGCTCACTACTGTCCATCCTGGAGGTCCCATATCCAGAATGGAGCATTGGCCTTTGAACAGCAACGGACAGCAGAAGCAATGAAGAAACACGTGGCTATGAAAACAAAAAAACTCCTCTATCCAGTTGTGGAGGAGCGAGTGCGGCTGAGATGGGAGAAAATGGAGAGTGCCGCTTCCGGAGACACTGCTTTATAAGGACAGAAGCTCCGAGACAGGAGCGCAGTGGCAGGATGTGAGGTCTGACAGTGGGGATGAGAGAAAAAGGGGGAACGAAGGAGGATTCCCTAGAGAATCTGTAGAAGAACTGATTATGCTCCAGTTGTGCCTGGAGGAGAGAAACTGATTGTGTTCCCAGTTGTGCCCAGAGGGAATGGGGCAATGGGCAGATCCCCAAAGAAAATCAGAGAGGTGCGGGACATACGTCTGTAATTGGAAGGAAATGAAAAAAGGCGATTTTTGTTAAAACTCTCTATGTTAGAGACTGTTTTGGTTGACTCTCCAAGAGGATCCAGGACTATAAACTAAAGATAAGGCTGACTGTGGACTCTAGTACTCCTAAAGGTAAAAGAATTCCATGTAGAGGGATCTGAAGATATAAGATCTCTCTTAACATGGGAAGAAATTGATGAAATAAAAGAAAAGAGAGAAGGTTGGTAGGTAGAGTCTGTTCATGAATACTAAGTTCAGTTAATTCATGTTGGCTGTTAAAGGTTAAAGCCATTGTGTGTGAGAAGAGTTAAAAAGTTAATATTGTAAGTGATATTAGAAAAAGATGCAATGAACATCTTCAGTCTGACAGTGTGTGAGACTTGTATGAATTTGTAAAAGGAAAAATAAAGAAAAGTGAACGATTCTAACTAGACTGTGGCTGGATATCTAACTTTGAGGTCGGGCATGTATATGGATGAGCAGATCGGATGATACATGCATATTGTGTGTAAGCCACATAAAAAGGGTATAATAAGAACTAGCTAACAGAGAATAAACCTCCAGATTAATAATATCTAAAATTAATATTAATAATAATAACAACATCAAAGCACAGGGCAAGTGGGAAAGTCGGGCATATCGGTGGTTCATAGAACAGTGGCAAGTGCAGACAAGGATACTGTAAGACCAATCACAACACCAGTCCTCATCACTCTCCTGCCCCTGCTACAGCAGATTGTTCAAAGCAAAGATTGGTTTTGTAAATCACCTACATGCTCATGTGACCTAGCCTCCGCCCCTTCATTCTCTCCCTTTTTTCTCCTTTTCCTTCTTTCTCCTTTTCTCTTTTCTCCTTCCCTTTTTCTTTTGCACTTTTCTCTCTTCTTCCCTCCCCTCCCCCCGCTGGATGCAGTTGTCTTTGTCCACAAAGGACTAAAGTATGTAGACAAACATACAGTAAATTTAGTACCTCCAATATAAGGTACTGAATTAATGTGCATTAGGCTGCACTGCGTAGTAGCATTTTTGCTTGCTTTTTTAGTGATGCTTAATGTGCAGTAGACTATTTTACTGTGCATTACCATAATATCACGGTTTTTACATGACACTTTAATGTGCAGTAAAATAATCTACTGGGCATTAAAGAGCATGTGTAGACATGCCCAATATCTAACTAACAGTATAACTGCTTGGCAGACTCATCTATTTACTGCAGCACCTTAAATATATCTTGCCACATGGGAAGGGAGTCTTTCCAAACCAAACACGGGGGCAATATTGGCTATTTTACAAGTGCCTGTAGGACAGGAATTGTCTGCATTTATACCACCTTTATGAGAGTTTAATGCTCTGTCTAGAGCAGAAGCAGGCAAAATATGGCCTGTGGACTGATCCAGCCTGTCAGGCGATTTCATCCAGCCCGTGGTCACCCACCAATTAATTGTACTCAACCCAGCCTTCGTACTTTGCTCCCACCCTCAGGCATGGCTTGCCTTCCCTGCTCCCTGCTGCCATGCGCACCTCCCAGGACTCTACCAGGAAGCAGGAAGTGGGGCTTCCTGCCGCTTCTGGTGGAGTCCTGGGAGATGCATGTGGCAGCAAGCAGTGGGGAAGGCAGCCAGCTCCATCAAGCAGGCCTTCTCCCAGTGATACATGAGTCCCAGGAGCCACACATAAGACCCACACAATAGAGGTGGGTCAGCCTGTGTTCGTCCCTTGTTGACACGTGCAGCTTCTGGAACCAGCTGAAGCCGAGTGCCATCAGACAGCTGCACCTGCGCAGACCATGAGCACCCTGAGGACCTACCACCTGCTGGTGCTGCCACTACTGGTGGGGGCTGGGCTTCATGAGGCAGTATGTGGGGGGGGTCCCCACATCCCCCCGTCCTCCCTTACACCCCAACCCTGCCCCACACATACACCCATACTCTGCCCACCCCCTTACATATACACACACCCACACACCCAACATACCCTACACCTCCCTACATATACAACCACATGTCCTTACAAGCCTGACACCCCATCATACACATCTACACCCAAACCATCACACACCCACACTAATCACACCCCACACACTCCCCCCAACACACATACCTCATACAATATACCAGTGTAAGACTTTATTTTTGAACTATTATGCAATCACCTCTATATACACTAGGCAAATACACATGAATCAGGACAAAATATTTTTTGCAATAAAATTAAAATATGCTATAGTAGATGTTTTACTTTTAGTATATAATTTGTTATTTTTTCTGGTTCCAAGATGGCATGTTGTTTACATGTTGCCGTGCAACTACTTTGTTACGGTGGTGTGTGCTATGGTGACATAGTGATCATGTGAATCTACATGTGATCACTAGTTATGTTGCCATAGTGACACGCTCCCCACTTATAGTACGCCACCACGTACGTAGTACGTATAAGATGGCAACCCCCTCCCAAAGAGAGTACTTCTGTGGTCAAGGCAGAGGAACTTCCAGTGGCAATGGTTGGGGGTTAGAGGGCAAGACTCCCGGTCCCAAAATGGTGACCAGGGGTGGGGCAACTGCCAAAGGGTGGGGCTACCATTGAAGCGCTCAACAGCTCACCAAAACTCGTTAAGCAGCTCTCTTGCTGAAATAATTGCCCACCCCTGGTCTAGAGAATACTCTTCTCTACAAGTCATATAATTGCCTGTGTAGCCAAGTCATTTTCTATGCAAATGGCAAGACAAACGCTATTATTATAGCCTGCAAATAGCTTCTAGCATGTAGAAAAGGGAGGAAAAAAACTAATGCTTACATCTCTGATAAGCCAGCTGACTGGGTAATTTCGATTCAAGAAAGCAGCTATTGCATTTTCCCACCATGCACCAGCATCTGCAAAAAATAAAAGGAAGACATACAACTATATAACTCCTGTTGCTAAATATGTCCCCATGTGCCATCATTATTCTTTTCCATCCTGCCATATGCATCTTTTTTTTATGGGTCTGGCCAACTATTTAGTTGGTCTAATAAAAGATACCATATCTACACAAAGAATCTTGTCAACTGTTGTTCCCATGTTCGCAGTATGGGCGGTGCACACAAAGATTTCCCCACTACATCGCCGTAGTGGCGTACTATAAGTGGGGAGCGTGTCACTATGGCAACATAACTAGTGATCACGTGTAGATTCACATGATCACTATGTCACCATAGCACACGCCACAGTAACAAAGCAGTTGCACGGCAACATGTAAACACACCAAGAGTGGACAAAAAAGGTATAATGTACTTGCATGTCCAGAGGATTAGAGAGTTTGCCTATTTCACCATAGTGGCTGCCATCTTTGTATGGCAATATGGTAGAACAAGGACAAAACCAGATGAAATAGAGTCCACTTGTCCCAAGGTAGAAAAGGTGAGGAGCACAGGGGTGATGGCTGCATTTTCCCCTCCACTGAACTGCTTATGAATGATGGTCTACCATTTAATTGACAACTAGGAAGTTAAACCACTGCAAGGCAATGGTACAGTGGTTGATGTTCTTTGTGTAGGTGTGGTATCCTTTATTAGACCAACTAAATAGTTGGAAAATTGTTCTTTGCAAGCTTTCAGAAACAAATGCCCTTCTTCAGGGATAGGGAAATTTGACTTAGTTGACTTTCCCTAAGCCTGAAGAAGGGTGTTTGTGCCTGAAAGCTCACAAAATTTTTTTTTTCCAACTATTTAGTTGGTCTAATAAAAGATATCACGTATACCAAAAGAAACTTGTTTGCCTATGTCTTTAGACCAACACAGCTACAACCAATAACCCTAAAACATGGTACAATGGTTGGCATTAACTATAGGCAGTATGCTTGGCTTACCTCGTTCATCACCAGAAATTGTAAACTTGTGCGGACTTTGTCCAGTCCATAAGCCAACATAGCCACAAAAAGTAGTGCCCCTATATGCTACCTGAAAATCAAAGATGTACAGGATACCAGAGTTATGGGACAGATTTTTTTTTAATGCAAATCATACTGTGAAACAGTGTTCTACATTCTACCTATTTCCTAGAAGGAAATAATGATTCCACCGTGGGACATTTGAAAAATTAACACAATAAAAGTACACAAATATACTATCTGTCCTCCTCTGGGAAGGAGATATCAAAAAACATAAGTCTACCATATGTCATTTAGTAATCAGAATCCAAGTACTCTGAAATGTTGAGTTACCAAGTTAAATCTGAGAAGTTAGTTTCAGTAAAATATTCAAAAATTTTAATGCAAACCTTGGCCAGTGAACATAATGTCTGCAAAAGGCTTCCCCATCCCTTACTCCACCTGATCCCTTCTAGTATTTTCCCCGTTTTAAATGTCACCAGTGACTGTTTTTCCAACTTCCCTTCGGGAGGCTGTTCTTCAGCCAAATATACTATGCTGTGAGAAAAAAGTATTCTGAAATCCAGCCCTAACCTTCCCTTCTCTCAATTTCTATTGATTATATTCTAGTTATACCCTCCCCAAATGTAGTATCACTAAAAGCTCTTTTTCATTCTGGTGGCTTCCATCTTTCTAATATTTGTAAACATGCCTCATCCCTTAACTACACAATATATTTTTTTTTCTATCAGGATTTCCTAATAGATTAGCCTTCTCCCAGCCCCAAAAGAATTTTGCTGCTTTACTCTGAACTTGAAGCAATTATTCAATCTTTTGCTAGCAACCTGGTATCCAGGAAATGCACTGACAAATACGACCCTAGAGAAAGATACTAGGGTACCCAGATACTATAATAAGACCTATCATCCTGCATGGCGAAGAACTCCAAATAGCAAATGTTTGTGTAATTTATTATCATGCCCTGCACAGATGATTCACTGAACCTAGCTGCTTAAATACATGTACAGCCATATGCCATTCCCAGAAAGTAGGGATGTTAATATGGTCCATGGAGCAGTGTCATCTGGCCCACAGGGCTGGAAATTTGGTGGAGGGGTGAGTGGCAGCAAAATTAATGACTGTGACTTTCTACTAGACTGATCCAAAGCAATGATCCATGTCACCTGACCCATGGGGGTGCCTGAGGGCCTTGGAAATTTGATGGCAAGATGAGTGTCAGTTGCCACAGCTCCCATAGCCAGGACAATGCTGCTGCCACTCATCCCACTGCCAAATTTCCAGGCCTGTGGGCAAGGTGACACAGCTCTGCACTCCAGATTTGGTCCAGTGAACCAGTTCCACACAACTCACAGGGCCCATAGGGAGTCCTATGTTATTCATCTGGTTTGTGCAGCCAGATGTTTGACACCCCACCATAAAAAATGCCATCAATCGATGTCACAGACAAACCATACCTGCCCATTCCTTATAAACTGCACATCAATTGTAAGCTTGCGTAATACATCACCAAAAGCATAATCCAGGTTCCGGCCATGGTAAATGTTTCCTTTGTAATCTTGGGCAACAATGCTGGTACAGAAACTGGAAGTAAACAAAAAATCCAGAAGAAATGACTTTAAAACAATGAGGAGACATTCCTCAATAATTAACCTGGATGAATGAGGCTGAAACATTCTGAAAAGCCTTAATATCGTTCTATACACACACAATAAAACAGCTATCATTGGAAGAAAATAAACTGCCTTACCAAGGTAGGCAGTTACATTAGAAGCATTCAATTGTCAGAATATGACAATAAATGTATATTGACTTTGAATCACATGACCACATACTACTGTTGAAATAAGACACCATAGCAATTGTTTTTAACAAATTGACATACACATCTTGCATATTGTTGTATTGTGTGCAGTTCTTTGTATGACAAATAGTCCACCCAGCCAGAACTGTAGTCCAGTACCAGACTTCATGCCCATAGAAACTTGGAGGTCACTTTTAACAAGCAGGCATCTCCCTTTCCCACAACAACCATAAATAATCCAAATTTACATTGTCTGCAAACTTCCCCTCAGACCTTCTTCTTGCCTGCGGTCCTTGTTCTTTCCCTAGCATTGCCCTTGGCAATGGCAATAAAGCTACCACAGTGCAGCACTGATGCTGTATTTGAAAGGAAAGAGAAAGACAGAACAAAGGAAGGTGTATAGGAACATGGAACTGGAAGGAGCCTCCTTGGCCTATATACAGACCCTTGCATTCACAGGTAATCCTTAACCCAGGGGTGGGCAATTATTTGGGCCAGAGCGCCACATAGGGAGTTTTAATAAGCTGCTGTGGGCCGGGTCAGAACCTCCCACCCTGCAAACAACTCACCAAAACTCTATGGGGCTTTGACTGGCCAGGTTTTGGGAGAAGGATGGGTGTGCAAGTCTGATCCACTCCCTGCATAGCCTGCCCTGTAGGGGTGTGAGGGGTGTGTGTAAGGGGGGGATCGGAGGGGAGGGGTGCAGCCCACCAGCCTGGCCCTGGCCAGCACGCAGCTTCTGGCAGAGTTGTTACCTGTGTGGCTGCAGCCAGCTGGGTGCTGATCTGCTCCCCTCATTTCCAGCAGGAGCTGCCTGCTGTGCTGTGCTGGCTGGGCAGGGGAGAAGCTTTGGCTGGGCAGCTCCAGCTCCTTCCACCCAATCTGCCAGCCTGCAGGTGGATGCTCATTGAGCTGGGTGGGTGGAAGGCAGGCAGGACCTGGAGCTGGAGCCACGTGCGCTGAGGCAGGAGCTGTCCAGCTGAAGCTCCCCCAGTTCAGAGTGGTACAGCAGGGGCAGAAGCATGTGGAGAAGCTGCAGCTGGAGGTGAGGGGAGCAGAACAGCCCCGCAAGGCTGGGCCCTGGCCAACATGTGCAGCTTCCAGCAGGGCATTTCCTAGTCCAGCTGCAGCAAGCTGGGTGCTGCTTTGCTCCCCTCGCCTCCAGCTCCTCCTCCTGCCCCACTCCAGGTGGGCATGCAAGAGGAAGCTTCAGTCAGGGGGCTCCTACTGGAGGCAAGGAGAGCAGAGCAGCACTGGGAGCAGACCTGCTGGAAGCTGGGTGCGTTGGTTGGGACTTGGGTCAGCAGGTGGGAGCATGCCGCAGCCGGCTCTGGCAGGAGCAGGTGAAACTCCGCCCCAAGTGGAGCACTACGGGGCAGCTGCTGGCCACATCCAGTAAGTTGGTGGGCTGGATCCAGCCTGTGGGCTGTATTTGGTCTACCCCTGCCTTAACCAAAGGAATCCCCAAAACCATTTCAAATGCTCACACACAACTACAAGGACGAATATCCAAACAACCAAAACACCCTATGATACACGGGAGTTGTATGTTTTTTATTAGGGGTTGCAGAAATATAGTGCAGGGAGGGAACAGTAAATGGTCCTGTATTACAGTAAAAGCTGTGTTAGCCGGCATTCTGCTAGCCGGAATGCTCTATTAACCAGAATTTCCGGCTGGCCGGATGCAGGGGGGAGGCTTGCACGTGGCAGCTCCTGCTGCCACCACCCACTACCCTGTGCTGCCGCTGCTCCACATGCAGCTGTCACCCCCCTCCTCCTCCTGCATTATCTGCCTCAGATAAGAATTTTCACATAACCAGCACCTCCCCCATTCCCCAGTCATGCCAGATAACAGAGCTTTTACTGTATAATGTCTACAGTACTATAATGTATATAGAGGAAAGGGAATTCAGGTGACACTTGCAACTTTAACACTGACTTAAGTACCTAACTATATAATTTATAATGTTCACTGATCACATTGTGTTTACATTGTGGCAGCCTTCCAGGAGTTCTGGCTGTCCTGGAGCGAGCAGTGGCTGGCCTTCCCCTAGGCTCAGAGATAGTGGGATGTGGGGAAGGTGCATGTCCAACCCTTTTGTTGTAGCTGCACCCAGAGCCACTCTCCAGCAGAAGGAGGAAGCCAGGAACCAGCTTGAGAGGGAGGTGCTGGAGCTAGAGAGGTACCTGGCCACTGACCCAAGCAACCCATCCTCTCTGCAGAGAGTATCAGGAAAAGCAGGAGGAGCTTTGTGCTCTGGACGACTTCTGGGTCTGCAGCACATTCACCTGCTCACGTGCCCAGCTCCTTTGGGAGATAGGCTGTGGTTCCTGCTTTTTCTATGCCTTGGAGAAGAGGACGGGTGTCAAGAAGTACATTGCCAGTCTCTTGGAGAGCAATGACACCCCCCTCATAGATCCAGGAGAGATGCGAGCAAGGTGAGAGATTTCTATGGTGAGCACTTCTCCCTCAATCTAACTAATGCCGACATCTGCCAGGTCCTGTGGGAAGGACTACTGCAGGTCAGCATGGGCAACCAGGATAGGCTGGAGGCTCCTCTCACCCTGGTCAAGCTCTCAGATGCCCCCCACCTGATGCCTGTTAAGAAAGCCTTGGGCATCACCAAGCTGACTGAGGAGTTCTACTGGGCCTTCTGGGATGTCCTTGACCTAGATCTTGCCACAGTTTGAGCCAAGTCTGAAGGGGACAGGGAGCTCCCCATCATGCAGGAGGACCGCTCGGACCCTCCTTCCCAAGAAGGGGGACCCCTGTGATGTGAGGAACTGGCGTTCCATCTCCTCCTTTGCATGGACTACAAGGTTGTGATGAAGGCCATCTCACTGTGCCTGAAGTCCATGCTAACAGATGTGATCCACCTTGCCCAGACATACACAGTGCTGGGGAGAACCACCTTTGATAACCTGTATCTGGTCCATGACCTCATAAATCTTGTGGGTCAGAGGGCCTGTCATTTGTCTTTCTGTCCCTCAATCAGGAGAAGGCATTTGACAGGGTGGATCAAGGGAACCTTATAGGCATGCTGCGGGTATTTGGCTTTGGTCCTTGCCTTGTTTCCCCAGGTGCTGTATGCCTCCGTAGAGCGTATGGTCTAGCTCAACTGCTATGCCAGCATAGCAGCTGATGGAGCCTATCCTGTTCAGGCAGGGAGTATATCAAGGCTGTCCACTGTCAGGCCAGCTTTACACCGTTACTCTCCAGTTCTTTCTTTGCTTTGTGCTCAAGAGGATGGTGGGACTGGTGCTCTGAGAGCCAGCCATGGGGCTGGTCCTGTCACAGTATACATTGACAATGTGCTCCTCACCATCCAGGACCTGGGTGACCTGGCACAGGTGGGGAGGCCTGCCAGTCCATCTACTTGGTGGCCTCCTCTGCCCTGGTCAATTATGCCAAGAGCTCTGACCTGGTAGCGGGTGATGAGTCATAGGTCGGCTCACTTCCACCCATGCTCCAAGGCATCTGCTGGGGCACAGGCTAGCTGGTCTTTCTGGGGTCCACCTACCCCTCAGGGAACCCTCCCTGATGGAGAACTGGCAAAAGCTAGTAGTCAGGGTGTTGAAGTGGCTGCAGACCTGCTGCAGTGTTTTTCCCTTCATGGGAGTGTGCTGGTTATTAACCAGCTGGTCTTGTCCATGCGCTGGAACCATTTCAACACCCTGCCCATGCTCCTGGAGCTCCTGGCCAAGCTCCAGAGATGGGCGTTGAGGTTCTTCTGGCCAAGGCAGCACTGGGTCTTTGCAGGAGTCCTGAGACTCCCTTTGTGGGAGGCTGGGCAGCACCTGGTCTGCCTCTGAAGCCAAATCCACCCCTTCTGCTTTCACACCCTGCAGAGGCTCCTCTTTGGTGCCAGCAGCAATGCAGCACAGAGCCACTTGTGCATGCCTTCCTCCGCTGTCTCCAAGGGATCCAATATGACTGGAAGCTGTTCTATCTGTGAGGGCTCCCCAAGCAGGATCTAGAAGAGCTTCCAGGTTTCTACCAAGACTTCCTCAGGGGGCTGGAGGCTGCCCTCTATCTCCAGGTCCCCAGGGATGGTCACCCAGGATACTGACCTACTTGCTGAGCCTCTGCTGAAGAACCCGCAGTTGGTGGTGCCAGCAACAGGGTGCTCTAGAGGATAGTCCTGGCCGACACCACCCATATCAGGGACCTCCTGGACTATGCCAGGCAGGCTGGGCAGATCTTGATACACTGGCCTCACCCATGGAGCTGCCAATGTTACGTGTACTCTGCCACCTACTCCAAGAAGTCAAGCCTGCCCTAATGGACACTACTTTGCCTACATAGACCAGACCATGTGTAAGGGCAGTCCCCATCCACTAGTATCCCCCAGTCCTACAGAGCTAGTTGTGGGTCACCTGCCTCAGCAGGCCTCACATTGCTCTCTGCCCCACTATCTTAACAGGCTGGGGAATACCAAGCCCATCTGCTTTCAATTCACCCACCACCACCAGCTCTACGTGCTCATGCTCCACGTGGTCTATCATCCCATTCTCACGTCCCATCCTGACAACAAGTGGCGGGACACCCCAGGTGAGGGTGGAGGTAAAGGTCTTCAGTGGACAAGTTTGTATTCCACCTTGACCCTGAGAACCACTGGGACCTCCCTGGCTGCCGCTGAAGCTGGGACACGATGCAGCAGGAGCCTGAAGAACTGCTGCAGGCTCCTGCTCTCCCCACCACCACTTCCTTCTGGACCTAGAGCTCCCCTCCTTTCTTGGAGGGAAAAGGGGCCTTCTGCCTCCATACCGCCAGCCACCATCTGCTGCCATGGCTGACTGCTGACAGAGGGGATCCCAACACACAAGTGAGGCTCTTCCATCAGCAACAACACCTGCCTGCTTGCTAGCTACTCCAGCAGAAAACCCTGTGTCTGCCCTTCTGTGGCTAGTCCTGTGCTTCACTCCCCCTCTTCTGGTGTCTTGTGATCAGCTGAATAAGCCAGCAATGTGCTCTCCCTTTTCCTGTCGTGTGTTCCTGTTCGACTTCTTGCGATTCCCCTCTAGCCCCAGCCCCTCACACATACACCACCCCCAAATGGCCCCCCACCCAGTGAAGCTGGAGGAGGCACCCTGGATCCTCTCCACCTCAGGAGCAAACCATCTTCTTTCCCCCAGGTGGACAGGGAGCTCACAGTTCCCCCTCTTGCACTCCATGCTACCCCTTCCCAAATAGCCTCCCATGGCAGAGCAAGAGCCCTGAGGCAGGGCAAGAGCCCTGAGGGGGCTGCTATGCCAGCAGCCCCCAACTAGAGGAGTGCCAGTGAGGCAGAGAAGATCTCTCAGGATCAGAGAGCTCCCCTTGTCCAGTCTTCCCTAGAGAGAGCCACAAGGCTCCCCAAACCCAACCAGGGCAGGGGAAAAGGCAAGTACTCATCCTCTTCCACAGGGGGCGGGAAGGGTAAAAGGCCTGCAAAGGAAGTCCAATTACCAACACCTGCAGGAACCAGGGGTGCCTTGTTAGCAGGCACTCCTCCTACTGAGCCTTCCCTTAGATCTGCAAGCCCAGCTGTTCAGCCTAAAACCTAAAACCTGTTCAAAGCTGTGCCCAGGTGGCTGCAGACAAACCTGTAGCATCAGAGCCTGGGCCCTCTACTGCCTCTGCCCATACTACCTTGTGCAATTGGGGCTCTCACCCCAACATCAGCAGACTGCTACACCAGGAAGATGGGCCAGACCTAGAATTCTCAAGGCAACTCTCAGAGACCGCACGGTCAAGGGACATGGTTGTCATGGCTGACCTAAACTACCTTGACATCTGTGGGGAGGAGCAGTCAGCCAGGTCTAACTGTTCACCCAGATTTTTAACCTGCATACAAAACCTTCACCTAATGCACGAGGTATACAGTCCCACTAGGGGAAACGCCTTACTGGACTTGGTGTTGGCTATAGGGGATGACCTAGTTGGGGATCTGCAGATACAAGGTAACCTAGGGAGTAGTGATGATCAATTGACTGAATTGACTATCCAGCAAAGGGTGAGAAAGATAGCCAGTAGGGCAGAAGGGTTAGACTTCAGAAAGGCCAACTTCAATATGCTCAGGAGATTAGTTAGTGAGGCACTGATGATCAAGGGCATTGGTGAGATGGGAGTCGAGGAAGGGTGGTCATTCCTAAAGGGAGCAATACTTCAGGTACACAAAGAGACAATCCCATTGTGCATGAAAGGGGGCAAAGGGGCCAAGTAACCCTCTTGGCTGAACAGGAAAATCCAGAAAAGCCTAGGGGAGAAAAAAAAGAGGCATACAGGCTGTGGAAGCAGGGGATAGCTACCAAGGAGGAGTATACCTACTTGGCTTGCACTTGTAGGGAGTCAGAAAGGCCAAAGCTGCAATGGGACTTAGGCTGGCAATGAAAATTAAAGAAAACAAAAAGTCCTACTACAGGTATACAAGGAGCAAAAAGAAGGTGCAGGGTAACCTAGGACCTCTACAGGGCAGACTAGGGCAATTGGTGACAGATAGGAGGGACAACACTGAGCTCCTCAATGAGTTTTTTGCTCCATATTCCTGAACACAGATCGTGACAGATCTCCCAATTGGATTATAGAGGAGCACAGGAGTGAAACCACAGCCCATCAACTGTTAGCACTGACTTAGTGAAGGGATACTTGGAGGGAATGGATATGTTTAAGTCAGCAGGCCCGGATGATCTTCATCTGAGGGTGCTGAAGGAATTGGCCAGTGTCATAGCAGAACCACTGGCATGGTTGTTTGAGCACTCATGCTGCTCAGGTCAAGTCCCAGAGGATTGGAAAAGGGTCAATGTGTCCCTATTTCCAAGAAAGGGAGGAAGGAGGATCCGGGTAACTATAGGTCAGTTAGTGTCACCTCTATCCTTGGGAAAACCTTTGAAAAAATCATTAAGGATCACATTTGTGGGAGTCCAGCAGGAAAAACAGTGCTGAAAGGCAACCAGTATGGGCTCACAACAGGTAGATCCTGCCAGATCACCAAATGCTTAGATGCAGGGGATGAGGTAGATGTCATCTACCTGGATTTTAAGAAGGCCTTCAATATAGTATCTCATCCTATTGTCATAAATAAACTGTGTGACTGTGATGTAGATGATTACACCGTCCAGTGGGTGGCAAATTGGCTAATGGGACACACCCAGAGAATGGTGGTGGACGGGCTGGCATTAACCTGGAAAGATGTGGGCAGTGGAGTTCCTCAAGGTTCAGTCCTCGGACCAATGCTGTTCACTGTTTTCATCTGTGACCTGGATAAGGGCATAGAGAACGCTCTGTCCAAATCCATGGATGACATCAAATTATGGGATAAAGTAAACACACTAGTGGGCAGGAAACAAATCCAGGCGGATCTGGACAGAGATAAGCCTCCAGGCAAGGGCCTGACCTCCAGGCTGGTTGGAGAAGTGGGCAGAACCGAACAGGATGAAATTCAAACAAGGACAAATGCAAAGTGCTGCACCTAGGGAGAAGGAATCACCAACACATTTACAGGCTGGGGGATGACCCTATCAGCAGCACTGTAGCAGAAAGGGATCTCGGAGTCAAAGTTGACTCTAAGATGAACAAGTGATCGGTAAAGCTAAATGTACTTTATCATGCATTAGCAGGTGCATCACAAACAGTTCCAGGGAAGTTATACTTCCTCTCTATGTGACATTGGTGAGGCTGCAGCTGGAGTACTGCATCCAGTTTTGGGCACCACACTTCAAGAGGGGTGTGGATAATTTTAAGAAAGTCCAAAGGAGGGCCACTCGTATGCTTAGGGGCCTGCAGGTAAAGCCCTATGAGGAGAGATTGAGGGACCTGAATCTCTTTAACCTCTGCAAGAGAAGGTTGAGAGGGGATCTTGTGGCTGCCTACAAATGTATTTGGGGTGGGGAGGAAACACACAGCAAGGGATAGGAGATGTTCTATGTACCAGGGCACCCCTTGGGGTAACTAGAAATAATAGCCATGAACTGACAAGAGAGCAGACTCAGGTTAGACATCAGGAAGAACTTTATGGTACGGGTTGCCAGAATCTGGAATGGGCTTCCAGGGGAAGTGGTGCTCTCCCTTACCTTGGGGGTCTCTAAGAGGAGACTGGACAAGCACTTGGCTAGGGTCATCTGACCCCAGCGCTCTTTCTTGCCTGGGGCAAGGGGTCAGACTCAACAATCTGTTGAGGTCCCTTCCAACCTTAAAACCTTTGAATCTATGAAACAGGGTGCACTGTGACATACCTGAGATAGAGTTGTCACTGTTGGAGAATTATGTGCATGCACTTGCTTGTGCAGTTGGGTTCCCTAAGATTATGGTGGGCTTCAGATGCTACAGTAAGACTGTCTTTTACCTTGCTATGGAGGCTGCTGTTCAAGAGATGGTGGTGAAGGGGCTCAAAATGGAGGGCCCATATGTCCCACTCAAGCACCTGTAGGAGCTGCAGACCTGGGTGGTCCTCAGCACTGACCTCTCCTACATCCCTAACAAGGCCCTCATACCCAACTTGCAGGGCCTCAGGAAAGTCCCCAATTAACATTGTCCTGCTGGGGTGCTGGGACCCCAGCTTCTCTATATCTAGACTCCTTCTGCCTCCTAGTCACTATTCAGCTAGCAATGGGAGCATGGGTGGGGGGACTTTTATGGTCCCCTTCCTGGGGTCTCCCAGTCTCATCCACTACATGGTGGCAGAAGTGAGGTGCTTCTAATGCTGGGCACCGAGGCACTTCTGTTAAGAGTGCTCCCTCAGGCAGCCACAGGGGGCACCGCGGGTCCACACTAAGGGGAGGGGTGCCACCACCACTAGCACTCCTGGGACCTGGACCCAGAATCCAGCCCCCCTGCAAGGTCAGACAGGGTCCTAAACAGGGGTGTGGAGGCAGGGGAGAGTAGCAAGGGGACACGCCTCACCCCACCATCCCCTCCTAGCCCACCAGTCCCAGCATCCCAGGATGACATCTCCCTTGGCCACCCTGTAGCTAAGTTGGTGCTGGTCCTGTATGGGCAGCTATCTGTCACCTGTAGCAAGGCAAAGCATAAGGCCAAGGTGCAGCTCAGGACTTCTGATATGGAGGAAGTCCCCCTCCCACCACCTAAGAGGGGAGCTGACAGTGATATCATTGCCAACATCTCTTGAGCTGTGCCAGGAATCCCACCCCCAGAAAAGATAAAAAAGATAGTTGTAACCACCATGGAGGAGGGCCCAGGGTGGCACGTCCATGCTATGGTAGAGGAGTCCATGGAAGAGACCCCCAACTTCACTGGTCGTGACCTGCTTCCCACCATCGCAGGCACTGGGGCCTTGGCCCCAGTCACTCTTGGGGTGGGTCTAGTGGTGGAGCCCTCCCCCTCCAACCACCTGGCGCTTACTCCAGATGGGAAGGTTTTCCTTCCCCAGGGCTCTGGGGAAGGAGCCGACGTCATCCAGGTGCCTGAACCACCTCATCCAACCCCAGCTGAAACCACCCCAGCCACAGACCCCAGTGTGTCCTGTGGCCCCAGTACTGAGGGAAGAGAAGCAGGGTCTCCAACTGAACACCTTTCCAACCGCGAGGGGGACCCTGAACAGGAACCCCTGCCATTCGCTCTGCCACTCCCCATGCTGTTCCTTCCCTCACCCCTAGGGACTGCATCTCTATTTCTACTAGTGTCGGGGGATGTAGTGGACCAGGTGGTTCAGACAGCAGTCTGGGGGCAGAGGCCCAGGAAACACTTACCCCTCTAGCAGCTAGGAGCACACCAAACTACAGGACCAGGAGGAAGATGACCAGGAATTTGTGGGCTCCATAGAGCCCACAGACCTCTTTGCCCAGTGGTACCCAGGGAGGAGCTGCTCCAATGACTGGAGAGCATGCAACCCTCTGGGAAGACAGTACAGCTTGCCCTCGACCACTGGGGTGGATTTCCACCAAGTCCTCAACTTGGTGAGGGCTCTGGTGGGGGAAGGCAAGGGGCAGAAGCAGAGCGACACTAAAATCTAGCATTGGGCCCGAAGCTCCCATGACACCCTCTACATCGTTGGTTCTCAACCTTTTGCACACTGGGACCAATTAGCATAATTATCAGTTTGCCATGACCCACAGCTCCCTGACCCTGACCTACGCTGTCTCTGCAGATGCCAGGTATTCTCCTTCCTTTGGAAAGGGGTTTACTCTGATTTCCCTGCAGAAGACCCATATGACCCTAGCTACACAAGCCAGCTGGCAACTGGAGTGGAGAGACAGGGTCTACCTCAGCCACCTCCTGGAGACATCCTGTGAGGTGGCCACCCTGTTCTCCCCAGGTCTTCAGCTGGAGGTCCTTCTTGCCATTGAGGTAGTGTCAGGCTGCCCGTTGTATCTCTGAGTTCAGGTACAGGGACTCATCCTTAACCTGGTAAACACCCTATGCCCCTGTGCATGATTTGGAGATGGCCCATTTCTACTGACAGGCATCTGCCTATCTCAGGACCCTGAGCCCTCACAAGTATCTGGTCCTTGGTGGGGACTTTAAGGTCACCCTCTAGGTGCAGGACTGCATTGGCAGGGAGCCAGGCTGCAGTGGACATCCTCAGGGAGATCAGCATGAACCACTCTCTGGTGGATGTCTGGCATGCCTACCACCCTGACAATACTACCACTTTCACCTTTGTCAGGGTGGATAAGTAATGGGTGCACCACTGCCCCCAGTTAGACAAAACCTACATGACCATGCTAAACAATGCCCAAGTTCATGCATCTTGGACTAGGCTGGTCCCCTTCAGTGAGCACTGTGTAATAAACACTTGGGTCATGCTGCAGCCTGAGCTTTCCACATTGGCCTACTGGCATTTCAACAACAGCCTACTGGAGGATGTGGACTTTATGACTGCCTTTCAGGAATTCTGTCTGGCCTGGCACAGGCACTGGAAGCCTTTTCCTTGACTCAGAGATGGTGGAACATGGGGAAGGTGAATGTCAGGCAGTACTGTCACCACTCTATCTGGGGGCGCACCTGACAGTGAGAGATGGCTAGAGAGCAGGTCAAGAGACAAGTGCTGGAGCTGGAGAGGCACCTGTTCCATGACCCAGGCAATTCATCAGCGTTCCCTCTAAGCTGTGTTGTGTGTGCGGTCACGCAGGCATGTACATGCTGTGTTGTCAGGCATGCCTACACATCTTGTCTCTCTGCAAAGACTGTCAGGAGAGGTAGGAGGAGCTTGGAGCTCTGGACAACTACCACACCTGCAGTGCATTCATCTACTTGCACATCCAGCTCCTTTGGCAGATTCTATGCCCTACAGAAAAGGAAGGGTGCCAAGAAGTACACTGCTTGCATCCTGGTGGAGGATGGCATTCCCATCACACACCCCAGAAACCTGTGAGAAAGGGCAAGGGCTTTCTATGCACAGCTCTGCAAGTTGTATCCAACTAATGCTGACACTGGCCAGGTCCTGTGAGTGAGACTGCCACAGGTCAGTATGGATGACTGGGACCGGCTCATGGGTCATAGAATCATCCTGGCTGAGCTTTTGAATGCCCTCCAACTGATGCCCACCAAAAAAGCACTGGTTATCAAGGGGCTGACTGTGGAATTCTATCGCCCTTTCTAGGATGTCCTTGGCCTGAACCTTGAAGGGGATGGGGACCTCCCCCTGTCATGCAGAAGGGCTGTTTTGATCCTGCTAGCCAAAAAGGGGGCATCCCATGATCTGAGGAACCGGTACCCAGTCTCAGTCCTCTGTATTAGGGTCATTGTAACAGGTTGGGGCCCCAGGGGTGGCAATGACACCCCGTGGTGGGTCCATGACCATTCGTTACTCCACCACTAGGTGCTCCCCCTATCTCGCCTGCCATGCCTTGATGGATTATAAATTAATATAAAGGGAGGCTGCCCATGGACCATTGCTTGGCCCCAGTCGTACTGGCCCCAGACCCTTGGCTGGGCCTCTATACTCTCAGGCCCCTGGCTGAGCCTCTGCAATCAACTGTGCCCAGTAGGGCACTCAAAGCCTTATGGGCTAATTGGGTGGCTCCAAACTTTCCCTTTAACACCTGCAAGGCATGCATTGTGGTATCGGTATATTGTCCCTCTGTTGGGGCCTCGGCCTCTGACTCTTTAATTTAGCTGGGCCTACTAGCCGAGGCCTACTGAATAGGACTTGGCTCTGAGGCACTAGCTTCCTTTGTCTCTTTTAGGCATTGAGCCTGTGGCCCCTCTGTGACTGTGCCCCTCTGAGGCACTGGGCCCCTCTGTGGCTGACTAAGCCTTCAAGCCCTGATCTTCTCCCTGGCAGGGATCAAGGAAGTCAGATGCCCCCCTGGACACTAATGAGGCCTCCACCTTCCCTATAGCTTCATCTGAAAACCACTGGTAAACACAATATAAATACAAGCCCCTGGGCCACAACATAAATACCAACATATAGCAGCTTTCTACCCCTGAAAGAGTATAAACCCTTGCTAACCCAGCATCCTGGGGCCCCCTGGGCAGGAGTTCCTTCCCTTGTGGCAGCCAAGGAGACTGCCCTGCTAGCCCCAATCCTCAGCATATAGGCAGACCAGGCCCTGCCTGCATCTGGTCATCTGTACCTGTACCTGTAGCATACCAGGTTGCAGCCCCTCTTCCACGTCCTTCAGAATTTCCTGCTGAGGTTGTCACTGCACTTCTCCCCACACCCTTTTTGTTATGCAGTTCTAGTCTGTGACCCCTCCAAGGCCTGGGACATCCTGGTTGACCTCCTCCTGGTTCTGGCCAAGCTGGCCATCTATAAGACCAAGGAGGCTCTAGCCAAGGGGAACCTGGGCACCTGTGCCGCTGTCTTCCTGGCACACCTTGCTCACATCTCCAGGCAGTTTCATTGGTTGGCATCCATAGGCTCCCTCAACTTGTTCAGGGGGCAGTAGGAGCTGGCCGGTGTGCTCTGCTTGGCTTCCCCTTCTGAGTCCCTAGTTATTTGCCTGTAACTTCACTCCTGTGCCTGGTTTTCTTTTTTGTTGTATCAAGCATTCAGTTCATGTGTCCCTTCTTAAGGAAGGCTTATAGTTTTCTGAGATGGGCCAATGATGGGCCCATAGTCTAGCCTGCCAGACTGGAGCTTGCATAGAGACTCACCTCAGGGCCAAAGGGTTGCTGCACAGACTTCAGAGGTGAATGACCAGCCACCTGAAGACTGGCTCCACCTGAAATGGTCAACTCAGGCAGATGTGCAGATCCCCCAGAGAGGGGAAAGCATGAGATTAGCAGAGCTTGTACAAACTGTGTGGAGACACAGGGACAGTGTCAGGAGCCAGAGCCAGAAGCCAGGCACCAAGCCAGAGTCAGGACTGAGAGCCGGAGCTGGTGACAAAGCCAAGCAGTAAGAGGATAAATGCCTCTATCAGGGAAGCTGCAGCGAGAGCTGTTGTGGGAAGGGGACAACAGAGTTGAGTCAAAAAATGAAGGGTTTGGCAATGGTGGTAGGGTAAACCTGTTTAATTGATGAGGGAGTGACTTGTAAACTGGCATGTCCTAAATAAATTTAGTGAAGAAGATGAGCTGGTGACTTGAGAGCTCGTTCATTGATGAAATATCAATAAGGAATGAACAATGATGAAACTTTTTATTTGATGAAATATAAATAAGGATTGAGTGATGATGAACTCATTTACCAATGAAGTATAAGTAAGGATTAATCAAATGAGGACAAACTTGTTAGCTGATGAAGTATAAATAAGGATGAATTGAATGACAGCAACTTGTTGATTGGGGAAGTACCAATAAGGACCTACTGATGTGGTGAACAGATGGTGAGACTCACTAACATGTGACTTAGAAAACAGCTCATTAGTTGGATAAGCCAGCAAGAAGGAAATTGTTAGTTGGCTACTCTCAAGGACAAGTTACCAGAATGACTGATTAATAGCCTGGCACCACCCTGTATATTTTATGAGGAAGAGATATCCAGAAAGATCAAGGGCCTGAGCCCATATAGGTATAGTAAGGGCAAGGAACAGGGGAGGTGGAGCCTGGTGAGGAAAGAGTCCACCCTCAAGTTCTACCATTGACTGTGAAAAACATCACACTTCCTTTCTTTTCTTTTTTACTTTAAACATCAAGGCACAGCAGGTGAATAACAGTGGAGACTCCAAAATGGGGAGTGGGTAAGGACTTGCACTCTCATACCCCTCCACATCATTAATCATCCTTGTTGTACTTCTTTGTACCTTCGCATACAGATGGGGGTTCTCTCATGCTAAATTTTGGATTTATACTGCATAGTGTATAATGAGCAGTGTACGTGGGATAATATCAGAGAGAAAGTGGTTTTCCCCATCTAGGAAAATATTCATGATTCTGAAAATTCCCTATCTCGGATGAGGTCTAATTAGTCAAAATCTGAAAAATTTTCAGACTGAATCTGAAAAATGTTGCTTTAAATCAATGTTTGAGGCATCCCTCAGAAAATTCTTGCCCTTTTATTTTTCCATAGTCAAAAGGAGTGAAAATAAGAGCAGTTCTTTTATTGCAAAGAACTCAGAAAAACTGTAACAGGTCAGATGTTTTCAACACTGTGGATTCCTATTTGAAATGTCTGGGTTTATTCATGTTTGCACACATAACAGTGCTAACATTTTGAGACACCTCAGGGTGTCCTTAAAGGGACCTCAAGGCACCCAGAGTACTGCAGCACCCTGGTTGGGAATTGCTGGACTAAATTTTTTAAAAATTACTTAACACGTTAAAATAAAGCTCACGGCAGACAAGGCCTTGTTCCTTCCAAGTGAAATTCAACAACCTAAACCGGAGTTGTCAAACTTTCTTGGCCCTTTCAGACCAGATCCAGACAGCAGACAGCCTTGTGGGCTAGAGCCAGACATACCTCTGTTGGTAGGGTAAGCGGATGCAGGGAGTCACAGGGGTTAGCACAGCTCTAGGGCTCTGTATGCAGGAATTTGGCTCAGTCTACCTCTTCCCCCCTAACTCCTTCAGGAGCTCCACAGGGCCAGATCTTTGACACACCTAGCTTAAATGATAAAAAGTCATTTTGAATTCTAATTGTATAAACCAAACTAACAAGATTTTAAGTGGACAGGCTTTTTTTCTAAAGCACAGAGCTGGTCTTCCTGTTCTGAAGTTTGAAGCTAAGACCGGAGTGCATTATTTTTGCATAATATTAAAAGTTGGACAGCATCATTTCATGCCCCGTACCAGCACTCTCAACACCTGGTCAGTGGAAACCACTCACTTTCTAACTGCACACGTGACCTGGAATCAGACCAAACATTCAAGGCAGAAACCAAGCAATTAATTGTGTTTAATATGAGGCTGCCCTGCTCCGTGATACTTCAATATTCCTTTCTATAACAGACCGGATACTTACGCAGTGGCTTCATAGGCCAGATTGAGGAGAATCCCATCTCCCACACTGAGCCCCAGGGCATTGCAGATTCCCCGGATCTCTCCGGCAAAGGGCTGAGGGAAGAAGAACTCCAATTCTGCTCCTAACGGCTGGATGACAGCGTGCACCCACTTTGGTACCGTTTCACTGGAAGACACACAAGCGATGGCTAATCACACTTTTGAGGTAACCGCAGTATAACAAGCCCTGTGTAGCATTAGCTAGGTGTTGAACCCACATAGTCTCTCTGCTTAGCGCAAAACAGAACACGGCTTTAAAAAAACCAAACCAAACCGAAACACCCCCCCCCACACACACACCTTAGCAGCCAGCTTCACCCGACCTCACAGTGTTTTGCCCCCGCAATTACTGTGGCGGAATAATCCCTCTCAGCTGAGCAGGAGTCGTCACGTTCAACGCGTTCCCACTTGCTCGCAGCTAGGGAAAAGCTGTCAAGCGTCCCGTCTCCCTCAGCGCCGCAACCGAGGGCAGCTCGGGGGGTGTGGGGGGGTCACAACAGCATCTGCTTTCTTTCAGTGCACAAAGCCTCAAGTGCTCGGCTCGCTCGCTCACTCACTCGATGATGCGCGCGACGAAGTGTCGCAGCAGCCACGGGTCGAAGCGCCGCAGCACCGGCAGCCAGCGCAGGCCGGGGTCGCTGTCCAGGCTCACGTTGCAGAGCGGTACGGCCGCCGCCGACACCGCGCCCAGCAGCGGCAGCAGCAGCAGCGCCCAGCCCCCCGCCCGCCGCGCCCCCATGCTGGAGGCAAAGCCCGGCTGACGCTGGACGCTGGCCGGAGCCGTCCGGAAAAGCCCCGCGCCGCTGAGGCAAAAGCTCCAGCGCGAGCTCCCGCAGTCACCCCGGGGGGGCCCGCCCTCCGGAAAGGGCCAGTCGCGAGCACGCCTGGGTGCCACCCCGCACCCCACTGGGCGCTGACGCCTGGGGGCAGGGCACGGCCCGGCGCCGGGATCCCCTGCGCCTCCCCCGTGCTGCGAGGCAGCCGCAGAGCCCGCCCCGACCTGCTTTAGAAGAAGTCAGGGGGGGTTTTCTTGCCACAGAGACCCAGCCAGGAGAGGCGGAGTCACTTAGTGGGCAGAGCCGGAGCTAGGAAGGCGACCTAGGTAGGTAATAGCACCCCCAGCCAGGTCCCTTGTGGCTAAGGAAGCTTTCCCTTTCTGCTGTTGCCGAAGTGAAAGATGTAACAATACAGCAAGGGGCTGGCCTGGCTTGGCAGCTATCTCCTCAACGAGCTGACACCCAACAAAGCCTATGAAAAGTGGGACTCTCACGAGAGAGTAAAAGTCTGACTTGGGTGTGCAGAGAGACAAGGGCAAGGCATTATGCAAGACGCAACGGACCGGAGCTGCAACAAAAAGGGATTTCACAAGCGTGTCAAAACTAAGAGCAGGACTGCAAAAGCCACAAATGTTTCGCCCGCAATGGGACGCTTCAAAGAGATGAATCAACAGATACCTCCAACAGTGCAGAAGCGGGTGGTTGTTTTTATCACCATGGGACCGGGGTTTTTTGGCAAAAGTGTTGGTGGGACATTAGGTGCAAAAGGTTGAGAACTGCTGCCTGAGGGAATGCACAAAGCAATCTAGCTACAAGATTGCAGAAAAGGCTGAAGCATTTGATGCCTTTTTTTTTTACTTTAGTCATCTTTAGGCAGCTAGCAGACGACAGGCACAGGTGGCAGCAAAGATAGGGGAGGAGTCAACCTCTGGCAGTGGAAAAAGAGATCAGGGCACATTCAGGGTAAAAATAAATGTTGCCTTATGAAGTGGATCACCTGTGTTAGGATGCGTCTCAGCCCAACAGATCTGCTTTTTTTGGGCCAGACGCACATTGCCTGTTACCCCACCACATCAATGGGCAGGACAATGTCTGAGCTCAATGATTAGAAGTGCCTCGGCACAGCAGAATTCTCAGCACAACGTGAGCGCTGGGTGCAAAACTTCCTTGATGCGGCGGGAAAAACCTTGGTGCAATGATCAGTCCCTGCCAAAATTTGCAATTGCACTGTTTGCATGCATGCTACTGATTGGCTCATCGTAAATTATTCCTACCTGGCGGCTGGCAATTGGCTCGCTAGCCACACAAAAGCTAGGGCAAGTTTCCGCCCAAGTTGGAGAACTCTGCATGTATGTCGGAAGAGAGTTCCACGTGCATCTCGGAGCGAACTTGGAGGCCTGATCACCCACCGACGACTCCCTGTTGCCGTTCATCCCGACGTACCCCATACTCTGCATGCTTGGAAACATCGGTGTGCCACCCAATTTTGTTTTTTGCAGCTTGTACGGAGCGTACCTACACTGTGTGCATCGATGCGAGTCCCTGTACTGCAGTTTGTAAGTGAAGTTCTTTTGAATTCAACCAACAATCTTCTGTGCCTAATTCCACTCCATCGGTGCAGCCCCATCCGGCCATTCTCGGCCCCCACAGACAACAGGCAATGTACTCTCCTGGGGCTTGGTCCTGCACACCCTGGGAATTCCCATGCAGGGTCAGGCCCCTCCAGCCCTGGGAAGATGTGCCAAGTTTTCTTGGCTTACCAAGATGTGTCCCCAGGATTTTCAGGGGTGCATTGTAGGAAGAGGGGAATGCCATGCAAATACACCCAGGGCCGGAGGGGCCTGATCCAAGTGCAAATTCTGCATTCTGTTGGGCTGGGCTGGGCTGGCTCCGTTCCATGCTGCACTCTGCACCACTGAAGCTGTGGGTAATGTGGCCTGGGCTGGACCCTTGTAGGTACATGAGCAATAGCTATCCTGTGTCTCCATAGGAGGCCAAGTGCTCCTGCTACAGTTACTGGCCCACCTACCCCTAGTGGTGCACTGCCCATGACTTCCAGGCCTGTTGCTGCAAGCTGGATTGCAGATCCCACCTAGTTACCTGGCCAAGTTCCCTGAAAACGTGGGCAGCTGTTACAGTAAGGGCACCTACATGACTAGTAAGGGCAGAGCAAGGGCAATGCCCTGAGACATGCCGAGAGCCCTGTGACCTTTGACCCTGGCTGTGCTGGTGGCCCCAAGGCAGGGAAGCAAGAGGCACCTGAGTTGTTGTCCAGTTGGGAGGGAAGTATTTCCTTGGCTCCTGGGCAGGCAGCAAACTGTTGTTTTGCATCCCTCTGCTTACTACCCCCCACCCTATTTTCTCTCCTGCCAAGGCTTCTGTGCCCCCAGTGGCAGGGAGTGGAGGCTGACAAGGCAAGAGAACAGGAATGACCAGTAGGTTTGTGTTGCATCTGTTATGGTTAAGTGACAACATTAGAAAAGTTTAAATGAATAATTTGTTAATGATATTTACACCCCTAACATCACCAATACACAGGGGCTATGTCATAGACATTAGGGCTGGAAGGGACCTCATAAGATCACTGGATCCAGCCCCCTGCCCAATGGGCAGGAAAATCAGCTAGGGTCAAAGGATCCCAGCAAGGTAAGCATCCAAATGTTTCTTAAGGGTCCATAGTAGATACTTACACCACCTCTAGTGGGAGTCTGTTCCAGGCCTTGGGGGCTCGGACAGTAAAGAATTTTTCCCCTATATCCAGCCTAAAACGGTCGTGCAGGAGTTTGTGACTATTGGACCTTGTCATCTCTTGGGGTGCTCTGGTGAACAGATGTTCTTCCAGATCCTGAAGCACACCCCTGGTGTACTTATAGGCTGTCACTGTTACTCAGTCATCTCTACATACACTACTAAAGTTATTTTTTAAAATAAAATTAAAATCTTTTATAGCAGTTTGATTTTTAGCAATTTTTTTTATTTATACTTTGTTGAAGCTATTTCTTCTGAAAAACTGTGCACAGTTCTTTACTCAATTGGTTTGACACAAGTCCCTGGGAGATCTGATGCCCTTTAAACCACCACTGATTGGTTGAGGGTGATGGGGCAGGATGTTAGAGAGGTCACAAACTCACTACCTGATAGTTTGTGCCTGTGCCTCAGAGGGCAGAAATCCTGGGACTCCCTGTGACTACTGGCATGGCCAGGGGAGTGGCCTGCTGCAGAATGGCTAATGGTGGCAGGAAGGTAATCAAGGGCTGACACAACCCCCATCACCCTCCAATTGCCACTGCTATGCCCCGTCTCTCCAGCCATTAGGCCCCTTCCCATGCCCTGTGCTGGAGCTGCTGCTGTGGCAGTGGGCAGGTGGCAGTGGCAGCTCCAACTCAGGCAGTAGGGCACACCATCACCACTGCATGTCCTTTGCTGGAGCTGGGGCTCCCTCATGTCCCACAGTCTGGATTTGATAATAGGCTTCATATACTTGAAGGGCAATTACAGAGAGGATGGAGATAAATGATTCTCTGTGGCTGTAGATCAGGATTGGGCAAAATACAGTCTGCAGGCTGGATTCGACCTGTCAAGCCATTTTATCGACCTGCCAAGGCTGCTATTGTGCAGTCATTTCGGTGTACCCTACATAAATACATGTAAATCAGGACAAAATATTTTTGAAACCAAATTAATGAATGTTTAGATGTTTGCTTTTTAGAATCTAATTTGGTATTTTCAACAAGGGATCCTGAGAGGGCAAAATCCCTTGCTGAAAGGGGTACTTCTGGGGGCAAGGTCAGGGGTCAGGGAGTGGGACTTCCAGTCACAAGATGGTGACCAGGGGGCAGGGCACCTGTCCAGGGGCAGAGCTACTCATGTGGCCTTCAACAGCTTGCTAAAACTTGGCAAGTGGCTCTCCAGCTGAAATAATTGCCTGCTCCTGCTGTAGGGGATAAGACTAGAAGCAATGGCCTCAAGCTGCAGCAGAAGAAATTTAAGATGGAAATTAGGACAAACTCTTATGAGAGTGGCCAAGCAGTGGAACAGGCTAACTAGAGCAGTTGTGGAGTCCCTAAAAATTTTCAAGAGCAGGTTAGACAGACACTTGGCCAGGATGGTTTAGTCGGGGGTGATCTTGCCTTGAGCAGCAGGCTGAGCTAGATGACATTATAAGGACCCTTTTAGCTCTATTTTCCTGTGACCCTATATAGGGAAAAGTGGAATAAAAATGAACGCCTATATTTAAAAAGCCTCGATTAAAACCCCCCTGAAATAGAACAGCTAAGGAAAAAAGTTGGAGAAAAAAGCCATGGCAGAAAACGAACGTAAATTATTCCTGGGGAGGTGGGGAATGTATAGCAAAACTTTCCCACAGAATAAAAGGGCAGGCTGTCAGATGTGGATAAGGATGTGTACTTCATTTAAGCTTCCGTACAGATTTAGACCCCATTCAACAAATTTATACAGGCAGATGTTGGTGCTCACTACTGCCACATGTAGGCATTTTTTTAAAAACGAAAACACACTTTTTTTTTTTTACCTATTATCTCTACTCCTGCTTTAGAAAACAGCATTCTAGCATTTTGTGCAACCACGATCATTTTGCTGACTTGGACAAATCGTGAAACCAGTTGCTTTAAACCCAGAGAGGAAAGTAAACATGACTATTCAGAAAAGGTTTATTTTAAAGTCCACAAGAATTCCATCCTTAAGACAACAAAATACACACACACACACAAATGTGTATGTGCGTGCATGTATGTGTGTGAGCGTGCATGTGCACACACATTTTACATTGTTTGATTTAGGGCTTCTGTTGTCTTTCCCATTACCGGACTTATTAATCAAAGCAAACACCAAATTGTCAAAAGTTTTACCTGAATATTTACATTATTAGTTATTTGGAATAAGTTATAGTCAATGAAAGTTAAATTGTTTCCCCTCCAGGGATGTTCCAGAAATCAAGATCTTGAACATTAAGGCCTCTTTGATCCTCTCACAAGTACTGTCACAAAGAGTCACATTCCAGCATCAGTTATATTCAGTTACAGGCAATCAACATTCAGCTTTTCAGCAACGGTTATCCTGTACTTATATATAACACCACAAACATGTCTAGGGTAATACCCCACAATAATATAAAACCATCTCTTCTTTTGTTGTTTTAACGGTTATTTCAGAAGCCTTTTTCTCTTTTTCAACAGTGCATTTCGTAAAGCCAGCTGTAATACAAAGATAAAACATCAGTTTGTGTAAGCAATGGAGTACTGAGGTATTTTGAAATTAAAAAACCCCCACTTGTAACACAGAACCCTTCCTCTGATGTGTAAGCTATTCATATAAATATTCCACTGATCACTATCAGTCACCTCTAGGGTGAAAAATGTTAGCAGATGAGATCATCATATAAGCATAAAGAAAACTGAAAAACCTTTAGGTCAGTGGTTCTTAACCAGGATGCCTTTCAAGGGTGCTGTGGCATGGGTGCCACTGCTGCTGCTGCCCTGCGAAACCATTTCCAGGAGGCCTGAGCAAAGCCAGACTGAGATGCATCTAATGCATGCAGGAGCGCACCCTCCTGCTGCAGCTACTTCACTGTCCAGCTCCACAAGTGCTTTCTGAAAGTAGAGGTGCATGGGGCAGTTCCACTTGGCAGCAGAAGCACTACAGCCTGGAGACAGTCAGTTGAGAACCACTACACTAAATGCTCATCCCATAACAAGTACCAGTCCATCTTTTTTTTTTCTTATACAGGGAGAATGAAATAGTTTGCCATACCTACCTGGCTTCCCTGGCAGTAGTGCTCCACAAGAATGATGGGAGCATGCCATAAGATCCTGGGGCAAGGCAAATGCACTCCTTCTCCCATCTAGTACCCTGCACCTGCCCCAGCGACTCTAGCAGTGCCTGGGGTTGCTCCTCTGGGGACTACTCTGACTACCACTGCTACTGCTACCTTTTCCCCACCCTTCCCTGCCCCCAGGTAACCCCCATGCCTCTCCCAGCAACACTTTCTGCTGGCAACAGGCAGGTAGATGCATAGGCAGAGCTTCATTTTGCAGCCTTCTGCTCCCCCTCACACTCCTGGGACTGGTAGGAGTAGTGGGGGTGCTCACTAGCATGTGAAACCCTGAAGGAACAGCTTCAGTAGCAGGCACTGCCCCTTCCCCAAGGTACAGACCAGGGGGTGAGAGGGGCAAACTGGAACTAATAGGGCACACCGTGGAAAGGTCCTTCCCTCACTGCCCTTAAGTAGCACCAGCTAGATCACGAGTCTCAACTTTTTTAGCCTCAAGGTCCCTCCCTCCACATCGTCTCTGAATTCGGATCTCTCAGTGATTTTCAATTGGGTTACCACAACATTCAGAAAAGTTAGAGAGGGAGGCCTTGAAGCTAAGGTTGAGAAGCACTAGTATAGACTAGTCCTTTATTTAAAGAAAGATGCACGATTTCCTTTGGCACAGGAATAAAATGTTACATATTTTGAAACACCACCCCACCCTCACCCCCTTTTTTGGGTTTAAGAGCGAAGTGCACTACCAATTTTAACCCAGAAAAAAAAAAAAAGTGTGCCCCAGGTATCAAAAGTTTAGGAACCACTGGCCCTAGGCTAGGGGACCAACCCAGGTTATAATTACATTCCCAAATCATGCTACAACCCGAGCAACTACTTTACAACATATACCTTGTTACACTGACAAGGAAAAGCCATGATATAAGGTGGTTCCTTTGACAAGAGGCCTACACCCAGTGGCTTGTTAGAACACAGATTTCCAACATGCATACTAAGGCAAAGGAATGTTCCACCTGTAGAAGGGCCTTTTTCTACTGGGTGTACTGGCAAATAGACATTGTTTGAAGAGATGCAATCTATTATATGCTCCTCTGCACTAAGTCCTGATACTGTGAAATCTTGAAATACATAAAAAGTCTGCTAAGCGAGTGATGAACATTTTTCTGTAACTAATTCTACGCTGTTGTCAGAAAAGAGCATCACTGAGAAGCCTCAGGTTTACTTGTTTCTTGGTGTAAGCAGCATACCAACCTGTTTTTCCCTGAAGGACCTTTTATTTTTTGTCCTAACATTGTGACTGTATCTCATCATCATGAAGTTCTTCTTCTTCTTCTTTTCTTTGTTAGTGGAGCTGGCAAATGGATTCATTTTGGTTTTCTTTTTCACAAATTCTTTTCTGTTTGTCCTTCCAGCCTAAGGAAGAAATCACTGTTAAAAAAAATCTGCAGAATGATTTCCTCTCACACAAACATCTAGCTAACCTCTGCTTTGATCACAATTTATTCTTGTACACTTCTCCACACCAGCAACTATAAGTACAGATTCAACCTGTTTTGCCCAGGGCTGGTTTCATACATGTTGTAAATGACTGGAATAAAAGTCTCCAAAAGGTTTTTAAAAAACCCAACACTAAGCGTCACTCATGGTCAGAGCCAGGGTACTTAGCTCAGCAGTGGTCTGTGTTAGGATAAAAAAAATCTTAAGCAGGCAGATATTTTCCAAAATGGTAGCAGCAGGAAGGCATCTACCTAACTGTGTTGATATATTCTGAATCTCCCTCTTCTGAGTTCTTGTAATTTCCCAGCTTGCAAAGTATGAATCCCTTGAAAAAAACCTAGAGAGAGAGAGAGAGACAGGATCTGAAACATTAAAGGTCCTTACCATTGCTGTTGCCAGCCTTGTTTCTTTGTCAGATTTGGGTTTCTTATGTAGATATTCAATGTCCCGGAGTGAAAGCAGCTCTCCTCTGCAAAAATGGAAACACATTCATCATCTGGCTACTCTTCATACATGAGCTCATCACATCCTCACCCTTCCTGTCATATCTTATTCATTGCTGAGATGTCCCTTTCTGCTTCCAATGACATAATTGCCTACTCTTTAACTTTTCAAGTGTACACCTTTGTGCTTTCTCCTGGGCTACCTCCCTTGCACGGAAGGACTGCCTCATAAAACTCTAAAATTACTTTATTGCCTTCACCACAAAAATCTTAAAGGACAAGCATGGCTCTCAGCCCACTGACCACCTATCAAGCAATTCCTTGTAGCTCTCCATTTGACTGTCTTCTCTGTAAGCCACAAGGCAGGCCCAAAGCAGTAGGAGTTGAAAGGTACACATCTGAAGTTCCGGGGAAGTCAAAAAGGAAGCACCAAAATATTTGGAATCTATTTAAGAACACTCTGGTATGGACAGGATTAGTACAAACTGATAGATAAGAGGAGCATATAGGACAGCATGACCAAGGCTGGTGCCATAGCTACGAAAAGCATGTAGGAATACTATCAGTAGTACTCAAGCTTCTGGGCCTGTGGGTTGGATGAATGGTGTGGGCACAGCTCCTGCATGCCCAGATCAGGTCCCATGCCACCTCTCACAAGCCCCACACACTCCATTTTGGGTTCTGCATGTTCAGTTTAGCACACAGGACTATGCTGTTCAGCCTGTGGGGCTTCCCATGGGTCCAGGAATTAGGCAGAATGGGAATAACACATCTACACTGTCACCGCTCCCCTGCCACTAAATTTCCAAAACCATGAGAAGCCCTGCAGGCTTGGTGATAGGGTTCCACGAGCTGAATCTGACCCACAAAACAGGGGCTGAGCACCTGTTGTAAATAAATTGGCAAAACTATCAGGTTCATTCAGTCCCATGTGGGCAATGAAGTGTGTTTAGTTCATGATCAGTAACATAATTTGTTCATTGTGGCATGACTGGTAATATGATTTGTTACAGAAATCTATAACTGGGAAGACATTTGGGATATATCAGCACTTAAGGTGTAAAATGTGGTATAAAAATGCACTTTGGATTTGTTTTTAACCCTACATTACTGACCACCTGGCTGATAATATGGATAGTCTAGCTAATCTGATACTCCTTGGATGGTTGCATGAGTACCTGAACTGTGCTCCACTCTAACTGGCCCTTAGAAGCAACAGCAGCATTCCCATGAATTCCGCTGTCTCGGACACAGATTACAGCATCTTTGTCAGAAGAGACCATCTTTGTTATTTAGTTATACAGCACGTAGTATGATGGGGTCCTGGTCCCTGACTAGGGCTCTCAGGTACTATAAATAATACCCTTGTTACCTCACGGGAAAGGTGATAAATGTACTTCTGCTTACCTTTCCTCCTCCTCACTGTCTATCTCAATGTTCTTCCTCTTCATAGCCTTGCCTGGTGCAGATTTGAGTTCTTTGGAAAGCTGGGCGAGGCGGATTTTCTGGAAATCTTCTTGAGTTAAAAGCCTGCTTGTGCTAACAGCTGCAGCTCTGGATTTCTGTTCTTCTACAGGCATGCTTTTGATGTTCTCTGCCTACCACCAAAGGCACATAGGAGGACCATCAGGGCCTTTACACAATCATTTAGTGGAGTTAACTTGCATGCTGTTGTCTTCTAGAACAAGGCCCCTTTTTTTCCTCCAAACTACAAAGGGGCATGAAACCTATACACACACACAAGGCTGATTCTTATCTGCTTCAGTCCATGTGTACTTGTGCAAACGGGGTGCAACAACATTGTTGATTTAGAAGTGTTTATGCACACTGTGTGCAAAAGTAAGCAATTAAATTACAGTATAAGCTTGTAGAGAATCAAACTGAGTATCTGAAGACTGCATTTAGACTTGGATTGAAGTGATTATAAAGGAAAAAAAAAACAACTCACTACTTGTTGCTCTTCATCTGAGGAATGGTGCACATCAATCCATTCTCCATCTTCATCCTCTTCCTCACTTGTACTGGCACTCTCCCATCCATCTGCAAAAGGAAAAAGGTGCACAGAACCACTAACTAAAACTACATTCAATAATGTACCCTCTAGATAACTGAAAAAATTAGAACTGGAACACAAACTCTTGCTTCCATCCACGATCTCTCTTCCTACAAATATGCACTGCTGCCAGAGAAGCAGTTTTAAATTACTTCTGTTTGACTTCCATTTGAATCGTTTGTGAAATTATTCAAATACCAGGCAAGCATTGTTTGCCAACTTACTATAGAAATCTGTTTACTATTTAAAAAGTTATATATTTTTAAACAATATCCATAATGTTTTAGATACCCTACAAAATCCCTGCCCTGCTCAAAATTATTTGCGTCCCAGTAGCAGTAGGATTTCTGCATTTGTGCATGCATGTGTGTGTGTGTGTGCATGCATGTGCGTGTGCACACGCAAGCACACAGAGCAGTGGTAATAGCCTGTAGCAATCTGAAACTATCAAGTCAAGCAATTATTCTACTGTGCAGGACACCTTATACATATGTATCTATCTATTTCCTTTAATGTGTCCAACATCCAGTTAGTTTCCTTGAATATCAAAGCCACACACGCTACATGAAAGAATCGCATATTTTCAACAGTGTGAGTGGTATTTTACTTAATTGTAATTGAAGAGACTGACAGACATACAAAGTATTGCAGAAAAGTAAAGAAATAGGGCACAAACTAATTTTTTCCTGGGTATCAACATTTTGCTTTTCCAATATGCTTTGATAGTAATGCTTGTTTCCTTCCCCTGTTACATACAGAAACTGGCAGAAGCCACACATACTTTCAATGTACTCAGCCCTTTCAAGATGCATCAACCCCAATTTACAATACCCCTGCTTATTCAGAGTTAATAACCAAACATGTCTCCCTTGGGGAAAACATGCAGTTTTGAAGACATATGATACACTTTGCTTTAAAGATGAATCTTTAAGGAGAAGCCTTAAAGGTGACCCTCTTATCTCTTACAGTGAAAGCAGCACAGAGCTAATGTCAACCAAAAAGAGGGCATTAACACTGCTGCTTCACTGAACAGATACAGATAAGGCCTGGGTTATTCAAGACTCCATCTTGACAATTTCAAGAAAGAAGTTACAAGATTTTTTATATAATATTTGAATTTTAGTGGCATTGCTGTAGAGCACAGAAATACACACAACTAACCAACCTTCTTCTTCCCTTCCTCTCTCCTCTTCTTTCTCAACCTCTAGTATTTCTGCTCCTGGAATATAATCTTTGGCATCCAGTTCTCCATACTCATGGATTCTGGCTTCTAATGAGGCCTCAGTAGGTTTACCCTGTATGTAAATAGAGCACATAGTTTAAAACCAACTCTCTGTAAAATTAAAAGTTTTTTCCATCAATGAAAAAGCAAGTTATCTGCCAATATTAATAGAGTCAAGTGCATATATATACTCCCAAAGTCTGAGAAAACATGGATCAAATAAACAGGTTAGTTTTACTTTTACATGTTATAAACTGGAAACAAACAAGCATTGCTATAACAGGTCCATAACCCAGGAGTGGGCAAAATATAGCCTGTGGGCAAAATCTGGTGCATCCTCTGATTGAATCTGGCCAGCAAGTGGGCACCCCCCTCCATCAATTCACTGCATCTGGGTCAGCCTTGCTGTCCACCAGCAGCAGCAGCAGCTGCTTTCCTGTCCCTCTGCAGCTAATCACCTCTATACATGCTGCGCAAACACACAAATTAGAACAAATATTTTTTTAAATATAATTGAAAGATGTTATTGTAGATATTTTATTTTTAGTATAAGCCTGTTTTCCAGGTCAAAGATGGCATCCCACCCCCCAAAAAAGATGTACTTCTGGGGGAAGGAGAGGGATGTCTGGTGGCAAAGGTTAGGGGGCGAGACATCTAGTCCCAAGATGGCAACCAGGGGTCAGGGCACCTGTCAAGGGGTAGCGTTACCCTTGTGGCCTTTGACAGTTCACCAAAACTCATTATGTGACCCTCCAGCTGAAATAACTGCCCATCCCTGCCATAACCCATAAAAGGTAAGTAGGATAAAAAGTAACACACAAATCCTTAAGAGTCAACCACAACCCCAGCTGAAACACACAAGTTAATTGCATTTTTCTTTCTGATATTACAAGCTCGTGCTTCAGAACAAGTTTAAATCAAACAGGAATACCTCTTACCCTGAATTTTTTCTGAAGCATCTGAGGATTCAATGAACGGAAAAGATGTATGAGAGTTTTTGCAGACATCATTACATCTATAGAAAAAAAATAAGGAATAACTGAATTCACTGGAAAAGAACAGAATCTGGAACAAATGAAAAAGGAAAGCATCAGGTTGGAACTATGCTTTGCACTTCTATATAAAATTAAGTTTGTCTGGCACAGTTAATTTGGTGAAAAATACATGTTTCAGGTCAACAAACTATTTGCAAGTTTGAATCTTTTCATCTGAAAAAAAAAAAGGAAAATAATTATGGAAGAGTCAAAACATTTTCTCAGTATTTTCAACAAGAAACAGAGACCAAATGTATCTACATTTAATTTTTAAAGAAAGAAAGAAAGAAAAAGTAAAATGTTTTGTTTTGGATAAAATATGATATTTTGTTTGATCTATACCCAAATTTGGAGGTGAGGAGGGGCTGTTTTTCAAGGGGGGAAGTGCTCATTTCATATAATTGGGAAACAAGGTTTTTCTTCAGGTTTTTAGCACAACCAGCAAACCACACAAAAATTCTATTTTTTAAATCTAGTATTTGAGCTGTGGTTAAGCTGAAGACAAAGAAATTATTTTTTAGTTTTACTATGACAACCCATGTATTTTCTGACAGTCTGAGCTATTCAACTCTTTAGCTCTTCTTTTAGCCCTAAGGCATCATCTTTCAGGGCTGTTCTCTGTCCTCTTCTACTTCTGCTTAGTTGCACAATGTCCACAAAATCCTCCTTCAAAATTAAAGCTGCCACCACTATGTCCATTAAGGTCATAAACAAAATCTCTCAAGATTACATCACAACTTTCAAAGATAACTCACACAATCAATGATCATTTTGGAACTGATTTTGCACCCCTTAAGGTCGATGGCAAAGTTCAGATCAATTTTAACAGTGCACGATCAAGCCTTAGTTAAGTTTCAGTTCATTGGTGCTATGTAACTATGCCTCCTTCCCCTCCCCTCTTGCTCCAAGAACTTAGCTTCTTGCATGAGAAAACACCCAAGACAGACAGATTTGAAGGAGACCAACACAAAAACTGTCCTCAATTTTCCAGCTTAGAAAGACTATTCCCCACTATTTTATTGACTATGACCATGTGATGCAGTATTAGAACTTACAGGATAGACATGGTTGAAAACCCAACTTCCTTTTATGCCTGCAGGCAGTAAAAACTTACTTTTATCTTTATGAGACTTGTACTGGACAAGGTCTTGCAGTAGGTCTTCACTCATGGCCAGAGGACATCTTGCAGTTATCTCTTTTATAGCATTAATTCTGAAAAATTGATGGTTTAAATTTTGTTTTTGCTTCAGTAACACAATGGAGAGAGATGCTGACTGGCTAGGGGGTGGTAGTGTCATACTGAACTAATGTGTCTGAGACTCAAACAATCCCTGAACAATGCAGGAAGAGTGCATCAGAGACTTCATCTCACTATCCTGCATCACTAGCACAAGGGTTTGCCGAGCCACAATGAGGATCAGTTTTCAGGTACATAAGCTGTATGAGTTCACCAGCTCTGAACATTAAGGTTTTTTTGCTTTTTGTCTTGTCTGTATCTATACATTACCTATACCTATGCTGAGTGGAGTCACAAGGAATCTTTCTGCATTTTACCCACGGTTCTATCCGCAGGGACAGTCCACCCTGGAGACTCGTATACTCATGAGTTCCCTTTAAAGTACATTTACACACATACCAAGACTTCATTTTGCCTGTGCTTAAAACCACATTAGAAAAAAAACAATGCTAAGAACATAGTTGGAGCTAGTAGCTACAGTTGACTAACTCCCTTTTACTCCTGAAAAGTATGTTCTTGTGGTTCATCAAAAGTGATTAAAACAAAACAAAAAAAAAGCAGCTAGTTATACACCCTAGTCTACACTATGGTTTTCAGGAATACACACCAATTTTACAGGTCAAGGAAAGAGTCCAAACTTTGCTTTTGCAAGAGTGTTTAAAAATTCATTGGTGGTTGCATAATTTCGGCCATTAGCAGGCTATGATAGCAAAAACTAGATTATACAAGTTCATAAGAGTGCTAGTTTACAGATAAATAGTTCATCCATACGAAATACATATGAGCATTCCTCAAGATCTGAATTCTAAAGAGTTAAGGCTTAGAACATTACATTGTTAAAGAGAAATCTCTCTGCACAATGAACTAGTATCACAGGCTAAACATTAAAACCATTACGTTTTCAGGCAATTAAACAGCAATTTAACACATTCAAAATGCACTGCACGTCAAAAGCATGATAAACGGGCTAAAATATTCTGAATTTATTTTTATTACAATGGGTGTTTTCTTTTTCTATCATTTGTACAGCATTTCCAGGTCCCTGTCATCCTCTCAGATAACAGAGAGGGCTTTCACAAGTTTTTATACGTACCCCACAGTCATAACTTCCCCAGAATTCTTGTCAGTGACAAAATTGTTGGCGATGGTCATTAATACTGACTGGACAATCTGAGAAAGAGAAAAAAACATTAAGCCAGACTGAACCACTCTTGTGGTAGTTCTATTCTCTTCTATACAATACAAGGTCCGCAAAGTCCAACTCATTCAAAATTTGAGGGCTGGCTCTTAAAGAGGCCACTTTTGAAGTCATTCTAATTCATGCAGCATGTTTACGATATGATGCACACATCCCACAAGGCAGAGAGAATTATTTCGATTTTTATAAAAAACACACCCTGCATTTGTCTTAAATAACCAATAGGGTTCACATTGCATCTGAATAATAGCATGTTTCAAGAACTGCTGGGAAAATCATTACTTCTTTGGGGCATGAACAATCTCTTTGCTTTGTGCCTGTGCTTGGTACTGCACTCAGCACAATGGGGAAGTTAGTCCAACCCACAGCAAAAAAAATTCCAAACTTTGCTTTTGCAAGAGTGCATAAATTCATGGTGAAAAGCATCACAGACAGTCACTGGGTGGCAAGTGACAGATGAAGGAGGAGACAGGCTGCACAGCAGCCAACAGGGCAGGAAGTAGAAGACAGAGTAGGGCAGGGCTGGGAAATCATTTTGGGCAGAAGGCCACCTACTGAGTTTCGGCAAGCCATTAATGGCCACATGACAGGCAGCCCAAGGCAGATTAATATTCATTTTCTAAATATTTTAGGGGCCCCGCAGGCCAGATAGAATGGCCTGGCGGGCTGCATTTTGCCCACCCTGGAGTAGGGGATCAGGCAGGGAGGACAGGGCAAGAAGCATAAAGGAAAGGAGGAGTTTGGGCAGGGAACACAGAAGAGGAAACACAAAACAGTGCAGCAGATCAGGTAAGATCAGGTAAAGGAAGCAGATTAAAGTGGCATGCCTGCTAAAAAGGTCGGCACCCACCATTTTAGGTGGTACCATAATGCAATTTTAGACAAGTGTTGCTCTCTGGTCACAAGTTTGCATGCAACCTATTGTTAATATTAAGAGACAAGATTCAGAAGATGCCTGACCTCTGGTGGCACCAGCTGATGAGAAGCTTGTGCAGCAAAAAGAAGTATCTTGGTCACTTCTGGAAAAGAAAAGAGGTGACTTCTGGGGTAGACAGCCATTCTGGTTTTTGAAAGTTTATACATTTTTCCTGGCACTACTGCTAGGTCTACGTCCTGTGTGCTCAAATTGCACTCACAAGAGTCAATCTGGGACCCTAAAGAACTAGAGAATCACTCATCATGACTAACCATTAGACCAAAATGTTGATTATCTCAGCTTGAACTATGGTGTGGCAAAGGGCACTCACAACTTTTCTGAAGAGTTCTGAATCACTTGTGGGGCTTGGTTAACTTAGGCACAAGTTAATTCTATTTTTGGAGAAAATTCCTGGCTGTGTACAGTCATTCAAGGAGCCAGAGACAGAAGTGCTCTAAGTACAGTGCTTTACTCAAAGTGCTCTAGATTAGGTCGGGACCAAAGAGAACACGTGCACTATTCAGTGCAGGGGACTCAGAGCCTGCCTGCAGCAGCCGAGGCCAGCAGGCTGGGGGCACACACCTCCCAGGAGGCGGTGCGAGAAAGCTAAGCCCAGCCCTTGAGTGGCCAGCCCAGACCCTCTCCCCAGCTCTGCCACCGTACCAGCTAGCTGCTGTCAGCACAGGCAGCTGAGGGGTGACAAGGCAGGGAACAGAGTCTCTTTGCCGTGCAGATCTCCCCCCACAAACTTGCAAGCATGGGTCTTGGTGGGGGCCAGACCAGGTCCGCATGGCAGAGAAACTCCATTTACACCCCCTGACCACAGTTCCCAGGGCAGCAAGAAGTGGCTCCTACCTGCAGCTAGGGCACCAGAGCTTCTCTGCCACATGGACCCAGCCCAGCCCCCACCAAGACACGAGGTAGCAAGCTCGGGGGAGTGGATCCATGTGGCAGCCAGGCTCTGTTCTCCCCACCCCCCACCTTGCCCTCCCTCCAATTCTTGGTGTGGCAAAAAGCAGCACAGCCTGAAGTTGCAGCTGGGGGAAATGGAGCTTCTCTGCTGTGTGGATCCCGCACCCCAAGCTTGCAGGCATGGCTCTGGATGGGGGCCAGGCCGGGTCTGGCAGCAGAGAGGCTCCATTCCCCAACCTGGCAACAGAGCGAGGAGACAGAGCCTTTTTATTTCCAGTGGGGCCGGACCGGTGCTTGCCCAGAGCAGATGAGCACCTGCCAAGGCTAGCAAGGCACCCAGGGATCGGCCTCTGGGATGCCAGCAGAATGTAACCTACCTGAACTTGGTATGGGATGCAGTACAGACATTCAATAAAGTGCTGTAAGGTAAAGTGCATTATTCTGATACCACAGTGATCCACAGTTAACTTAGAGTGGGACCCACCGTTTTTAAGTATTCTATGTGCTGTGGATGTCTGTACAAATGCAGCTTTAGAGCACTCTCTGTTAAGTGTAACTCTTTGTTACATGTTAAGTGTAACTTCTATACCTAGCCCCAACTTCTAAAGGACTGAATACATGCAGTTCTCAGTTTAATTCACTCGGAGCTAAAAATGACTAACATCTTTGGAAATCAGGTCCTTTAGCTCATAACAAGAGCTGGGAACAAGAGCCAGTACATTCCTCCTCCTGCACCTCCACTTTACAAGGTATGCTAGCTTGTTAACGCTAGTCCCACTGCTAGAGACTTGGTGCCCATGTACCAAATGGAGAAAACGGAATGCAAGAAGCCAGCCAGAAGCTGAGTTTTCTGCAGGCAGCTGCTTACCTCTCTGATGTGGCTGTAGGAACCGCTGCACAAAGGGATAGAAGTTAAAGAGGAAAAGCTGTGGGAAGGAAAGTTTATACTAGATTAGACACTCAGCTATAGCATTTTTGACGATGTCTGAACAGATGTGCAAAATCTCCATTATTTTTTAAATCAATATCATGATATGCTTGTAAGGATATTACTGGGCAATATTGTTGTTTTATCATCAAGGATCCGGTTTTTCTGTTTGCTGTAGAAAAACGTGCACTCTCTCCTTTAAAGGAGAAAAACATAACAGAAACCACAGGTTTCCCCTTGAAGGCTGGCAAAGATCCAACCTGCAAGGGGCTGGGGGAACGAGACACAGGGGACACTACATGCCTGTGTGCACATGCACACAGGCATGTAGCCAGCAATACAGCAGCTCCCTCTGCTGCCTGCAGGTAAGTCTCAGAGGTGGGGGGTGCAGATTGAGGCAGCCATGGTGAGGGAGAGAGTGGGGTAGGGTTGGCAACTGGGGCTAGGGGTGCTGTCCAGCCACTGAGGGGGCTGCCTAGGGCCCAAGTGGGAATGCATGGATGCGGGGCCTGGCTGGGGGCAACAGGACAGACACATGGGTGGCTTGTCTGGGGGGCTGGCACCCTGACACTGCACGTACTCCTGGGGCAGGTGGACACATGTCCCTCCAGATTTGTGCACAGGGTGAGGGAGGATGTGGGCTGCCTGCTGTAGGGATCGGGGCTACCTGCCCTGCTACCCTCCCCGAGGGCCTCTGTGGCACAGCAGGCCGAACCCAGTGCAGGAGGGCAGAGCAGTGTAGGGAGGCTCAGTGCTGCTGAGACACACCAAGGTGAGGCACCCTCTGCCCACCCAGCAGTAGCAGGGGGCACAACTCTGCACTGCCACTGCCACCCCTGCTACTACCAGGCAGACAGATGGCACTTTACCATGGCTGGTGCGGGGCTCCTGGTGGCGATAGCATTGAGTTTCACCACCCCACTCTTCCTTCCTGTGCCGGGTCCTGCCTGCTGGGCCACAGAGGGTGCCGCAGGGAGGGCAGAGAGCCCTAAGCCGTGCAGTGGGCAGCCTATATCCTCTACCCCGCCGTGGCCTTCACTCGGTTTACTCTGGTCATGCCACCCGCGCAGGGCAGTGTGCGCGTGCACTTTGCTCTAGCCACAACAGCCACTGCCTCCCACGGACAGCAGCCAGGACTCGAGTGCTGCTGGTCGGCTGCAGCTGGTGCCTGCAGAGTAGGGAATGGATGGTATGCAGCCACCGGTTCCACAGCCCAGGGAGCTGGGGACCTCCTCTGGCAGGGTCGTGGGGAGGCAGAGAGCTGCGTGTCAGGAGTGAGGGGCACTGGCAGAGCTGGAGGTGCCCCCTAGTCCAACCATCTGACTACTGCCCCATGCTGCTCATCCATGTGGGGACCAATGATACTGCCAAGGGTGATCCTGAGCAGACCAAGAGCAACTATACAGCTCTGGGTACAAGGGGGAAGGAGATGGGGGCACAGGTGGTGTTCTCGTCGATCCTTCTGGTCAAGAGGAAGGGCCCTGGCAGAAGTGGATATATGCTGGTTGATGCATGGATGTGCAAACAGTGTCATCAGGAGTGTTGTTCCAAGGACTGCTAAAAGAGAAGGGATCTACCTGACAAAGAGAGTGAAGAGCATCTTGGCAGACAGGCTGAGGGAAGTGGGAGACCTGGAGGAAGCACAAGGTGGGGGCAACAGGGGAGGCCTCCTCATTCTTCCTGAGAAAGTAGGGCAATCAGCTAGTTACCTCAGGTGTCTGTACACACAAATGCACAGAGCCTGGGAAACTATCAGAAAGAACTGGAAGCCCTTGCAGTCAAGGAAGTAGGACGCGATTGGAATGACACACTCAATGGGATAGCTTGCATGCCTGGAGCACCGTCACAGATGGGTACAAACTGTTTATGAAGGACAGGCAAGGGAGAAGAGTTGCCTGTATGTAAAAGAGCTCCAGTATGAAACTGGAGAGAGAGGCCCACTGAAAGCCTCTGGGTAAAGCTTAGAGGGAAGAGCAACCAGGGTGATATGATGGTGGGTGTCTGCTATAGACCACCAGACCAGGGCGATAAGGTTTTCTTCAGATAACTAGAAGTTTCCAGATCACAAGCCCTGATTCTAATGGGGAACTTCAATTGCCCTGACATGCTGTGAGGGCAATACAGCAGTGCACAGGAGAGCCAGGAAGTTTTTGGACAGTACTGGAGACAACTTCCTGCTGCAAGAGCTGGAGAGACCAACTAGGGGCCACACTCTTCTTTACCTGCTTTTCTGAAGTCCAGGGTCCTACTCTGCTGCTCTTCTTCCTTCCTTTTGTCAGGATCCTGAACTTAATCATCTCATGGCCACTGCTGGCCAAGTTGCCTTCCACTTCTACACCTACCACAAATTCTTCCCTGTTTGTGAGAAGCAGGTAAAGAAGAGCATAGCCTCTAGCTTGTCTCACATACAGGGAAGAATTGGTGGCAGATGTAGAAATGGCAGGCAACTTGGTCACCCTTATCTGAGGGTACTGAGGAAGCTGGCTCATGGGATTCCACAGCCATTGGCCACTATCTTTGAGAATTCATGCCAATCAGGGGAGGTCCTGGACAATTGGAAAAGGGCAAATATAGTATCCACCTTTAAAAAATGAAAGGAGGAGAATCTAGGGAACTACAGCCCAGTCTGCTTCAACTCAGTGCCCAGAAAAATCATGGAGCAGGTCCTCAAGGAATCCATTTCTAAGCACTTGGAGGAGAAAAAGGTGAAAGGTGATCAAGAACAGTCAGCATGGATTCACTAAGGGCAAGTCATGCCTGACCACCCTGATTGCTTTCTATGATGAAGTGACTGGCTTTGTGGATGCAGGGAAAGCAGTGGACGTACTATACCTTGACTTCAGCAGAGCTTTTGATACAGTCTCCCAAGACTTGCAAACAAGCAGAGGAAGTATGGGTTGGATGAATGGATTGTAAGGTGGAAGCAGGATCGTTGTGCTCAACAGGTAGTGATCAGTGCTTTAAGGTCTACTTGGCAGCCAGTATGAAGTGGAGCGCCCCAAGAGTTAGACCTGTTTTTGTTCAACATCATTACCAGTTTGGAAGATGGGATGGACTGCACCCTCAGCAAGTTCACGGATGACATCAAGTTGGGGTGGGGTGCGGGGGGAAGGAAATAGTGGATACACTGGATGGTAGGGCTAAGATTCAGAGTGACCTAGACAGATTGGAGGATTAGGCCAAAAGAAATCTGAGGTTCAGTAAGGACAAATGCAAAGTCCTGCACTTAAGATGGAAGAAGCCCATGTACCGCTACAGGCTTGGGGCTAGCTAACGGATAGTGGACCAGCAGCAACTGGGGGTTACAGTGGACAATAAGCTGAGTATGAATCAACTGCATGCCCTTGTTGCCAAGAAGACTAACAACACACTGGGCTGCTGCTAGTAGAAGCGTTGCCAGCAGATCAAGGGAAATAATTATTCCCCTCTATTCAGTCCTGGTGAAGCTACATCCAGTCCCCCACTGTAGAAAGGATGTGGACTAGCTAGAGAAAGTCCAGTGGAGAGCAACAAAAATGGCTAGGGGACTGGGTCACATGACTTAGGAGAAGCTGAGGGAACTGGGCTTAATTAGCCTGCAGAACAGAAGACTGAGGGGGATTTGATAGCAGCCTCGAGTTACCTGAAGGGGGTTCCAAAGAGGATGGAGCTGGACTGTTCTCAGTGGTGACAGATGACAGAACAAGTAGCAATGGTCTCATGTTGCAGCAAGGGAGGGTTGGATATTAGGAAAAACTCGCTCAGTAGGCAGTTGTGAAGCACTGGAATGGGTTACCTAGAGAGGTGGTAGAATCTCCATCCTGGGAGGTTTCTAAGGCCTGGCTTGACAAAGCCTTGGCTGGAATAATTTAGTTGGGGATGGTCCTGTTTTGAGCAGGGGTTTGGACTAGAGGACCTCCTATGGTCCTTTCCAACCCTAATTTTCCGATTCTATGGCTTGGGAGTGAGGGGTAATAGCATGTGCAAGGGCAGGGCACTGGCAAATTAGGGCTGCTCAGTGCCACAATGCAGCAGGTGAAACAGCCACAGCTGGACCTGAGTCCTGGACAGCCAAGGGGCAGGGTGAGCTCCAATTTTCCATGATAAAAAAAACCCAAAATCAAATGCCAAAATATATCAGCATTTAAAATTTATTATAATGACTGATGCACTGGTAAGCTTCCAAATTGCTTTAAAATGATAAATATATCAATGAAACATTGTGTTCAACTAATAGCTATATATAGTGGCATTTCATTTTAACCATGAAAAATGGGGATTTTATAGGGTTTAAAATCAGAGAATTTGGGATTTTTAAACTAGGATCCCTGTTTATCATACCTCGAGCTGAGTGAAGAAAACAAGAAATGATGAGCCTGAGAGGTAGTTTCTTTAAAGAAATAGGCTCCAATTCTAATTTCATTCAAATAATTGGAAAAACTCATTAACCTTACAGTCTAGATTGAGGTAATTGATCAAGTGTGTCTAAATTGTCCCATGTTACCATTAGAAATACTTGTCTCAATCCCAAAATGGAAGAGTCATCTTTAGGCATGAGAGAATAGTTTAGTCTGACTACTCGCATCTCTTCTCCAACAAGGCTGCTGAACAAAAGAGTGGGCTTCTTTATCAAATGGACATTTGCCCGCTAGGATATTAACCGACTAAACCCAAACATTTCTCAATGTTTAAAAATCAGAATTTCAGATCCTCCACTGGTTATAAAATCAGGTGATTTGTTTTTCTTCCAAAACAGGAGCCAGCAAGGCAGTACACATTTCCCCCTCACATGCACACAGTATTAGCCAAATACCTCAAGTGCTGCCAAATTTATGGTAGAGGTGCACTGATAGATTTTTTGGGCCAATACCAATGACCAATTTTTAACAAGCCACATTGGCTGATGCCGATCCAATTGTCGATATGTGGCTAGGCAGCTTGGAGAGGAGCATCCAGCTCAATAAGTCTGTTGTGGATGAAGGGGCAAGGGGGGGAGGCAGATTGAGGCCCCTGCAGTGAAAGAGGGAGAGGAGCTGGGGCAGGAGCAGGCGCTGCATAGCCGGGGCAGGGCACAGGACAGAGCCATGGCTTGTCCACTGGGCAGGGGGTGGGGGCAGCTCCCATCACTGCTTGCACCCCAGATCATGGTGGGGCATGTGACCCCCGGATTTGTGTGCAGGGTGAAGGCAGGCTGCCATTGGTACTGAGCTCTTCCCAGTGGAGGGGCTGGGTCAGGGACGCGCTTGGGGCAGGTGGCGGCAGCACTGCTTTGTGGGGGGGCTACGGTGAATTTTGGGGTAGCTGCAGCTCCCCTGTAGCCCCTCCTCCCAACACTGCTGCCCACCCCAAGCACAGCACCAGCCCAGCCTGCCTTCACCCTGCACACAGATCTGGGGGACACACACCCCCTGTGCCCTCCTGGGGTGCATGCAGCAGCAGGAGCTGTCCCCATCTCACTGCGCCCCCCAGACAAACCGCAGCTCTGCTGGCTGTACATCACCTGCCCCAGGCCCACTCCCTCCCTCACTGAGGGGCCTCAATCTGCACCCCTACACAATGCTTCTGCCCCCCTCACACTCTTTCCCCAATAACAGACATACCAGGTGGACGGTGCTCTCCAAGTTGCTAGGCTGCACTCTTGGCTGCCTGTGTGCTGTGCTGTGGCTGGTCGCATGCACATGTCATTTACTGGCAATGTTACTGGCCACGTCACCCAAAAAAGGATGCTGCCGATAACGTCAATTTTCCTAATATTGGTGCTGATATGATATGGGACCCAAGTACTGGTGCACCTCTAATTTGTACGCCTTCAGCATGTGCTGCAAGAGCATCTTTCCTCCTAGGCCCAAAGGGAAAAAGATGAAATTAGACAACACTGGTGACTTTGTGCATCTATTACACTGTGGTTTTTATTTGTGTTGTTGTTAGCAGGCAGTTGCCAGTTTGTGATAAATGTTATTTCTAAGAGATAGCCAACGTCACCCAGCTTGTGAAACAGACACTTCTTTGGGGCACTACTATAAAGAGAACACTAACCCACAATACAACTGCTGCTATGCTGCTGACTCTCTCAACACAAGGCTGCTTACATGAAATGAATGAACAAAGAACTAAGTCCACAAGCAATAAAAATGAGGCCAAACCAATCATCAAGGCTCAGGATATCTACATAAGATAAGGTTTGAATGCTTGTCTCCATGGATGGAATTCCTTTACATTAGAGGTGTCAAAAATGCAGCCCACAGAGGCCCATCATCTGGCCCCCAGTGCTGCCTCTGAGTTGAGATGACCCACTCACAGTTTGGTCCCAGACTGGCCGGAGTGGATGCTGTATGAGCCATGTGTCCTGGACCACGTCCACATGGGCATTGCATGCAGTGCAGTCCCAGACTGACCAGAACAAATGCTGCATATGCTGGATATATTCTGGAGGGTGGTGGGGGTAAGGGAATGGGTCCATGGGCCCACTTCCACGTATCATTCATCCAACCCATGGATCAACTCTGCACCACTCATCCAGTCTGCAGAACTAGACGAGTTTGACACTCCTGCTCTATATGAACCCACAGTGCCCTCTTGGCTGCATTAAGACTTTCAGGTCCACTCTGGACATGGGAACCCAGAATCCCATTGCAATTAATATAATTTGTACCTCATGTATTCCGACCAATCTAGATATAAGGTCCAGGAGCATCATCTTCACCTCAAATCTTTCCTTAGAGCTCTCTAGCTGCTTTAGCAGTTTCTCTGCAAAGTCTGAAAGAAACATGAAAACTCAGAGGTAAGTAATAATGTTGAGGATTGAAAGGCCACCAAGTACAATGCATCTCATTCCCAGGCCCCAAGAGACTCTGTAGAATAAACAGCCCCAAAGAATTAAGTAGTCAACTGCTCTTTTGATTTTCTAAAGCTCGGGTGGGTCATACAAAACATGAACTGGATACACACCAGAATGGCGAGAACAAAAACTGCTCAAAAATGCCTGAAACGGGACAAGAAAGGCTACCAGTGAATGAGGTAAATGTATTTTCTGAGGGATGGTGTGAATATTCCAGCAACTGAAGTCTTTAAACTATAAACCATGGTTCAAATGAAAGTTATGACCTTCATTCAGAAATTATAAAACAGTGTTCTATTCCCTGCATTGCACACAAAGTCAAAGTAATTATAGTAGCGGTCCTTTCTGGATTTAAAAAGGACTGCTGGAAACCTTCTCATACCCTGGAAACATGCCCCACACCCACCCCAGACCCTGAGGGACTCATCAGAGGCTGAGGATCCAGACCCAGGAATGCAGTGAGCTTCCCAGCAAGCTCACCCAGGCAATGAGGAAGAGCTGGCCCATGTGAACAGGCATGGAGGGAAATAACAGACACAGGCTATGCTCTTTGGGTACAGGATCAGGCAACCCCTTCCCCCCATCCCCCCTGCTTCAAAGAACACAGGCAGGGAATGGAACCCATTGATGGAGGGCCTTTCAAGCAGGCTCTAGGAACAGGGAGGTGGCAGTGAAGGAGCAGTGGGGAGGTAGTGGGTCAGGTCATGTCCAGCAGGCTGCTGCTGTTTTGGGGGTCCAGTGCTGGCAGGTCACTTTTACCCACTTGCTCCAGGTAGGAGGAAGGCTGACAGATGCACAGCCCAGGGGGTTGGCGGGGAAAAGAACAACGAATGTCGAGATGCTGCATGGCAGCATGGAGACTTCTATTGGAGAAGTAAGCATATAAGCATACGTTTCTTTGGTACGTAAGCATATAAGCATACATTTCTTTGGTACATAAGCATATAAGCATACGTTTCTTTGGTACCAATTCTATTGGAGGCCAATTCTACTTTGGTCAGAGGAGGTAGTACAGGATCCATATTTTTGGTTTGGCTGAAACTGGTTCAATACTTGTACCCTTTGAGTTTCTACAGGTGGAACTGTGATTCCACTGGTAGAAATGCAATGCTTGTATGCTCCTGTCACAAAGTTTTGCCTGAATATCAGGACCTGGGATTTAACACAAGTATTAACATTTCCAAAGCAAATATAGCTTGAGAGAATTTACCTGGATATTGGGCTTACCTTGGGGATCATGGATCAAATGAATAGCAGAGAAGTTGAACACCTCTGGCTTTTTCTTCTTCTTATGTTTCTATTGGGCATGAAAAGGATATTTTTCTTTACCATGGAAGATTTGCAGGCAAGTTAATTTCAGAAAAAGCTGCCATATCACTTAACCTCCCTGGAACAGGAAAACCTTATCCATATTTTTAATCTTTCTTAAGAAATAAGGCTTTCAACTCTAGGAGTCCTCTTAAAGATGGAACAAATAGCATACCTAAAGCCCTGCTCAAATTCTTAAAACACACAAAATAGAGATCATAATTCTCGACCCACCACTTGGATCTGCGGAGCAGTAATTCAGATAAATGGACAAAATTCTGTGTAATTACAGTATATCCCAAGGATGGATGTCAGTCCAGGTAGAATCCACCCACAATCTAAGTTGGATGAGCCAGTTTTAAATGAGTGGCTTTCCAGCTAACTGTCTGGTGTGACGGCGAGGAGAGTTTCTTCTTAAAAACATGATGAAGGGCAGCCATTCTAAAAATGGACAGAAGGAAGGAATACAGCTCCCAGGCTTGAAGGGCTCACATGAGTAGATGAATGGAGAAGAGAATTTGACACAGATTAACGGTCTCAAAAAAGGATAATGGGATGTTGTCCACAGAAGCCCGATACGAATGAAGCGAGCAATTGAAATCTGAGCATCGTTCACTTCATAATCATCTTCAGAATTGTGGTGTTTTTCCCTTTTTCAAGGCAGCGCTAGTAACTTTATGTTTAGATTCTGCTATGAATGGACTGTCAGCATCACCCTGCCTGTCAGTGGAGCTTCCCTTACCTTCAAAACCTTCATGGCCTTCTCTAACCGCTTCTTATGTTTGGTGGTCTTTTTTCCTGTTGCGTATCTCACCATGAGGTCTCTGGCCGTGGGCCCATCGTCCTTCAGAACGTAATATCAGGAGAGAATGATTCAAACAAATGAGGCTTCACATCAGAAATCACATGAGATACGGATGAACGTTAGGGTTGTGTACCATGTTTTTAGAAATGCAAAGCTAACTTGTACAATCTCTTCCTCCTCAGAAAATCACCATGTAACCAGCCTGACACCGACAATTAAAATTGTGAGGTAATGAAACTGAATGCATACACACCACAGGGATTACAAACAGGTAACAGCAGAGCAACAGAAGGAAAACATCAGATACAGGATTAATCCTAATTATGCAAGAATACCATATTCCTCAAAAATGACCAGGTCACAAGTGACACATTTTAAGAGAATCTGGATAAATACATAATATGCTGACAACTGGTAATCTAAAGGAAAAATATTTCAGAGGATTTGTACACAAGAGAAGGTTTAAGCATTTAGGCACTTGTCTGACCTTCATCACTTCAACATCCATGCACATAGAGTTTGTCCTCATAACGAATGGTAGGGGCATGCTAGCTTGCAAAATGGCTACGTTTCGGTTGGGTTTGGGATTTGGATGTTTCAGAGGGATGGTGATTCGTTTTGGTGTTTCAGACTGCTGTTCTGTTTCACTTTGGCTGACGCCGTTTTGGAGTTTCAATGCTGTTTCAGTGATTTGGCCATGAGCTGTAATGGGGAATCACTAAAATCCCTGTAACTTCATCATTTCTTGTCTGGTTCAGATGAAAATGGCAGAGATAGTAGCCCCTTCTGAGAGCGTGAAGCCTGCCAAGTTTTAAGGAGACGGGTGAAGTGATTTCCATGAAACTGCACCTCAAACTGCGCAAAGCAAAACTGATATCACTTGCTAGTAGCAGCAGCATGCTGTCATCCTGCACACAGATCCGGGGGCCCATGCCCCCCGGAAGGGCTGCGGGGCTGTACCAGTCTCCTCCTGGAGAGCGTGGGCCCCCGGATCTGCGTACGGGATAACAGCAGGCTGCCGTGGACAGCTGGAGCCAGTGCCAGCATTGGGTTCCTTCTGGTGTTCGGTGTGGATTGCGCCGAGCAGACTTGGGTGCTGGCACTCGCCCCAGCTGGCAGTGTGCTGTCAGCCTGCACGCAGATCCAGGGGCCCGCACCCTCTGGGAGGATGAGGGCCCCTGGATCTGCATGCAGGATGACAGTGAGCTGCTGTCCCTCTGCCAGAGCACTGGGATTGGAAGGGACCTCAGGGACAGATTGCAGACACTGGCCAGTTAGAGAGGTCAACGTCAGAGCAGTTCCCCCCATACCCCTTTAGTTTCTGTTTCCCTACAAGCCCTGCTCTGAAACTCCAAAATTTTCTGAAACATTTTAGATAGTTTCATTTAGGTTCGGAGATGTTTTGGATTTGGTGTTTTGGGCACCAAAACGGGCCAAAACTCCTCTAAAACGAAACGCTGTCAAAGTCACAGGGGAAAAACATAGCAAAGCCGGAAAGCTAACCCTGACTCCCCATGTCCCAATCCAATGACCAAAGGCTTCATATGGACTTGAGAGAAGGCATCTCTTACTTTAAACCATCAGACAACTCGGTCCTCAGTCCCTGAATCTCTACTCAAGATAAAGCAGTGATAGATTTTGTCCACGTAAAACTACAAGATGGCCTTAAAGCATCGCAGTTTTTTGAAAATTACAGGTTTCCCTCACTTTATGCTGTACATGCTTTCCTGGAAAACAGCGCATAATTCAAATCTGCATAAAGGGAACTCACTTTACAATGTAACAAATAGGGATACATTCTAAGACCCTGACTGTACTAACTCCCAGACCCATTTCTACCACTTTTACAAGACTATTTTGGTATCCCCCAACAGCATACAGTACACACAAGCACAAGGCACTATTATAATGGGGATAGCAACTACAGAAACACGTGTCGCAGACAATGAGCAAGGAGCACAGAGCCACACTGGAGACTACATTTTGGTACATGTCACTCCCACATGCACTGTACAAAGCAGCTGACTGGGCTTCCACCACACTGATAGCATAAGAGTGAATTTACCTCGCATATAACAAAATTTTGGTATAGAAAAGGTCATCGCATAAGAGTGAACTCACATATACAGAACCCACACAAAGTGAGGGAAACCTGTAAATGGTTAATTTGTTTGCTCTTGTATGGGTATACTAGACATAGTGACATTAAATTTGAATGAAACAGACTTTGAGTTATAGTGGTTTGCTTGCATTTAAGAGTGGAATACAGTGGACATAAGAAAAAAGTTACAGCAAATCAGGGGCAAAGCACTAGAATTCTAAGTAATTTATTTGCTCATCTACATACATTTGTCTACTGATAGAAAAGCTACCACATGCCTTATACACATTCATATTTTTATGTATGTAAATAACATCCCCCTATACACAGTTATGATGCACAGACATAAAATACGTGATTTCAGTCTCATCATTCTAGGATTACTTCTTCACAGGAATTTGTCAGAACAAACCAATTCACTAATATTTACCATGAAAAACCTCTAGTTCCAATCTTAATGGTGAATATCATCACAGAGGTGAGAGAGGTGTTTAGGGTCTTCAACTTCATTCCTAAAGAGGAAGTAACTGTAAAAAGCTTCAAATGCTCTTTCAGTTTAAAGCTGTGACTACTCCATAGAATTATTTATAGTAGCTCAAATTAAGATTTGAATAGTTTGGGGATTGTGCAGCATATATTTCTGAGCCAGTGGACACAGAGTCATTACATCTTGCAGAAAGAGATAGGGATGTTTCCACCATGTGTCAAGTAACAGTGGACACAGCTGGCATGAAGATGCTAGAAATGTGCTTATACTCTGTCAAGTGCCACTGAAAGAATGTGGGTCTGTTTATCACCTCTCAAACACTTCATATGAAATTATATTTAAATCTAGTAAAAGATATTTTTGGAATGCCCAGCCATGCAAACTCTACAAGCTAAGCTGCCTTCCATCTGACTGGCACATAATCAATCATATAGATTCTGCAACTGGGGCTCAACAATTCTGTCAATCACACAAAGGGCAAAACATAATTAAGCTTACTTTGAAATTGCTGTGTTGGCAAGAGTACTAGCAAAAGAGAACAGTGACTTAATCTGTGTTATTAAGGCCCCTGGCAAATACATTTGAGATGCAATTAACCAGTTAATCATGTTTTAGGTAGTAACTCAGCCACAAATTAATGCTAGTGGCTGATCAAGGCTCCCATCCTCATGAGTGGATCAGAAACCTTGATACTGATGCACTCCCAAGTTTGGGACTAGGGATTAATTGACTGGTTTCCTACTTGCTATTGCAGGGGGAGCCCTGGATCAATATCCCAAACTCCCCCTACACCAGCAATATGGAGCAACTGGGATCTGATCTCTACTTATACTTCTTGCAATACAGGTGTATCACGGCAGGAGGTGCAACTGTTGGCATTGTTCATCAGATCCTATGGTGCCTTTAACTGGATGTCTGCCAGACACCTGAAGTAAGCTTCTCTGACTAAGCAAGCACACAACTCACCTGCTAAGTAATTATGTAAATGTTAGTGTCACTTTGCCAATGAGAAATGCTTTAGTGCTGGTTGCAGTAACATGGCAGGAGAGGATCAGAATTTTCCCCACTCCCATAACAGCAGTGCCTAAAAGTAAGAGCAGCAGTCAGCTCTCCCAGCAGGTGGGAAACTGAGAAGAATGGGGGAAGAGAAGACAAAGGAAGCCCTAAGAAAATATGTTTAAATAGTCTGAATGCATGCATGTGCTAAAGATCCTCTTTAAAAATAAGTTGGAAAACATATTTTAATATGCTATGAGCCACAATAAGATCTTTCGGCCATCAATCTCGCTATGATCAGAGGACCGTGTTCTCAAGGCATGACACTATCTTTACCTTTTTCGTTGGGAAGTGGGGTGGGGAGACTGAATCTACCAATAATGCTTGGTGGGTAAGAGAGCCCGCAAACAAAACAGACAAATGGGTTGGGGTGGAGGTGGGGAAGGGAGTGACTCATGAATGAAAGAGAGAAAGCAATGCAGTAAAAAATAGGAGCAGAATGAGAAAGCAACAGCAGAGTTACCCGCCTGTGGGCTCACCTCAGACTCTGAGTCACTATCTTGTTTCTCATCTTCATCTTTCCCGAGAAAGAATTTCAAACCAGCAACTAATATCTGAAAAACAGGGCAAGTTTAGAGGGAGGTAAATATCCCATGCTAGGTCACAATGAGAAACACCAGTTGCTTATGAAACAGCTTGGAGACAGACTGAAAAGTATGTCCATCTTGCACAGACATGCTGTCAGCCTTTGCTGCTGGAAGCAGTGGCATACCTACGGTCCAAGTACAGCTGGACATTTACAACTCTCCAGCAGGCCTGTAACACTAACTCAGGTGAAGCTGCAAAGCCTGATTTGTGGTGCCATTGGTGCAATTTTAGTTTTACTGCTCTGGACCATTAGGGATTCTATAGTAACTCGGGCAGTCAAGCTCCTAGACTAGGAACTAGAGTTTCATCTGTCTATACATGTTGTTTTATGGAACAGTCAATGGACCTTCATCGTGGAATGGGTCAATCTCAGTCAACAACGAGCAACTTAGAACGGCCATCACTGCCTAGGTACAGGGCTGTTTCGGGGAGCGTATATGCAGAAGACCTCAGATCCACCCAAATCATGGATAGAATACTACTTTCACCATTCAGGTGAGAAGATAGCCCAATAGCACCAATCAACATGAGGCATCGCCCCTGAAGTCTACTTCTGGCTGGAAGTGCCCAAGAAAAGAGGGCATGGAATCTCAAGACTGCTTACACTTGGCTTGCTCCACAGCCAAGAATCACATCCTATTTCTCCATCTCTGTGATACTGCTATTTGGACCCCTAAGTAAATTACATTTGTGAGTGAAGAGCATTCAGAAAAGGAACTTACATCCATATCAGGGAGGGAGTTTGAGCAAAATATACCATGATTTTAGATCAGTTTCTCTCTCACCTTTGTGACTTTGGAGAAGCAGGCAGTTGTGATGACATTTACAGTTTTGGCATCATTCCTAGAACAAACCATAAACATCTTCATGATTTATGGGAATAAAATGTGGCCATTTTTCAAATATGCTTAAGAACATGATTTAAACACGTGACACACTTAAGCTACATGAAAAGTCAATTTACTGGCATTAAACCAAATACTATGGACTACATTTGAGATGTGATTAACCAAATACTATGGGCTAAACAGCACTGAAATGCACCACTTTTTGGCTTCTGAAGCCAGTGAAGTTGTCAAATGATAGAAGGCACAAACATTACAACTATTAAGAAACTGCCTGTTATGATGAAACATTGAGAATTGAAAAAATTCTCAATGAAAGTGGTTGATAGAAACTAAGGGCCAGATTCTACTCTATGCACTAGGAGCCTAAGTGAACTTAGGTATCTAATGGAATCCTTTTCCATTCTGCTCCAGTGCCCTGAAAGTCCATTAATGTACACAGGCGAAACACTTATGTCCCACTCCATCATCTTAGCCTTCTGCCTGCTTTTTTGTGATGTGGGCATGAGAGGGATTTGCCGACCTTTTAAATTAACAGTTTTTCTTTCCATGGATTAGAGCAGGGCAGAATAGGTAGAATATGTTCTGGCTCTAAATCTGTAAAGCTTATATAAATAGTGGTCCCTGGAGTGAACTTCAATCTGCTTCAAATATGCTCCTCTAAGTGAGTTTCAGTTATATTTTAGGTTTCCTCTGATTTTATTCTGTTGTAATATTTCTTTCCTCAGGATTTTACTAAGAGCTTTATTATGCTGCTGTTCTAGTGCTACCAACTCAAGTGTAGCTATATAGGATTTGTCTGCCTGTACAACAGATACATGACCTAAAACATGTAAATAAAAACTCCCCAAATCAAACTTGTTCTGAGAAACTGTTCCATGCTCCAGCTATTGATACCAGTAGAAGCAGGTATAACGTGAATTCTGCACAAGTACAGCAGTATTGGCAAAGTCCTGCCAGGATCTTCTGAAAATTTTAGACTGGCAGCAAATATAGTACACTTTGCCATGACAGTTTGCACAGAAAAAAATAGACATTAACCCACCAAGCTCCTAGAACAGTGGTTCTCAACCTTTTTTAGACTCAAGGCACCCCATGGAAAATGCCAACTCTTAGCTTTCACTCATTTTTTTCAAACAGAGAAAAAGAATAGAGTAATTCTTCTGTTGCAAATAATTCAGAAGGACCACAACAGGTTAGAACGTTTTTGACACCATGGATTCCTATTTGAAATCTTTCAGTTTATTTTGTGACTCATGTGCAAGTGTCACACACCCAATAGTACTAATATTGAGCAGCATCCTGGAGCACCCTTAAAACGATCTCACAAACCCCTGGCTCAGAATCAGTGACCTAGAACAAACAGGGAAGCCTCCTCATCTCATCATACCCTGGCAAAGCCTATTTCACCACTTGGAAGTCAGCCATATTTAGACTTTTATCACTCACCACAGTGCAGCTATATTCATGATTTAATTTATTAATGATATTCTTAAAAAAACATGAATACAAGGAATGTACTTATACATTGTTTGAAGTAAAGTATTTACGATTCTTCTTGAACAGCATTCCTTACATGTCCTCTTTCTGTCCTTTTAGATTTTGGGGGGAAAACAGCAGCCCACTAAGATAAATATGCTCCTCATTATGCTCAATATTATGCTCCCCATTGTACCGTTTCATACAGCTAAAATTGCTATGTTCAACATGGGCTGTCTCAGTGTAACCAGGAATCTGTCTGGGTTTAAACTCACCAAATATTCCTTTTGTACAGTTCAGTCATCACATCCAGAGATATCTTAGCTGCCGTGGGATTGCTGTCTCTCAGCATAGTGTACATGAAGTTCTGCAGCACCTCAAGAACAAATTGGGGAAACAATTTTTTAAGTCAATTTTTTCACAGTATATAAAAGGGTTCATCTGAAATGAGCACAGAAGGCAGTATACTTACTGTATTCACTTTATTGTTTTTGTGTTTAGCATTTATATTCTTGATGTCCGTTACAATGTGAGTATACAGAGTCTGTAAGCAAAAAGGGAATATCCATAAAGTAGTATGAGACTATCAAATAGCTGCATGCAAGAGACCACAATGTTAATTCGCTACAGCTTGGTAAGTACTATAAGCCAAGAGACCTAATAACTTTTGCAAAAGCAAGCTCTATTAAAAACCACAGTGATGGGCGTAGGGGCAGGGATATAATTAATTTTACACATGGCAAGTTGCACCACTGATTTCAAGAGGGATATTTAAGCACTTAAGTAATCATGTCTTAAGAAAATGGAGGCCACATGGAACTGAATAATATAAAATGATGTTGCAATACAAAGTTCCTCTTAAAACTTATACCTCTCCTGCTAGTTAAGCTAAATTTTGATGATCTGTTGCAATTAGTTTGGTTTCAGTTGATCTGCTTTTTCTGCAAAAAAACAGGCATTTAACATGTTTAATAGTAGCCTTTTTAAATTCAGAACTCAAAACTTCCAGTTTATTTACCACACCTGAACAGAAAAAGCATCACAAGATAAGACTGCTTGTCTTATCATTTTAGAAATCAATTCCAGAACTTTTTTCAGATGGTATTAAGAACTTTTTAACTTATACCCAAGGCATTTCCCTATGCCACTGCCCCCTCTCCCCCATAATCAGATGCAATTTTTTTCTTAAATAAACATGAATACATTTGTTTGTCATTTAGCTGAGAGCATACCACATTTCCATTAAACCAGCGTCACTCAAGCCCAAGCAGAATTATAATCATTTGGGCACAATGAAGTCAATGAGACTTGCACAGCTACTTCCAAGGACCAATATATTACCCTCAATAAAAAAAACAAGCATTCTGTGCAAACACTGTCTCATATTACTCCATCTCACATTTCACATCTTGAAAACTGACCCTCTTGTATTATGTAAAATCTCCTTCACTGGAAGTTCTCGAAGAGGCTGATCAGGTATCCATCTGGGATGCCTTAGCATAGGGGTGTCAAACTCATCCGGTCAAGCTCATGGTTCCACTGCCCCAGCATGCCTGATCTGGCAATTGATCCAGCTGGTCTGGGATGTGCGCTGTGTGTAGCTCAGGTCCTAAACTGGCTGGAGCAAGCACCGTATGTGGGATGCATCTCAGTGCAGGCGCTACAGGTGGTGCAGTCTGGCCAGGATGACTGCTGCATACAGAACGTGTGTTGCTACCCAGCCAGACCGCGATGCCTGCTCCACCAACTTGAGAATTGGCATTGCATGTAGCATGGGTCCCAGTCCAGCAGAAGCAACTGCCAGATCAGGTATGCTGGGGGAGGAGAAGGGGTCTGCGGACAGTGAGGTTCTGCAGGCCAGATCTGGCCCACGGGCCATACGTTTAAAAAAAATTAGGTCCCTCATCTATACAGGGGGTTTGACTAGATGGCTTTCAAGGTCTCTTCCAAACCTATTATTTTAACTAAAGTGTCCATCTTCACAATACTGGCCAGAAGCACATCAGGCTGCCAAAGCTCAAAAGGCAGAACAGTACTATAAGTCTCCAACATTAAATGAGATGCTTAAACAAACAGCTCCATGTTTACTGCACTTCATTAGGAAGCATATGTAAGGATCAAAGCATGTCATCTTCAGTGCCTGAGCAAGTAGAATTAAAGTAAATGTATATATTTAGCTGACAGTAAAATAAAAACAGGTCTCTGATACTGGTTCTTTACTTGCCCTTTCTTCTTATGAAGCAGGAAAAACACTAATGGCACAAGAACAGGAAAACATTTCTTATTTTATGTCTCACTTTCCGCAGAAGTTTATCATGGCAGCGCAGTAGTTCAAAGAAGAGTTCCAGAAGACTTGTAGGGTTTATTAGATTCTTGTTTCGTAATAAAATCAAAGCTTTGCAAAATGTCTGCAAGACAGAGGCAATGATAAGAAATACAATTTCAACAGTCTCCAAAATATAAACAAAATAATTTATTATGCATCTCTAAAAGCAAATCACTAGTCTTGCTGAGACACGTGTGTGCACTTAACTTTACACTTTCAAAATACGTAGTTCCATAGAAGTGCGTACATAAATCTTCTCACTATGGAGGGAGGGAGGAGGGAACCCCATGATGGACTCCTGAAGCTGACAGTTACCATCTGTATAGCAGCACTACAATCCAAAGTACCACTTCTCTATCAACAAGAACATGTCTGCCTTGATTTCTGGCTGCTTAATCTGAGACATCTTAAAGGGACCTGATTTTCAGAGAGCTGGACACTACAAAGATGGATACACCCAAAATTAACAGTAGCTTTGCAAAGTATCTTGAATTACACTTAAAATAAAAAAGCCTTGATAGAATGTCTTCAAGCACCCTATCAGTTGTATAAATATCACACTTACCATTCGAAGATCCACATCCAAGATTGTGTGGTGGTAAGAAAGCAGCTCTTTCAGTTGCTGTGGAAAGTCAGTAAGATATTCTGGGTAGCAGTGGCCTACCTGTTTTAAAAAAAGACTTTACTGATGTCTTTATCACAAACAGTAGCCATATAATGATGATATACAAGTTCAAACTATTTGAAGTCATCTGGTAAAACCTTTATCCTAAATAAGATCATTATCAACCGAATATAAATAGCTCAAATAGCAAGAAACAGAGGGCAACTAATTTTGTTTTAGTTTCATTCCAGCGCCTTAATGTTGTTTCTTTCGGGTACTAATTAAAACGCTGAAATTTTAAAAGGGGTAAATATGCTATTTAAAATTGCACCACATATTTGACAGACAGACTTATTTGCATTTCAGTTAACAAACTACACTGTTCCTACAGCATTTATCACAGATGTGTTGCTTTTCAAATAGGACATTTTGGGAAATAGCAAGGCTAAACGGTCCACATTTTTCAAATAAGGCCCTAAACAGCCTCAACCCTACTTACCTAAAAGCCCACCTTCCTTACACCCGATTGCAATGCCTCACATGAGCTGGGAGCAACTTCTTGCAAGTACCATCAGTACCCCAAGTCCCCAAGTCCAAGGCGGAGATGGAACTGGGACTAGCGACCCAGATCAAGGATAACAAGAAGTCCTTTTTTAAATACATAGGGGATAAAAAGAAGGTTCTGGATAACGTGGGGCTTTTGCAGGATACGCTAGGAAATCTGGTGATCACACCAGATGACAAAGCTAAGCTCTTTAACAATTTCTTTGCCTCCATCTTTTTGAGCAGGGACCAGGGCATCCCATGCACTGGGATCCCCGACAGACTCAGGGGAAGCACAGCCAGGCCCAGAGTCAGCGAGGACCTAGTCAGGGAACTTCTGGTGGGTCTAGACGTGTTCAAATCAGCAGGTCCTGATGACCTCCACCCCAGTGCTGAGGGAATTAGCAGAGGTCACTGCAGGACCCCTGGCACAGCATTGCGAGCACTCATGGTGCTCTGGTAAGGTGCCAAAGGACTGGAAAAGGGTCATTGTGGTCCCCATTTTCAAAAAAGGGAGGAAGGAGGACCCAGGAAACTACAGGCCCGTTAGTCTTACCTCGGTCCTAGGGAAGCTCTTTGAGAAAATTATTCAGGAGCACATCTACGAGGGACCAGCAGGGGAGATCATGCTTAGGGGCAATCAACATGGGTTCATTAGAGGCAGGTCCTGTTAGACCAACCTGGGGGCCTTCTATGGCCAGGTCACAAAATCCTTGGCATGCAGGTGTCGCGGTGGACGTAGTCTTTCTGGACTTTAGGAAGGCCTTTGACACTGTCTCTCACCCCATTCTCATTAAGAAATTAGGCGACTGTAACGTCGATGCCTACACAGTCCGATGGGTCACAAGTTGGCTGGAGGGCCGCACCCAAAGGGTGGTGGTGGACAGGTCATTTTCAACCTGGAGGAACGTGGGCAGTAAGGCGTCCCCAGGGCTCGGTCCTTAAGCCCACACTGTTCAACATCTGCAACAGTGACTTGGACGAGGGGGTGAAAAGCACCTTATTCAAACACGCGGATGACACTAAGATGTGGGGAAAACTGGGGACGCTGGAGGAGAGGGACAGGCTGCAACTAGATCTGGACAGGTTACAGGGGTAGGCGGATGAGAACATGATGGAATTCAACACTGAAAAGTGCAGGGTACTGCACCTGGGGAGGAAGAACCAGCAGCATATCTACAGGCTGGGGAACTCCCTTCTCGTCAGCGCAGAGGCAGAAAAGGATCTTGGAGTCACTATTGATTCCAAAAAGAACATGGGTCACCAATGTGGGGACACGGTCAGGAAGGCTAACTGCACCTTGTCATGCATCGACAGATGCATCATGAGCAGGTCCAAGGAGGTGATCCTCCCAATCTATGTGGCACTGGTCAGGCCGCAGTTGGAGTACTGCATCCAGTTCTGGGTGCCGCACTTCAGGAGGGTTGTGGACAGCATAGAGAGGGTCCAGAGGAGGGCCACTCGCATGATCAGGGGGCAGCAGGGCAGGCCCTATGAGCAGAGGCTACGGGACCTGTACCTGTTCAGCCTCCACAACAGAAGGCTGAGAGGGGATCTGGTGGCTGTCTACAAACTGGCCAAGGGGGACCAGCAAGCTATGGGAGAGTCCCTGTTCCCCCGAGCACTGCTGGGAGTAACAAGAAACAACAGCCATAAGTTGACCAAAAGCATAGATATCAGGAGGTGCTACTTCACAGTCAGGGCAGCTAGGATCTGGAACCAATTTCCAGAGGCAGTGGTGCTTTCTCCTACCCTGGCGGTCTTCAAAAGGAGGCTAGATATTCACCTAGCCAGGATCGTTTGACCCTAGCATTCTTTCCTGCCCATGGGATGGGGTCAGACTTGATGATCTGCTCAGGTCCCTTTTGACCCTACCAAGTATGAAACTATGAAACACTTTGAGGAAATGCATGGGAGGCCATTCTCAGCAGTTGCTCCTCAGCTCTGGAACTCCCTCCCTTGAGGCCCACCAGATCCTGAGCCTGGACATCTTTTAGAAGTACCGTACGACCTTCCTGGTTGGGCAGGCACTTGGCAAACAAAGCTAGACTGAGGTATTGTTTAGGATGACTCCATTTTACATGGGTATTATAGTTCCCTTTTAAGTTGTTTTGTTCTTGTCACGCTCTTGTTTTGTAAGTTATTCTGTCCTCTTATTGTAAGCCACCCAGAGCTTTTGTTGGGAAGGGCAGCATAAAAAAATCACATCATTATTTTCTTTCTTTCTTTCTTTATCTTATCCAGGGTAAAGGTTCTGGAGGTCTCTTTTAATAATCTAATACATTTTTTCCAGAATTACTGCATCTTACCTGTGCCAAAAACATCACCAATTCAGCCAGTTCCTTATTGGGCTTATTGGGTTGAAGTTTGAAAATCTCCACATTGGACTGGTAGTGATGATACTGCTGAAGAAACTAAAAATGACAGCATTTCACTGTTAGTTGCCATTACTCCAAAAGACATTCTCAGTTCCAAATAGCAAAACAGATTTGAGGCCCCCATATCTAACCATCTGAAAACAGAGCAAAACTCTCCAGGATTTCAATGGTACAGGATCCTATGCTCAGAGCACTATTACAGGCAAAAAGGAAATGGCTACAGTAAACATTTATAGTGAATGATTTCCCCCCTTGAAGATAGGCATCTTTTGATAACTACCCAATGCCAGTTTAAGATCTGATCCACATCATGGCAGGACTCCCTTACAGCAATATTATTATTTGGATACTGCTTCTTCAAAACTGTCTTCTCTGGACAATCAAGATAGCTCTGTAGCTGAATATCTAGCCATAGAGGAGGTAGGAGATGAAGGAAACACTTTTAGATCTGCTTGCCACATTTACTCTGCAGTGATTCTTAACTTTTTTAGCCTCAAAGCATCCCTCAGAAAATACCAGCAATTTGTTTTCATTACTTTTTGGCTATTACAAAAAGGGAGACAGAGAGCGTGTGAGAACAATTCTGTTGCAAAAAATTCAGAAAACCCACAAAAGATCAAAGAATGTTAAAAATAACGTACTCCTATTTGAAACCAGAGATTATTTTTGTTTTCAGTGAGGCACTTCACCATACAATCCTTCCTGTTTGTTCCCTAAATAACTGTTCTGCAAAAGTAAAGACTCAACTGGGGAGGAGGGGGGCACAAAATCGGCCTCTCAAGTCATCCTCAGCCTTGGGGAAGCGGGGAACGGTATAAGCTATGTTGTTTGTGTTTACAACACAAAGACCACAACAAATGCCCGTTGCATCTCCCTTATCCGCCAGGGCAGCCAGGGAGGGGATATGAGGCCGGGGTGCGGTGTCGGGCGCCCGCGCTCTCTCACCTCCTCAGTATAGGCAGTCGGGTCCCGCTTGATCAGGTTCTGCAGCTGTGGCAAGTTACTGGGCAGTTTGTTGCCGTGGCGGCCGGACATGGTAGCGGGGAAAGGGACGTGGCTGTCGGCCGGTTCCACAAATCGGAGCCCCGCCCGGCGCAACCACGTGGGCTTCCCCTGGGCGCCGCCATGTTGGTTTGAGAAGTACGGGCGCTGCGCTGGGACAAGCTTGCTCCAGAAGCAACCCCGGGCGTAGGCTTGGAAAGTGGGTTATGAACGCTGAACGGAGCGCTCAGGCAGAGGGCTGGGCAGGTGGGTCAGGAGCAGCGACTATGTTTAGTAGGACGTGCACAACATACTCTAGCACTTACCTGTGTGCAGACTCCAATCTGTAAATAGGAGTTTATGGCCAAGAAGACAGGGGCTTTGCTCTACACTGGCGTTAAGTTTTCTGGGCGCGTGTGCTTGGGTCACAGCTGGGATGCAGCAGGGTCCACAAGGCCTCCCCTGTGCTGCCGGATCAGTGCAGGTCAACCTGAGGGTCTGCAGGAGTCAGGCCTGGGGCATCCTCCTTGAGGTGTCTCAGTTGTGCCAGGGCTTTGGTCTAGAGCAGGGGTGGGCAGATGTGGCCCGCCAGGCCGTTCGATTCGGCCTGTGGGGCCCCTAAAAAATTTAGAAAATTAATATTTATCTGCCCTGGGCAGCCCATCATGTGGCCCTTGATGGCTTGCCAAAACTCAGTAAGCGACCCTCCTCCCGAAATAATTGCCCACCCTTGGTCTAGAGGAAAAGGCAGTGGCAACACATAGGAGGTGCATGGAGGTGCACACGCACCCCCCGGAGAGTGCCAATGTACCCCGATCAGCCGCGTTTGCTGCTTAGGCGATGGGCAGGTGGGAGCATCAGTGCCTCCTCTGCAAGTGCCAGCAGATTGCTGCAGCCACTCCTGGAAGCGGCTGCAGTGATCAACCACCACGATCAACCGGACAGTGAGAGCTGGTGCTGGGGGCACCCCTCGCCTGAGTAGCGAGACTGGTCGCGGGAGGCCACGTGCCCCACCGACTGAGGCGGCACCAGTCAGCCATGGGAAAAGGCAATCAGGACTCCTAGTAAAGATGATATGTTTGATTAGACCAAGAAGATTTTTGCAAAAAAAGTCTTTAATTGCAAGCTTTTGGGCACAAACACCCTTCATCAGGCATGGGAGAAAAGATTGTAGAAGTTCTCCGGGGTAGGTATGGAAGTTCGTATTTCAGAGGATTTCACAGAAGAGTCACTAGATGAGAACTCCCCTGAAAAGTCAGTTCATAGCTGGTATGAAGCCTCTCACCTCCTGTGACGATCTGTGATGATGCAAATTACCTTGAAACAAAGGCAGGAGCAGGATCTCAGGTTTCAGGTGGTCACAGTTGCTTCCTGCTTGGGGAAAATACGAAGATTTAATTTTTTAATAAATCGGCTAAAATTCAATATCTTCCATGTGTCAGGTATCCACATTGTAGCCATATTGGTCTAGAGGAAAAGGCGATCAGGACTCGTAGTAGAGATGATATATTTTATTAGACCAACAAGATTTTTGCAAAATCACTTTCCTTCCCTGCTTCACCAGACCCAGACTAATTCACCTTTGGTTAAGCTATGATGCCTATTTCCTCCTGCAGATATGTCACTGGGGAGAGCGAAAAGAGAGACTAGATGTGTGTGGGAGGTGCCAGTTACCTCCTGCATCTTGAAAGCCACCAGGTATCTGTGCAGGGGTTTAGGTTGTAGCTGTGTTGGTCTAAGGACATAGGCAGACAAGGTTCCTTGGGTGAATTTGATATCTTTTATTAAACCAACCCAAATAGTTGGAGAATATTTATTAAGCAAGCTTCCAGGTTCAAAAACCCTT
>JAGPOW010000229.1:32076346-32094424 GCA_030014935.1 Caiman crocodilus
GCAGAGCAAGCAGTTGGGGCAACCATTATTGCGTCTCAACAAGCCACTGAAAGCCTTGACTTCCATGTGCTGTGAAACAGGCCTTCACCATCCTTCCCTAGAGCTTAAAATAGGACACAGAAGGTGATGGGCCGCAGCTGCTTCCATACCCCTACAATACAGGGCCAGGCATGGGCAGACATCCCTCCCTGCCTGCACCTGCTCCTCTTCGAGATAGCCACAACTAAGCTGCCCATCCTGCATTTATGATGGCAGGATTACACTGCTTAGACCTGCATGTCACAGCACAAGTAGAGTGAACCAAAGTGCTGAGCAGTAACAGCAGCACAACACAGCCTCTCCAGCCACGACCCTTTTAGGTGCATTCCAAGCAGGCATCGTCTACAGAGCGTGCCCAGGTTATCACACCTTGGGTTTTATGACTCAAACAAAAACCAAATCTATTCTGTACCCCTCCTTCTTACCTTGGATTTCAGCCACGAGCAGCAGCACGGAGCAGAGGACAACAGCAGCTGTTCTGTCCATGGTGATGAGAGCGAAGGATCCTCAGTATTGTTCTTGAATAGCTGAGAGAAGCTGGGAAGTGGCTTAGGGAAAGTGTTTCCCAGCGCATATTTATACTCTAAAACCTTTTCCCTCCTTGGTGCCGATTGGTCTGAATTCTTGCTGTGTCAGCTAAGAGAATCCAATCCAGGGCGATGCTGCCTGTGTGGGGAAGTCCCAGCGGCAAAGTTTTCTCTTTGCCTGTTTCACTGCAAAGGCTGATTTCCCAGAAGGAAGCAAGTTTCGTTTCAGTGAGTGTTAGGAAGCATTAATCCTACATATCATGTATAAGTAGGAAGGCAACTGCTTTCATGTTCTTGCAGAAAAAAAACAATACAGGGGGAATTCCTGAAGTAAAAGCCCCCCAAATCAACATTGTTGGATGAGAGAGAGAGACATGAGGGAGCTGTTATCTCAGTTCTTTTCTGCCAGTATAAATGTGCCTGACTTTTGTATGTCACTTAGACATCTTCCTCAGTAACAAGCCAGAAAGCTTTCTGCACTTAACATTAGTTCTCAGGGTATTTTTAGATACCCTAACACCCCAAAGTGGGATGTCTAAAAGCAAATCTTAATCAACTTCTCAGACTGAAATGGAAAGGTTTTGCATATTTAATGAGAATGGTTGTGATAATAACACATTTGTAACTTTATATTTACACGCTTTTACAGTGTTGGTTTGAACTTGAAGGGCCCAATTGTTATTGCTCATTCATGTCATTCTCAGGATTGGAGATGACATGACTGAGCCCCATTTTCTTTGTTCCCTTTCCATCCTTGAGGTGTTTTGGGGGACCGTTTCCTTTCCTGAACTCCCTCAATGAATTGCTTGTTCAGGAGTCCAAGCCAGCGTGCTTCCTAAATTGCCGTGTCACATATGGCAAGCATGCCTTGCTTGAGTGACTGAAAGTGAAACCTGTATGTCTTCTTCTCAGAAATCAGGAGATTCAATAAAACAGGAACAAGTAACACAGAGGAAAAAAACTTCCACAGTTATTATCTACTGGGGCTTTCCCTCACAGCTTATGCAATGCCCAGTCTGTTTAGCTGGCAAAGTGATATTTTCATGGCTTCCACTATCTAGGCAAGTGTGAATTACAGCTGTGAAATCTGGCATATGTCTCGCAAGACAAATGAATTATGCCGAGTGAGATGCTGATTGTAATCCTTGTCTGAAAGTTAAAGCGAAGCTGGAGTGACTTCAGCAGGCTGCAAAATCCTGGGCACAGAATGGACTGAGCTGCCCACACGCCAGTACCTGCCTCCCCCCCAAGCCTTGCTGATTTAATCCAAAGGGAAGATAGATGCCAGTATGTTTGGAACCAGGCTGGCTGCAGGAGCTGCCTGAGATACTATTCAGTTCTTACACACTATATATTTCCCTCCCTTTGCTGTAAAAGCACCTAAAATATAAAGTTACAAATGTATGGGTCTGAAGGGTATGAGCTAAGGCCCTACAGCAGTATTTCCCATTGCAGTCCATTATACCTGTATTCCACAGGGGGGCACATTACACAAGATGCTTATTGTTGAATTGCCTACTTGGCTCTCCAGTAAAGCATCACTGGTCTACACATGCAGAGCTATTAGGTTGGAGCAGTGGCAACACATACGGTGTGCGCTGGCACCCCTGAGAGTGCCACTGCACCCCCTGTCAGGCCATGCTCCCTGTTTAGCCAGCAGGCGGGGGGAGGTGGGAGCACCAGTGCCCACCCTGAGAGCACAAGCTGGTGAGCGGGGCCACTAGCAAAAGTGGCCACACTGCTTCTGGAAGTGACAGAGGGACCCCCCCTTCCTTGGCCAGTGAGATCAGCTGCCAGGAGACATGCCCCGCCCTTGGTTGCTGACTGGTGTGAGGGGGGACATGTGCCCCCTGACTCAAGAGGCACCAGTCACCCATGGGTTGGAGTAAACTAATTAGCTCCACTGTAAAGTTGTACTGCCAGATACAAGTCCTATCCTATGGCAATTATTTACTCTGCTGCAACGCACGTGTAGATGCTGACTGGGGCATGAGGGTGCTTCAGGGGCTGGCTGCTGGCTAGTCCCATACTCAAGCAGCCTTGTGCCCTAGTCAGCCCCTCTGCAGCGTGTTGAACCGAGTCGGAGAAGTGCCAAGCTGGCAGACTGACCCCCAGGGCTCCCTGCCACCTGGGGCTGCACCTCCCTGGCTCAATGTGCTGCTGTCCCAGGCACACACGTACATGTTGTACCCAGGAGCAATAAACTGGCATAAACTGCTGAAGTTTATTGTGTCTTATTATATTCACATGTAGACAGGCCTAGTGTGTCTTACATTAACTTCTCTTTTGATCCTCAGTTTCATCAGAACGCTTTTGTCAACCCGTCAAGTTCTGTACAGGAGGACTGCATCTTTTTGAAAGACTGAGGAAAGTTAGGCACCTGAATCATAAATGAAAGGTAGTTCTTACAGCGCAGTCATAGGGCTCTGGCAGGAGCCATGTGGGGCCACCGGAAACCCATGGGTTTTGTGCATACCCAGTGGTGCCTGAAATGTAGTAGCTGCTGCCAAGAATTTCTGGCATTAGAAGCAGGCTAGTGTAGACAAGATCCATGTATTGTTGGCTTCATTGGGAATTTATCATATGTTTAACTGAAGTACTTTTCTGTATAAGAACACTTTTCTGAACAAGGACTACATAGTGAAAGACCACAGGTAGATATAACAAATTGATTTAGGAGCAGTGGGGCAATTTGGATAATCAAAATAAACAGTGTCCACATCACACCAACTGTGTGGCAACTGTCATGAAATTAACTTGTTCAAAGGAGTAATCAGATTGGTTAGGTTCACTAGACTAGATTTAATTACAATTAAAAGAAGCAGTTTTGCTGTAACACTGTATTTGGGGAATTTCTACTTTAATCATTTCTCTAGTAGAATGGCAGGCCAAATAGATAGCATGAGACCAGAAGAAGAGGTCAAGGAAACTTCTTGCCATTAGTGCCAAATATCTGTGTAGTAAAAAGAGATACTATGCTATAAAAAACATTCAAGTTAAATAGAAACCAAGTTCCAAGTGTGGAATTAGTCCTGAGGATTACTTGTGTGAGATCTTCGTTACAAATACTAGGCCTGTGCGAGTTAGCAGCGATCTAATCTGGCTTTGGATCTGGCCACTTTGGATAGCCAGGGTCCAATCCGGAGCTCCGGACTGGGTTTCTGCCTTGATCTGGCTGAAGCTTCGGAGCCGCCTCACAGATCCAGCCATAGGGTATAATGGGGAACCAATTAAATATCTATAACTTTGTTGGTTTTTTGTCCGATTTGGATGAAACTCACAGAAATGGTATACTCTGCTGAGAGCATGAAACCTGCCAAGTTTCAAGAAGATTGGTGCAGGGGTTTTGGGGGGAACTGTACCCCAAATTCTTGAAAGGCAAACTCATGTCACATCTATGCGTTACAGCACAGGGAGGTGAAAACTGCAGGACTGGTAGCTCTTGTTGAGGCCACGATGCCTGCCAAGTTTCAAGAAGATCAGTGCAGGGGTTTCGGGAGGAACTGCACCTCAAGCTGCGGACAAGCAAAACTTGTTCCACGGGTGACACTGTGTGTGTTATGGCGCAGCAAGGTGACAGCTGCAGGGATGTTGGCCCCTGCTGAGGCCACGATACCTGCCAGGTGTGGAGGAGATGGGTGCAGGGCGGTTCTGGGGCTCTGCACCCCTAGCTGTTGACAGACAAAATGTAGCAAGACTGCGTCTGTCTTGGGGCAGTTGATTGTCAGTATTGAATCTTTCCTCTCCTTAGCCTGGTTTTGTAGGTGCTAACTGATGCCTGTCAAGTCGTTATGTAGCAGCTAGGTCCTGTGTATTGAGCTGGTCCCTGAGTCTCTGGTCCCTGAGTGAATCAGGATTGGTACCTGGTAACACAGCAGCTTAGCAGCCAGGCCTGCAGTAGTGTCTCCCCTCCTCACCCCAGCACAGACAGTCAGTCCCACAACACCCATGGCACCAGTTTTGCTGGCCTGCATCTTGCAGGGCAGTTCCCCCCAAACCCCTGCACCAGTCTTCTTGAAACTTGGCAGGCTTTGTGGCCTCAGGAAAAGCTCCCACCCCTGCAGTTTTCACCCCACTATGTTGTAACAGATAGATGTGACAGGAGTTTTGCTTTCACAAATTTGGGGTGCCGTTCCCCCCCAAGCCCCTGCACCTATCTTCTTGAAACTTGGCTTAATGCTCTCTGCATTGTCTATCACTCCTGAAAATTTCATCCAAAATTGGACAAAACCCAACAAAGTTACAGATATTTTATTGTTTCCCCATTATACCCTATAGCCAGATATCCGAGGTGGCTCTGAAGCTCTTTGGAAGCTCCGACCTGCTTGGGGAAGCCAAACAAGGCAGCGCTTCAACCCAGACATGCTGCTTCGGACCTTGAAGTGTCCAAAGTTTCTTCGGATCTGAAGCTCAGTCTGAAGCCTCGCGCAGCCCTAACAGACACCTGTACCAAACTAACTATGTCCTGAATAACTGAGTTTGGGCTTGTCTACATGGAATACGTTACCAGAATATTTATATTTGTTTAATACACCATTTTAGTTATACCTGTATAACTCCCTATGTGGATACTATTATTCTAGAATAGTAATATCTTTTTTCTGAGCTATCTTAAGTCCCTCCGGGAGCAATAGATATTTCTTGTCTTTATCAATGGCCTGAAAGAAAACATGCAACCATTATTGATAAAGTCTGCAATAGGGGGAAGAGTAAATAACCAGACAGGTCACTAATACAGAACCCTCTGAATTACTTGGTAAACTGGATGTTCATAGCAATATGACCAAAAATACCTGGGAACAAAAATGTACAAGATGAAGGGGCCTCTGTTTTAGAACACGGTAAATTAGAGAGCCTGAGGAATAAACAGGTGAATATGAGTATTCAGTGCAGCCCAGATGCATCTACAGATATATCAAATCTGACTTCCTTACCCCCTGTAGTTGACATTGTTGGAATACTGTTCCATTCCTAGTGGTGGGGGGAGTGGGGCTGGGGCAGGGTTAGAGGCTGCCTCGCCAGGGCAGGGCACAGGGCTCAGCAGTGCAGGGGGGTTGGCTCCCATCTGTACACACACCCTGGAAGGACATGGGGGGCATGCACCCCAGATCTGTATATGGGCCAGGCTGGGACCTGGGCTATGCTGGGCTCTTCCCAGCTGGGCTGCACTCGGGGTGGGTGGCAGCAGTGCTGGGAGGGGGCGATGGGAAGGGCTGCAGCCACTCCAAAATTTGCCATAGCCCTCCCACCCCCAAACCTCCTCCCAGCACAGCCCAGCCCAACAGCCCCGCTGGGAACAGCCTGGTGCTCCCCCAGCCCCAGCCTGCAGTGGCAGCCTGCCCCACCCTGCTCATAGATCTGGGGATACACAGCCCCTTACCCTCCTGGGTTGCCTGCAGCAATGGGACATGCCCTGCTCCCCCACCCCCCTGGATGGGCTGTTCATGCTCCATCCCACACTCTGCCCTGGCTGGGCAGTGCCTGCCCTTGCTCCAGCCCCAGCCCTACTCCCTGCCTCACTGCAGGGGCCTACAGGAGTGGGGCTATGGGGTGGGGGTGGGGGCTGTAGCCACACCAGAATTTGCCTTAGACCCCCGCAAACCTCCCTCCCAGCACCACTGCTGCCCACCCTGAGTGCAGCCCAGCTGTGCCCCCTGCCAGGAAGAGCCCAGCACTGCAGCCCACAATGGCAGCCTGCCTGTGCCCCACGTGCAGATCTGGGGGCACACGCCCCCCCATGCCCTACCCGAGTGCATGTAGTGGTGCGAGCCCTCCCCTGCCCTGCACACAACTCAGTCTTGTGTTCTGCCCTGACTGGGCAGCCCCTACCTCTACCCCTGCCCCAGCCCCACTCCCTGCCCCATGCCCCTTCCCCCACAACAGACTTACCAGCCAGACCTGGCTCCTTTCCACGCGGCCAGGCTGTGCTCCTGGGGAGCCACATGCTGGGCTGTAGCTTCACTCATGCACGTAGCAATTATCAGCCACATCAGTTCTGTGTACTCGCTATAACACTTTTAAGAACCCCTAGGGGTACGCTGACAACCACTGTATGAAGTGATAGTCTGGTTGTTTTACATAAACAGTAACTGCATTAGAGCATGAAAAAGATGTGACCAATGCTGTTTTGACTGTTAAAGTTGTATTGGTAATGTCATTTATCCCACATCAAGGATGACCCTGCTTTGTGAGAGATGATCCTTCTTCGAGCAGGAGGTTGGACTAGATGACCTTGTGAGATCCCTTCCAGCCCTACTTGACTAGGATCCATAAAAGGCAGACATCTTCTAGACTGAAAACTATTTGAAGGAGTGATTTATGGGTAATTTGCTTTGTAGTGTAGGCTGTACTAGCCCTTCAGTCATTGAGTCACAAAGACTGAGCCTGTTACAGAGTTAAGGATTTAACCCGGGCTCAAGCATTTAACCTGGGGTCCTGGGTGAGATGGTAATATCCAACACTGTGAGTTCTTATACTGGCAACATGCATAGAACACAGTGGGCCCTAGCAGGAAATAACATCCTTTTTCACATGACCCTCGAGAATGACTAAACTTTTCACTCAACATTCAGTGATCAGTGCATGGTAATGGCTCTTTAATTTGTCAGGATACAAAGCAGTGAGTAACAGAGGTTCTCTGCAAAAGTGGTACAGAATGTAGGCTGACCAGTCCTCAGAGAGGACCTACAAGATTTGGGCATATGGACAGAAGATACGTGTTAACCCTTATGATCTCAGAGTTTCTCTTTTAACAGAATCATGTCCCAGAGAAGAGGTGAATTTGGAAGTATAACCCTAATATAAACTTGAGGACCTATAACCCCATACATAGACTTTTTTCCTGAATGGGCTGAGAAAAATCCCTATTCACAACTTGAGACCATAATAGCACAGGAATTTCCCTCTTCAGAGATAAAACCAGGACACTGCGTACAATACACCATACAACATAACAGAAAAAAACAGAGGTCTACGTGGGCAGCTAGCCAGAGACCTTTGTACAGATATAACACAACAATTTACTTGTTTGTTCTGGAAATTACATTTGAAAGTCTATGCTTCTGGTATGATGGAGCAACAAACTAAACCAGACTTCTCTGACTGGTCACCAGTCAGTAACTGTGGATTAGCTACTGGGTCTTGTAGGCTTGAAAACTCACTGGTTCTGGGTAAAATCTAGCACTTTGCTATGAGTACTCTGGTTTCTATCTTAGGCCTTTCAGGGACAATGTTCCAGAGTTCAAGGAACACAAGTTTAGCAAAGGAATTTCTTAGTCATTTTCCTTTTAAAAAACAAGAGTTACAGATATCTGTAAATTAACAAGTCCTGAGAGCATCTTCCTCTTGTCTGATCTCATGAACCTGAAGTTTTTCATCATTTCAGGCTAGGCAGACTCCCTCCTACCCCCTTGCTGCCTAGTTCATTCCTCTTACATATGAAAATGGACAGCTGTGTCCTTCCAGAGAGAAGTATCACCAAATCCATCTGCCTCCTTTGGATATTTGTTCAGGCTCGCAAACTCTAGCCTGACTGTAACTGACAGTAATAAACTGTATCACTTTGAGCAAGGTTGAACACTCTGTTAAAACAGATGAGGCTAACAATACAAAGAGGTAGTTGCAATGCAAGCTTGAAGTACCATGACAAAAGGTCTGACCGCACATACACTGAAAAATGGAGGCATGCTTCAGTCATTTCGTAGACCATGTGTATTAAAAGTGAACACCTTGGTAGGGTATGGTTGAAACCTTGATTTAAAGACATAGTGGCACATCTACACAAGATGCTTCACTGCACAGAAGACTAATCTACTGTGCAGTAAAGTGTCACCATGTAACTGTGTGCAGAAGCTACTGTGCAGTAAATTAGGCTAATGTACAGTATTTTACTACCTGTAAATATAGCTAGTAGATTAACTGTGTATTAGCTACTGCATGGTAGTGCACATGTAGATGCTGACCGGGAGCAGATTTTGCTCCCAGTTAACCACAGCTGCAGGGGGCTAGCCTCCTGCCTGTTGCAGAGCAATGTGGTTGGGAGTTCCTCCAGCCATATGGCAAGGATGGCTCCTTAGCAGTCCTAGGTTGTCTTCCAGACCCCTGGCCTGAACCCCGGAGCCTGTGCTAGCTACTGCCTGCCCCTGGGCACTATGTGCAGAGTCCTGCCCTGCCCTGGCCCCCAGGACCTGTGCTTGCTGCACCCTAGCCCCTGGGCACTGTGGTCATGTGTTTGTTGTCAGCAGTTCCACAGGCCCTTTGCCTTACCCCACAGGGCCTGTCCCTGCAGCTGCCAGGCCTCTGGGCATGGTACCCCTCTGCTGTGGGCATGTGCAAGATCCGATAGCACCCAGAGTCCCTGCTGCAGCCCACGCAGCCCCTGCCCTGTAATGGCAGCATCCCTGACCCCAGGGACAATGACCTGAGGCTCAAACTGGGTAGCAGATAAGACCTTGTAGAAATCTGGGATGAGGCCAATGTCCAGAGGCAGTTTGGTTGAGCTACTCAGGTGAATACTCTTATTTATGATGACACGGCAGCCCGCACGTGGGAACATGGCTGCCAGGGGTCCGGGCAGCAGTGACACATTAAGGTGAAGGCCCTGTGGGCTCAGTGGGTCTGAATCATGGACCATAATTGCCAGTGTGGGGTTTCCCACAGGACCATGCCCTGCATGCAGGACAGGAGCTGGCTTCCAGGGATCTATGTCACAGGTGATACATCTACTTAAGCACAGGTGGGCTCCCAGAGCCCCCACTGTGGGCCAGCTCTGATGAGTACTTGTTGGGGGAGGACCCCTTAGGCCAGCAGTAGCAGGAACCAGCACATCCCCTGCCCTTGGTTTTGGCCTCTAGTTTGGACAACCAGAACTGGCACTTGCCCCAGCAACTCTGGGCCCTAGCAACTCTGGGCCCTATGAACCCTGGCCTAACAGGGAGGACAGGCCAGGGATGGCCCCACTCACAGCCAGCTCCAGCTTCTCCCCAGAGAGAGCCACTGCTCGTGTGGCCAGGTGCCAGGCCTCCACACCCCAGGACCCTGCAAGCAGCTGGAGCTCCCCTGGGTCTCACAGATCTTGTGCAGTACACAGACTGTGGCCATGACCTGGGGGATGTTAGCCTTTGTGACCCTGAGGCAGGTAGTGAAGCTGCACCAGCATACCTTGAAGTGCCTAAAGGTACACTCAATGAGTGCATGACTGTGACCCTGGCACCTGTTCAAGAGTGCCTGGCCATGGGTCAAGCTGGTTGGTGTACAGCAGCATGAGTCACAGCAGCTGTGGGTAGGTGGGTGTAGCTCATTGGGGTCCCAGGGGCAGCCATGAAGCCCCCAGGTAGCTCCAAAACAATGCCCCACTCTGTCCTAGGGCACCTCCCCTTCTCTCCTGCCATGCCTTGATGTAATATTAATAATGAGGCTGCCCACGGGCCTTCACATGGCCCCAATCCAACTGGACCTCCACTGCAGTTCTTTGCAACCCTACCAGCCTCTGCTACGCTATTCCCAGGCCCCAGGCCCCTTGCTGGGCCTCTCTGGTTGACTGTGCCCTGCAGGGCACCTAAAGTCTCAGGGGCTAATGGCATGGTTCCAGTCCTCCCCTACACCATGCTCCAAGCCTCACTAGTGGTACAGTACTGTTGTTCTCTTCTGTTGGGGCTTTGGCCTCCTTGTCTTCTTCCCTTTTACTCTGGCTAAGCCTTCTAGCCTGGGCCCACTGTCGGACCTGGCTTTGAGGCACTAGCTCTGGTTTGGTTCTTTCAGGTACCAGGCCTCTGGCCACTGTCTTGTTGTACCCCAGACCCCTGCCCCTATCTGACTCTGTAGATCCACTCTATGCCTGCTGCAGGCTCAGTAGTCACTCAAGCCTTGAATCTGCCCTGGAAGGGCTTGGGCACTAATGGGACCTCCGTATACCACCCCTACAGTCCCAACCCAAAACAATGGCATAAACCGTAACATAAACTATAATCCCCCAAGCTATAACATGACCATAAAGGAGAAGCAGACCTCTGCCCCTTTCAGAGGGGAAACTTTCCCTCACCCCTCACTTAGGATAGCCTCCCAGCCCTGGGCTATATCCTAGTGAGCTCCTCTAGCTTCACTGGGGATCCCCACGCAGCACCACAGTCCCTTTAGGAGCCCTGCTGCTGGGAGCTCTTCACTTGTGGTTGCCAGGGACAGACTAGCTTACCAGCCCAAGCCTCAGGCTTATATCCTCCCAGGGCCTTGCCCCCTTCCAGTCAGCAGACTGCCAGGGCTGCCTGCAGGTGCCTGCCAATTGGCCTAATTGCCCTATTGCCACAGTGACCTGCAGTTGCTGCTCACTCCCTGGAGTGCTTTTGCCTTAAAAGACCAGAGAGACCCAGGCTGTCTGTTAGAGTGGGATCTCTTATGAGGAAGGGTGGGATGGTCATGTCACCTGGCTGAAGGTTTGGGACACGTGGCGTGAGCTGGCCACTCTCCACCAGGGCTGGGAGGGCAGAGTTGCAGAAGACCCAGATGTTATGTGTGCTGCCAGGCCAGCCAGTGCTGATGTTTGTGAAGGTGCCTCAGTGGTCCACCACAGCCTGCAACATTATGGAGTGGAAGCCCTGCCAGCTGTAGTATGGTTGGCTGCCTGAAGTGGGCAGATGACAGGGATGTGAATCCCATCTAGGTTCCCAGTGCACTGCAGGAAGCTGAGGGTATGGAAGCTTGCCACCATCTCCAGGAGTCAGTGATCCAGGCCACAATGTTGCTCAGCATGTCCTTCAGGGTGGCACAGACCTCCAGGACAGCTTAGTTGGCAGTCGCCCTGGAAAGGTGGCCATTGTTCCACAGCCTGACAGGCATGGTGAGCTTGAGCAAGGTGATGGCCACCTGGGTCTCTACAGGAAGGGGAGGGTACATGGCAGCGTGCTGCCACTCCAGGTGCAGGCTCAGCTGCTGCATGAGCTCCTGGAATGTGGGCCAGGTCATTTGGAAGGAGTCCAGCCACTGGTCATCTTTCCAGATGTGCTGGATGATGCACTACCATCAATCCCAGCTGGCAGGGAAGGCCCAGAGGCAGCAGTGCTCAAGTCCCAGGAGCTCGTGGACAGTGGCTGTGGTGGTGACCATGGTGATGCCATTGACATCCCTGTTGGTGTCTGAGAGGCACACCAGGGGCTGGTAGCTGGTGGTTCAGGGGCAGTGGGTCACAAGCTGGGCTCTGCACCTGGCTGCAAGGCTGTGTACCAGGGTGGAGAGGACAGAGGTGAGGTCCAGGTGGGCCAGGCAGCGGTCATTGTGGCTGCAGAGTGTGGCAAGCGCAGGGACAAGCAGAAGCTCACAGTGCTAATTGTTGCTGCTGGGGCCTGGGTGAGGAACAGCCATGCTGGGCATGGACTCTGGGGACAACATCCAGCTGCTCCAGGCTGGAGAAGCATGTGGCATGGGAACAAGGTGCAGGGCAGCTTTTTACAGAGTGCCCCTAGCATCTGGGCAGCTGTGGCCAGAGCCTGCATCTCCCCCTGGGTGCTTCAGTGGGGCAGAGAAGGCCCTGCACCAGACAGCTCCTGTTGGGACAAGAAGCACATGTAGACATGCTTCCAGGTCAAATTTAATGTGCCTTAAGTTACTGTGCTTTAACCTTAAGGTGCATTAATTGCACATACGGATGTGCCCAGTGACATTCAGTAACTTCCTCTTCTTTGCTGTGCAAAGATTTGCATGTTCCTGTGACTGGAGGTGACATTTAGGAAAAAATGAAGTTCAGCAGCAAGAATGAAAACTTGTGTCTCTGAAAGTAAGGCCACATGAGTTGCCTTGCATGAGAAGTATAAGCTAAGGAAAGGGTGAAGTGAGAATGGGTCAATATCAGAAGAGTTGGACTTATGTGTGATCCTCCTCTAAATGAGCTTACATGCTGCTCTGGTTTAATTCTTGCTGCTGAGCAGGAACAACTTGGTAGCTGGGCAGCATAGGCCTCATTTATTCAGGACTGGCTTCCTTTCTGCTTTGGTTCTAATGAAGACCTTTGATTTCTCGTCAAAACACTCACACCATGTAAGTTTGTGGCAATTTAATGTGGAGATGTATGAATTCTTGTATGTATTCTTGTATGAATTCTAGGAGTATGGCTGGCTCACTTGCTCTGGACCAACTGGTCTTATTAATGGCAGATAATTGTGGGTATCTTTCACCTGGTACGTTGGAATGGTCTGTTGCCTTGAGGCCTGCAAGGCAGGATAGGTGGCTGGCTAACCTGTTTGTGCAGAATTATTGGGTACAGAAGAAGAGGATAGCTCAGTGGGGGCTGGATGAAAGCGCACTTGAAATATGAGGGCAGGCAAATGCCATTGACATAATCCAGACCTGATTTGCTTTGGGGGAGTCTTTCCATTGCCCTCAATGATCTTTCAACCTGGCACCAAAATAGCACAACACAGGCAAGAGGAGAACTAAAGCGGGCCACAAAGGAAGGACAAATGGGTAGTGAAAAACACGGGACCAGGAACAGAAAGAAGAAGTAGTGGGAAAGGACAGGAAAAAGGAGCAGGCTTGGGCATGGGAATGAGCCCTAAAAGCGGATGCAAACAACTCTGATCTTCCACTACGCCACTGTGTTCTCCGAATAGCTTGTCTATTTTGGTAATTCTGGTCTGAATTAGCACACCAGGGGCCAATCCTGCAAGGTGCTGAGGGCCTTCCATTTCCCATGATATCTCCATGCCAAAGTGTAACAAGGAGCACTTTTTTCTGCCTTGCTTTGTGTTCAGTCCATGCACTGAATGAACCTCTATCCCCTGCCTGTTAACAACCACAAATACCGCTCTGCTACTAAAACCATGCCCCTGGAAATACCCTGTTGGGATTTTATTGTCTTGGTTTCACATTAAATGAAGCAACTGTCCTGAAAGGAAAAAGAAAGTGATACATTCTCATGATTTCAGTTTTCTTAGTCAAACCATAACACATGGTTTATTGTACTGGTGCAATAATTGAGTACTGTCAGCTTAAAACAATTACAAAAGAAGTATGACTGCTAAAGATTTCCCTCATGAATCCTCTCTACTTACTGCTATAGGGAAGGAGAAAAAAAGAGCTGCTACATACACCAATCTCATCTTCTCTACTAGAAAAATACTACGGTCTCAATATCACCTAGGACTCCATTTAATTTTTTCTAATATTAGATCAGCCATTCCCTTTTGTTATAGGTCTCTCTTCTCATGATACCTCTTCATTAACATATGAAATTTATCTGTGAATCATCTGTGGCAATCATGTTGTGACATTTGGCAGAGATCTTTGCCTTCAGGACTATTTCTTCACTGTCTTGGCCTTTGTGTGGGCATGTGAAGCTATGCTGAGTAGGCATATATTGCCCTGGATCTGTTCCCTCATTTTGGACAGGGACTAGGGACTACAGATGCAGCAAGATGGGTGTATGTGATAGTTTCTTACTCTGTGCTTGATCCGCAGAGAACATCCAGCCAGTTGTACCACTGAGCTCACCCTGTAAAAGTTCCTGCCTTTGGTATAGGGCTTATCCCACCAGGCTGACTGTAATAGGTCATATCTGGGATCCAGCTGATTTGCCTGTTATTGTCTTTGGGCAAGCGTTTGGTCCCAGTTTATGACTCACCTACTATGACTTGTTGGAAGAATGGTAGAAATTTCTCAGCAGGACCTTTGCCTTGCCTGGCACGTATCTCCAGTCTATTTTAACTTTCCCAAATCCACAAAATTCTACGTGGTCTTAGTCCAGTCCCCGTGTATGATAAGGTATAACACACAGGCACCCCAGAACGCTGTCCTGTGATCCTTTACCCCCCTAGACTGGCATAATACCAGGTGGGGGCACTATTGGCAGCTCCACTGCCCCTACTCCTACTGCAACCTAAACTCCTGCCACAAACCTCTATGTCTGTATACAGCCCTTTGAGCTCTTGGGCTGTGGCCACCCACAGGACACCCGGCTGCCCAGTCCTGGCTGGGGAGTGACTTTCAGTAGTAGGCTTCAGGCTTCCTGCTCCGAATTCCCAAGCATCCATTCTCCATGAACAACAAAAAACGTTGGCAGGATATCTGCCCCTCAACTTTTCCCAGGGTCTGCCCTTCAGTTTGCAGCCCAGAGCTCTCTCAGCTCTTATCACAGTTGTTTTCTTATTGCAGTTTCCTAAGGACTCCAGCCAAGCAGCAGCAGAATCCTCCGGCCTTCCAGCATCCTGGTCTTCCGCAGTTGGGTTTCGTTTTGTTAACTGAGGGGAATTCCTAGTAGAGCCAGAAACTCAGGGCTTCCATGTTTCAGGCAAGCTGCTGGGTCTCCCCAAGTCCCTGCTTGGGAGTTCCCCTGCCAGGCACGACATACGACTCCTTGGGGCTTCCTGCCTGACTGCATGGACTGCTGACTTGGCACCAGAGCACGTGACATTCTGGCAGTGCCGGCAGTGGTGGGGGCTGGCTCTGGTTCCTGACTGGTTAAGTCAGAGTGGGCAAAATATGTCCTGCCAGGCACTTTCATCCAGCCCATGGCACCTCCCAATGAATTGCACCCTGCCCAGCCCTTCGGCCCATGAGAGTGGGACTGAGGCACCCACGTGTACAACCCCCCAACATGCCCTATCGGGCTTGCTCCCACCCTCTAGGGCAGAGGGGCTCTGCCCAGCCAGAAGCTGCTGGATGGGGCTCCTGCTGCAGCTGGAACCTGCACACTCGGGGCAGCAGGTAGGGAAGCAGCGAGGCTGGTGGCAGGGGTGGAGTTACAGCTGGGCAGAAGCAGAGCCTGTACCCAGAGGGGCAGCGGGAGTGTGTAACTCAGCTGGGCAAGGTGTGTGTGGGGGTGTGAGGGTGGGGGTTGTAGGAACCCCCCACACACTCCGCACATGGCATGCAGCCCCAGCTGCTGGCAGCAGCAGCAGGCAGGAAGGCCAGGGTGCTCGTGCCTGGTGCAGGCACCCAGTGGGGTGTGGCTCTGGCCAGGGCTGTGCAAGGTGAGGGAGCAGAGCCTGCCCTATCACGGGAGCTCTGCACCACATGCCTGCAGCTCAAGCACTTGCAGTGAGGGAAGCCCCACACTAGAGCGTGCTGCCTCCCCTGCTCCCTGCTGCGCAGGTACCCGCACTCTTTTGGGAGTAGAGGGAGCCCTGTGCAGCGCTTCCCCGCCGTGAGTGCGGAGCTGCAGGCGCACAGCATGGAGCCCCTGTGATAAAAATGGCCAGTGCTGTGGTAGGGGTGAGAAGTACCCTCCCATGCAGCCTGCCCGGCAAGTTGTATTAGAGGGGCTCCGTGCTGTGCACCTGCAACTCCTGCACTGCCACAGGGGAAGCTCCTCATTGGACTCCATGGGGAAGCAGGGGACAGGACGCCCTCCACTACTAGCAGAGTGCAGAGAACTGTGCAACAGGGAGCAGGGGAGGCAGTAGGCTCCAGTGCAGGACTTCCCCTCCTGTGAGTGCTGGAGCTGCAGGTGTGTGGCACAGAGCCCTGGCAATAGGGCAGACTCCGCTCGCTCCCACACATCACTGACCAGAGCTGTGCCTGTACTGGGCACGAGCACCCTGACCTCCCCACCTGCTGCTGCTTCCAGGCAGTGGGGGCTGCACACCATGGGGGGAATGTGTAGGGGGGTCCCTACGCCCCCTCACTCTCCCTCACACCCACACCCTGCTTCCAAAACCCTCAACATATACATCCACCCCAACATGCCTTATGCCCCCCCCACATAGCCACACGCTATCACAACCCACCCACACACTCCCACACCCCACCATACACACACACACTCACATAAAATATAGAAGTGAGATTTTATTTTTGAGTTATTATGCAATGTCTTCTATATACAGTACACAATCACGTCACGACAAATATTTTTTGTGATAAAATTAAAATATAGTAGGTGTTTGACTGCTAGTGTATGATTTGGTTTTTTTTTTCCTTGGGTCTAAAAGGGCAATCCCCCCTCCCAAAAGGAGTATTGTGGGGCAGCAAGGTGAAGGACTTTTGATGGCAAAGGTCAGGAGTTAGGGGCAGGACTTCTGGTCCCAATGTGGTGACCAGATGGTGGGGCAACTGTCAAGAGGTGGGGCTACCTATGCGGCCTGTCCACATGTTGCTAAAACTTGTTAGGTGTCCCTCTGCTAGAAATAATTGCCTGCCCCTGGGGTAAGGGGAAAGGTGCAAGCAAAGCTATTTTCTTACCTTTCTCTCTCACCCTGCCACATATCCTGCCCTGCCTCAAGTTGTGAGCATCCCATTCTCCATTCTACTTAGCTCTGGAGTGCCCAGAGTCCTGGGTTTCCTTTGAAGTCACTTTGTTAGTACGTCAATGGGAAACGAAGTCTGTGATGAAATTTTTTTTGCTTGGTCAGTATTCTGTCATGAAACAGTATAGTTGCAATGACAGTGCCCATCTTATACTCTGTGCATTTTCTGACTTTTGATTGTAGCCACTCAAGTGGAATGTGATTAACGTGAATTCACAGGCCAAAAGGTAATACCGAAATAACTGCATGCCCTACTCAATGGCTAAGCACTCTCTCTCCACGGCTGCTGTGAGTTCTGTCTAGTCTCTTGTTGTATGTACTACACCATCGCTCAGATTGATCTCAAGTTACCCGATTTTTTTTCCCCGTTTCTTCTTTTTTTCTTCAGCGGTGACCCCATATCTCTTCTGCCACGTCTTGATGTTAACTGATTTATACCAGGAGGATATGACTTAAATACCACTGGACAAAGGGGTTATTGATCAATTCCCTTGTGTTTTGAATTTTCTCATAAAAATGAACTGGTTGACAAAAGATGAAGACTCACAGCGTGTTCTTTTTAATAAGGTTCTTTTTATTAGGTATCTATCTAAACTTTTTACATGTATTTCTCTTGTTTCTTGGGTACCACCGTATCCTGGGCTGAAAGAAGTAACAGGATCCGGTTCCTCAAGTTACTGTTCAACCTTTTATTCAGTGGAGGTAAGTATTAAGTCCTAGATACTTCTCTAAACATCACATGATAAACTCAGGGATTAAAAAAACCAACTAGTTCCTGTCCTTTGGGTTCGATGACCCTAATTTCCTTTTTTATGAGTATCAGTCTAATAAAAAAAGATGCCTTCCCTTTGTCATGAAAACACACGCAGCATACTTTTGGGTCAGGTCAGCAGAAGCTTTTATTCAAAAGAAACTACAGCTGTAGGAGGGACTCCAAAGGGACATGAATCTCCCAAGCACTTGGAAGGGGTTCCTCACCAAGAGCAAAATCAGGAGGCTTATATACTTTTTAACAGTCGCTTACAACTCACATGATCATATAGTGAAATTAGCTAGAAAAGCAGCTATAAACATTACTTCATTACTTCTTTGCTGTTATCAGGATGAGAACTATGGAGGAGACAAGGGAGAAATAACACTCTCTGCCTGCATCTGGAAATCAGAGTTGTGCATACTTTTTGCTATCTTCAAGGCCGCGGTGAGTGAAGCAGTTGCAGAGGAGTTACAAAGAACAAACACTTTCCCTTATCTGTTCTACTGCACAGAGCCAGCAATTCTCCACA
>JAGPOW010000229.1:32094524-32105164 GCA_030014935.1 Caiman crocodilus
CACAAAGCGGTTATGTCATCTTACAACTCAAATGATCAAAGTTTAAGGCATTTATTTTTTTTCTGATTCCACACCTTTTAAGTCTCTAAACAATGTCAGGCTTATCATTTCTCTTTTTGGTTTCTTCTTTATAATGCTGCACTAGCCCAACTCACTTCTTGAAAAGAAACATAAGAAAAGTTTTACTTTTCACTGTCTGGCTCAGTCAACTGTTCTGGCTCTCAAAGTTGCTCCAGCTCCTGGATCGCACTCCTGACGATGAAGCTTACATCTGCATCTTCCATTCCACTGCAGCTCTCCAACTTCTCCAGCCAGCCATCATTCCACTCCCATCTGCCCCGTCATTTCCAATCAGCTCCTCTCTCGTTCTGGCGTGCCACACCTCCTTCCCTGTCTTCAGCTGGGGCTCTCCCTCACTCTCCGGGTCCACCCTAGCTTCATGGAGCAGCTGCTCCGGAAGCATGGCTCCCCTTTTCCTTAATTGGTTCTTGTTGGTGTTCAGTTTGTACCATCACCCTCTTGCTCTTTATTACAGTTGCATACTGAGTTTTGTGGTCCAGGAGCTTCTAGCTTCATAGTATCATAGTACTAAGGGTTGGAAGGGACCTAAACAAATCATCAGGGCCAACCCCCTGTCCCTGGCAGGAACAGGTGCCGGGATCATATGACCCCAGCCAGATATCTGTCCAGCCACCTCTTGAAGACCCCCAAGGTAGGAGAGGGTACCACCTCACTTGGGAGCCCATTCCAGAGCCTGGCAGCCCTAACTGTAAAGTAAAGTCTCCTGATGTCCAGCCTGAACCTTTTCTCTAACAATTTGTGGCCGTTATTCCTAGTAACCCTGGGTAGTGCCCGAGGGAACAGAGCCTCCCCCTATTCCTTCTGGTTCCCCCTGGCGAATTTGTAAATGACCACCAGATCGCCTCTTAGCTTTCTCTTGTGGAGGCTGAATAGGTTCAAGCCCTTTAGCCTCTCTTCATAGGGCCTGCCCTGCTACCCCTTGACCATGAGAGTGGCCTTTCTCTGAACCCTCTCAATGCTAGCCACATCCTCTGGAAGTGTGGTGCCCAGAACTAGACACAGTACTCCAACTGTGGCCTGACCAATGCTGCATAGAGGGGAAGGTTCACTTCCCTGGACCTGCTTGTGACGTATCTGTAGATGCACGACAAGTTGCGGTCTGATCTCTTCCTTGCATTAACAGTCAGTAGGGGGATATATGCTATGGACATTATTATTTCATTATTTGGGGGGAATGCAGGGAATAGGAGATGCCCTGTTCCCCTGGGCACCACATGGGGTAACTAGGAATAACTGCCACAAGTTGATAGAGCAGGTTCAGGCTAGATGTCAGGAGGCATTACTTTACAGTTTGGGTGGCTAGGACCTGGAACTAACTTCTAAGGGAAGTGGTGCTCACTCCTACCTTGGGGGTCTTTATGAGGAGGCTGGATAGACACTTGACCGGGGTCATATGACCCCGGCACCTGTTCCTGCCCAAGGCAGAGGGTCAGACTTGATGATCTGTTGTGGTCCCTTCTGCCCCTAGCTACTATGATACCATGATACTATGATTTATCCATTGCATCAACACTGCCCCCAGGATGACTTCTGAAGCATCACTCTTCAGAATGAAAGGTTTATTGAAGTCAGGCATAAACAGCATGGGATTCCTCACTCAAAGGCTTCTTGTGCCCCTTCAGTCCACTTTACCTCCTTGTACTGTGGGCCTTTTATCAAGTCTGTGAGAGATGCTATCATCTCAGAAAAGTGCAGGATAAATTTCCAATAGTAATTAGCCAGTCCTACAAATGACTTACTTTGTTTTTTGGTTTTCAGTGTAGTATAAGCTTGTAAGGCCTCCACTTTATCCACCATGGGTTGGACCCATCCTTGGTCCACCATGAAACCAAATATTTAGTTTTCTTCTGCCCTAATTGGCATTTTTTGGGTTGAGCATTTTTGGGTTCCTGTAGCCCTTAAATCTTCTAGTACTGACCTAAGGTCTTGTAAATGTTGCTGCCAACTATCTGAGAATATTATAACATCTTCTACATAGGCCATTGCATACTTTTGATGTGGAAGTAATAACTTGTCCATGAGATGTTAGAAAGTCACCATGGTACCATGGAGTCCAAAGGGCATTATCTGAAATTCAAAGAGGCCCTAGGGTGACCCAAATGCCATCTTTTCATGGTTTTCATGGGCCATAGGTATCTACCAATAACTATTGGTCATATCAAGGATGGTGATGTAATTGGCCTACAAAATTCTCTACACCATCTCCTTCACCCAGGGCATGGGAAAAGCATTGAACTTTGCTCCCATAATTAATCTTTCTAAACTATATGCAGAGCCTTAAAGGGCCTTGGTATTATTACTATCACTATGGGCTTTGGTACTATTACAGATGGGCTACACCACTGGCTTTGCGACTCTTATAATCTGCTTGGATATCATGTGCTCAATCTCTTGCTTTACTCCTTTATACTCCTTTATAGAGCCCCTGTGAGAGGTGCCTCCAGTGTTCTCAGACTACCTGTCTGAGTCATATAGATGCAATGAATGACCCCTTAAACCAATCCAGGTTCATCCTGGAAGACATCTTGAAATTCTGCAAGTAGCTGGACTAGCTGTTTCTTTTGTTTCTTCATTAGATGTCCTTCCATCAGTGTTGTGTTTCCCTCTGGAATCCTAACATCGCTGCCTGTTGTGGGGCCTAATTCCAAGGGATATGGGTCCATCATCCAACCCTCTTGTTCCTTCCACTCCTTCAGCAATTTGATGAGGTATAAGTGCTTCTCCCACTTTCCCCCAGACCATAAAACTTCATAATCTACTGGTCCTATTCTTTGGGAGATTTCATAGGTCCCCTGCCATCTAGCTAATAGTTTACTATCTGGTCCAGTAACAGAAGTAGGACTTTTCCCCCCACAGCAAATTCTTTTTCTTCTGCTGTCTGACCATATGCTTATTTTCTGGCATCCCTGGGCCTTTTGCAGATTTTCTTGTGTTAGCTGCCGCATCATTTACAGTCTTATTAGGTAATTAGAGAGTATCTCCATTTTGGCCTCTTGTCCCTCCCATCCCTCATGTACCATATCTAGTAAGCCACAAAGCTGGTACCCATAAACTAATTTGAAGGTGGAGAATCTCAGTGAAGCCTGTGGCACCTCTCAGATGGCAAATAAGATAGGGATGAGTAACTGATCTCATTCTCTAGGGTCTCCCTGTGTGGCAGTTGTTAACATTCCCTTTAAGATCTTGTTGAACCTTTCTATCAGATCATCAGTTTGAGGGTGGTAGGTGACTGTTCGTAGGTATTTGATCTGTAAGATCCTGCAGAAGCCTTTTAGACCCCTGGGCATGAAATTAGTTCCTTGGCTTGTCATCATTTCTTAGGTAGACCCACTTGTGCCATCTATTTAATTAATTCTGCTGTAATCTTGGAGCAGTGGCTGAGTGTAGGGGCACTACCTCTGGAAACTGGGGAGCATAATCAATAATTAGTATATATTGGTACCTGGAGTTACACTTTGGGAATGGTCTGGCAATATCTAGCATGATCCAGCTGAACAATTTCTCTATCACTGGCATGGATATCAAAGGTACTCACTTAGGGAGGGCCATGACAGATTGGACATACTTTCCAAAACCTTTCTACTTCTTTATAAATATCTGGCCTAAAGTATCTCTTCAACAGTTGGGCTTCTGTCTTGTCTCAGTATAAATGGTCTCCTATGGGTAAGGAGCGGGCTATTTAAATTAGGTTCCTCCTATAGCCTTGAGGGACCAAAAACTGTACACTGTCTTCATCTTCCCCTGCCCCTTTATCAGCCTGATATAAGAGGTCTTTCCTCACCTCAAGCCATGGATGCTGTGCTACCACCTTGGGATTTAAGACTTCACTGTTCCAGCATACTACATTATTCTCATAGACATTCTAGTGAATGTCCTCCTCCGTCTGGTCTGTCCAGCACCATCTTTATCCCACCAACTGTTCTATATCCATATCCTCTTTGCCACTGCCTTCTGGAGCCACCTTTTCTCTGTGCCCCACAATTCCCTCTGTACCTTCCACCTTAGCCGTCTGAAAGTACTGTGTTCCCCTGTCACCTTTTGCAGGACTGTCTTGAGGTCAGGCCAGTCTCTTCCCAATATCATGGGGCAGAAAAGTCTTGGGGCCAGGCCTACATCTGAGTACAGCCAGTATTGATCACTACCTGATATTCCTGGTCTCCGATTGTCACTAAGGGCAGGGACCTTCCTACAACTGAGCTGAAACTGCAGTCTGTCAGTCCTGGTTTGACTGTTTCTTCTTTCCCTTCACTTGGTAGATATGGTCATTCTTGCATTGGTACTTGTTTTCCTCAGGGCCAGGGGCATGTCTGGGCATTATGTCCCAGTTCCCCACTATAACAGTGATTATCTCTGCAACACACCCAGTTGTACTTTGTGGGTCCCATCTGTTCCTTCTTTTATCCCTTGGCTGATAGGTGAAAACATCTTAGGTTTCTTCTCCTTAACACTTGCACTTTCAGCCTCCATGAATGGTTGATGCCTCCTGATCCATTGTTGCCTACTGTCCTCTAGGACCCCAATAAATTGTTCCAATACAATCACATAGATTACCTTATTCAAGGATCATGTTTTGGGCTTCAGCCACTTCTGCATCAAGGTCTGCAACAATATGTATGGTTGTTTTTCTTCCTTTTCTTCTTTTGCTTGTAATGCTCTGCTGATACCTCCATCCTATACAGTATGATCTCTTTAACATTTTTATAGTCCCTGGCCTCCTCTTGTGACAGAGCATCCTGAGCTGGGCCAGTCAAACAGAGGTCCTAGTTGGTAAGCCCTATGTCCCTGTTCCCAGCCAGCAGCTGAAGGTAGTCTCTTGAAGGATTCTAGGTAGGTCATCAAGTTGTCTTCCTCATCTATTTTGGGCATCTTAAATCCTTCTATAGGCCTGGCTCCTGTCCCTTGCTGGCTTTCCAGATTCTCATTTAGTGTTTGCTATCACCCAAACAAAGTACTATCGGCTGCCTGATCCTCTGGCCACACATGGAACATTTCCTCCATTTGCCCCTGCTGTCCCTGGAGAATCTGTATCAAGAGATTTTGCACCAGTGTCACGGATTTGCTGGGCACAGCTCTTTGGAGCGTGGTTTCCATAATGCTTATCCTTCTGTGCTGACTAGGGTTTGAAATTCCCAGCCAATGTACCACTTGTAATAGGTAGAGCTGGGAACTCAGGGCTTTCATGTCTCAGGCAAACCTCCCAGTTTTCCCAAGTTCCTGCTTGGGGTTTCCCCTGTTGGGTGCCATGTGTGACTCCTTGGGGCTGTCTGCCTGCCCAGCACAGGCTGCTGGCTTGGCACCAGGGCACACGGAGTTCGGGCAGCGCTGGCAGGGGTGGGGACTGGCTCTGATTCCCAACTGGGTAAGGGGAAAAGTGCAAATGAAGCTCTTTTCATCTCTCTACCCCCTCACCCTGCCTCAATGACCAAGACCATTAACTACCTTGATTTAAATCCAAGTCCTTTGTTTGCTATGCTTATAAATTCAGGACACAACTGGTACATGATTAACTTGAGGGACATACACACTCTTTCCTCCTTGCTTTTTGTTGACAATTAAATAATACGTTCATTTTAATGAGTGGAAAATTAGAACTCCCTCAACTCGTGGTTCCCCTTTCAGTCTCAGTCTTTTTGACATTCTTGTTGAAGCCTAGCTGTCAAACTCAGATAGAAAGGAAAAAACTGGAAGTGTTAGTATCCTTTCCCTTATAAGAAAATACATATTTTCCATTTCACAGCTTTCTCTAAAGAGTAATGTGTAGCGGCTTCCTAAGTTTTCATGGGATCAGTCCTGCAACATGCTGAGTGCATTTGAACTAGAAAAAACTTTTGCAGGGTTGCACCCATGTTTCAAACACTTGGTTCAGCAGGATTAGGATTGAAGGCCTCAAACATATGAGTCCATTGCTTCCTGGTCTCCACTATGCACGGAAGTGTTATCAATAAAACATAGTTGGTTGTCAAAAGAATTCTTTGGATGCTTTGCTGATCGCACTCCCCTTCCCCTTCATCCTCTTATGAGAGGACTGAGATAGCAGACCAGACACCTTGGTCAATATCTTTACTTCAGATCTCTCCTTCCTGCTGTCATAATGATCCTCTTGTCACTGAGAACTAAAGAGCAGTTGCAAATGTTGCTGATTTCTGTTTGAAATCAAAAGGTCCTGTCTTATCTGCAAATAGCAGATTATTTTAGCCACCACAGCCAAATATCTGTCCTTGACATTAGACAAGCCTGGGAAAGCCCATACAAGTGACAGAATGCGCTATTTCAGGCATCCCTTATTTAGAGATTACTTTCAAAGACAGATAGCTGTACTTTATCCCCAAGGCCTGAGCCAACTTTATGATTAAATGCAAACAGTACAGCTTACTCTTAGTCCTATTCTTCATTTGCGTTATAATTGACAACTATCCTTATGCAGCTTCCAGATCTCACTACAAAAATAACACAAGGCTTGAAAAACTTTGTAGTAGGGTGATTCTGCACAAATCAGCAAATAGGTCTCTTTCATATCCAAATTCCATGATTCTGTAGTGTTTCGGTGTTGGAGAACAGAACTTCATTCTGTAGAGCACTGCTATGTTGTCAGTCTCTAAGGGATGTGTATTGTAAAACTTCGGCTTTGGTGTAAGTAAATAAAAGGTCTTTGGATAAAGATTTTTATGGGATGTCTTAATGTCCTTTTTTCCTATTCCATACTTCTAAGGGGACTTACTGTGTGTGGCTAAGGTCCTGCTTAGCATGAGCAAATGTAACTGAATCTGGTTCACTTATAATGCTCTCAGTTTCATCTAAAGCCTACTAAAGCCAGTGGAAAGACTTCTATTGATCAGGACCTGTATAACAGAGCAAACGAAACCGGTCATATATAAAAATAATAGTAATGATGATGATATTCACTTGACCGTATTTGCAGTCTTTTTATATTGTTTTTTTGTGAATTGTTAAGCTTTATTCAAACAACCTCAGTATATGCTAGTAGAATATAGCAGTGTTTCCCAAGCAGTGTGTTGGGGCACAACAGTGTGCCGTCAGAAATGAACATGTGCACCGTGGAATTTTGCCATGGCAAAGAGCTACAAGGAGCTACACTAGGTATGAGGATGGGGAACGCCTTAACAGATGTGCTGTGGAAAAATGTTATTAAAATAAGTATGCCTTGGGATAGAAAAGGTTGGGATACATAACATATAAGGCACATCATGTCATCTTTGACAGGTGTCCTGCACACTGCCACCATCTGGGATCCGGATGGCATCTTGGAACCAGAATCCCCCTGTTCCTTTGTATGGTGGGTGACATCAGAAGTCCCAACCCTACTCCCCTTACATGGTGTCTGACATCAGAAACCCCATCCCTGACTGCCATCTTTCACTACCTTGCCCTTGTCACATCATGTGTGACATCAGGAATCCCACCCCTGTCCCCCGGTCATATAGTGCATGACATCAGAAACCCCATCCCCTCAGATGCCATGTTGGCAGCCATTTTGACCACCACATTGGTTCCAGAATTCCTTGCCCCATCACATGGTGCATGACACCACCCATCACATAGTCTGTGACATCAGAAGGGCAGCCCTTTAGGCCCCAAATCCTGCCCCTCATGCTGTAGGTCCTATGCTAGACCACATGACACAGTCATGACCTATCAGGCCCCAAGCAGCCATTTTGACAGCTATGTTGATTTCAGAATACCCTGTCCCCGACACGTGGTGCATGACACCACCCATCACACAGCCTGTGCCATCAGAAAGGTCACTCATCAGGCCCCAAAGCCTGCCTCTTATGCTTCAAGGCCTGCTATAGACCATATGGTACAAGCACTACCTGTCAGGTAGTGACTTCTCTAACATCCCACTGCCCTCAACCATTTGGTGGGGGTTTCAGAGGTCTCAGACCTTCCCAAGATTAGCACCAAAGCAACTGGAGTGAGTAGAGGGGTGGGGCATAGGCTGTAAGCCCCTGGCCTATCTGTTTTCCAAAGCAGACCACGTTTTTCTGGGACTGCAGTAAGGCAGACAGAAACAGAAATGGATTCTTACACAACGCTAGTAAGACCCTTGTCCTCATCCACCCCCAAGACTTGGATCAGTCCTAAAAAGAGGAAGTATATAATCAACCTGAATAGCTTTAATAATAACCTGTGCTTTGTGGGCAGTACGCTGGCTCTCACAACACGCAGCGTTGCCACAGATGCTGAACTGCTAGATGGCACCAAAGAGTTGCATGAGAAATTGGGGTGATCACCTCAAAAAAAAAGGTATGCACAACGAGGTAGTCTTGTTTGAAGACGTTGTACAGGTTAACATTCATAGTAATTCTTAAAGAGAAAAAAGGGTTGGAGTATATTTAAAACATGCAACATGCCCAGATACCTGGGTTTTTTTGGCTGCACATTATTATGGTATTTTGGATGTGAAAAAGCAGTTTCTCTTTTAAGGATGGTAGCCAGCTTGTCATAAAATGCAGTCATTCTGCATGAGGCACCAGAACAAGAATTATTGTCCTTAACACAATGGAAAGCACACTTATCTTACACCTACATTGTTCGCAGTCCTGATTGTAGCCATGTTCCTTCAATAGGTCTGCGATAGTCATGTACACTGGCTTATTTCTTTGGGTTTTGAATTGTGTGAGCACCTTCCTTTCACCTCAAATATCAATCAATGCCTCAGCTTCTGCATAAGACCAGTTTGGTACCTGGCCTTTAGAAGTATCTGGGATGTCTTCCAAATGTTGCTTTTTCTTTGTACCCTCCATAACCAAAAAGTGTGCTGGGTGAGAGCAGAAGAGGAGTGGAGTTTGCAGAACAGATGGCTAGGACCTGTTCTCATGTATGTCCAATGACCTCAGACATGTGAACCTTTTATGAAGAGATGCATAGTAATACTGGTGTGATCTGTGCAATCTCCAGAGATTTGTAGTCATTTTTTGCTTTGTGAGTCTAGGTGTTGGCATTTACAAACATACTCAAAAAACTATTGTGCAGGTGATTGGCAAAAATGGTGGCTAATCACCAGGGATCTGGGTTTTCCATTTCCCAGGGACAAATGGAGAAAATCATGTATTTTCCAGCCGCACAGGATTGCACGCTTGCTCCTGAAGCCGCAGCTGTGTCCCCCAGCAAGGCAAACTCCAGTGTAACACAGTATGTTCAGCTCTATCCCATGAATGCTGCCTGCCCTCAGAGGCTGGGGGGGCACAGCTGTCCTAGGAGACGCAGCAGAAGAAGCACGGTGGCGGTGAGCAGGAGGCAGGGCAGGGTGGCCAGCACCGAAAGGGTCTCAATGGTGACATTGTTGCTTGTTAGCAAAACACTCCAACAAGGGGGAGAGAGAGAACCAGTTTGCAAGATTTTGCAGCCTAAACCATCAGCAGTTAAAATAAGCGCCCAGCAAGCGATGTACTTGCACTGACTGTGAACATCACCTTCCCTTTATATTCCTTGGTTGACCATATTTATGAATGAAGCATAATCCTAAAACTAAGGGCTTCTAATTACTAAAAATGATGATAACTCATGATGCTCACGCCCTGCAATCCTGTCCTCACAGCGGAAATCTTCTGCTGCTTTAGACGGTTCCCGGCTGTGCCACCCCGAGGGGCCTTTCAGGAGCTGTGTGGCGGAGGCAGACACACAAAGGGAAGGACAACTCCACTGTTTCCCCTTGCAGGCCAGCCCCTGTCCCCTGGGTGCATCGCTGCTCAGGTTGGATGTTCAAAGCTGGACCCGGTTCATAGCAGGATCTGGCACTTGGGTGTCTAATATTAATCCTAGTCCAAGCTGCAGCCATTAACACATCAGAGTTGTCTATCCTTGCCCTCCAACTAAGGGATAATGAAGCATCAGAGAGGAGGAGGAACTGCCTCTCTGCATTGCTAGGGGTTCAGGATGGACTAGGAAACCCCTGGGAAACCTAACCACCGTGGCAATGTCTGGTAGTGCATTGGGTGGAGGACCTGGCCCAGTGTCCCTGCCCAACTACGCTTCAACAAGGCCTGGCTGCACCTGCTTTGTGATGCGTGTCTGCCTTGCCATCACATTGCCGTGACGAGGGTGCTGGGGCAGAGATAAAAGCAGAGCAAAGGAGTTTTCCTGCTCACTCTGGGCTTGACACAGTGGAGTTAGTCGGTTCTTGCATTTCTTTGTAGTTGCCTTTTGTTCCTTTTGTTCATTATCTGAATTCTTAGTAATTAGTATTGGTAGAGTAGTATTGGCGTAGGCAATTAGTCATAGTAGTCTTTAAAATTAGTTTAGTTGGTAGGTAGTTAGGACTGTTAGTTATTCCCTTTAGTTACCCACCATGATTATCACCCGCTTAGTCCCTAAGCGTCCTGGCCACAGGGGCATGGAGGAGAGGAGCAGTTCGCAGACTGTGCAGGTAAGTGACTTGCTGGGTGTTTTCTCACATCTGCTCCCCCTGGTTGCCAAATCTTGTGACCCAGATCTCTCTTTCTCTCCATTGCTGGAGTGTTTTCCTAACGCAGGACAAGGCCTCCAGTTCCCCCACAACCTCCTCCCGGGGCCGTCCTAGCGCCTGGGCACTGAATGGC
>JAGPOW010000229.1:32105264-32173769 GCA_030014935.1 Caiman crocodilus
GAGCGGCTAACTAGGGACCATGCTCTTCTTGACCTGCTGCTCACAAACAGGGAAGAATTGGTGGGGGATGTAGTGGTGGATGACAACTTGGGCAGCAGTGACCATGAAATGATTGAGTTCAGGATCCTGAGGAAAGGAAGGATGGAGAGCACCAGACTAAGGACCAGAAAAGCAGACCCATTATGGTCTTATGGGCAGGATCTCCTGGGCAGCCAGCCAGAGGCGGAGGGTAGTCCAGGAGAGCTGGCTGAACTTTAAAGAAGCCTTACTGAGAGTGCAAGAACAAGCCAGCCGGATGCACAGAGAGACTAGCGAGTATGGCAGCAGACCAGCTTGGTTTAGTAGGGAACTGTACTGTAATGTAAATCACAAAAAGACTAGATTGGGTTGGGCATTATTTCAGGTATAGGTCTGCTTACCGAGTTTGGCAAGCTGTCAAGGGTCGCATGGGTAGCCCTGCCCCGTGACAGGTGCCCCGCCCCCTGGCTGCCATCCTGGGACCGGAAGACCTGAACTCTGACATTTGCCACCAGAAGTCCCTCCCTTTGCCCCCCAGAAGTACTCCTTTCAGCAACGGGTTTTGCCATCTTGGAACCAGAAAAATACCAAATTATATTCTAAAAAGTGATGCTCTAAGACATTCATTTGATTTTTTTTTTAAATATTTTTGCCCTGGTTTACATGTGTTTGTGTAGTCTACATAGAGATAATTGCACAATAGCTTAAAATGAAGTCTTATGCTTGTATATTGTGGGGGGGCTGGGTATAGGTTTTGGGGGGGCTGGGTATAGGTTTTGGGGGGGCTGGGGGTGTGGGCTGAGGGAGCATGTGACTATATGTGGGGTGTGGGTGGTATGGGGTTTGTGGGGGCGGCTGTGTGTGGGGGAGGGCAGCTGAAGTGTGTGGCGGGGTGTGGGTGTGGGGGTCTGAATGTATGGCAGTGTGAGGGGGTGTAGGTGCATGTGTATGGGGGGGTGGGGAGGGTGGGACTTGCCCTGTGAACACACACACACACACGCTCTGCCCCTGCCTGTGCGTGTGCACGCTCCCTCCCCACTCCATACCATCAGGGCCCCGTGCTCCCCAGTCCAACCATGCATCCGGGAGCTACATGGTGCTGGAGCAGAGCAGGGGCAGGAACAGGGAAATGGCGGGGGTGGTCGGGGCTGGGTTCCTGTCTCCTGTTGTCAGCTCCCCCTGGGTCCTACTTCCTGTGGCTCCTGTCCTCTTTGACCAGCAGCCAGGGGCAGATAAATATTTTCTAAATGTTTTAGGTGTCCCATGGGCCCAATAGAATGGCCTGGCAGACGGATCTGCCCCATGGGCTGTATTTTGCCCCCCCTGGATTAGATGACCTCCAGAGGTCCCTTCCAACACTCATTTTCTATGATTCCTTGATTCTGTACTTGGGCACTTGAACCTGCAGGTGATGGTAGGTACTTCATGTTGCCACAACTCCTGCCCTACTACGGTGGCCTTCTGCTTTTGTTTTGCTACAAAATAGCCCCAGCTGCATGCAGTGCACCTTCATGTTCAGGCTGTGGTGCATTGCATCAGTGGTTGCATCAGTAGTGTTGCATCACTACTTTTGGTTTAGTGGCCTAAGTCTTTAAATGTACTTAATCCTACAGTCCATTCACTTCTTGCTCTTCTGAAGGTTGTAAAGGAGCTGCCACAACCTGGAAAACTTGTTGTGTAGTATGTTTTATTGTGAACCCTCCTTCTCTGAGGGCCCTATTTCAAATTTGGATGCTTGCATTTATTAAAGGGTGACAGCACATGAAGTTTTGGATTGAGAGGCGAGAAGGCTTGGACTACAGGTGTGTTATTCTGTGACTGGCACTGCATCTTTGAATGGCTCAGAGGAAACGTTTATAGTAAAAACCAAACTGATTTTTCAGTATACATGTTTTCTTCTTAAAGGAAAACTGTCATCTGATGGAAGAGGCCTATCTTCAAACAGCTGATCTCTGATTTTTGGCACACAGACAGCAAAAGAGCAAAGGTGGTTCTCTTCTGCATAGTCTGAAGGAGAAACAGGATAAAGTAGCCTTTGTTGTCACGACTAGACCAGCAATGGTCTTAACCGTTCAGTACATGCACTGCTGCAACTGTGATGCAGATACACGTCACACGTTCCAGATGCTGTTACAAAGCTTTTAAAATATTACCAGTATTGTATGAATGACACTCCCCTTTGCTAGTTGTTCTGCTGACTTGAAGGGCGTGAAACAGCTACTTCTCTCATATTTACCAGGTGGATTTCTTCTTTCCCAACCTGAGACTAAACCTGTTTGTGCTTATACTCGCAAAGCTCTACTGCCTGTCAGATGACTATCTGGTCTCACAGGTATGTGAGAAACAGATCGTAGTAGAAGAACCTGGTTTTTGTCATTCAGCAACACTGGAAGATAACGAGTTTGTTATACACCAAACAAAATATTTAATTGCTATTTAGCTTTTACACCTATCAGCTCTTGTGGAGCTGTGTAACAAGAGCATTACCCTTTAAAAAGATTTGTATACTGCCTCTCGTCGAACATTTACCTTATGAAAGAAAATATTTCTTCCAGTGTGTGATAAAACAGCAGGTTGGAAGGAAACCATCTAGGTTTCTTGGCAGCGAGGCCAAGCAAAGCTGCTGCCAATCTTTCAAGTACTCAAAACATTTGAAATGGTAGGCATTGGGTTCTGCTCTGAGCCTCTAGATTGCACTTGTTGCATATTTTTGCACTTTCCCGCACAGCTATGACAGCCTGATTTTTCTTTTTAAATTAAAGTTGTTGTGTGCAGACACCAATTGCGAGTCCTCTCCATTTATGGCTGGTGACATTTCCTGGAAAATGAATGCAGCCCTGTTGGTGATAACTTCAAACAGGGCACATCTACTCAGACACTTAACTGCTCAGGACCATAGTTTACTGTGAAGTGTATGCATATACTTATGTCAAAGTAAACCTCCCTAATCATGAGTAAATTTGCTACCTGCAAGTGCAAGTAGTAAATTTACTTTCAGTTAGTAATGGCACAGTAGCACTGCTTCCGGGCAGCTGCCCACTGGGGGCAGGAGATTGCTCCCTGCCCCTGGAGCTGCCTGTTGCCAGGGTGGGCTCTACCCCATGAGCCCAGGCGGGGGACTGGGCCCCCTACTCCAGCAGCAGGGAGCTCCAAGCCCACTCCCCCAAGATCACAACTGGGGGGCAGGGGGCTGGGAAGAGGATCTCCCTATAATGGCAAAGCTGGTGCTGGGAGATAAGTGTCTCCTAACATCTCCCCGCATGTGCAAACTTGGTGTTGAGAGATAAGGAGTTCCCTCCTGGCAGGGGCTGGGGAGCCACTATCTGCTGGTGGGGCAACTAGCAGCAAGCTAGCTACTCGCTACCCCACTGGCAGGTCAGAGTAGGGTGGGATCTGCCTCTCCCCTGCAGCTCTTTCCAAGTCCCCTGCCCTTGATTAGGGAGCCAGGGCCAGGAGCTCCCTGATGCTGGGGCAGGGAAACTTTGTCCCTGACCCAGCAGGCGGCAGCTCCCAGGGCCAGGTGCAATGTCCCAGACCCACCCAGGAGACAGCTGTCTCCTGGCCCAGTGCTCTCTGCCAGCCTCTTGGTTAGCACCCAGGGGAGCTTAGAGCTCCCCCGCAGTGGTGGCAGGGTCCCACCGCTGGCAACAAATCTGGTCCTGCGTCTCTGCACCAGTAGTTTACTCGTGAGTAAACTGATCCTGGATCAAATGCAGGTGTAGACGTGTCTACAACATATGAATGTTATTCATCCACTTGGCTAGTTGGATCCATATGTGGTCTAGTTAAAGTTTACATTGAATTAGAAAGCTTATAGCATCTTTCCCCTTGCAATAATTAGGGAGATGTAAATGTAAGCGCAAAAGAGCCACATGCTGATTATCCAAGGTGCTGTTGTTGCCTTTAGACAAAGTGTTGCCATCAGTCCAACAACACTAGAAGCTGCTTAGTTTGCTTATATGCTAAATAAAAACATTTGTTGTTCAACCTACTGTTGCCTTTAGCAATTCGATACGGGCAGATGCAGGTGAAGCTAAATTGTCCTCAGATATTGCGGCTTTCAGAGCTGAAACTTTGGTCAACATCTTATGGATAGGGACAGGTTCAACAACTGAACCGTTCTAAAAATGCCCCAAACTGGGGTTGGTTCACAGTTGTCCCAGGCTGGAGGTATTGGCACATTCACTAGGGTTTTAAGTAAAAGTCACCTTTTAGACAGCTTAGTGCTTCAAAACCACCACCAGAGGGTGGTAAGTACCAAGCCCAGTATGCCTCCCACTTGCAAGTGCCCAGAGGTTTCCCCTGGATTCCCTGAGCAGGGGAGGAAGACCTTGACTGGCTGAATGCCAAGAGGAAAGAGGAGACAAATATCCCACAACTGCAATTTGGTGCTACCCCTTCTCACTAACACAGAGTTCAATAAAGTCTACTCCAGCACTTTACTGAAATCTATGTGGCGATAACCTGATCGGGGTACACCAAAGAAAGGGTGCAAGGTGGCACTGCCTGGACTCCAGCGTCTGCCCTCCCAAAGGGCCTGGGCATTCTGGGAGCGTCCCAAGGACTCCACAGCTTTAAGAGTTTCCCTCGAGAGCTACTCAATTAAGTTCGATTGACAGTAATGTCCCAGGCTGATTTGGAGTAGGAGGTGAGGGTGGAGGGATGGTGAGGTGTGTGGGTGCTTCCTGACCTGTGGCTCTGCATTTCAGGGGGATGGAGGCTCTCCAAGGACTCTATGACTTTACAAAAACTTCCCCTTGAAAGCGTCTCGGTTAATTTGAGTTGCCTGCCATGGGCCCCGTTCTGTTGCATTCCAGGCTAATTTGAGGTGGGGGACGGCAGACGGATGACCAGGTCGTGTCGGGGAGGAGGGGCTCCTGCTGTGTTCCTAAGGAGATGGGCATAAAGTCCCTCAAACCTAAGTCATGAGCTTAATTTCAGGATTGCCACCCCTGACAGCTACTGGTTTGTGGCAAACCAGTTTGGTACAAGGAAGTCCGCAGTGCCAGCGGTGTATTTGGTGAGCAAGAACATGCTGGACTCATGTTTCATTCACTTCAGCAATCCACGGGAAGTTGTGGCTCAGTTTAGCCATGTGGGTTTCCCTGCGTTGATGGTGTACCATCATGCACCCTGCGCACCAAGCCAGGGGCTACATCATCTGCAAGGACTTCTTCTCTGTGGTGCCGCAGGCCACTAGACTATGAAGGGAGATTCACACATTATGGGGCCGTTTTGGATCATTGTTCTGGCACAAGTTGTTTAAACTTAGATGAGGCAATGCCTAAGCTGAGGCCCAAACTGAAACACCAGCAGTCTTTCCTGCCCAAGTGCAGGGGGGCTGGACCCAATGATCTGTAAGGACCCTTCCAGCCCGTAACAACTATGAAATGATGAAAACGTGAATGCCAGGGGGTCGGATACGCTGCATGATGCCAGAGTATGCTGCAGCTCTGTTCTCCGTGACCTGATGGAGAGAGGCGTTCTGGGAGCCTCTCAGCCAGCGTCCTCATGGATGCAGAGAGATCTGCCCAGGACTCCTTCCGCGCGAGTCTTCTCCAGCGTTAGTGGGACTTCGTTTGGGACAGCCTCAAACTGGGCAATTCCTTTTTGGGCCAGAAAGGCACAGCATGCTTTCCATGCAACTGTCACACCTCCTGAAATGCTAACTCTAGTGCTGCAAGCTTCTCCACCCTGTTCAGGGCTACTTGTCTCCAGGGTCTGGCTGCCTTAAGGGCACCAGGGGTATGCGGCGGCCTTGGTGTCTGATTCCATCAGGTCTAGAGGCTGTAGGGCTTGCCCTGCATAAGCAGTAGAGAAACAGGCTTTCATTGTGAGCCCCTAGGTTTTACACTGTAGCAAGGCACTGGGGTGCACTTGGTCCTTTAAGGGAGCAAGCAGCCAGGGGGGCTGCCGGCAGGTGGCAAAGGGAGGTAATTAAGGACTCCTGTAACCAGCAGCCGTCTGCAGCCCTGAGCCTGAGCCCCTTAAGCAGCCCAGCCCTGGGAGCCAGGAAGCGAGGAGTTCCTAGGAGCAGAGCAGCAGGGCTCCTGTATGCTAGAAGAAAGCTGTTTTGTAGGGCTGTGCGAAGCTTTGGTCCCTGGTTTGATTTAGTGGAGATTCGGCCCAATTTGGTGGCCAAATTTCTGAATCCGAATCGAATCAGAGACCTTTAGTCTCTGTGAATCAAATCAGAACCCTCCAAATCAATTTGGGTTACGTGATGAGCATATAAAGGCAGAGACATGCATCTCTATGCAATTGAATGTTAATGCAATGCAAATTAAAGGGGAAAAAAAGCATTCTGCACACAATACTGCCTAGTTCATAAAAGCTTTCCCCTCCCACCCCCCGATGACTCACTCCTGTGCTTCTGACCTGAGCGTCTCTCCCCTTGCCAGCCCAGTGTACCCCTTGGCAGCCACAGGTTGCCAACCCCTGGACTAAAATGCTTCTGGGGTCAATATCAGGAAGGGTTTTTCAAGACATGAATATTTGGCCCTGATATCCTAAAACAAATTATCTGGTGCTTGGATTTGGAAGGGAGGAGGATGGGGTGTGTGTGCAGCAGAAATGTTGGGTACCAGGGGCGGGCACTGCAAAATCCACAGAGTTCCTAGTGCTCCCACCACCAGGGCAAGAAGAGAAACTGAGGCCCTTTTGAGTCCCTGAAGCAGATAAGGGCCCTTCTTCCCCCACCCTCCCTATACCCTACCCTCTGGTGCTCAGTAACACCTTCCCATCCTTTCCACTTCCTTCTTTCCCACTCCAACAGGGTTTTCCTAGGGCACAAACCCTTCCTAGGGCACAAGCCCTGCTATATCTCTTGGTGCAGGAAGTAGGGGACACACCTGCTACTGGTACTGTGCCTGGCCAAGCCCAGCACCTGTATAGCTGCACTCTGAAGCTCTTCACGGGAGTGGGACAGAAGCATCCCTGAGGTTTTACACACCCACCCAGGTCAACCAGAGGTTGAAAGTTTTCAACCTAGAATTACAGATTGTGATATTAGCAATAAACATCTGAGGCTTTACAGCCTCCCCGCAGTGGAGTTAACTTCTCTTGTACAAAGTGGATGTAAAACACCACTAAATATTCATGATAGTGCTATACTTTACATTTAACTGGCAGAGGTTTAACTATTTATTGATGGTGCAAGGGAAAAGAGAACCAGATCCTCTGTCTTTTTTCAAAGCTACTAGGTAAATGAATCTCATTGACGCTAGCTTCTGAAAATCAAGCACAGGGAAAAATCATCCACACATACCTGTGTTTAGCAGTCTATTCACAGGAGTAATTTCACTGCAGCTGAGAAGTCTATTAGCATTTTCAAAATTAAGGATAGTGTAATGGGTTCAGAGTCAGAGTTTAGACTCATGCTTGGATTGAGAGAAGAGCGGCCTCCATTGAACTCCTTTTCTGACTACTGCCATTTGGGGCTGGAGATTTCAATAAAGGGCACAGTGCTGTATGGGAGAGGGATTTCCCTTTCTGATATTTGTCACCGGGCAGCATTGACTGATGTTCCTTCCCGTGTCTGGGATTTACCTTGATACCAAGATATTAATATCTGCTTACTTGAGACTGGAGATTCAGAAAGCCTGTGATTTACAAGAAATAGAGATCTAGCTGTAGCATAATATAATCAGGCCCGGGGACTTTTGACAGCCACAGCTGTTCTCAAGCAGATCCCAAAGCTGCTGTTCTAATTGTGCAATGCTGGGAATGCCAACTAACGTGATTTCCAGGAAAGTACCGCCAGCTTGAATACAACCCACATCAACATGCCACCAGGGGTCAGCAATGTCTTGCGGCAGAGTGCCAAAAACACCCACAACCTCAACTTGTAAGATATTGGTGTGCCGTGGGGAGATGGTGAGGGACACTGAGGGGCCCAATCCCTTTTGTGGCAATGAAGCCCTGGCTCCTTCCCCACCGAGGTGCATGTGCCAAGCGAAATGCCTTTGTGTGCCATGCTCTGGCACCTGCGAGAAGCTTTGGTCCCTGATTCGATTCAGCAGAGATTCGGCCTGATTCAGTAGCTGAATGTCCGAATCCGAATCGAATCAGACCTTTGAATCTCTCCAAATCGAATCGGAACCCTCCAAATCCATTCAGAAAGACTTGGAAAGATTCAGCAATTTGGACATAGGCACAGCTTTAAATGTTTTTTTCCTCATACCTCTAGGTACCAGGCATCTTGTGAAAGTTGCGATGCTGGGGCAGATGGAGCGTCTCACAGGGGCGTGGGGGCTCCCCAGCGCGCTCGGCAGCAGACCCAGAAGTGAACCAGAAGCACTTCCAGTCCACTTCCAGGTCTGCCTGGAGCGCGCCGGGGGACCCCCTGCACCCGCCGGCTTGGCAACTGTTGCCTCCTGGGTTTGGGGGGACACCCAGGGTCCCCCCATAGCTGATTATCGAGCTAGGGGGCATGGGGGGGCAGCACACTCCCTGGTGGACCAGCAGTACTTCCTGTCCACTTCTGGGTTCATCGCTGAGCGCACAGGGCAGGGGGCGGGGGGGCCTGCGCTCCTGTGGGACACTCCACCTGCCGCACCATCCCCGTATTCACGAGCCATGCTGGTACCTCAAGGTATGTAGAAAAAACATTCAAAGCTGTGTCTACGGCTGAATTGCTGATTCTGCAAATCAGCATCAAATCTTCAGATTTGGATTCAGCCAAATCGAATCAGGGACAGTGATCTGAATCAACAAATCAAATCACTGTCCCCGATTCAGGCCAAATCCAAATCAAATAAGGCCCGCTTCACACCCCGCTAATGCGTGATGCGTCGGGGGTGCACACGGGTGCATGTGACTCCCTTGAGTGTGGCAGTGCACCCCACATGAAAATGCACTGCTGAGACTGTCAGCGGTTGCCGCTTGCCGCCCCCCCCATCGCTGACACTACCTGCGGTGTCTACGGGTGGTCAGCAATCACCAGCAGCATTTGTGGGTGGTCACTGACCTGTGGTTGGCGCTCGCCACCCCCCTCCTGCTGCCGACAGTGCCGCCGGCGTCTGCGGGAGCTCCCCGCTTCCTGCCACCGTGCTCCCGCCACTGTCAGCACCGCCGTGCCTCCCTAGCCGCCAGGGGCACGCGTTGTTCATGCCTACCCCTGTTCCAGACAATTAAATGTCTCCAAGTGAAGGCCATAGATCCCAACTCTGTAGTAACAAATTCTTTAATGAATTGCAAGAAGTCTAATGATATTGTGGTTGACAAACTAACGTGGTACACGGAGAAAGAAGAAGCTAACTGGTCAGATTCTAGTCCATCTATTAGGCACATAAGCAGACGTAGTCACCTAGTCGCATCGTCTCTCGTGTACTTCATTTCTCCCTCTACACATCCTCAATGTGGCAGAGCCACACAACTGGTTTATCATTGATGCTTGCCAGGTCTTCATCCTGGGTGTGTGGGTGTGCTACAGATGTGAGGAAGCAGTTAGCAGTCCGTGCTGCATCACCACAGTCACATATCGAACTGTCTTTTAAGCCAATCTTATAGTGTGTGGCATTAAAGCATCCAGCTCCAGAGCGAATCCCGTTTAGTTTAATGCATGTTGCAGGGGATTCTCCCACGCATAAGTTCGTAAGTACAAATAAAAACCTCAAATGTTATTGTCTTCACAAAGTCTCACAGCAGAATCAACCAAGAAAAGGACTCAAAGGATTCAACACATAATATTAAAATAAAGACTGCACTGAAAAGGTTTGATTTCTTATGTTTACTGAAGTATTTTTTGTGCATACAAGAAAAACATCCATGTTTTCAGGGGGCCTAGTTACTGGTCACCCCCACATAGAAGCTGAGTGAATTGTTATCATTCTTTTACACAAAAAAGGGTCAGCTTACAACTGGAACAATATGGCAATAGCCCCTACATGCGCTTAACATGCTGACAGGCTGAGCGAAGAGAACAGGACTACACACACAGCCACAGCCGCGCTCAGGGAAGTGGGATGAGGAGAAAGGGAGCATGAAGCACACCACCCCTAGTCGCTCAGGGAAAAGAGATGTAGAGCCCCTGGCTTGTTGGGCTCTGGCACCCACATGGGAAATAGAGGTTACACGAGCCCCTGACAAGGGAGAGGGTCTGGGGCATTGTAGAGAATCCCTGAAATACAGAGGGGGAAGACGACAGAACAAGAGTGAGTGTGGGGGGTACAATAGAGAGAGACAAAGAGCAGCTGGTATGAGCCATTACTTAAGCCTCTGGGGCACCACAGAATATGAACTCCTTGGACAAAAAAAAATTCACAGTCTGAGGGACAAATCCCTTTTTGGCTCCAACTCATGAGTTTTTTTAAGCTTGGGGTTGATGGAACTACTGACACGAGCCATGCAAGCCCTCAGAGCGAGAGCAACAGCTGCAGCACGCTGCCGTAGCTGAACTGCTGGGATGGCAGGCAAGTCTAGCTCCCCAAACTCATTCATCATTCACTCTCGAGGACCGTTCCCCCAGCCAGTGCCAGCTGGCAAGGCTGCAGGGATGTCAGCGGTAGCATGCTGATTGACACTACTGAAGGACCGGCCCCACATGTGTTTAGTAGCATTAGTCACTGTGTTTTGGGGAGAGAGGTTTGTGTGCATTTTTACCCAGAAGACAAGAAGGAAGGCCTGGATTCCAACCAAACTATTTATTTATAAAAAGTGTATACAGTCAAGAAATTATTTTGATATATTATTTACAAGCATAAACAAAATTCACAAAATGTGTCTTTATTTCTTAGGAAAAATGCCACTTGAATTCAGTGTGTAAATACTACTTCAGCTATATGATAGGTTGTGCCCCAACATCACAATTCTTATACAAACTGATAGTCTAGAGAACGACAGTCCCTATAAGTCGTGTTACACAAAGCATTATGTGGCTTTCATTAGTTTACATTAGACCCTATTATATCAGAGTCAGACAAATTTTAATGGAGTGTCATAAAATATGAATGAGTTACCCATCTGTTTTCTGCAGTATTATCCTGGTAAATATTTTCGAAGACAAGGAAGGACATAGAATTTTTCATTCCTAAATCATGGCCAGGTTCTAAGTCCCCAGTAATTAGAAACTTTAAACTCTTTTGTTATTTATACTATTTATTGGATAGCCAACATGCAAAATGAAGATAGGTTCTTAAGCTATGTCACAAGTCCTTATCTTCTCTGGGACTTGCCACACGCTTCCTTGTGGGCGCACCACAGCTGCAAACAAACTGAAACACAGCAGTGCAGGGCACAGTGGGAAAGACTTGTCAAGAGCTCACCCCACCTGAGGGCAGGTAAGTGGCACTAGCAGCAATGCCCAGGAGTAGTTTTGCACACTCATTTTCTTTGAGCTTTGTTGTTTGATTTTTTCATGAATATCTGGAAGGAAAAAAAAATGCCACTGTTAGTTTGTTTTAGCTTTCTACAGGTACTGTTTCTTTGGACTGTGTTCCATTGCATCTCCAGTATTTCAAAAGCATTATGAAGTTGGGAAAGTATCTATAGATAGACAGATGATTTATCAGATGCATCACATGAAAAGCACATCTGCCTCAGGTCAGATAGGCCAGACTAAAACTTTTACTGCATAGTATCTTGCTCTAGGAATAGTCCACTGAAATAGGCTGAAGCACACATAGAAGAGAGAAATGCCGACGGTCACTAAAGGCTCCATGTGTGGCTCACAGTGACTTGGTAACAGCACCGGGAAGAGATTATAGAAGCTTTGACTGTCAAGACCATGCTGTAACCAGCACATGAAACCTTTTGGTCAATGTGATACAATTAAGGTATACCACAAACCCCACAGTTGAAGCAGATAGTATCAAACCATGAGTACAAATACACTGATGTGGGCCATGTTTATGATTTGATTTTTCCTTTCTCATTTACAAAACCTCTGGCCAGTTCCAGGACTGAACACCATGTCTTCTCATCACCTGCCACCAATCAAGGCCATTAACATGCTGTTTCCAAAAATCTGGCTTTTCTGTGTATTAAAAATTTGCATTCAGCCAGACCTGCTATAGAAAGGTTGTAAGTCAGTGTCAGGTTTAATTACTCTTGCAGTATATAGTATTCTCCCCTGCGCTGGAGTTTGTTTTAACAGAAGAAATTAATGCATGTTAATCTGGGCTGTGTTGTATCTTTGTTCTCTATCAGAGCTGAGTCTCTGCTAACTGGTACAAGATTAAAATTTAGAATCTGATCCAGCTGCGAGTGATGTCAATGTTCATACTTGAATAACAAGAAAACCAAATGATATCTAACTTAAATCAAATGCGTGCACATTATAATGATTTAAAATTAGGAGCAAATCTTGACTTGGTTAGAGCTGAACTTCAGGCAAAGAAATTTGATTACTTGGAGTCTAACATTTGACTTGCACCCAGTTCACGGTTTGAAAACTATGGTTCAGTGTTTAAAAGAAAAGGACGAGAAACCAATGTTTCAGGACTTCCATGAACTTCACTGAAACGGCATCTTCTCAGTCCATGCCATCTTGCAATCCCAAAATCAACATTGTCAAAAGTGCAAGGATCTGAGGAAAAAAGTAGGATGCCCTAATGTCACTTTTACAGCCCCCTAAGAGCTGCATCAAAAGCTCAGCAAAGCAGTATAGCAAAGGCACAAGAAGCACTCTGGTGAGCTACCTGTATCATCTGCCATGCTTGTGGAGACTTGTTGTTCAGACACTTCTGCCCTTTCCCCTTCAATGTGACTCTGTCAGAAAAAAAGATGAATCAGTATCTCAGTGCTGACAGAAATGGGACATTTCTGGACAAACATGAAATCCAACCCATTATGAAATGTGCACTACAGAGAGTATTAACTGGTCACTCACATCACTTCAATGTGATCGCAGCTGTTGCTTGGCCCATATATTTCAACCTTTGCAACACGTTTCGGGTGCACAGCGGGCATCCCTGGTCCTATGCAAAGACAGCGTCCTCTTCTGGTGGTCATTAATCCTAATATGGTTAGAAATACAGCGGAGCATGAGACACTTATAATGAACTTGTCAGTCCCAGAGTTTCCTTCACTTACGTGTCAGAAGAGAAGGAGAGATGGAAAGCTGAAGAATATTTTGCCTATTGCTTTCATCTGAAAGCTGTATTTTTATAGCTGAGAGCAGAAAATCACTTGGCAAATACCATCTTTTCAGCAGAATTTAAATATTGTTTAAACAACCAAATAAACATTTAAACAACTGAATTACTGCTCTCATGTTCTAATTAGTATTAACATACAAGAGAATATTATCCACTCCTTTAGTGAAGATCATCACATCATAGTCTGAGTATGAATCTATACTTTATTCTGGACAAAACAATTATCAGTAGGCAAAAGTCACTTAAACTAAGATGACATGAAAATGGAGATCTTTTCCTGCTTTATCTTCCTCTGCATTATCAATAGCACAAGCCATCAGCTGCTTCAAGTGCTTCCAGATGTTGTGTCAGTGCTAAAAGAACTAATCCCTGAGGCTAATTAAAGATATCAGATTCACCAAAAAAACCTTGTCTGCCTAATCTCTGAGACAGCACTTTTAGGGCATCGAATGCCATTTAACATGTGTTCCTTGGCATTTGTTGGAGCTGAAAAATTGAGGGTTTTAAGACAAATTCCTAGATCAGAGTGTGAGGAACAACGCAAAGGAATGCAAGAAGAAGACAAATACCTTGCACCACAGCCATCAGCAGAAGCAGGAATGAAAGAAGAATCAAAGGCTTCATGTTTGGCTCTGCTGCTGAGAGATGTCTCCTCTTCTCACTGCTCCTTTCCAAGTGTGGCAGAAAAAGGGACCTTTGAACCTGTATTTGTAGGGCTCCTCGGGATTTCTGAGCAAGGCTTTGGGAATTTCCTTCTGTCATCATCCGTTTTTTGTTCCATTCACTTAGTAGGCAAAATGTGCTAGTTTCATTTTTGATTTAAAAGAAACCTATCTCCTTCCTCTCAGTTCAGGGAGCTGGTTATTCTTTGGTGACTGCATTATCTAGTTTTATATCAGTAGGCATCTCTTCCGTGCTCTGGAATTAGACAGACAAACTTCTCTATTTTTTTAAAAACATCTCTGTTTAAGAAAGGAGAAGTATATATTTGTAAATATTCTATTAAAATAAAAAAATAAGGCTCCAGTTATAGACAGATTGAGAATTACTCTTCAGCATTAAAGACTGACGATATGCTTATATGGTCTCCAACTTATGCCCGTTCTTTATGCACCCAAATTAGGGCTCATAGGGCATTTGTACACAACACGGGGATTTAATTCTCCCTAAATTGAAGCTGTGTTGTTTTTAAAAAAAACACCGCTTCAATTTAGGGCAAAGTAAATCCCTGTGTTGTGTACACCCATGTTGGAGCCCAATCCTTATCTGCTTCTCCAGCAGCCGGGAGGGGAGAGCGAGCTGCTGGCGGGAAGAGCAGTCCCTGAGCTGGGGGGGGAGAGGGGCTGGTGCTTCCCTCCGCAACAATGGCAGCCCCCCGCCAGGTGGCACCTGCCCACAGGCACCCGGCTTGGGCAGTCCCGGGGGGGCACCGCAGCTGTGGAAGGAAGCAATGGGCCCCTGCACAGCTCAGGCGGGCTCTGGGGAAAATTAAAAAAAAAAATCAGGCTCACCACTTTTTTTTTTCCTTCTGGGTCTGGGGAGTGCGGATGAGGTATCAGGATCAGCTCGAACCCCTGGATCAACGGGTCCATTTGAATATACAATAGGCTTTTATTGTCACTGCAGCCAGATGTTGAATGCACAGGCTTAGCCAAGACCCTAAAAGTCAGCCACCGTCACTAGTTAATAATGCGTAAAGAGCATGCCCAGTAAGCAACCTAGTTCTTCTGGAAGCACCTCCCTCCCCTCCACAATGGGTTCTAACTCTGGGTTATTTACCCTAGCACAGGCTCTTGCTTTTTGGCTCTAGACTTCTGGCTTACCAACTGAGGCAGCTCCGAACCGCCCCCACCCTCCAAGTTTACTGTCCTAGCCCTAATAATGGGGGCTAACCCCATGATTCAGTTCTCAACACCCAGAATAAGAATAGCAAACACTTAGGAAAATGTAAGGCAGAACAGGGGTGTTTCTAGTAAGTTTTAGGTCCTTGCAGGGTTTTCTTGAATTGCAGTTCAGTTTTAAGCAACAATAGTCTACTTCAGTCCAGTTCTGGACAACTAAGTTCTTTTATGAACCTGGCCCATGCAAAACTACTTCTGCAACACCTAGAAGTCTACCTGGAGGCTAATGAGTGCTGTGGGCGCTCGACAAAAATGAAAAGCGGGCCTTCTTAATTTCACCATCACTGCAATGAAAGAATATTTATGCCCAAAGTCACTGCCCATTGACAGCAAAGTGAACCTTCACATTACCTTCAGGAGCTTCTGGAACATACCCATTTCCATGTTAGGAAGATGTTGGAATAATCAGCCCAGGCTTGCACACCACTTGGACCCTGCTCGCACACCACGTGGACCCTGCTCAGGGTGTGACCTATGTAATACCTGTGACCTAAGGAATAAAAACATTTATTTCAAAATGGGTTCACAGCACTGCAAATGTTTCAGTATTGATTTCTGTACAACAGATATTTCTTAATTACAGGTAATTACTCTTAGATAGACATTGGAGTAACAAATCACAGGGCTCATCAAAGATTACACTTTCAAACTCACTCCTGATACTTGCTTGTCCTTTGAAGCTTCATGGTTTACATGTGCAGATTGAAAACAGAACTGCATTGTGGTGCTAGGGCAAGAATAGAGTCTGCTAACAAGTCCCCAGTTTTTAGGTGGAACCGATAGCTATCTGGACATAATCCATACCCAAACAAAGCTGTTGCACCCTATCCAAGGTGATTTCACTATCTACACTTAACCTCCTCTTTCATACCATGGAGCTCTGGACTGATGTGCTGCACAGTCAACTCATATGAGACAACTTCTGGTGCCTCACTTATGTGCCATAATGAACAGCAAGTCACTGAAAGAAGCTAGTGCAGATCTGCAGTGGGGATTAAATACTATGTCTGCTAGTTTCCACGGAGCAATGACAGTTTAGGCTGGTTGTGGATCTGCCCCTCTTTTTGGAATAATGCAGACTTGTGATGGGCACATGGAAGTGAGATCTGAATGATTATGGCTAGTTTTCTGGTCATCTCCAGATTAGCATCCACACTGAGACTAAATCTGTATCTTTCCAGTCTTAAGAGCTGTAGTTCTAGCGTACAGAACAAGGCACATCCACTTTTCAATATGAGAACAGTGATTTGCTAATCCTATGTATACCAATGGGCAAGTAGCTGCAACGGCATTCTTGTCTTTTACTGCTGCACAGAAATTGAAGGCCGTACAAGGACAGTCAGATGGTCAGCTGTCTGTCAGTATTGTTATTATGACTAAAAGGGTTAGGGAGAGAGGCTATAGCAATAATTTAATAGTCAAAACAGACTCAGAAACCAACACTTGTGTGTGTCTGGATATTTTGGTTTTTTTAGCTCCTTCCTCTTACTGCTTTCAAGCTGACAGAACTTCTACAGGAATGGATATTATAGACTATCTGGAAGCTAAATAAAGAGATGAGACAGGCAACCACAGTGTGTGCTCTCACATGCCCCGAGCTGGAGATTACAGAACTGAGAAAGAAAAGCACAACCAAACTATATCTTAGGGAACGGTCTTGCTCTTTAAAGTGCAAGCAGCACCAAGGGAACAATTGTGTGACCTGTGCAATCTGTGATTTGGCATAAACCCACTGCCTGCCGCACTCTGAAGACAAGGATGCTTTGAGGCACATGATTTTGTTCCATCCGCACGTTCCATCACTAGCCCTAAAGCCAGCCAAGGGCAACTGCTCTTGTAAATACCTGTGCACCAAGTCTGTTGGGTGGAAACACGAGAGGTTGTTTTCAGCAGCGCCTGGGCACTGGAACGCCCTCCTCCTTGTAAGAGCCTGGGCCCGGTCATCCTCCAGAAGGGTTCTGAGACCTGTTTTATTTGGGCAAGACTTCAGAAGGCAGGGCTAGGTTTAGGAGCTTTGCTTGGGGACTTTGTTCTATACATATTATTTTATTTTAATATCTATATCAGTCTTTGCAATGTGTCTATTTTTTATTGTAAGCAACCTAAGCCTTTGGTGGGGGGAAGAAAGGGGGGAGGCAGTAGCATGTAAATCGAATAAAGAAACAAATACATGATTTTTTTCAACAGTCCCTCTATCTCTGCAGGGAAGTCCAAACTTCCTTACAGATCTGTCACCGAAACCAAAGGAGAAAGCCTGACAGGGATTTCCAAAAGCACTTCCATATCTGCCTTGTCTTCACAGTCAGGATGTCCCACAATAACTATGATGAAAAGAAGCACTGGCGCCGTGATCCTGATAAGTGAAACTCATGAGTGGGAGCCAGGCCTTTCTTGGTATATGATTCACAAATGAGTCATTCCCAGAACTTGTTAGGGTAAGCACAAACCCTGCCAGTTGCAGAATAAATTGTTAAGCCATGCTTTGCCCTAATTTCCCTTCATTAATGAAAAACAAACTCATATAACTAATAGCTGTCACCTAACAAATGCTCTCTCAGTTAGGCTCTCTAAAGTTTGGACCAGGTCCTTTGTCCATGGTTGTAAGGATTTTCTAAAAATAAGCACAAGGAACAGCCATGTTGGACAACCTGAGAGAATCCATAGAGAACAACTGAGGTTGATAGCATTAAAGCAAAAGAAATTATTGAACACATATCTACATCATTTTCCTACAACAGCAACTAGAACCTAAAGTAGCAGCACCTTTACCTGCCCCAGGCGGTCAAGAATCTCCTCTTCTAAAATGCAAGGGAGCTTCTAGCCTCTTTAGCTTGGACCACATCCTTGCCCATACAGACTGCTCAACACAATCAACATGTATGTGTTCCTGAAGCCTCTGGATGCACACATGGCAGGAGGAAACTTCCAGCAAACTGCTTATCCTGTTTGCAGCCCCTGGCTCTCCTTATTGAATTTCTCCTTATTGAACCTCAGAAGAATTCTTTCAGTCCAGTTCTCCAATTTATCTAGGTCTCTCTGAATCCTAGCTCTACCCTCCAATGTATCTACTACTCTCCCCAGCTTGGTGTCTTCTGCAAACATACTAAAAATGCACTCCATCCCATCTTCCAGGTCATTGATGAAGATATTGAGCAAAATCGGACCCAGGACTAACCTCTGGGGCACTCCACTTGATACTAGCTGCCAACTAGACTTACAGCCATTGATTACTATCCTTTGAGCCTAATGATCCAACCAGTTTTCTATCCACCTTCCAGGCCAGCCATCCAATCCATATATCCTTAGCTTGTTTATGAGAATGTTGTGGGAGACTGTATCAAACGTATTGCTAAAGTCAAGGTATATCACGTCTGCTGTTCTTCCCACACCCACAGAGCCATCATAGAACATAATCAGGTTATTGTCATCTCATCATAGAAGACAATCAGGTTGTTGAGGCATAAATGACCTACCCTACGTGACTATGCTGACTGTTTATAATTACCTTATTTTTCCTCCAAGTGATTAGAAATGGGTTCCTTGAGGTCTTGCTCGGTGATATTTCCAGGGATGGAGGTGAGGGTGACCAGTCTGCCACAAACCCCTGGTGGCATTCTTGGCATCCAAAGTCTTGGATGATCTTCTACCTGGAATCCTGAGATTCTGGGGCTCAGGTAAGACATGCAATGCCTTTCTTTCTGGGTCTGGATGAATTCCATGTGTGTTGATGATATGTCCGACAAGACACAACTTCCAAAAGACTTATAACCATAGTGGCAGGACCAAAATGACTTCCACAGGCACTTCAGGAAGAAAGGCTTTTGAAAATCCATGAGGGGCACCAGGGCATAAACAAAAGCAGAGCAAGAACACAACAATCTATGTGGCAGCCTGGGCTAAATAAGCAAATTCAAATTTTATTGCAAGGTTGTGAGAAATGCAACAACAAATAAGTCTCCATTACTTTCTACAAAGAATCAGATGAACCTTGGCAGGAGGTAGCAATGGATTTATTTTTCAAAAAGGACAAACATGTGTTTTACTATTGGATTATTTTTCCAATTATATTGATTTGGCTTTGCTTACACAGACCTTGATGGCACAAATGATCCAAAAACTGAATTCTGTATTTTCCAGGCACAGTGTTCTTGAGGTCCTTATGTCAGACAGTGGACCTCAGTTTACCTCTGACTTATTCCTAGAGTTTGCAGAAAGCTGATTTTCAACACTCCCATTGCTTCCATCCTCTTTAAATTCTTCCTTGACTTTCTGTTGCAAAGGAGCTGTTAGAGCAAATGGAGTCAGTGATAATAACAATTTAATTTTATACTTCCCTGATACCTTCCTCAACACTGTGAATGCATCTCTGAGAATACATCTCTTGCATATTTTGTATTTTGCTATTGAGTCCAGTTTCGGTACTGCATTAAAAGTGTGTTCAAGGGGAAACTGGAAAAAAGAGGAAACATTTTGTCACAACGTATTGATACTCAATGTAGTTCTTGTATTGCTGGCAATCTCAGTAAGAGAAATGTTAACCCTTGTACTACAAAGAGTTAAAAACAATTTAGCACAGCTGTGTGAAGCAAGACATTAAATCACTTCAATGAAGTGCAGTATTTCACTTTACAAATGTTAAGGATTACTATTTTTTAATCCAGTTTTCAACATGAACACTGTATGCAAGGGAACTTCACTATTCTGGTGAAATCAAATTTTGCCTTTTATTCTTAAATTGCTGCTGTCAACGTACAGACGTTAGGAACAGAAGAACTGAAAAGATGGCTTTTGTTGTTGTGAGTTAGTAAGTCTGGGATTTGGTTTCCACAGCAACCAATCCCAAACATATCTGGCGTGCATAATGGCAGTGGGAGCGTAGAACTTGTGCGTTCCTTCCCTACGGTTATATTACAAAGTAAAGCACCCCTATATTGGTAAGCTCATTTAAGGGGAGCAGCTGAAACTCTTGCGAACGTACCACTGACAACTGACATGAAAGTTTCCTGTCTGTACGTGAAAGTTTTACATGCAAACTTGTACATCCCAAGGTATGTACCATACTTTTCTTGTTGCCATTTCAACTAATGGTCAGGTTATTCATAACATAATATTATTTTAGACAATCTATTGCACTTCATTACTATAATTCAGAGGTGTCTGCTACTCCAAGTAGCACAATTTTTTTTTTAAAGGAGATTTTGTTAGATTTCTTTATGCTTTGGCAAACCAAGATATTACTGTAAAGCTGATGAAAGTAACAGAGCAAATTACATGGCATATCTTATCCTATATAGAGTCTCACAGAAGTCAAACAATGACAATGTTTTCGTTAGCGAGGTATGAAAATTTGACCCACTAATGGACATACATTTTGATCTATGAAAAGAAGATGAGAAAGGAATAAGGTGAGCGAGGGAGCACGTCAAGAGAAAAGACATGGCAATTAAGAACTAGTGAACATGTTAATTTTAAGGCACTGAAAGTCTGCTATGTGACTCTTATTTTCCAAATGTTCTGCAGTTAAGAGATATGGTGCAATATTTATAGCTAGTTGATGGTCAATGACCCCAGGTATTTATGGCTCTTTTTAGTAGTGTCTGAGGACCTCATAGCTGTCAATATTTCTGCCCTCACAGATCTCTTGTGCGATGGGAAATTGTTATCAATGCTCATCTGTAAAATGGGAACTGTTGATCTGGGATTTGATTTCCACAGCAACACAATGACCTAAATGATACAATGACCCAAAGGTGTACGGGTACTTAACCACTGAAGGGATTTAGGTACCGAAAGGTGTGTCTGTGTTGTGCAAGGCAGCGTTATGCAGAGATACTGCAAGCTAGCTCTGCACAAAAGTCCAAACCCAAAATGGTAAGCCATACTTACATGGCACTATAGCTGAGCTACTTATCTCTTCTGAGAAGCAGTGCCTATTAGCCATGACAGAGCATCATGCTGGAACAAACAGCTACACTGTGCCAGGCTGGAGCCACAGCCGGACCACCGGTGCTGTTCACCTGGCCTGCCACCCTACACCTGGCCACCCTTGCTGGCCAAGGCTGCCCTCCATTCTCTTGAAGAGCCTCGCCCCCCTCCGTTCACTGGCATGGGAGTGGCCATCTGGGATCAGCTGACCCTCCAGATCCCCCATATAAATCCCTAATCCAGTACAGGAAGTGTCTGAGCAACTTGATCCCAGAAGGCCTTGTTGCTCCTGTTGGCTTGTGTTCTGACTACTCTGAGCTTCATCTCCTGGCTTGCTGACCCAGCTTGCTCTCTGTCTTTGCTGTCTGGCTAATTCCCCATGCTGTTCCTAGACCCTGTTCATTGACCTAGCCCGTCCCTGGAATCCGCTCGTGTCTCCAGTCAACACCTTGATCCCCGTGTGGCCTCAGACGTGGCTGCCCACAACCCGGCACAACATACTGCTTCTGGTTTCAGAGGAAAGTGATGCAGAGCTAGCTGAGAGCATCCCTGGCTTGTGCTGGTTTGCCATACCTCAGTACTCCTAATGTAACCCGTCTGCTGAGCCCCTGCCAGCAGCAACAAGGGCCAGATCAGTTTTGGGACAGTAAATATATTTTACCTTGTCTTGAGCTCCCGCCCAGACCACCTGGGAAACACTAAATGAATCGCACGGGTGTTCAACAAAACAAGCAACCTTTCTCTCGCAAGCAGTATGGACACAAGCTCTTGATTTATTACAGAGGCAAACACCGAAACACAAAATACAGTTAAAAATGCTGTCAAAGTATACCCTGTAGCACCCCTACCCTACGGGGGAGTCTTTGACCCCAGGCTCCGCAGTCTGAGAGTGGGGGAGTCTCGACCCAAAAGAAGTTAGTTCCTGGGAATCTGATTGCGTCCTCTCCCTTGCCGACACTACCCGGCATCATCTCCCGCTGCATTGTGAGGGGCCCTTCGCTGAGCTGTTGTAACTCCACTGAGTTGCTGGGCAGCACCAGTCTCTGCTCCTGCCTGGGTGGCTGTGGGCGTCTGTTATGGCTTTCTGCCCTGGATTCCCAGTCCCTAACCCACACGGCTACACTGAGTCGAACGCGTGCCACCTGGTTTCAGGCTCCAGCAGGCATTACAGCATTGCCTCCCTCCCCACTTCCTCTTGGGGACCCAAGGAAAAAAAGAGACTTGACTCACAAGAAAACTTTTCCACTGCTACATTTCTTCAAAGTAAAGGTCAGTTGGCTACAGATAAGGGCCACTCACAGGAAGAAAGGAGCAACCAGCCTTTTAGCACACATCTTGCAGGTGGTCTTTACTTTCCTATTTTACTTGGGTCTCAGACAAGTATATTTTCCATCCAACCCTTTCACAAAGCAAAGCCCCTAAGGCCTTAGCCTTAGCCAGCATCTCTTGCAAAGAAAGCTTGCCTTTTCCAAGAGATGCTCTTGGGTAGTCAAAGTATTGAACTGATGAATGACTTCTCATAGTTTTAATTTTCTTTCTCCTCTTGGAACTGGTAGTAGGCCCTTAGGCCTGCTCCACGACTCTAAAGGACTTCACCCTTGGTAGGCTTAACAAGAAAAACCTGGAAGCACTGCCGCCTTTTCCACCGAGCTCTCTTCCAGAAAAAGGAACGCCAGGAAACCTTGTTCTATTTATGCCACGCATTAAGGGCACAAACAGAAGTGGCAGTTTTTGAGTGATCTGACCCCTAACAGCCCTCTGCAGCTGTGGCTTAACACACGTGCGCCCATAGGCAATGCGTGCTTCCCAAGGCTGGAGGGGCACGGTGACTGCCCGCAGGTGGCGGTGGCAGTGTCAGCAGAGACTATCTGCAGGTGGCCACAGTGGTGTTGGTGGCGGGGCTGAGCAGTGCCAATTGCCAAGCAGGGGTCCCCCTGCAGCTGGACACCGAGCCTGGAAGTGTTGGCAGCACTTTTCGGGGGGGTGGCATCGGCACTCTGCCTGACCCCCCTGCCCACTGCCTAAGCCAAGAGTGGTCGCTCTCAGAGGGGGCACCAATGCTCTCAGGGGGTGCATGTGCACCCCCGTGCATCCCCTATGCATTGTCTGTGTATGCACAGCTGCAGAGTGCTTTAAAAATGGCTGATCTTGCAAAAAAAATAACCCTGGTTAAATCAGGTATTACATTAAGGTGCTTAAAAGCAGAGTGTCTTAGGAAACTTGTGTTCCCTCCAGGGTTCATTTATTGCATGGGGGGCCGAGGCTGAGCTGGTCTCCGGCCCCAGCCCCCAGACTGTCGGAGAAAAGGAGAGGGAGCTGCTGATTACCGAATAGGCAGAGCTGGGGTGGAGGGGGAGACCCTCACCTTGCAGCCCCACTCCAGCTGGGATACTGGGGGGAGCTGGGTGAGGTACTCAAGGCAAAAGGTGCTCCATTCCTCCCCCTCCTCCCCTCAGCTTTGGGCATTTAGGGGCCTGCAGCTCCATGCTGGCTGCTCCTGGCTGCTGAATGCCCCGAGCGCAGAGGCAAGGGAGGGGGAATGGACCCCTTGCCTCAGGGGTCCAACCCAGCTCCTTTGAATACCTTAGCTGGGGTAGTCGGGCTGGAGCTGGGAGGCAAGGGGTCCCCCTTCTCTGCCCTTCCCCATTTCTGGACATTCGGCAGGTGGAAGCTCCCTTGCTGACAGCCCCAAATCTCGGGGACAGGTTTGGGGGCATGGGTTCAGTAGCTAGAGAGCCCCCACCTGCTGGCCTGGGCTGGTGCAGGCTGCCTCCAGCCTCCAGCCTCCACCCCGCACCTCCCCGACCGGACAGGGAGAGGGAGAGGAGATCGGACTACTGAAATGTTGCTGACAAGGGGGTCTCAAAATCCTCATACACATTGATCAGGGATAGCCATACAATTTTGGAGCCTGTCCAACCCTGCAGCCAAGATGCAGTGAATACACAAGTATATTGGAAGGGGAACTCACCATCGTTAAGCTCAAGATTTATAGAATTTATGCCAACTTCTAAATATTAGCTCAAATGTATTGGTATATTTAAGCCTAGTGCCAGCATCCCCAGTGTGCAGTGTCCCAACTTGGACTGGTCAAGTACAGGTGCAAGTCCACCCGACAGGCTGGGACAAGCGAACTTACATATGTTGTCTAGTTAACAGTAACCAAGTCAATAGTTACCTCCAAACCCCTTCTGTTCCTGTTCCCTGACCAAAGCACAGAATAGAAATAGGATGGGGTGGGTACTCAGAGACCTGGGGTGTCTGAGGAAACATAAGTCTCAGTGTGATCCTCATGCTAAAGAGGTCCTACCAGCATATTCCCCTCCTGGCCGACAGTGTTGCTGTGAAAGCAGCAGTCACATGTGAGGCCTGTGCCCTGTCCCTACTGTAGGACCAGGTTGTCCTTCTCAACCCTTCTGCCCGTAGGCATCAGTCCCCAGTTTCTCCATCTCCCCTTCGGTGAAGCAAACCCTTGTGGTTTTTCATTTTTGCCATCTAAATGAGTTCACAGTAACTTTTACACCACTGGGTAATGATTCTGCGCTGCATTTATTGTAAAACAGAATTTCCCCAGTTGCTAGAAGAGGCAGTGAAGGAAAGAGCCCCTCTGGGACAAGAAGGGAAATGAAACTAAGATGGAAAATAGGGCTGTTATGCTGAGCATCATAGCAAAACAGAAGAAAAGGAATCACAAACATCCACTGCAGAAATGAGCCCAGAACAAACTCACTAACACAGATTTGCAGGGCACCTCTGCAGCCCACATTGAGCTCTGTGCTGCTGCTACCAGACTGGTTATGCAATCACAGATATGCCCTCCAGAAACATGGAGCCACGTGTGATTTTCAATGAGGCCAAGTTAGTTTTGAAAAATTTACCCTTAATGCTTTCACAGTTTGGAACGGAAAACAGATTCCTCAGGGGAAAGTGCTGGGACGTGGTATCCCTGTTTGAATGAGCTTGCTAGAATGAGTTTGAGGCTTGCTCCCAAAGCTTAGTTGTCACTGTGCATTGCCTTCAAATTAAAATACTGCCCTGTGCTGAAGCTGCCATATAGACATGACAGGACACACAAAATGATACCTTCTGCTACCCCTCTCCTCTAAAGAAAGGTTTACACAGCTGGAAGTCAAGAAACTCAGTCTATCCAGCTCCCCTCTTCTTATGTTAATGACACAATGCGTTTCAACCATTAATACTGAGTGAGGGCTCAGCAGATTTAATCTTATAAGGAAGGCAAATATCAGCGCTCTCTGTTAGAGATATAATGGAGATATTACTTGTTACAGAGGGGAGCGTAGAATTTCTCTGTCTTTTAACTGGGCAGACCTCAGTCTCGCTACACTGCCCCTCAGAGACTCCATTAGGTCTACGTGTGCAAATGCTGCTTGACGGGTTTGCTCCAGACTAATTCACAGTTCAAAGACAGAAAAAAATCTAAATGTGCACCCATTTGGGAACAGATTTGCTGCTTCTGGCAGCAGTCTGCTCCTACCCCTCCAGCTCTGCACCAGCCGCCCACAGCAACCAGGGAGAGTGTGAGGCTCCCTATGGGTGCTACCCCAGCGGCTAGCAGGGAACATGGGGCCAGGAGACACCTGGTAGGGGCTGGGAAATTGCTCCCTGCCACTGGGAGCTGTCTGCTGCCAAGGTGGGCTCTGGTGGTGGAGTCCCTCTGCCGGGCAAGATAGGCAGTGGGTGGGAGTATGTCGTTTTTCCTCATTGCTCTCCTATTAAGCAGAATTGGCTAAAAATCAGAATTTCCTTCTTGAAGCGCGGGCATTTCAAAATTAGGTTTTTTCTGCAACATAACTAAACCTCCCAAATTATTTTGTATGTACCCTTAGAGCTTACAAGTTCTTGATTGTGCTTTATGGACGTGCACTGCAAAACCAAATGGGAAATAGCTGTTAATCAGAAAAGCAGGACAGGCCTTAATAAGGCTCACTACTCTTTGCAAGTGCCCACAGGATTTCTGCAGTCGCTGGGACGGCAATGTTGACGTTCCCCGAAGAATTTTTGAAAATTTTACCTGAACATTCTTGAAATTAAAGCGAGAAAAGCTGCCTATTTCCCGGTCTTATTCTCTGAAATGACTGAACCTTTTTACTGAAGCTTTAAGACAATTTATCCTGCAATGCAGACCAAAGACGAAAGATTTCAATCTGAATGGTTAGAATTTGACGGAAGAATAATCAACGTAACGGAGGTAAGCATGAGGAACGAAGACAAACTGCTTAGGAGAGCAGCTGAAAAGTTTACTGATGGAGCAGTTCTCTGTCTGTGGTGAATGGACAGAAATCACAGGGAACATTGATTTTATCAAAATGTCTTTTTTGATTGTCTTTCTGACTTCCTGCATAATGTAGTGCAAGCTACAATGTAATAATGGAAACAATAAGTCAAAGCATCTAGATAATGTCAAAACAAAATAATTTGGGAGGGTTAGTTATGTTGCAGAAAAAAACCTAATTTTGAAATGCCAGTGCTTCAAGAACAAAATGCTGATTTTTAGCCAACTCCGCTTAATAGGAGAGCAATGAGGAAAAACTACATACTCTCACCCACTGCCTATCTTGCCCAGCACATGCTTTAATGGCTTTTCTCTTGGAGGGTGTCTGATTAGTGGTACATTTTATGGTGCATCTGGCTTGCCACCCCCAGTACAGCCTATTTGTGCAGGTTGAAGTTAAACACTCACACTATGCATCTAAGGCTGCTTATCTCTCCCTGTGCAAGTTAACACAGCGCCACTCACCACTTTGCACACCTCACAGGTGTACAGCTGGGATCCTCTCCTGGCCTCTTCTGCAATTCACTGTGCTCAGCCACAGTACTCAGGCCTTTCGCTCCACCGCCCGTGGATCACATAGGATGCACCATAGTACAGCATCTGGAGTTCACTCTTCTTGACCATTCCCCACTTCCCACCGCATGAGCAGTCCTCTCCCTGGCACTCACGGACTTCCCCCTGCCAGCAGGCCCCAACCCAGGGCTCTGGCTGGCTGCCCAGTTCTCTGTTACAGCCACTCTCCCATTATGCTTCCCATAGCAGAAAGGGGTGGCCAGGGGAAACCAGAAAAAGCCCAGAAACATGGGAAATACCCATAATAGAACATGGGTATGACCAGGAGCTGTTCCATGCAGCTTGCACCTAATGCTTCTATTGATGCATCCCAAAACTGTATTCACCTTTTTTGCAGCTGCATCACACTGCACTTAATTTAAGTCTGTGGACTGTCAAGCCTCCAAAGTCCTTTTCCATCCAGCTAGGTGTCACCCATTTTATATTTTTGTTTTTTGATTATTCCTCCTGAGGTGTAGCACTTCACATTTGTCCATACTGAACTTCATCCTGTTAGCTCTAACCCAGCTTTCCAATCTGTTGAGATCCTTTTGACTTGAGCGCCCATCCTCCAATATGTTTGAAATGCTTTCCAGTTTTGTGCAATCTGCCAACTTGCTCAAGAAGCTTTCTGTGAAGTAGGTGCTCCCCTTGGGCAGCTTGCACAAGCCTGGTTGAATTGGAGAGCCACTTGGAAGCAGAATAGTTAAGAATACAGGTGACATCTCATTGTCTTTATGTTTTTCATGATAACCTACCTTATTTGAAGCACTAATGACCAATGCTTGCTTTCAGGTGCCAGGGAAAAAAATGCCTTTGAAATGCATTCGAGAAAACAAACTGAAATTCTCCGATTCTCTGAACAGCCGGCGCTGGACATTCTTGAAAAATGGATTGGATGATTTTAGAGATGGCTTCCCTCCTCCATCTGACAACAACATCATTCATGGCACAAAGGGGCCTGTACCAATTCTGCAACACAATAGTGCATCTAATGCTTCTTGCATGGCTCAGCCAAAAGGAAGGAAAAGATGCACCAAAACCCAGATCAGCCCTTGCAAGCTCAGTCCCTTGCAAAAAGCCAGAAGGGATTACATCTCACAGATAGAGTACTGTGTGAGCCAGCACCCTCTGGTGCTCTACCCTCATCTGGAAGAAAGTATCCCTCCAGAGGTAAAAATCCCACATTTTCTCAGTACCCTTCCTTGAAGCATGTATCTATCCTTCCAGCAAGTTGTTAAAACGTAAGTAATCTAAAATGCAGCTCCTCCTGTCACTTAAAAAAAAAGAGCTGCTGCAGTTTACAAATAGAAAACCTACAGAATGTGGCAAGATAAATGATCTTAAACAGAGCTTGAGATTTAAACTGTTTTGAGCCACAGGTGTGAGATACCCAATTAAAACTGAAATTTATCACACTCTTTTCAGCAACCCACCCTCCATCACCGATTTGTCAACCCAAAGCATATGAAAAGTGGGGGAAAAGGCAGGGAAAAGTGTTGCTTTAGAAGGCAAGCACATGGGGTCATGGTCATGTGCCAGTTATTAGTAGCACATCCGGCTACTGCTGCCAGTGTCTGCCACCATAGGTGCACCTGGCTCTGCTGCCTGGGCATCCCCTTCTACCCGGCATCCACTGCTGGGGGTGCCAGATGGCGTAGGCAGATGGAGTCTCCACGGAGACTGGCCCGGGACCCATGTGAGCAGGGCGTATGGTGGGGTGGATGGGATGGGGCCACAGGTGAGCAAAGGGAGGTGTCTGGGTTCAGGATGGGCTGCAGCTATGACTGGAGTCCCGGGGCCCAGCGCAGATCAGGATCCACTGCTCACACATCCCTGCGACACACGCCAGCTCCACAGGCAGGGGCATGCAGGGAGTGCATCGTGGCTTTGCCCTGGGCCCATGATCCCAATCCCAGCCCTGGCCCCAGGCCCACCCATCCTGCTCCTGGATGCCGCTCCCTGCCCAGCCATGGCCCTCTCCTTTCTGCCTAGCTGAGTGCAGGACAGAGCCACTGAGCTGCTTCGGGCAGGTGGGGGATGGAGGGGTGCTGACCCAGTACGTTGGGCCGTGGGGGTGCTGACCCACCCCGCAGCAGCTCACCAAAGCTACCCAAGTGGCCCTCCAGTCTGAGTAATTGCCACCCCTGTTTAAGCCCTCCAGCCAGAGGGGGCATGATGTCTTTCCCAATAAAGTATCCTAATCACAAGACCATAGACTAGGCAAGGCCCATTCCTTCTGTTGAAACAGGAGAAAATACGTGGGGCCAAAAGGAGAACAAACTGGAGGGAGCCTTGCTGTTTGGCTCAGGGAGACCGGCACTACCACGGCAGGCACGGAGCCAGCGCTCTGCCTCTTACTCCTGCCCCCTCCCCTCTTCTTCCTGCGGTGTTTCTGCTTTTCGCATTAGATACAATGGATAGACCAGCGATTCTCAACCAGGATGCCTCCTCGTGATCCTTTCAAATGTGCCATGGGGTGCCATGTAATGTTAACACTGTTAGGCGTGCATGCCAGTCACAAGGTAAACCCAGAGATGTCAAATAGGAATCCATAATGTTAAAAATATTCTCGCCTGTGACCAGGGAAAATACGTAGGAGAAACCAAACAACAACTGCAAACCAGAATGAATGCGCACTGAAAATCCATCAAAGACAAAAATCTCCAATTGCCCGTGGGTGCACACTTTTCCCAAGACAATCACTTTCTCTCTGATAATGTCGATTCTAATCCTCAAAAGGGATTAGTGCCTGAAAGCTTGCGAAGAACATTTTTTTCCAACTATTCAGTTGGTCTAATAAAAGATATCATATCTACCCAAAGACTCTTGCCCGCCTCCGGTCTATTGTGGCCTTTTTGAGTTCTTTGCAACAGAAAAGTTGCTCTATCATTTTTCTGTAGTCAAAAAACAAGTGAAACTTAAGATCTCATATTTTCAGAAAGGTGTCTTGAGTCGAAAAAGGTTAAGAAGAGTAATGGCAGAGCAGAGAGAGGATGGAGCTGGACTAGATGGGCAATGGAGCTGATACAGTCTGGCCTTTCTTATAGTGTTTGATATAATTGTTTGCTACATGGCATCCTATCCAATCCAGCCTCCATAGCAGAAAGGCTATGGAGTGAAGTGTGTTTGAACATGTGCTGTCTTGTTTGACCCCTAGCTTTTTAAAGAAGTGATGGATGTCCTGGACCCTGAAATGTGTTTGAGTTGTGAAGCTGGATGCAAGGATCATGACCAGGAGAACGATGCTCCTCAGAGAGAACAGTGCCTGCTGGAGGACGGGCAAAGAGAAGAAACCACCCCAGCGCCCAGGTCTTCCGTACTGTGAGTACTGGGCAGGACAGAGTGAGCAGCCCCAAGTGTCTGGGGTCACTTCAGTGAAACGAGGTGTGTTAAAAGAGAAGGGATGTGTTCCGATAGCTGGATATCTTTCATACCCCGTACTTCTTCATTTTCTGAAAGTCCTACCTAATCCAGTGTTTGCATGCATTTCTCAGCCATGCCGAAGAACTAAAGAACCGGATAGAGGAATGTCTGTGAGAGCTGTTGCTCCCCAGTTACCCAAGTATGGGTTGCATATAGCTTTTGAAGTGTCTGTTCACATATGAGGAATTAAGTAGCAACAGATAGGGCGTACAATGCTACACTCTCTACTGATGGTGCTGCAGGTAGCGCTAATGAAGTTAGTGGCATTAGTGGGAAAGCGAGGAAGGGATTATGCAAAATACTTTCCCCATATTCCTCTGTTGGGCAAATACAGCTTATTTCTGACACCCAGTCCCTCTATATAGTGCTGAAAGTACAATCCGTTTAGAAATAAGCTGGACCATCTGTAATCCAACTTTGTTGTGCTGGTTATTAGCGGTCCTTAAGTGTGCTAATCAAAGGCATTTCACACTTTTTATAAAATCAGTATCTTCAAAAGAAAAGAGTTCAGAGGCAAGAATTCGTACACATGGCTTTCAAAGAAAGAGGTGGCAGCAAGAGAGAGAGCGGCCAGACTGAACTATATTCCTCCCCTGGATGATAACATAAAGCGAATAACTAAGGAGTTTTGTGACTGGGTAACTTCTTTGGTAAGTAGAAGAATCTGCAAAGTCTGCAGGCTCCCATTTCAGAAATCCACTGTTTAGATCTGGTGTCAGTTGTGCATAACAGAGCTCATCTGATGGGAAGGAATGCAAAGGAAACATTACCCTTTGCCTTCCCTTTTCTCCAACTCTTACCTTGTGTCCTTGGGTTGTTATTCCAGGGAGGAGAGAAATACAACATGGACGAAGCCACCATCCTAAGCATGTTTGATACTGGCTATGAAAACAAGCCTACCATCTCTGTGCCTATCCACGTTGTTGAACTAAACAACGTGCCTGCCGAGCTGAGAAAGTGTCTGGGGGTTTCACCTCCTCAGACTTCTGCCAAGAGTCCTCTTAATGCAGGGTGCCATCCCTGCTATGCTAAGGTAAACTGGTCCGGGCTTATGTTTTCCAAAGTCTAGTTACCTTGCAATCTTTCAACTGAACTTAACACATTAAAACAGTCTGGTTTTAGGCAATGCTGAGTTCCCACCCTCGGAAAATAGACTTTTAAAAAAGTTGGAGGCTAAAAAGTGAACTACTCAAGATCACTAAAGTCTTCTGAACCTTTTGGGGCCTTTACTTTTGTGTGGAAGATGGGAGAATCCTTGAAGGACTAACCACTCAGTCCTTAAGCTAACCAAATTGCTGCTGACTCTTAAAAGTTTTGCTTTTGTATTCAAAACTGGTGCATTAGACGATAGTGTTAGACTCCCATAAGTGGTATCTCCTAGATTAACTGAATCTGCCTTAGTGGTATGCAAGAGCAAAAGGGTCTATTTACAAACTGAGGAAATGGAAGAAGGTGCACATTTGAGTACAGAACATTGCACTTTTAACTTACAACTTTCACCCGCCTGGTTGGTTCCTCATCTCACTACACTGTCAAATTGTAATCACTTGCTATGCACAAAATGTTTTCCACTGCCTTGAGCTCATATACATCAAACCCCAAGAGGAAGTGATACTTGGGGACTTTAGGCAAGAGGCCCAAATTAGGCAAGATAACAGAAAGCAAATCACAACCACAGCTGATAAGAGGTTATTTCCTGTCCAAAAATAGTATTTCTTTAATTTAAGACTTTGATGGAGAGACTCTCATTACACCAGTGACTCCCAAGCTATTACCACTAGAGACAGAGACGTCATTGCTCCTCCATAAAGTTAACCAATTTAGGAACTAAGCAATGGCTTATTGGGTTGAAAAGAGGGAGTCTTGAAGAGGAATGTGGCCTCTTACAATACAAAATGGAACCCTCCCTAGTACTACGTGTATTAAAAAATATAAAAGTAATAGCATCCATTTCTTACCTAGGGTAACTAATCATCAAACATTCACACCTCTGGTGATGCTAGGACTTATATCTGCTGTATGTACCCATAGGAGACACAATAAGCTATGCTTCACTCATGTACTCAGTGGATTATATCTGGGAGAAATTTATTTGCAAGTAAATGCTTGCAGGTAGCTGTCTGCACGTTCAGGGAAGTGGGAGAAGATTTGCTGCTAATGGCAGCAAAACTGCTTTTGCTTTCCAGAGCCCTGCAATGGGCTCCTGCCACCACCAGGGGGAGCTCTAGGATTCCCTTGGGTGCTAGTCCAGGGGCTGGCAGGAAGCACCAGGCAGGGCCATTGCACCCTACCCCTAGGGGAGCTGCTGGCTGCCAGGGCAGGGACAGTGTCCCCCTGCCCCAGCAGCAGGGAGCTCCTGGCCCCAGCTCTCCAGTCAGGGGCAGGGGACTTGAAAAGAGCTTCAGGGGAAGGACAGGTCCCAGCCCTCACTGCTAGCTGCCCCACGAGTAGATCAGGGCAAGACAGTGGGACCTACCCCACCGCTACATCTCTTTCCAAGCCCCATGCCTCTATTACCCAACTGTGGCACAGGGTTGGGACCTGACCCTGACCAAGACAGTTCCCAGCCCCAACTCCGCAATTGCAGGACAGAGGCTGGGAAGCTTGTTCCCTGCTCAGCTCTGTGAGTGCAGAGCTGGGTGAAGAACAGACTGGGGAGCCTATTCCCCACCCAGCCCCATGCTCATGGAGCCAAGCAGGGAACAAGCTCGCCCGCCTGGTCCCCGCGATCATGGAGCTGGGTGGGGAACAGACTCTGCAGTCCCAACCAGTGGGGAGCTCCCAGTACCAGCTCTGCAGTTGCTTGAGATCCTTATCCAGATTTGCTCCCAGTCAGGTGTCTACACCTGAGTGCTACTGTGCTGTTAGTAACTGCAAGTAATTTTGCTATGCATTTACAGGTAGCAAGTTTACTTGCTCTTAGTGAGATTTACTGCACAGTAAGCATGCACACATGTTGATATGCATGCTTACTGTGCAGTAAACTACACTATTGCATAGGAAAGTGTTTTGTGTAGGTGCACCCAGTATGTGCTTGACTCACACATAGATCAGGTCTGACATTCCACCTGGTAGAGGGAAGTTGTTACCATAGCTAATGTGGGAGAAAAGAGGCAGATATAAAAACAATTAGGAAATATCACTGATTATTTTTAACAGGATCCTTCCCAACCAAAATGGGAGAAGATTAGGTATGGAGCCTGGTACCTTGACCCAAAAACATGGAGAAAACAAAGAGCAAATGAACCTTTGGAGGCTCCAAAATCACCTGTTGATAGTTTTCAGAACATGAAAATGCGACTTAATGGAAAGGTACTGTAAGCACCTGGAGAATCTATGATGTAATTTGCACCCAAGTCAGAGAACATTTCCACACACAGTGTTACGTGGCCCAGTTCCCACGAACAGTAGAACGGTTCATGTCTCCCACCCTACTGGCTAGTCTGGTACAAACATACCAGTTCACTTAGCTTAGGCTAGCTGATGGCATAATAGCAAGTTTATATGGACTGATTGCAAAAGACAATTCAACTCAAATCAGTGCTTATCCCCAAAGGTTATTTTAATTTGTATTTGGCTTTAGTAAATACCAGCTAGGTATTTTCAGCTACATGGCAAACATTTATTTCATGGAGGAAATCAAGCATGTGAAATAGCTCAGAAATAACTTACTTTTTTACTGTAATAGCCACCATTATAAAGCAACTGAATCCAGCAACGGTGAAGCAGACAGCTACCCTAAGTCCCTTAGAGCAGGGATGTCAAACTCACCTTGTGACCCAGGCTAGATCTGGACCATGGGGCTCTTCACAAGCCAGATCGGACTCAGGCTATGGGGATAGTAGCAAGAGCAGCCCCTGCAGCAGTGGCAAGTAAGGCAAGTGGGCCTGGGTCAGACAGCACAAGCTGTGGTGGGCCAAGTGGCCAAAAGGCAAGCAGGGGCTGTCACATAATTCTCACTTGCCCAAAGGCCATATTAATCAGAGCCATAGGCCCCCGATTTCCACAGCTGGCCCTACCCCCACCAGCCATGCCCATAAATTCCTTGGCTCACTACTATCCTGGTGGACCAGATGGGACAACTTCACAGGCCAGATGCTTGAAATCCTTGCCTTAGAGGCGGTGATAAGCCATTAAAATTGTTGGCAATGTGCTGTTGAATCGCCAGAGCACCTCAGAGAGGCTAAGCGATAAGATTAGGTTGATTATTAACAGCAGCAGCAAAAGACTGCTGTGACTGGATTCATATGTAGCACAAAATGGAAAAACTAAGCCTACGTAAATGTGCATCGATGGAGTACATGGACTCTGCCAAGTTTAAAGAAAGGTAAAGGTACTCTTGGTCCACTAGATGGCAGAGTTTTCAAAATTAAGTGTAAGATCTTAGCAGTGGATCACTTGGAAAGAGAGTGTACCAGATAAAAGGCAACTAGGGTTGGAAGGGAACTCAGAAGATCATCTAGTTTAACCTCCTGCTCAAAGCAGGACTGTCCTCAACTATATCATCTCACCCATATTGAGGGTGATTTTTTTTCTTGGATCAACTGCATAGTTGGGATAGTTAGACAAGCTTTCAAGTGCAAGACATTCTTCATTTTTACTCTGCTGTGCTTGGCTGGTACTGGTGAGACCTGATAAAGAAGGTCTTGCTTTTGAAAGCTTGTCCAGCTCTATCCCAGCCATGCAGTTGGTCCAAAAAAACAAAGCAGCCTAAGAAATCCTTGCCTCTTGCATACTTTCTGGACCAGCACAGCTACACCACACTTACACTACCAGCTTAATAAAGCAATTAGGATTGTACAATTTTGGCTTACTGACTTAGAACAAGTAGCAGTCCCATTGTTTTGGGTTTTAACATTATAGAAGAGTCAGACTCCAAGAGCTTTTGGAGAACTGCAAAGCTGCTCTTGTGACTCGTGTGGCTATAAGAGCAGGTGGGTTCTCTTAGCTCTACCCCAGGAGGACAAGAGGGGTTTGAACTTCTGTGACGTACAACAATAAGAGCAAAGTCAGATGAGTCTCGCAAGAAAAAAAAACCTGGGAATAGTCAGGATCAAGAAAAGTTGTAAGCAGGGAGTGGTACTTTGATTATTTGATTATGTTAACAATAAAGGTAAAGCCAAAGAAGGGATAAGTTTGACATCCTGCTCCTAACACAGAATCTGATTCAATTTCATCTGCTAATGAAAGCTTTAGCAATCTGTGGGCAGAATTAGCATTTACTGGGCACGTCTACACGTGCACCTGACTGCACGGTCACCACCGGCACTACACAGAACTGGCGCCACACAGGTCATTTCCAACCCTATTGTGCAGTAGCTCGTTGCTACCACACAGTCGCGTTGGCATCACAGTTCATGCCTGCTGACACTACGTAGCCATAGTGACTAGCTACGGTGACAAAGCGACTTGTATAGATGCATCCCCTAGGTGCATCTACGCATGTAAATGTTGCAGGGTGGTTTTACTCCAGTGAAAATAACTCTAAAGTAAACCCAGTAGGGCTGTGCCAAGCTTTGGTTCCTGATTCAATTTGGCAGATATTCAGCTTGATTCAGTGAGAGATCTGAACACAGGCACCGCTTTCAATGTGTTTTCTACATACCTCTGGGTAGCAGGGGCTCGTGACTGCTGTGATGCTGGGGCGGATGGAGTGTCTCACAGAAGTGCGGGGGGCCCAGCACACTTGGCAGCAGACCCAGAAGTGGACCACAAGCACTTCCACTCCACTTCTGTGCCTGCCCGACAGCACACTACCCCCCGCCCGGGTCTGGGGGGTGCACCTGAGCCAGGGTCCCCCTGCAGCCAATTGCCGAGCTGGGAGGGTGCAGGGGATCCCCCTGCACGCTCTCCGGCAGACTTGGAAGTGGACTGGAAGTACTTCTGGTCCACTTCTGGGCTTGCCGCTGAGCACATGCAGAGCCCCCCACCCCCCATACACACACACTCCTGCAGAACATTGCATGCACCCCAGCATGGCAGCGTTCACAAGCCGCGCTACTACCTTGAGGTATGGAGAAAAAGCTTTTAAAGCTGCAGCTATGTCCAATTTGCTGATTCTCTGAATCAGCATCAAATCTTCAGATTCGGCCCAATCCAATCAGAGGCAGCGAACCAAATCAACGAACCGAATCGCTGTCCCCGATTTGGGCTGAATCCGAATCCAAATCCAAATCGAATAGGGCCGACTTTGCACACCCCTAAGACCCACCCTGAGCAGGAGTCTACACATGTGGAGATTCAGGAGGAGCTTTCCTACTCCCACTCTCTCCAGCCCTGTTCTGGCCTCCTGCAGCAGCCAGGGGAAGCTGGGAGCTCCCTCCCCCGGGTACTAGCCCAGGGGCTGGCAGGGAGCACTGGGCCAGATTGCTCCCTGCTCCCAGGAGATACCTGCTGCCGGGGTGGGCTCCAGTGGCAGAACCCAGGAGGGTGCAATGTCCCCCTGTCCCAGCAGCGGGTAGCTCCTGGCCCCAGCTTCCCGATCAGGGACAGAGGGCTTGGAAAGAGCTGTAGGGGAGAGGCAGGTCCCAGCCCCCTGCCCCGATCCAGCAGTGGGCCAGGTAGCAGTGGGCCTGATTGGCTGGGAATCCCTGCCCAGCTGGGGGCTCACTGCTACCTGGCCCATGGGCAAATTGGAGCAGGGGGTTGGGACCTGCCCCCACCCCCTCTCCTTGGCCCTGCAGCTCTTTCCAAGCCCTGTGACTCAATTGCCCAGTTGTGGCATGGGGCTGGGACCTGTCCCTGCTCAGGACGGTTTCCAGACAGCCCCAGACTGCCTGGGGAAGTCTACCCAAAATAGGACAGTCACCAGCCATCTCCAGGATGTATGTGCAGACTCCCCCACGTAGCCTGGAGGAATATCACTTGTTCCAGAAAGGAGACTAGAACGTTTCTGCTTTTTAACCGGGCAGACCTCAGTCTCACTACACGACTCCTCCGAGACTCCACTAGGTGCATCTACATGTGCAAATGTTGCTTGCTGGGTTTACTCCAGAATAACTTACAGTTAGAAGACAGAAAAATTCTAAATGTGCACCCATTTGCTGCTTCTGGCAGGAGTCTGCTCCCAGTGCTCAGGGAAAGCTTCGTGCACAGTATTTTAACATGCAGTAAGCTTTCTGCGAATTAATTGTACATGTAGACACACCCACTGGCAAATACATCATTCATCTGCAAGTGTTCACTTACATTGTAAGGAAGCCTAACTCCCTCCTCTGCAAAGTGTCTCCTGCAAAGTTACCAAACCTTTACGTAAACAGCAAATGAGATACTTTAAAGTTGTGGTGGTTACCTAGCACGTGTGACAATGCCATAGAAATGCCCTTTTGCGTTGCCTCTTGATTTGATGTAGGCATAAACAAAAGTGTACTTTATTTAACATATTCCCTGCATGTGGAGCTCTTCAACTTAATTCTGGAAATTCTCGTAGGAGGCAGAGGTCAGACAGCTCCACGGGACACATGCTTTTAAGGAATTCCTTGAAAGGAAAGGCTACAGGAAGCCTGAGGTAAGTCACTATGGACCATGGGTAGATCCAGCATTTTGCAAAGATGATGCATTATATCACCTGAATCCTTATGTAATGCAGTGCATATTTTTCTCCAATTAAAAGGAAACTAGACACTTTATTAATATGGTAAGGGCTTAGGGCCATATCACTCTGTTTAAAACCTAAGTCAAGACAAAAAATAACTGGTAGGGGGCTTACTGTTCTGGGGGGGCAGGCACCTGGTGCCAGGGAAGTACAGCTGTTACCCCAAACCTGGCTGCAGCCATAACTGCTCCTTGCACCCGATATGTGGGTGTCCCAGACACTCCACCATGGCTCCAGAGTGCTCCTCACTGCCCATTATGAATTACCCCTGCCACCTCAAATGGCCCTGGCTCCATTCTGTCCCCTGTTAAACCACATATCCTGCATGTTTAGTCCCAGCCCTGTGCCTCAAGCTCCAGGCCCCACCATCCTCCCCATCTCACGCCTCAGTGAGCCCTCCTCTGCCCCTCTGAGCACCCAACTCTCACTGCAACCCTCCATACCACCTGGGCCCTCCTCACCCACATCTCGCTGCCAACCCCCTGAGAGTCTATTTCACCCCACAGCCTCCAGCATACCCCTCAGCTCCAAACCCCATATTCTGCTTATACCCCAAAACACCCCGATTTCTCCTTACCCCACCTCGCTTTATTCCACAGTCCTTCTCCCATCCCCAAAGAGCCCTGTGATGCCTATGACCCCACTCCAGCCCTTCATAGTCCCCCTCTGCCTCAGAGCCACTCCCAAACAACATCCCCCGCCATAGTCCCTGACCATGGACTGTCTCCACCACCACTCTTCACACTACTAGCCTCCCACCCCACAGCATGCCCATAGTTGATCTCCACTGTCCTCCATCTTCAAACACAGAAATAAATAGTTGGGATGGGGGTTGGGGTTGGGGTTGAAAAGAGTCACTTCATCCACTGACAGCACCCTCACTCAGGGAGACCAATCCTTCTGGATTTACCTAGGCCAGCATTATGCTGCCCTGGTTGCACTGCTGGTACAGCCTCTCGCAGTCTTCCCATCTGCTGCAATGAATAACCCAGGAAAAGGTCACTGTAGGAACCTATTTTGCCTAACTTTTGCAACTCCCTCCGGCCTCTGACCACTGCAGCACTAAAATATCAGCTTGTTCTCAGCCTGGCTCTTCTCCTCCCCTCTCTGCCTTTGATTGGCAACAGGCATGACTACATTAAAGCACTTTAGGTAATGTGCATTAAATTTAGTACCTCCATTGTAAGTCTCCATTTGAATGCGCATTAGCTAAAAAGTGTGTGTTTTTGGGACACTTTAACGCACATTAAAATAGGCTAATGCACATTAAAGCACACGTGTAGGTGTGCCCAATGAGTTTGAATCCCCTAGGAACAAAGCCACCTGGTACTGCTTTCTAAGTAGCAAAATACTTTTACTGGACAGGCTGGGGGGTGAGCGGAGAAACTTTAGTGGAAGTGCATGGCAGGATAATTGCAGAGGAAAGGATAGCTTGATTAGTGGGAGGTCAAGGGTTGTTAACACCTTTGGAGTGAAGAGATTAGCAACAATCAAGTAGATAATAATGACAGATAAAGTAAGTCCACTCCTTCAGCTCTGCCCAAATAAAAATGCAGCTGCCCCTGCAGTTTGTTTTAATTTTTCAGAGCAGCAAGAATCAAAGGGTGGGGGTGGGTGCACCACCTGCCAACCTCCCCGCAATTCTTTCCTGCTATGAACTAACTAAGCGTGTAGACTACAGGGCCAATCTACACAATAGGATACAGTACGTCAGTGCTCTGTCATGCTATAACACGCCTCTCCTTTCGGTCAGGCCAAGTGACATTATAGAACATGGCTCTTAGCCTTGGGGCCAGATTTATACCTTAATATAAATTGATTGAGCTCTATACAGCCAGGCAGCTCATCTCAGATCTGAATCTTCAGACCTATGACACAGTTTTGATAGGCTAGTTCTCACTAGAAAAAAAATACTAAGCTGAAATGTTGCTGACAAGAGATAAGTTGAAACACAGGTCTCCGTGGCATGGTTCTGCAGCCGTTTGGTCAGGACACCTAAATGGCAACATAAGCATGTAGGAAGCGTGCACTGCTGTTACCCAAGTGGTAGATGTGCACACAGGGATCACTTCATTCTCCTGGGCGCTCAGGCAAGAGATGACTTCATTGGGTCTGCAATCCTATCAGTCACAGGTACATATGCATATATCTTCACAGATAAAATGTCAAGCTCATTGGTTTTTTGTTCTTCTGTGGCTGAGAGTTTGTTTCTGTTTTTAAATTCAACAGCCATTCATATAAGTGCATTGCTGGCAATTAAGCTTAGGGTTTTGTTTTTTTATGTTAGTTCCTTCTGAAGATGCTTGCTGCAACCAGTGCTACTGGGACACAGAAGGGGTCTTCAAAAAGCCGTAGGAAGGAGCACCTGAAGAGACATGAGGGGCTGAGAGAAGGCTCCTCCTCCACAATTGTCAATTAATGCAAAACTCTGGCTTAGTTACAAGCAACGGGAGTTAAAAAAAAAACTTCTGGAGAGCTCTTGATGGTCAGAATAACTCCAGCTGGAGCTTGGGGAGCTCCCCTAACTGTAAGCTTGGAGATGGGTGGATTGTTTCCCTTTACAGAAATCGTTAGTCTAAGAGCTCTTAGAGATAGACTTGCATTAGTGGATATGCACCTGAAATTTACTGTCCTGGCTGCTCAGTCACCCTCAAGTCTGCCTGGAAAATGCTACTGCCTTCTAGAGATAGCGGGGGCACATGTTGCACTACTTTTTTAAGGGCCATGGCTAAAAGCCACCGCATTATGTGCTCAAGGGTCTGTTGTGCTTCCTGAAGGAGCTTCCCATCCAGGGACCAGACTCTTTCTTTAGCTGCACAATTTACACCAGTCTGGACATGCCCTGTGAGATATTGTGCTCAGGTCAAATGTAAGGAAGGTATATTGGTTCATCTGTCCCAACAAACCAGCTTATGCTGTCATAAACACGCTTCTGCTAGTATAGAAAAGCTATAAAAACCCACACTACTAACAGACATTACTATATCCTAGAAGTCCTGGTGTAGAACAGGATCCAGAAGCCACCCCTTTACGGAACAGAATTCCTTCCAGGCTTACCCCAGGGCCCAGGCTAGAGGGGGATACAGTAACCTGTTGCTGGCCTCAGTTTACAAGTCCTTCTGAGATGGTGCAGCCCTGCACTACCTTTAAGGGGGCCTGTAGCGTACCCCTGTGGCAAAGCAACAGGGAAGCAGACACAGAAGAAACTATTTGCTGTGGGGAAGAAGATGAGAAGAGCAGCATAGCTAGGCAAAAGGGGTTCTGATTCTAGCTGATAAATAAACTCAGTCTCCCTTTAGAAGGGCCTCTAAAAGCCAGGAAAAAATTTTGCTCAGGTCCAGCCTAGCAGGAGCTCAGCAGCTGAGTGAGATTAAAATATGGATAGCAGATGGTGTCTGATGCAGATAAATACTGGGTTTGTTATAGAGATAGGCTCAAAGTACTTTCTGCTATGCATAGGAACCGAGAGTGGGTCAGTGCCAATCCATTCCTTGAGGTCTTTGGATAGTAGTATTATTGCCAATATATTATGCTTTGCAAAACAGCTAGGACTGTGACTCTGCTGATAGGAAACAGGGCAAGAAGGGGATGCCAGCCAACAATAGTAAGTCAAAAACTCTGTTTCTCAGAAGTCATCCGATAAAGAGAAGAGATGGAAAAACAATTCTTGAAAATAGAGTGCATTTTTTACAATCAAAAGCTGTAACTCACATATGAACCGATCCTTCATTAGTGATCTAAAATCTTTGCCAAAAGTCCTTTGAAGCAGGGCAGTATCTTGCCAGACGTCCATAAACATATTCTCCCTCATTGGTCTCTCCACTGTGTCCTTAGGCACAGCCTCCACCCCGCCCCAGTGCTAAGCAGAACTATCTTGCATGGTAAAGAGCCCCGGCCACGTCTTCCTAGCAGGCTCTGTTAGAGATTGAAGCAGGCGTTGTCTTCTCCTCATTCTTTCAGTAAAGCAAATTTGATCTTCAGGTAAGGATAAATCTCTCAGGATCTGTTTTCTGGTTGGTTCATTTTTTTCCTCAGGTGGGTTTGAAAACTAGGTTAGCTCTAGCTCATAACTGTGGGAAAGGAGAATTTGAATCTTGGATATTAAAAGAGGGTTGTCTATGCCCCATTACTAAAGATGAGAGTAGCACCAGGGGTGCCGTCCCTCTGAGTCTGGAGATCTGCCCTGCAGCAGATCTATAGAAGGCAACTTAGACGCAGCAAGCAGCGGGTCCCAGGACAGCAGGCAGTCCGGAGGGCTGGGGCTGGGGCATAGGGTCCAGGCCCATGCGGAGAAAGGGGCTCCAGAGCCGGTACTGAACAGCTCCCAGTAGGCAGCCAGAGGCCAGGGAAGGTACAAGGCAATAGATCATTGTGTGTGACAGCCAAAGGGCCAGAAAGAAGAATTGACCTGGGAATTAGAGGCACAAGCCTAGGCAGTCTAAGGGAGTGACCAGACCATAGGCAGTCAGTCCAAGTGGAGCGTGCTTGGTCAGGGGGTTACCAGAGTACAAGCCAAGGTCTGCCTGGTATAAATCCAAGCCCAGGTTATCAAGCCAAAGGTCAAGATGAAGCTGTGGTTAAGGCAATCAGTTGCTCCAGGCTAAGCAGTCCAAGACAGGAACTGAAGTGAGCAGGAGCAAGAGCAATCAGAGTCTGGTAGGAATGCCCTAACTAGAGGTTTGAAGCATGGAGTCACAAGTCTCCACTGTCTGGTCTGAGCATAGATAACGAGTGCAGGCAGGGCCTCTTCCGGAGCCGTGATTCAGCCTGATTGTCAGGATACCTCCAGCGGGAGCTTGGGGTCAAATAAGCCCCACCTGGGCCTTGGCTCATTACAGACAGCTTCTGAGTCTGGAAGCCCTCACCCAGGGATGCAACAGGTATAGAACGGGCCCAGGGAATTTATACTGACCTCTGGCAATGCCATAGCCCATGTGACTTGGCCACATTGCCATTTGGGGTCTGAAAGATGTGACAGGGTCTGCCTCCAGAGGACAGTCATGGCACCCTCTAGCAGCCACTCCAACCCTGCCTGGCCCCCTAGGGTCTCCCAGCTCACTGCCCCACGCTCACCTGCCACGTCTTGCTGTCTAACTGAGAAATATGGGAGACTGTCCTTGGAGACCAGAGTAAGCCTCGGGTGCTTTACTCTGCCCTGCTCATCCCCTAGGCAGTTTTGTTTTGGCCCCTGTCCATGCCCAAGCAAGATACTGCTCTTTCATCCTTTGTCTCAGCTCCAGGCCACCTGTATCAGGGCCTCTGATTAATCAAGCTCAGCTGAGCCGAGCACTTTGAGCCATCACACCTACCCCGGATCCCTGCCTAATGAGATTGCCCTGGTTGTCTATGGAGATGAGCAACTGGATTGGCTGCTGAAAGCGCTGCTAGCCAGTCTCAGTCTGTTCTGGTAATCCTCATGCCCTCCGCTCCCTTCAATTCTCCTGGCTCGTGACTCAGCTTTGGCTTCTCCTGACTCAGACTTCGTATTTCCCCTGAAACTAGGCACTGGCTCTCTGACCCGTGGCTTCTGATCTTGGCTCACTTCTCAGGTTACATCTCTCAGATTTTACCTCTCGTCTTCTGAAACTTGGTACGTGTGTCCTCAGCCCCCCAACCTGTCTCGGCCGGCCGGGCAGAGCTGACCGAGGGAAACGGCCACTGGTTAAGTAAGCAGACGTCAGGCAGGTTGGCGGATGGAGAGGTGGGACAGCGTATTGGGTATAAAATAGATTTTACTTACGCTGCTGGTGGCCGCGACACAGACTGTATGCTCACTAATGTAGTTACAAACCGGATTGACGCAATGAGTGCACGGACGAAACGAGTGCTCAGGGAAGGGGTTGTCAGGAGGTCGCTGACGGGGAGCAGTTGGTGGGTGATCAGTCTGCCAAATTTACCCTGCCGCGTGCTCAGAGCTCTTCGCGGCGTGCTCAGAGCTCTGCGAGGGCTTTCCCGCAACGTGGTCAGAGTTCGCGCCGCTCCAACTCGGGAGGAAACTGTGCGGACTTGTATACTTTTAGAGTAGCCAATGATAAACCGCCAAGTAAGACTACCTAATGAGGCAGAACGTGACTAAATTTAGGGTGATGCCAATCACTCAGAGGGGGTGGTCTATTGTGTCAGGGACACTCAGTTGATTTGGGTTGTGACACAACCTAGACCCCAGCCTGATGCTCTGATTATCTGAATTCCCACCTTGCTGACGCCCTAGCTTCTCTTAGTGGTCTACTGCCAGCTGCAGGCTTGCGGCTCCCCACTCTGCAGCCTTCCTCGGGAGCCCCGCACTGGCCACATGCCCCCTGGCCACCTGGCAGCAGTGGGTGGCACACTGTAGCACATTGCTACAGCAGCCCCCGTAGCCCATTGGGCCTCAGGCCCTTGCAGGGCTCTATCTTGGCTTCAGCCCCCTAAACAATTTAGCTTTAGCCCACTGAAGTGGAGTGTCTCCCTGACACCCCACCTGTGGTTTCCCAACCACCCCAAACCTCCAGTCAGAACACAAGCAGCCCTAACACAAAACCAGGAGGTCTAGGAGGTATTCAGCAACTCCATCCTCCTGCAGGATCAAGGCCAGTCCAAGCTTCTATCCCTGGGGTCAGGCTCATATGGCCCTTTCTCCATGCTTCCCCCCCGCCTTTCAATCACCTGGCCACAAGGTTCAGGGGCTTCTCTTTTTTCCTCATTAACAGGCTTATTTCTCTAGCCCACCTCTTTATCACCAGGCATCTGGGTTTTCTGTTTCCCACAAAAAAAAACAAAACAGAGAAAACGACAGATTTTACCTTTTACTGGAGGCAAATGCAGGGGGCACATGGCCACCAGGCAGCCTGAAGAGCATCTCCTCCAGGTAAGTGTGGGGGGATTGAGGCTCCCATAGGGAGGGAGTTGAGCAGGGCAGGGGCTGAGGCTGCTGCCCAGTCAGGTAGCTCCTGTGGTTTGGGGCCCAGAACCACAGTCCGTGGCTGGAAGGCCCCAGCAGGGAGCGGGATGGGGCTGTGGGTGGCTTGTCTGGGGGACAGCCGGGTGAGGCCAGCTCTCCACTGCTGCACACACTCCTGGGGGGGCAGGGGAGACCTGCGACCCCCCGATGTGTGCACAGAGTGGGGGCAGGACAAGCTGCCCATTGCGGGCTCAGGCGCGTGTTGCTCCCTGCCACTGTGTGCACGCCTAGGGGCCAGCAGGGACCAGTGCCCCCCAGATCTGAGCACAGAGTTTCAGGCCCGTTTCAGGCTCAGGCTCCTTCCCTGCTGCCCTCCTCTGGGTCCTCTACAGCCTGTGCAACCTCGCACTGCAAAGAACCGTGGAGCCATGCAGGAAAGCTGCTTGCCACTGCAAGCTCTGTGCTGCGCTGCGCTGCCCTGATGACATGTCCCCAGCAGGTCTGGTTGCAGCAGGGGTGGCGGCGCACGATTGCATGCAGGGGACACGTCGCCAGTCCAGCACAGAGTTTGCAGCAGCAAGCAGATTTCCTGCATGGCTCCTCTGTTCCCTGCAGCACTGGGTGCACATGCCTATGGAAGGGCAGCACGGTGGGAGCCCGAGTTCACAGTGGGCGGTGTGCAGCCCCCATCCCATGCACAGCTTTGGGGGGCACAGGACCCCCTGCCCCTGGGAGTGCATGCTGTGGTGGGGACAGCAGACAGGCAGCAGGCAGCAGTGTGGGGAGCCAGGCTCTGCTTTGCTGCAACAGCTACCACCTGCTGCCAGGAGCAAGGGGCTGCAGACCCAGGTCCCTAGCCCCATAGCCCTGGCAGCTAGGGGGCCCCTCCAGAAGGGCTGGGGGGTGCAGAAACTGTGGGTTGAGAGTAAAGGGTAACCAGCAGGGCTGGGGGGATGGGGGCAGGAGCAGGGACAGGGGGCCGTGGGGGGAGTGAAGAGTACCACCAGGGCTGGGAGTTGAGAGGCACCAGCAAGGCCAGGGAGGCTGTGTGGGGGCCTTTCAGTTTAATCATAGATTTGGCGAGGGTTATCAGAAAATTTGCAATTTTTCATCTGGGAAAATGGGCCTTCTGCTTATCAGCTATACCTGCTGCTTGTTTCTTCAGGTAACTTGCCTACCACTTTGCAGCTAGCCTCCCTACAGCACTGCACTCACTTGCTTCTAATCAGGGGCTGCTGCTACAGAAGAACTGACTGAGCCAATGTGTCTCATACTCTTCCCTCTGTCCCTGAGTGACTGGGGAAGACAGCTGGCTTGTGCCATGTGAGGCAAGTCAGGAAGCGACTTCTAAGGCTAGGGACAGAAGTTTCACATAAACTGGTTTAAGTGATCAGAAACTGGTTTAAGCAGAATAGATGTTCAGTGCACATAAACCAGTTTCAAAATGGCTGAAACTGGTTTAAGATAAATCTGGTTGAACATAGCATCAGACTTAACTGATTTAGGTCAAACCAGTTAATGAAACTTCTGACCCAGACCCCTTCCTGGTTCAAGTTAAAACTGAGTCCCCCAACATCCCATCATTTTGCAACCCTGGGCTGAGCTGGACTGTCTGTTCCAGAGAGCAGGGATGGCCCTGCTCCTCTGCTCCCTAGCTGGAGCAGTGGTGGCTGGCTCACTGGCTGGCTCATTGCCCAACCCAGGAAAATCCCTGCTGGAGTCTGGGGCCAGGGGTGGGGTTTAAACTTCCCTTCCCCTGAGTACAGAGCTGCCCCACCTGCTTACTTCATGCTGGCTGCAGCTATGGACTACAAATCCAAGAGGTACCTAGAAGCAGGAAGAGGAAGTGATGAGCAACCTTGCAGAGTCCTGCTGCTCTGATTCTGGACTGCAAATCCGAGAGACTTCGGGGGCAGCAGGAAGAGAAAGCAAACATGCAGCCCATGCTGGCTACATGCCAGAAAGCCATGCTCTAGCAACTTCTGACCTCAGCCACGGCAGGCATGTGGCTGCATTTCCTGAATCAAAAGTGAGCGTCTGTTCATTTGCTTATTGGTTTAATCTTTGCAACTTAGACTAAACTGCAAAGACCAAACCAATTCAGTCACAGGCTTTTTGACTGTCTGTACTTAGCATAAGAGTCTATTAAAATATAAGATTGTGGAGGTGTAGTTCTCCTCCTAAGGCAAGGAAATCACAAGGACCAAAATGAGAGGTAGGCCTGATGAACTGTTAATGGGAGTCAAAGCCTGACAGAGTCCGTACTATCAAACCTGTGAGGTATGGGACAGCTAATGGGAAAGTTGTGGCCATACTAGCTTGTCCATGTGTTAAAAGATGTACAGTGAATGGTACAGGTTTAGCACAAGCTGCGCAAAGGATTGACCGGGGTAGTTGGCCAAGTTAGAATAATTTGTGAAGAACCACTTCAAAGAGCTACATGTGATACCAAGTCTTAGGAGGTGAGATTAGATGGGAATGGAGCATGCTCACAAACCTATTATGGACTCCCTGCACTTAGGCTTATGTTCTAATAAACACATGGGGAAACTCATTCTGCTTTCTTAAAAACCTTGTTCTAGTGATATCGGCAGAAGTTCCTCCCCTCATCTTGTAATACTGCTAGCAAAAACCTCTTGTTCCTCTCTGGGTTTTTTTTCCTCCATAGACTAGATTCTTCTGGTATTAATGGCTTCTTCAGACTGTGTACCAATATGAAGTTGGGGATGTGGGAGTCAGCTTTCTTCCATGATAATTATGTCCCACTGAAGAAGCAGTATTATGTTGCTTGTAAATGAGATGGAAGTACCCTGAAGTATGTCGGCTCATTTATTGTCCTTCGTGATCGCCCTGTTTTTCAGAAGAACTGGGCCAGAAACCACAATAATTGAAACCAATTTGTGCCTTCTCCTAAACTGTTTTATGGAAATAGCACATGGGACCTGCTGCTCTTACACTACTGTAGAGGAGTTTCTTGCTTATTTTTGCATAGCAACAATTATTCCTGAGTTTGCAAGATGTTGGAGCTGCTTTGTGCCATGAGATTCCAGTAAGATCCATGAGAATCCCCCAGCTAACACCCCTCACAACACTTTGATATTCCATGATCATTTTGAATATATTTGTGGGCTTTTACTTGATTTTCAGTTATTTTTAATGACTACAAATATCATGTTATTTTTTCCACCATAGTTGTCTGGCCAGTTCATTATGGCCCCCATGAATACTTATTAGCTGAACACTTCACAATCTTTAATGCATTCATCTTAGCAATACCTCTACAAGGAAGGGATGTGTTCTTATCCCTATTTGATAAACAGTGAACTGAGGCTAAGAAGCTAAAAAGCAGATTTCGAAAGGTTAAATGCCTAACTCCCAGTGATTTGGGAGTTCAGTGCCAGCCAGAAGCATAGCAGGGCAACTCCATGCCCAGGGCAGCCATGACACAGAATAGCTCTGGCTGCTGCCATGTCATTTGTGGTACCACTGTAGCAGTAGCTGCTTTTGCATCCCCCCACAAATGTGGTATTTAGGGCTGCTGCCCTGATCAACCTTCCTCACACCTATTTGTGCTACTGGTAACAACTAACCTTACAGAAACCTGGGACAATGAAACTTGCTCAGGATGTTAGAGATCAGGAGGATGAATCCAGAACTCCCATGTCCTAAACCAACACCCTAATACTAGTATCTAGTTAGTACTGTATATACAAGCTCCAATTCTCTTCAAATTTTACCTTAATGCATTTTACTGTTGGGAATTTCACAGTTCCTGCTCTATACCAGAGTCTTTCTAGTGAGCTTTTCTAACCCTGACTCTAACAAGATATCTCATATTTCAGAGTTCATAGAATTCATAGACATTAGGGGCTGGAAGGAACCTCATGAGATCATCAGGTCCAGCCCCCCTGCCATAGGCAGGAAGTCAGCTGGGATCAAGTGACCCCAGCAGGAAATAAATCCAGCTGTTTTTTCAAGGAGTCCAGGGTCGGTGCTTGCACTGCCTCTGACGGGCATCTGTTCCAGACCCTGGACACACGCACTGTAAGTAACTTTTTTCTTATGTCTGGTCTAAATCAGCCTTCCTGGAGTTAATGGCCATTAGACCTTGTTATCACTTGGGGAGCTCTGGTGAACCGATGTTCTCCCCGGTCCTGATGTACCCCCTTATGAATATGTAGGTTGCCACCAAGTCCCCCCGAGCCTTCTCTTCTCCAAAATGAAGAGTCCCAAGTCCCTCAGCCTCTCCTCATATGGCCTTCCCTCCAGGCCTTGGATCATATGAGTGGCTCTCCTCTGGACTCTTTCAAGCTTCTCCACATCCCTCTTGAAGTGGGAGGCTCAATACTGGATGCAGCACTTCAACTGTGGTCTCACCAGGGCTGAGTAAAGTGTGAGGATGACTTTCCTGGTTTTGCCTGTGATACATCAGTGGATGCACACCAGAGTTTGGTTAGCTTTGCCCACCACTGCATCACAATGGTGATTCATATTCATCTTGTGGTCAATCAAGACCCCCAAGTCCCTTTTGGTCATGGTGCTAGTAAGAGTAGCACTGCTGAGCCTATAAGTATGCTGAGGGTTCTTCCTACTGAGGTGCAGCACTTTGCACTTCTCTGCACTGAAGGCCATTCAGTTTTGGTCAGCTCACTTGGAGAATGTGTCCAAGTCGGCCTGTATTCCAAGCCTGCCCTGCAGTGTGACAGCCCTCCCCATAATCTGGCATTGTCCATGAACTTGGCCAGTTCACATCTGACTCCTGAATCTAGATCATTGATGAAAATGTTAAAGAGTACTGGCCCGAGTACTGAGCCCTGAGGGACTGCACTGGTCACACTGTGCCATGTTGATTTGCTCGGTCAACTAGTACTCTTTGGGTCTGACCCTGTAGCCAGTTGCCTAGCCATTGGACCATAAGATGATCAAGGCCACAGTTCCCCAGCTTAACCATGAGGACATCATTGGGAACTAGGTCAAAGGCCTTCTTGAAGTCCAGATATATGGCGTCCACATCATCTCCCTTGTCCAAGGCATATGTTACATGGTCATAGAAGGAGATGAGGTTGGTCAGGCAAGACCTGCCAGTCACAAAGCCATGTTGGCTGGCATTCAGCAGCTTGCCTTCTATTAGTCTGTCGTTGATGGATCCCTTGACAATTTCCTCCAGGATTTTTCCAGGGACGGATGTCAGACTGATTGGTCTATAGTTCTACAAGTCATCCCCCCTCCCTTTCTTGTAGATAGAGACCACATTGGCTCTTTTCCAGTTATCCAGGACCTTGCCCAAGTGCCACAATTTTTCAAATATCCCTGCCAAGGGGGATGCAATGATATCTGCCAGCTCTTTCAAGACCCCTGGGTGCATTCCATTTGGGCCAGCAGACTTGTGAATCTCCAGTTTCCCAAGCTGTTCCCTCACCTGATCCACATCGATTTTGGGCCCATCACCCATTCCCAAATGGCTTTGTGCCATTCCTGGCAGTGTGATCCTCTTGGGAGGCTGAAAAAACAGATGCAAAAAAGTCATTTAGATTGGCCTTTTCTTGGGCATCTGATGTCAGTTGCTCCATTGGATCTCTCAGGGGCCCAATACTGTCCTTGTTCTTTTTTCTTCCCACAATTTTGAAGAAGGATTTTCTGTTGTCCTTTATCCCCGTAGCTAGCCGAAGTTCGGTTTCTGCCTTGGCTTCTCTTGACCACTCTCTGCAGGCGTAGGTGAGTGCAGGATAATCCTCTTTGGTAATGCTTCCTGTTTTCCAGCTGGGATAGGCTACTCTTTTGAGCTTAATGAGGTCCAACAGTTACTTATTCAGCCATAGAGGCTTCCTTGCTCACTGACTACATTTCCTGCAAAAAAGGATGGCTTTGTCCTGTGCTTCAAGGATTATGTTTTTGCACAATAACCATTCCTCATGTACTCCCTTTTCTCGGGGGGTATGACCTCTGATTGCCTGACCAATTCTCTCAGATTGCAGAAGTCAGCCTTCCCAAAGTTAAGGACCTCTGTTTTACTGAGGGGTTTGCCTGCTCTTTTATGAACTAAGAAGGTGACCAAGTCATGGTTGCTGTCACCAAGCTTCCCCTCGATCCGCAGATTGCTCACCAGGTCCTTCCCCATGGCCAGGACCAGATCCAATAATGCCTCTCCCTTAGTCAGTGCATAGACCTTCTCGGTTAGGCAGAGGTCATCAATGCACGTGAGAAAGCTATGTGACCTGTCAGATTTAGCCGTGCACTCATCCCAAGAAATGTCAGGGAAGCTGAAGTCCCTCATGATGATCAAGCATCAGGAACACATGGTTTCAACAAGTTCCCTATTGAATTCCCAATCTAGGTCTTCCTCTTGATGGGGAAGTCTATAGTAGACTCCTACAAGTCAGTCACCCTCCCCATGTTCTCTCATATCTTGACCCACATACGAATTGGGTCTATTGAAGTGTTAGCTCCCATTAGCACTGTTTTGGGCTTTTATAGGTCCCCTTCTCCACTATACAGCTCTAATACACTGATCTTTCAATATACAGTATGCAGGTGGACCTCAGTGCCCGTATATTTAATTGTAGTCACACCAAGTCATAGTGCCTCTAATCATACATTCACCACTCTCCCACTTAAGTGATACTGATCTTGGTGTCCTTTGGCTGAGTAAATTCCATCACAGGAATACTTTAATGCAATTCCAGATGTCTAATGTGTATTCTGTATGGACTGAACTTTAATTATAATGTGGACATAGTGAAAATTCTGTTTCTTCTTCTTCCCTTTGAAGTTCAGAAGAACATCAGTAGGCGAGACTTCTACCTTTATTGCCCTTTAAATTCATCACACAGATAAATGCAAGAGAAAAAATCTATTTAATATCTTATGTTTTGCTAACAAAGTTGAAGTTTCAGGTAAATAGCTCTTGTCTTATTTTTATTGCAACACAAATTAAACTGAAAGATAGCATAGGGACCTGCAACCAAATTTTAAAACAGTGAGGAATGTACCAGCCTGGCTCAATGTAATGCTGTACAGTTTATGCACTTGCATACATGATTGTCTAATGACAATACCAGGTATAACACATTCACTGTAATGTACAATACAATATCAGCCTCTTCAGGGAAGTTCCATGTAGAAACAAGAGAAAAGAAAGGGATGTGGAAGATTGGAATAAACCCCTAATGAGCACCCAGCTTTTGCCATCAGATCCATGCAGCCCCAGAAATCTGTCCATGGAGATATCAGGACACAGATATTTGTTCAAACTGAAAAATAATTTGTTCTCTACAGGGACAAGTCAACTGAGAAAAACATTAACAATTAACAAGTACTGATAATTTCACAATAATGAAATACCCTTGTTTGGTAGCTTGATCTCTAAAATATGTCACAATTAATTAATCTTTCCTATAATATTGGGTGTTTTGGCATTTCTGAAAATACTTAAAAGCTGCAACATATTCGATCTTCTTTAAACAGGTCAGGATATATTAAAGATGTGATTTTTTCAAAGCTGCATAAAGGACTGGGACACTCACTAAAACTTAACGAAAATTAGATATTCAAATCTGCCTGTCTTTGCAAGCCCCACTCTACTGCTTTCCCTCCTAACTTATAGTGGGACATCATTTGGTTTATGATAGTACTAAATTTGCTAATTTTGAAAATTAAACTGTAATATAATATACTGTTGGTTAAAGTTTGCAAAGGATTATTTTAGATTATGTAAAATCATTTGGGGTTTTCCAAAGGAATACAAAAAAGAGGCTACTTCAGATTATGCACTGGTCTAGAGTTTATGTATAGTAGCATTAACTCTCTGAGCTAAAGGTCTTCTCTAAGTTAATATAACTAAGATACTGGAAAAATTGCTTTGGAAAAGAGGGGAGAAATCTGAATATGAACACTTGCCTGCTGCCTTGGATACACTGTTCCTATGCATTGAGAAGGCCAAGTCCTGCATCCCCTATTGTAGCAAAAGACCCATTGACTTCTTTGACAGTTTTGCCTAACAAGGGATCAAATGATGTTACAGCCAGATCCTCACCTGGCATAAATTGGTATAGATCCACTGCATGGGAGTGGAATCTTGCTTATTTATACCAGCTGAGCATCTGGCCCACAGTGTGGGAGTTTGCTCCCAAAGCATAATTGGTTTAATTATTCATTTTGAAACAAGTGGCCAGGGACATAACACAAGAATCTTTTATCACCAGCAAGTACCATGGAAAGACAGCAACCTTTTTCATGAAGATCATTAACCATCAGGAACAGGCGCTGCATTACCCTGGTATTTCTGACGCAGTTTCTCTGGTTAATAGGGCACTAATGTAGAAGTATTTTTGTGGGGAAGGGCATAGTTTCAACAGGCAGCATGGCAGCACTGGAGTGATCTAATCGGCATAGCAGGATGCTGGTGTGAGGGCAGCTACAATGTTCTTGGTCTGTCCACCATAGGCAAATGGGAAGGTTGTGGTATAGCACTTGTTCCTGTCATAGGTATAGCACGTATCTGATTCGCTGCAGTCGGTGCTTTGCTGAGCAGTAACTATCTGGCCGCCCAGCTCGATTTCCGTGGGATCACATTTCTTGCAGCTGAAAGACAGATTGAGTGGGTACATGTTAGTCATGGAAAGAGGCTGCAGCACTGAGGAGCCTTGAGTCCTCACTGCTACTTTGACAAATATGTTCAGGCAGCTTCTGATGCCTTCTAGAGCTTAGGACCAGCCACCAAATTATCTAGGGCTGCACATGGCAATAGGGGGAAACCCTCACAAGTCACTGGACAACCAATATGTGCCATGTTGGTTTTGAGCTTTCAGAATGAGCCAGGGTCATGGTAGGACTTTATCTGCAATATGAGGGTTTATATGTTCTCATGTAAAATGAAACTGTGATTTTCCTATAAGCACTTGCCTTCTGAGGTTTAAGTAAAACTTCAAGTGCTGTGAAACCTGAGAGAAAGTCATGATAGTATGCAACTCCGAAATCAGTACATTTACAATGCAGTCTTCACAAAAAATAACAGCTTATAAAGGGATTTTCAGTGTTGTCTGTCTTTAACCAAACCCTGAATTAAGAAATGTAGGATTTTGTTATCTTGGGAGGAAAGACCCTGTTCTGACCAGAATGCAGGACTGGGGGTTAGGAAAACTGAGGTCTGCTCTCAAGCCCTGTTGCAGAATTCCTGTATAACCTTGGCCCAGCCACGACCCTCTACCGTCACTTCCCTGTCTGTCCATGGTATGGAGAGGTAATGTTACAACATGAATGCAGTAAAGAAAATTCCTCACAGTTCAGACAGTCGGTAGACAAAAGTGGTTCTCAGTGGAGAGGTAGGGTCAGAGATGTTCTTTCTGCTCTTCAGTGGGACTCTAGAAGGTGAGGGAAAAGATAATCATAAAAGTTCCTGAGAATTATTCAGGTGAAATCTGCAAACTGCACCATGAATTATTATCCTGATATGGCTGAAGCCAAGTTCTTATCTTGTTTTATGCACAGATCTTTTCATCTCTTTCCACTTCTGCTCCCAACGAAACTTCAAATACTTGCTTGCTATGTGTTAGACCTGAGCTTAGCTTCCATGTGCCTGCAAGGTAGATTTTTTCTACACCACTGCTAGGGACCACCATGGAAAGACTAGAGGATATCAAAGCACGACAAACTTGTTGACATACTAGTAATTTAACAACTACTTCAAGTCTTGCCAATCACAGGAGTTATATCTGGGCATGTCCAAGTAGGTAGAAGCTTAGACTCACCAACGCTCATGATTCACAGCCTTTTTCAACAATAAAGTTTCATTAGTGCTCTTAAACTCCTCTGACCTCAAGCTTGCCTTCTCAGCCAACTTGCCTCCCCTCAGTGGGAGGTTTATGTGAAAGCAGATTCAGACACTGTGGGTGGGTCTACACATGCACTTACACCAGCTTAAATTTATTGGGCAGTAAATTACTGTACAATAAGCAGGAATAGGCTAGCGTCTACACGTACAGGCATTAAAGTGCACTGATGCTGTGTGGTCAGACTTGGGACTAAAGTTAGTCCCAAGTCAGTCCACACATACAGTGTTACTGCACAGTAAGGTGTCTACACATGTGTTACTGAGCAATAACTAATCAGGTGTAAATTTGATAGCTGCATGATGCAGGTATCAAATTTACACTCAAGTTGATGTAAGTCACGTTTACTGCGCAGTAGAGGCAGGCACAAATAGACGCATGCCCATACTGCACAGTAATTTTGCTGCACAGTAAATTTGCACATGTAGACGTGCCCAGTGTGTGCTGGCAACTACCTAACTGCAGTCAGGGGTTTGGCCTTCCCTGAAACATACGGCAGTAATCCTTTCCCAGGGATAAGACAGTAGCTGGTCTGTTGGACCTGGGGTCTATTCTGGATTGTCAGATCCTATGCTCTGAGCTAGACAGTGTCCCTAATATAAGCCCTGGAAATGCTGTTCTTGTCTCCTTCACAGCATGTTTTAAAGAGCTACTCTAACCCTTTAAATATTCTTGAACCACTTTTTGTGAGGAGGGGGATATACGTTATGCAAATGTCATTCAGCTGGTAAAATAGATCCATTTGGTGTGACATGGGTCACTTGCCTCTATGTGCCGTAAGCCATGAGAGAATTAGATGAGAGCTAATAGAATCTGAATTATTGCATGAAGAGCAGGCCACAAGGAAAACGTCTTGGGTCTCCCATAACTAATAGGCTGAGCAGACACAAAAACAAGGAGCTGGCCGTGACATGCTGCCTCAGCTTTACCATCTCAAAATAAAGTTTTGTCTGCCACTTACATGACACGGATGTTTCTCTCCAAGATTTCTTCCTGAGGATCGTCTTTGGAGGGGACAAACCTAGAGGTCACCCGGACACATTGACATTTGTTATCAACCAGGACATGCTCTTCCCGCTCCTCATCCTCGAAACCTGCCAAAACACAGAATGAGTTAGAAAGAGAGAGAAGTCTTGTCATTTGCTTGACTTGATATCTATTCCCAGGTATCCTGTCAACAGAGCACAAGGATGAAATGTACTTCAGGTTGTCTTCATGATCTGATTGTTGTCAAGGCTGGTGCATAGATCTCCTGAGAAAACTGAGCCTCTGTCTTTCTTCCCAGGCTCAGACATGGTGTGGCCTGCACCTACTATTTGGTCAGACAAGAAGGAGGAGGCAGTAGGGGATGAATCCACTAATGAGAGGTCCATGGAAAAAGTTGGAGAAACATGAAACAAAGCAGGAGAAAGGATGTCCTTGTGTTATGCCTCAATTACAGCCAAGCCAGATGTTCTGCTCCACAGGAAACAGTGTTTTACACCACACTGTGATACAAATGAAGCACAGAGGCACTGCAAGGTCTGAATAATGCTGCCATCACAAGGCTGTTTATCAGCCACCATCTGACACTGGACATGAACTGGTCCCATCTGCCTGCCGTTATAGTGATAGTGCCCTCTAAAAATAGGCATGATTGGCAATATAGTCAGAACCAGTCTGGGCCTCCTGTTTCACAACTGCTCCTGTAAAACAGAGGGAGAGGGCTCATTTAGTGTCCATTGCCCAGTGGCAATTCTGAACCCTTTGGGCAGCATGCTGGCATTTGTACAGCTCCTGAGTAGAGCTGGGGGATTTCCCAGTACAACAGCTGATACAAAATTTCAGGAAAATAGATATTGGGATCAAACATAAGCAAAATACTTTTTTTCTTAAAACAAAAAAAATGTTTTTTGGATCAACCCCACAAAATGTTTTATCATAGAATCACAGAAAAGTAGGGTTGGAAGGGACCTCAGGAGGTCATCTAGTCCCAACACCTTGCTCGAGGCAAGATCATCTCTACCCAAATAATCTCATACAAGTCCTTCTCTAACTTGGGTCAGCAACCTACGGTCCAACAAGCCATATCTGTCCTGCAGAGCCATTTGATCAGTCCTGCAAATGTGGGGCTTTGAGGCATTCAGCAGTGGAAGGTTTCAGTGGCAGTCATTTTCCTCTGCCATGATGAAGAAAAGTGGCAGCAGTAACTAGGTCCTACCAAGCACCCCCCTCTTGCTTCTAGTCTTAACTGTGTCACCCGGCCCACAACCTCAAAAGCTTGCTGACTACTGGTATAACTTATTTTTAAAACTATATACTCAATCCTGTTGCACAGCTACAAGGCATATTACTCAAAGACACCAAAAGCACTCAAATCTACCACAGTTAAAGCAGGGAGAGAAGGGCTGCCAATGTCCTACTGTTGCACGGGTTGTTAAAACAAATTCAAGAGTAGGTTTTATTTACCAAAATTAAATTTTCTGTTTACCTGTCAGGTTATTTAACCCTTTTAGCCTCTCTTTCTTATAGGTGAATTGCTAAAGAAAGCAGATTGTTTGAAAAAAAAAGTTTCATTTTGAAAATGTTGGAACAAAACATTAATTCAAATAGAGTCAAAACAAAGTTTTGATATTTAAGCAGTTTCATTAAAATGCAATGTTTCAAAACACAGTTGAAGTTTCACTTAGAAGTGGAGTAGAGAGCTCACATTAAGTTCAACTAAGCGTGGGAGCTCTGATACTTGGCCAAATTTCCATGATCCTGAGGCATTGTCCAAGACTAAGCAATTCACTGAAAGGAAGTTGAGATTTCTGGGCTGGTCAGTAGTGTTTAGTACAAATGGAGGAATAGGAAATCAGGGTAAAAGTCACCCAAGTGCAGAGGGCTAATATAAGGTTTACATGTCTATTAAGTCCCACTTAAGTCCTACTTTGACTTAACTCACACACTCAACATCATCTAAATTACCACAGGACTGATTTTCAATGGATCCCCAATTCTGTATGCGCATGTTGTAGCAGTCTTAACGTGAACTGGCGCCATCTGCCAGCCTACAGGGACATACATACCAAAGACCCAAGTCTTGCAAGTCACAGATTTTAGCTGCCTTTCTCTCTGGTAAGCCCAAAATGTGAGACAACCCCAAAACTTTGTAAGACAAATCAACGAAGGGGCACTGAAGTTAATAAACTAGCTGTGTGTGCTGCTGTTTTGAAAACTGGCAGCATCATTTCTAATAAATAATGTTTGCTTCAAAGAGTTTTATACCAGGAAGGAAATGAGCATGGCTCATAGCTCCTTGAGGGGTGTTTTTAGCTCCGGAGTGTGTTACACATTTTTAATGCCCCTGCTCTTAAATGTTTTCTCCCTTTTGGGCTCCTCCACATAGGCGGTGCCTGGGGCAATTACCTTGTTTGCCCCCTTTGGTTACGCTACTGATTGATGATATAGCATCATTTCTGAAAACTTTTCTTTGCAAATGTGTAAGAAAGCATATAACAGCAATATAACTGTATTTAACAAATAGGAGCTCTATAATTCCTAGAAATTTAAATCTTCTTACAAATTGCTTAATTGAAAATAAGTCATCAGACAAGACACCTGAGGTTTATAAATAACACCTCCATGTACTGACAAGGTACTGAAGGCTTCTTTGGGAAAGGAAAACAGTTTCTATGAACTCTGCAAATGTTCTCCTAATTAGCTGCAGGTTGGACAAATATTCCATAGTTGGATCAATGGACAATAACGCTTCTTTCCTGATGGATTCCCATAAAAAGCTGCTTTTGATTAAGCATTTCTTTTGAATAGTGGGTTATCTTTTAAGTTGCCCCATTATATGGGAACAGGACTCTATAAAATCAATGAATAATCAACTGCAGCATATTAAAGTGCAAATAAAGTGCAAACTGGTGCTCCCACTCCACTGAATTTTAAGCTAGTTTTGTTATTAAAGCAAGAAAAGATTTAATTTGATCCAAATGCATTAATTGTGAAGTAAAGGGGCCAAATCACGTTCCCAAAGACGCTCTTCACTCCCACTGACTTCCCTGTGAATTGTGCATACGCTATTACACCTCATGGAAAGCAATACTGTTAACCAACCGCCCCATCACGCAAACCGTAATGCTTACTGATGTCAAATTAGAGCAAACATAGGACATAGTGGGTCATGAGGGGAGTACTGTTCTCAGTCAGGTAAAACATAAGTCAGAATTTTGCCCAGTGAATCTTAACCACTTTAGCGTAACTGAAGCTACACCACTGTGTTATTCAATTGCATCAAAATAGTCAACAATTACTCTCTTTCAATTATTTTCATCTTTTTGGACAGGATTCAGATCTCAGTTAACCAGTGTGAATCAGGAGTAGCTCCATGTAGGTTTGTATGGTGTAAAACTAGAATGAGATCAGAATCAGGCCCTTTTGTAGCAGTCAGTTACATGCGTAAAGAAACATTAAGATGCCTTTAATTCTAGCTAAGAATAGTCCTGCTTGTCAGCTTCAGATCTGGGAGGAAGAGCAACCATATGGATTCTCTGTTTAATGCTCCAGAATCTCTACAATAAGAGATTACTGAGTTGCTAGTGATCGCTCTTAGAGTTGCAATGGGAATCTAAAAATTCCCACTATCGTGGTGAAGACAAAGACTTAGACTCCCACCAAAAGTCCACTAAAGTCTGACTTTCCTGGGCTTTGGCTTCTGCTCCAGCAGCCTGAGCCTTGATTTTGTCTATTTGTTAAGACCATTAACAGTATATGGCTGTTCAGCAGAGTTGCTCAAATGTAAGATTTATATTTGAAACATGATTCTCAATTGCCTTCATATCATTTCTCACCTACCTGCCGCAAGAAGGGCCCCCAAGAAAAGTGCCAAGGCTCCCCACAGTAACAAAGAGATCTTCATCCTGCTTTCTCTTCTTTTGAAGAACGTGGGTTAGAGGGGTGTCATCTGCCTATAAGAGTATGTGCAAATGACAGAACTATTTGTTTCCTAAAATAAATAGTCCAGCCTGCTCACACTAACACTGGTGTAAGATGTGGTTGGAGGTTTTGAAACCAGACACTACAGTTGGCCAAATACTCAAAAAACAGTTTTGCTCTTTCAAATCCGTACAGATGGGTTGAACAATACTACAGGCTTTAGTTGCCTGGTTCGTGAGGAAGTAACAACATCATAAAGCTGACAGGAAGCTATGCACCTTATTCATTCCTGGACTGAGGATGCCTTTATAGTAACACGCTGGGCTAGGACATTGAGCTTTATACCATGAGACATGGTTAAGATACTCAGCTGAGATGATTTAAGCAGAAGACAGGATAGATTTGTATCTTATAGACTACCTAAGCCAGAGATAAGCTCCTGTAAGATCAGATGCCTGACTTCAAATGAACATTGCTAACTACCTCTCTCTGTTCATGAGATGACTTTAATCATGGATGATCCTGCCTTCAGCATAGGTTGGACTAGATGACTTCCCTCCAGCCCTACTGTTCTGTGTTTCTATGAGACAGGATCATTCCCCAGTAAGCAAGGGGACATGGGTCCTGCTTCTACTCCTGATAAATCAGACTATAAAACCACTTATTTGGGCTACTATTACAGTGCAACACAAAAGCCTTAGAATTACAGCCTCCCTGTGTTAGGTGCTGTACAAGCACATAAAGAGCCAGTCCTATTTCAAAGCATGGAAAGTGTAAGAGGGTACAAAGAAGTGACGTGGCAGCAGGCCAGAAGCAGAGCTGAGAACAGCACTGCAGCTTCCTCCTGAACACCTCTCCAGAGCCCTGCCCACTGGCATTTCCCCTCATGTATGATTTGGCTCATTCCCTGAAGTGCCTTAGCATTACTAGCAGTACGGTCCTTCACCTTCTAACATCTTTATTTTTGGATTCATAGGAACACAGGACCGGAAGGCACCCCCATGGTTACTGAGCCCAGCTTCTGCCTTGACAGAAGCCCAGGAGTTGCAGGTTTCCTAATAAGATTGACTCAGTCAGGGCTGAAGACCCTGGCTACAGATGAAAGAAAATACAAAATACAATGAAAACACTCTCCATAATATTTGTCAGACAGGTTTTCCATACCTTACTATAATCTATGGCTAATTTGCAACAGAGACTGGTGTTGTGTATAAGGCTTTTATTGGCACTTGTTTGGGATGTTAATTCACTCTCTGATAAAGGCTTTAAAATACCCTGGATCTCTAGAAAACACACACATGCATGCATGCACACAAAACCCTATTCTTATGATTAAAACGTTCTTATACAGCACCTCTGCATCGAGGTTTTCATCCATAGATCTCAAAGGCCTTTACAAGAGGACTATACAATTGCTGCCCATTTTACAGATAATAAAAGGGAGGCACAAACAAGTAAGTTAGAGGGAGAAAGCCAGGAGTAGATCCCAATAAAATCCCACCCTACTCACCAGCCTATGCTACCAGGCTGAGCCACATTTAAGATATTGTCAGACTTGGTGCTCCAGATAAGCTAACTCATGTGCTCTTATCCCTTACTGCAGATCTTGCTAACTGTGGTCCTGGCTCTGCACCAATTAAAGACTGTGAGTTTTGTCCTGCACTTCAAGAAGAGCAGGGGTGAGCACAGATTTGTTCTGAGATAGTGCAAAAGAGCATCAGGCTTGGATATAGCAAGTGCCTCCATGAGAGGCTTCCTTATTAAGGTAGGGGGTAGATGAGTGTCAGCCACACCTACATCCACTTTCCCTTTTGCCCTTTTTTTGACTAAACACGGATGTCTGTCGCACCCGTACAAACATCAGTGTAATCAGTGGAGCTGCATCTTTGTCAGAACAGAACTTGTCCCTCTGTCTCTCCCTCTATAATACCATGTTATCTGGAAAGGTTTCCTATCTAAATTTTAGATGGTGCTTTCTTCTGTAACAGCTGTCAGATGCCTGGCGAGCCCCACTTCTCATAGTGTTAAAAATAAGTACAGGTTAACCAACAGGGAGTTTTGGTTCTCAGATCTTTGTTTCTTTCAGTCACTTTTTTTGTAATCAAGGAGAAGTTAAAAAAACCCTGCTACAGGGAAATGCAAGCATCAGAAAGAAAAATATGCAAAAGATGCCAGTTCAGTTTATGCAGTGGACATTAAGCAAAATCAAATCTCAACAACCATTAATATTTAAGAACTATTTAGTCCCCAAAAGAATAACTCTACACTGTTTTACATTCTGCGCATGCCCAGCACTTCTGGAATCAAGCGATTTACATTTAGGAGTTAAGTGTGTGTTTAGATACCCTGGTTTCATATATTTTGGTTTTAGGTTTATTTTTTTCAATGCTCTATTCATTGATTTTGAAGAGCGCTAAAGACTTTTACACTTCAAAGTAAGCAGTACCAGGTATTTGCAAACTCTCCTTCTCCTCTCAGGTCAGGCCCCTAGATGGGAATATATTCTTGCCTCCCCTTGCCAGGGACTTGACTTTATAAAGTATTTACTGCTAGCCTCAGAATTTTGTTCCTGGAGTCATGTGAATAACAGAAGTTTTTCATTTTTTTTCAGTTTTCATGTTTTTCAAAAAAGGTATGTTTTTAAAAAAGCTACAGTCCTTCATGATTGCAATAAATTTGAATGTGTGGCCACTAAAATCCCAGAAATAAAAAAAATAAACAAAACAAGCAAACAAAAAAACAACAACCCAACTAAAACATTTGCTTCACCTGCTCCCTTCTCAAAACGAAACAAAAAAAAATAATGCCTGATGCCTGAATGCCCAGGGCTGGCGATACTGCAAAGCTGGCAACCCAGAGCCTGACCCTCCTCCCATTAAATCTGAGTGAAATCCTGAAATGTTTTGCCATTGATTTCAGTGGCAGCAGGCTAAGGCCCATGATTTCCCTTAAAAAGCCAGAGGAATAGTAAGCTTTGGTTCTTTACAGGCAAGCCACACAGGCTGTTGGAGCAATTCAAGTCCATGCCCTTTGCACAGTCGTGTCGGATATACTGTGATGATGTTCAGGCATGGTGAGAGCAGTAGGAATCCCTTCTACCCCCTACTCTATGTGCAAGTGCACCGGGTAAGGTAACCACCTGACCTTTATTGGGCAGCCAGTCCTGAAATGGGAGCATCAAGTCCCAGCTCTGGGCTGAATGACTCCAGGACAGCATTTGCCCCATATCCCCAGTATCATGTGCAGGGATCCAGGTTTTCCGTTTGCTGCAGAAAAATGTGGGAAATGGTGGATTTGCCCTTGAGGGTTGGCAGTGTTCCAGCCTGCAAGGGGCTGTTTGGGGCTGGAGGGAGTGGGATGCAGGGGGCTGGGGATACAGCCAGGGAGTATGGAGAGCAGCTCCCTGAAGACAAGTCTATGCAGGGCGGGGGCAGAGCAAAGGTAGGGGGTATAGATTAAGGCCCCCATGGTGAGGGAGGGAGTGGGGCAGGCTTGGCAGCTGGGGCTGAGGGTGCTACCCAGCTGAGGCAGCACATGGGGCCCAGGGCCGGGGCAGAAATGTGTGGTCATGGAGCCTGACTGGGGCATGCAATGGAAGCACAAGCAGTTAATTCAGGGGGTACTGGGGGTAGGGGTGACTCCCCACTGCTGCATGAACTCCTGGAGAAGGGATGCGGGGGTTCACATTCCTCCTCCAGCCTTGTGCATGGGGTGGGGGTGGATGTGGGTTGCCCACTGCAGGCTTGGCGCTCCCTGCCCTGCTGTCCTCCCCGAGGCCTCTGTGGTCCAGCAGGTGGGACCCGGTACAGAAGGGCAGAGAGGCTCAGTGCTGCCACTACCAGGAGTCCCACACTGGCTGCATCACCATGGTGTGATGCCCCCTGCCCACCAGGCAGCAGCGGGGGCAATGCTGTGGAGTTGAGCCCCCTGCTACTACCAGATGGGCAAAGGGTGCCTTGCCATGACAGAGTGGGGCTCCCAGGATACCTATGGCCCGGTATCCCACAAGATACTGATCAGAAAACTGGAAGATATCAGGCCCAACTGTGGGACTGTCAAGCAGGTGTGAAACTGGTTGCGGGGTAGGATGCAGAGTGTCCAAATTAATGGATCAGTGTTGTCCTGGTGACATATGGGCAGCAGCTGACCCCAGATCAATACTTGGCCCAGTGCTTTTCAACATCTTCATCAACGACCTGGATGAGGGGGTGAAAAGCCCATCGGCCAAGTTTGCGGACACCCCAAAATATGGGGTTGTGCAGACACACCCACAGATAGGCTGCAGATACAAGCAGACCTAGACAGGCTGGCGTGTGGGGCAGAACAGAACCAGATGAGGTTCAAAGTAGAGAAATGCAAGAGCAACACTAACCTGACCAGCACTATAAATGAAGGGGATCTGGAGGTAACATAGACACCAGCATGAATATGAGCTGGCAATGTGACATACACATTGTAGGGCCAATACAACTCTGGCATGCATTAACCGAGGCATCTCCAGTAAAACCAAAGAAGTGATTCTTCTGCTTTACTCCGCGGCTGCAGCTGGAACATTGCGTCCATTTCTGGGCACCACATTTCAACAAAGACGTGCTAAAGCTCGAGAGGGTCTAAAGAAGGGCCACCCATATGACATGGGACTTGCACAGCAAGCCATACGAGGAGAGGCTGAGGGATCTCGGACTCTTCAGCCTAAAGAAAAGGAGTCCCGAGCCCACAGCAGGCAGCCTGCATTCACCCACAACCCCCATAGGCTTGGTTTGGCTCTGCTCCAGCTGTGCCATTGCACAGGGGGAGGGAGATGGGATTGTGTCCCATCTTTCCATTTTTGAAAAATGGTCACCCTAGTGCAGGGGAGTAAGAACAGGTCAGGGTCACAGCCCCAACCTTCACCTCAGTGTGCCATGCAGCATCAATTGGACATGGCTAAGGTAGGAAATAACCTCTGCCTGAAGTAGCAGCTCCTCATCCTCCTCCCCAGGCTGAGCAAAACAACTCCATTACAGGTGCACTCTGAGGAACCTCCCCAACCCTCACACAGGCTGTCCATGCCCACCCATAGAGCCTAATACTGTAGCCTAATGCCTAATAGAGTGTCTTTCACCCAAGGATCTCACAGATCCTTCACTTCACAGTGCCCTAGTAAGCTGGGGGGATATCAGCCTCTCCATCCTACCAGGATGTAAAATGGAAACTAAGGCATAGGGAAGTGAAATGGTTTGCTCAGTCATGCAGTCAATGCAGTCAAAGCCAGGAACAGAAACCAGGACACGCTGTTCTATACTCCATGTACTTAGGGATCAACTCTTCCCATTAATCCAGGAGCATCTTTTAACTATGCATGTCTCAGAACATTGCATGTCTCTAAGGAATTCTATCTGCTCCCAGATTGTAAATTCTTGGAGCTAGAAACTCATTTAACTTTCACCTTGATGTTAAATCATAAAAAATAATATGGCAGGTAGTCATTAATTAACTGCATTGGCTTGGCTTGGGCCTGGCAAGCCATTAAACTGGGAGTTAATCACAGTAGAGCACTGGGGCCTGAATCCCAATTCCTAGAGATATCACTGCGATACAGAGGAATGGATGGATACTTCGCGGGCAGATCTGGAATTCTGAAACGGGTGGTGTAGATGGTGAGATGCATCATCGTGTGTAACAACACATATTTTTCTCCAGTTAAAAATAAACTAGCAGCTTTACTAGAAAGCTAAGGGCCTAGGGCTATATTATTCAGTTTAAGATTGAAACAAAAACAAACATAAGTTCATTGGAATGAGTTAAAATCTGCAGGACTGAATTTGGAGCCTCACTACCAGGAGCAGCTAGCAGACAGTAGAACTGCAAAACAAAGGTAGCTTGATTGGTGGAACATCAATACCATCAATACAGCAGAAGGTAAAAGCTCGCTTGATTTTGATTTTCAGTATGAATTCAAACCGTGAAAGTGGGGCCTCATGATCCTTCTGACTTTTTAAGTGTTAAGCAGGAGGTGTCAAAAGTTACCACAGAGGTAACAGGCTTGTGAAAGCCAAGCGTTCATTTTTTTCCCCTCTGTGCTCCCAGTTGCAGGCTGTGGACTGAGGAGGGAAGGATGTGTCAAAGAAGTGAGGGTGAAGAGCTCACTGGGCAAGTTCACAGACGACACCACGTTATGGGGAAGCATGGTCATGCTTGAAGATAGGCTATAAATACAGGTGGATCTAAACAGGCTGGCAAGCTGGGCGGATAGGAATCTAATGAAGTTCAGTGTTGAGAAGTGTAAAGTGCTCCACCTTAGGATGAGCAACCTCCAACACACCTACAGGCCTGGCAGCACCAAACTGATTAGAACCATGAATAAAAGGAACCTGGGGCTAATAACAGACCATAGTATGAATATGAGCTGGCAGTGCAATGCTGTAGCCAGTGGGGCAAATAATACTCTGGCATGTATCAAACTACTGGGGGCGGGGGCAGGACATGGTGAGAGAGACCTAACTGTATGTGTATACTACAGACCACCAAAGCAGGGGGAGGACCTCGATCCGGAGCACTCTCGAGACCTGGCAGAGGCTGCGCACATATGGGACATAGTTGTCACGGGGGACTTCAATTATTCAGACATCTCTTGGGAGGAACACTTGGCTAAGTTGGATTGGTTGCATTGCTTCCTGACCTGAACTGAAGAGCTCTACCTGACTTAGGGAGTGCACAGGCCAAAGGTAATTCTCTCCTAGACTTTCTAAGAAACAATCTGGTGAGCAACTTGAGTATACAAGGTAGCCTGGGCAACAGTGATCACGAGACCATCACATTCACTGTCCATCGCAAGGCAAGCAAATCAGCTAGCAGGGTTGAAGTTTTAGAATGCTAAAAAATGAATTTCAACAGGCTGAGGGCAATAGTAGGGGAAGTGTTGTGGGACCAGGGTCCAAAGGTGAAAGGAGTGCATGAAGAATGATCGTTCCTCAAGCACACAATCCTTGAAGCACAAAAGTAATCCATTCCCATGTGGAGGAAAGGTAGCGGAAAGGCCAGTAAGGCTTCTTGGTTTAGTAGGGATATCATGGTCCTCTTGAAAAAGAAGAAAGAGGCATACAAACAATGGAAGCTTGGGACAGTCCCCAAAGAGGACTATACAACAACAGCCTGCACTTGTAAGGAGCAGATTAGAAAAGCTACGGTGGTGGCTGAATTTAAACCAGCAACAGAAATCAAGGACAATAAGAAGTCCTTCTTTAAGGAACAGGAGGAAAACAAACGGAAACGTGGGGCCATTGCTCAACAACTCAGGACAGCTGATTACCGATGCTCAGGAGAAAACTGAACTCTTCCAAAACTTGTGGTGCTTGGGGGAGGTCCCTGAAGACTGGAAGAGGGCCAATGTTGTGCCCATCTTCAAGAAACGGAGGAGAGAGAGCCCAGGGAACCACAGGCCAATTAGCCTAACTTCTATCCCAGGGAAAATCCTGGAAAAATTCATCAAGGAATCTATGTGCAATACATTTGCAGAAGGTAGGATTCTGAATGACAGCCGGCATGGCTTCGTCGCAGGCAGGTCTTGTCTTACCAATCTCATCTCCTTCTACAACTAGGTAACTCACCACCTGGATAAGAGAGGACATCGACATTGTATACTGAGACTCCCAAAAGGCCTTGATCTGGTATCCCATGATGTTCTCATGGGAAAATTGGAGGATTGCAGGAACCAGATGAAGTTCAATATTGAGAGACATGTAAAATGCTCCATCTGGGGATGAACAATCCCCAACATACTTACAGGCTCAGTGGCACCATGACTGAAAGGGACCCAGGGGTAATAATAGACCATAGTCTGAACATGAACCATTAGTACGATGCTGTATCCAGCAGGGCAAACAATGCTCTGGCATGTGTCAACCAATGCATCTCAAGCAAAACCAAGGAAGTGATTCTTCTGCTTTACTCAGCATTTAGTAAGACCACAGCTGGAGTACTGCATCCAGTTCTGGATGCCGCATTTCAACAAGGACATGGAAAACCTTGAGAGAGTCCAGAGAAGAACTACCTGTATGATCAGAGACTTGCAAAGCAATCCAGACAAGGTAAGGCTGAGGGACTTGGGCCTCTTCAGCCTAAAAAAGAGAAGGTTGAGAGGGAACTTGGTAGCACCTTACTGCTACATCAGGGGAATACATCAAAGGCTCAGTGAACAACTGTTCACCTGGGCACCCTTGGGGAAAATCAGTAGTAACAGCCACAAACTCCTGGAAGACCATTTCAGGCTTAACACTAGGAAAAACTTATTCACAGTTAGGGTTTCCAAACTGTGGAATAAACTCCCTCCAGAGGTGGTGCAATCGCCTACCCTGGAAATCTTCAAAAAGAGATTGGATGGCCACCTGACTGGGTCACCTGACCCCAGTTGTCTTTCCTGCCTAGTGCAGGGGGGCTGGACCCGATGATCTGGTAGATTATAGGGATCAGATAGGCTATAATAAGAAATGAAGTCAAGTGACTTCCTCAGTGCTGCCTGACCAGAAATGCTGCTGCCACTGCCAGGCAGTTGGTTTTAAATTTTGGGTGGACTAAGTATTAATGGGGGCTGCATGTGCATAAGTGCATCCTCCCCTCCCCCATGCCAAGATTTGCCCCTGGACACTTGGCAAATGTAGTTCTGCTACCGTGTGTCCTCATTACACACCAGAAGGCCTGTGGGAGAGAGGGGGGAAGTACTGTAGTTCATGTAACTGAGCATGTCCAGTCAACGTATAATTCACTAGGAGACAGTCTTTCTTTTCCTCTAAAAAAATAGCAAATCAAAATGAACCTGTAACATCTGATGAAGTAGGCTGTAACCTATCCCAGCGAGTAGTAATTGATGGCGTGGACTCAACCTGGAGGGCTATCTCCAGTGATATTCCCCAGTTCTTGGGCCTGTGCTCTTTAACATTTTTATCAATGACCTGGATGAGGGACTGAAAAGTGCAATGATTAAGTCTGCAGATGATACCAAGCTGTGGGGAGAAGCGGGCATGTCTGAGGACAGGATGAAGATCCAGGATGACCTAGACAGGCTGGTCCTATGAGCTGAACACAATCAGATGAGGTTCAACAGGGACA
>JAGPOW010000229.1:32178442-32197481 GCA_030014935.1 Caiman crocodilus
TGAATTACACTATATTATTAATATTATTATTTTTTAAAAACCCCTTCTCATACAGTAGACCCAAAATTTTTAAGCAATGTGGACTAAAGTTGCTTCTGGGGCCCCTCCAGGATTAGGGGCCCTGAAGCTTAAGCTTCATTAGTTTCATAGTAGATCCACCCCTGGTACCATCTTTGGAGGTTTTTAAGACCTAGCTACACAAAGCCTTGCCTGGTATGATCTAGTTGGGGATGGTCCTGATTTGAGCAGGGGGTTGGACTAGATGACCTCTCAGGTCCCTTCCAACCCTAATTTTCTATGATCTATGGTGGTGGCAGCCAGAAGGAGCCACCACTGCTGCCTGGGCTGCCTAGAAAAGTGGGGCAGACCAGGGCCAAGGCTGGGCCTGTATGCTGTTGGCAATGGTACATGGGCTCCAGGCTGCTGTGGTGGTGGGGGATGCTCCCCGAAAACTACCTATGTGGCCTGCAGGCCCAAATAATTGCCCACCCCTAACCTAGAATGTATAGTCATCTTAGAAAATTACCAGTCATTGCTATTCTGTAAACTGGGGCAAAAAGAAGGAACAAAAAACTCCAGGGGTGATACGAGAAGGGAAAACTTGGACAAATGACTAGGGAGGAGTATAAAAGTATTGCTTAGGCATCCAGAGATGAAATCAGGAAGGCCAAAGCACAACTGGAGTTGCAGCTAGCAAGGGATGTGAAGGGTAACAAGAAGGGTTTCTATAAGTACATCAGCAACAAGAGGACGATCAGGGAAATTTTGGGTTCCTAACTAAATGGCAATGGCAGCCTAGTGATAAATAATGCAGAAAAGGCTGAAGTACTCAACACCTTTTTCACCTCAGACTTCACAGGCAAGGTCAGCTTCCAGACTATTGCACTTGGTAGCTCAGTTTGGGGAGGAGGTGAGTAGCTAGTGGCAAAAGAATTGGTTAGGGGCTATTCAGAAAAACTGGACATGTACAAGTCTATGGGGCCAGATGTGATGCACTGAAGGGTGCTGAAGGAGTTGGCCAATGTGATTGCAGAACTACTGGCCATTATCTTTAAAAACTCATGGTGATTGGGAGAGGTCCCAGACTACTGGAAAAGGACAAATACAGTGCCCATCTTGAAGAAAGGGAAGAAGGATCTGGGGAGCTACAGACCAGTCAGACTCACCTCAGTCCCTAGAAAAATCATGAAGCAGATCCTCGAGGAATTCTTTTCTAAGCACTTGGAGGTGAAAGTGATTAGGAAAAGTCACTATGGATTTAGTAAGGGCAAGCATGCCTGAACAACCTGACTGGCTTCTATAATGAGATGACTGGCTCTGTGGATGTGGGAAGAGCAGTGGACATGATATAGCTTGACTTTAGCAAGGCTTCTGTTATGGTCTCCCACAATATTCTTGCAAGCAAGTTAAGTAAGTACAGGTTGGATGAATGGACTGAAAGGGGGACAGAAAACTGGCTGGATTGTCAAGCTCATGACTCGATATCTAAGCCAGTATCAAGTGGAGTGAGTCAGGAACTGGTCCTGGGGCTGGTTTTGTTCAATATCTTCATCAATGACCTGGAAGATGTGGTGGAGTGCACCACCAGCAAGTTTCCAGATGCCACCAAGGCTTATCGCATACTGGGTTGCATTAGTAGGCATGTTGCCAGAAGATCAAAGGAAGTAATTATTCCCCTCTATTTGGCACTTGTGAGACCACATCTACAGTATTGTGTCTAGCTTTGAGCCCCTCCACTACAGAAGAATGTAGACCAGGGGCAGGCAAAATACAGCCCAAGGACTGGATCCAGTCCTCCCTACTTGCAATTTCATCTGGCTTGCAGGGCCCCTCTGTAAGCCTTGACCTTCCCTGGACTGCCCCTCTGTAAGCCACTGCCTCCATGCAGGAGGTACAGCTCTAGCTGCTAAACAACCATCCCCCAACCCCAGCCTGGCCTGCCCCAGGTCTAAAGTAGAGACAAGAAACCTCTGCCTGGCAGAGCTTGTGCCAGGACACCCGGTGGCTGTTTCCCACCTCCCTGCTTGCAAGGGTAGGAATTAAGGTACAGCCCTACCGGGCTGGGACTGGGGGCTCCTGTTAAAGTTGGGCTAGGCTGGCCCCTCACGCTGCAGGAGCACAGGAGCTGCGGCTGCGGGGCCTGTGCGGCTGGCCCCACATGCTGCCACCATGTACAGCCAGGGATGGGGGTGGGAACATGGGAGCTATGGCTATGGAGCCAGGCAGGCATGGTCCTGCCTCCAGATGTGGCCAGGGACTCAGACGGGAGCGTTATTGGGCCAGGTTGGGCATACTGCCACCACCTACAGCTGGGGAGTGAGGTGGAGGTAGGGAGAGCTGCATGCTATGGGGCTGGGAGTGGCTGGCCCGACTTGCTGCCACCACGTTCGTCTTCAGGGACTTGCACACTCAAGGGACTCCACAGACCCCCCAGACACCCCCACAGCCTCCCACACACCTCCCCCTCCACCAAACCCCCAAACATACCCACTCCCGCTCACAGCCACCACACAGATTCCTACACCCCCAACATCATCTCAGACACACCCACGCCCTCCACACACACTCCCACACACCCCAGCCCAACTACATACCCCACACCCACACCATTCTCCCCTGCTCCCCCACACACCCCACCCACTATACCCGTGGTGACATGTAAGGGGTGCACAGGGGTGCCTGTGCACCCCCGAGAGCACCAGTACAACCCCTGACTGGCTGCACTTGCCACTTAGGCGATGGGCAGGGGCTCAGGTGGGATTGCTGGTGCCCACCATGCAAGTGCTGGCTGACTGCTGCAGCCACTCCCAGTAATGGCTACAGTAATCGACCACAGCAGTCAGGGCAGAGAGATTGGGGGGAGGGGGGTGTCCCCCACAACCATCGGCAGGATCAGCCATGGGGGGGAACGTGCACTATGCCCACATCCCACATACACATCCCTCACACCCCACCACACGCACTCTGCAACCACACCCCCTTACTTCCCCACACAACATACAAGAGTAAGACTGTATTTCACCTTACACTATGCAAACACACATAAATCAGGACAAAAATATATTTTTTAAATGAAATTAAAAGTTATATTACGTTTGATTTTTTTTAGTCATGGCTGCTTTAGACAGGGGGGGGGCACATGCCCCTCCTGTGACCAGTCCTGTCGACTAGGGGGATCCCCGTGGGCAATCCTGCAGACCGGGGGGTGGGAGGGTCCCCCGGGTGATTGCACAAAGGCCAATCGCTCCCAGAAGCGGCTGCAGCAATCGCAGCGATCAGCCAGTGCTTGCAGGGGGGCACTGGAGCTTCTGCCAGACCCCCTGCTCATCACCTGAGCAGTCAGTATGGCCATTCAGGGGGTGCTCTGGTGCTGTCAGGGGGTGCATGTGCACCTCTGTGGACCCCCCCTACATGTTGCCAGTGTTTTTAGTACATGATTTGTTTTTGTTCCAGTTTCAAGATGGCAACTTCCCATCCCCTGCTCCCAAAAGGAGTACTTCTGGGGCAAGCAGAGAGACTTCTGGTGGCAAAGGTCAGGGTTAGGAGGTGGGACCTCCAGTCCCAAGATGGCAATCAGGGGGGAGGGCATCCTTCAAGAGGTGGTGCTACCCTTGCAGCCCTTCACAGCTCACCAAAACTCATTACGCGGCCCTCCAGCCGAAATAATTGCCCACCCTTGATGTATCTTAATTGGAGAGAGTCCAGCAGAAGGCAATGAAAATTATCAGTTTGCTGGGGAACATGACTTACAAGGAGAGCCTGAGGGAACCGGGCTCATTTAGTCTGGAGAACAGAAGACTGAGGGGGAATTTAGTAGCAGCCTTCAAAGGGGGGCTCCAAAGAGGTTGGGAGCTACTGTTCTCAGGTGGTGGCAGATGACAGAACAAGGAGCAATGGTCTCAAGTTGCAGCAAGGGAGGTTTAGATTGGATATTAGGAAAAGCTTTCTCACTGAGAAGATAGTAAAGCACTGGAACAGGCTACCCAGAGAGCTTATAGAGTCTCCATCCTTGGAGGTGTTTAAGACCTGGATAGATAAAGCCCTGACTAGAATGATCTAGCTGAAAATGGTCCTGCTTTGAGCAGAGAGTTGGACTAGATGACCTGCTGAGATCCCTTCCAACCCTTAATTTTCTAGGATTCTGAAATAAGAATTCCTCATGGATCGGCTTTGTCTAGCTGTTGCTGGTTGCACCCACTATTCCCACAGCATGCTAAGTGCTGTACAAATCTAAAAGAAGTCACAGGCCTGCCCTGAAGGAATAATCTACTAGCCAGAGTCAGATTTAAGCAAGTATATGCACCACAAAAGAGGAAAACTTGATGACAAAGCTCACTGGCCTCAATAGTTATGAATGGCACAACTGTAGAAAATGGCATTTTTACGTGCAAGTGCAAGTCATTATAAAGAATCGATCAATTCAATCAACCAAGTCTGTCCTTCCTATGTTTAAAGACATGAACTTCAAGTATTTTCTTGTGATTCGTGTCATGCGACAAGACCAGAGCTGATACTTTTCTTGATCTGGCTGAAGGAAACCAGACAATGGGCAGTTTCCGTGAACAGGAAGACAGATGTTAGGTACACGTCATATCTTCCTTTCTTTATTGCTGTCAGACTAATTCACTAAGAGGTGTTGCATCAGCTGTTGCCAAAAGGCACCTAAAAATATGAACCACGCTTTTCGCATCGAGAAAAAGCCAGTTGTTTCCTCCTCAAAAGTCTTTGTCTACGTGGCATCATTCATTACTGAGACAGCATTCCCAAATAACTGCACGTAGCTGCCAGCTCAAACCTCGGCTTATGCCTTTATGGATTTGTCAGCCCATTTTAAGAAGATTCCTTTTATAAAATATTGACTCCCGATTGAGAGAAGGACGACTCAGCTCAGGGGTGTCCAACCTTTCTGAATGCGGAGTGCGATCACAAACTTTGTATCACCCAGTGGGCGGAAGCCACTTTCAAAGACTTCACCAGAAGTGGTGTCCCATCAGGAAGTGATGTCACAAGACCTTTGACACCAATGAAGCTGCACCAAATGACAATGAAATGGGCCTGGAAACGTGGTTTAAAATCCAAAACGAAAGCAATATGAAAGCAACAATGAAATAATACCAAGCACTTGACTAAATAAAAGTCTGTCGCGTAATGAAAGAAGCATAATGCAAGTCAACAGCTCAAGTGTGGAAAAGGTCTCGGCCAGAGTGGTAACTACTCAAAGGTGGAGGGATGTGTCTCGGTCGGGCTTTGCAGCCTCCGCGGCTCGCGGCCTTGCAAGGGGCAGGCAGGAAGGGAGGGATCAGGGTCTCCGCAGTGCACCCGAGAGGCTGCGGGGGAGACTTGCGGCTCAGCTGGGCACGGGGCAGAGCGGGGCGGGGAGAGCTGCTGCCACACACAGGAGCCCCAGTGCGGGCTCCTCCTCGTCCCCCCGCCACAGCCTCCCTGGGATGTGCGGAAAAGGCGCCCTCCGCTCCGCCGCTGCCCACCTCGCTGCCCCGGTATGCCCGCGCCGCCTCCCGTCCCCAGCAGCACATGACAAGCGGCCCCCTCGGGGCCTCGTGCGCGGGCGGCCGGGCCGGGCGAGAGACTGGCCGGGGGAGCAGGAGCCACCTTGATGTGGGCCAGGGCAGGGCAGCGGGGCTGGCGAGAAGGCAGGCGCGGGCCGGCAGTGCCCGCGGCCGCTGCTTGGCTTCCCACGCGGGGCCGCTCCGGCAGCTCAGGGCACGGGCACGGGCTCACGTCGGGGGACGAGCACGGGCGCTCCCGGACCTGCATCCTCCCCGCCAGCGACCGGCGTGTCCGGGCCCGCGAGCGGAGCCGCTCCTCCGCCACCCAGCGGCAAAGCTCTCCCATGAAGGCTTCGTCCTGCGCCTGCACGGGCTCCTCGGGGCGGGACCCAGGCCCGCGAGGGACCCGGCCGGGTCGGGCCGGGCCACGCTGACGCGGTGTGTGAGGCAGCCTTCCCCTACCCCAGCCCTTCAGCAGCCATTAGGAAGCTGCCGAAGGTCTGGGCGAGGGACAAGGGGTTTCCCGCCGCAGCGCCGCGGGCCGCAGAAAACGCCTCGGAGGCCGCATGGCAGCCCGCGGGCCGTATGTTGGTCGAGCCTGGTCTAGCTGAGTTTCTAGTCTCAAGTCACTATTTGCTGATGGCGTTATAAAGCGCTGCTTGGTCAGCCAGCATTTACCAGTGCCTTCTAAGAGTCTGTGTCACTGCTTCTACCCCACGGAAATAGAGTCATTTATTGTGACCAGGGATCCTGGGGTTTTTTTGTTTAAACATCAAAAATGCCTAGATATATAGATATAGGTGTCAGTTTAACACAATGGTGTATTGATATATTTACAACGTTAAAGCAACTTGAAAGCCGAGCAGTGCCTCAATCATTATAATGAAATAAATTCTAAGTACCTATATATTTTGGCATTTGATTTGGGGGTTTTTTTTATCATGGAAAATCAAAGCTTGCCCCCTTCACTCACCAGGATGCGAGCCTAGCTACAGCTGTCCCCCACACTGCTTGGTGGCCCTGAGCAGCCCTGCTGTGTCAGTGCCCTGCCCCTGCCCAGGCTGTTAACCCTCATTCCCAAGCCACAGCCCCCTCAGCCCTGCTCCTGAGCTGCAGTCCCCTGCCCCTCATTCCTGACCCACAGCAAGGTGGGGGGCACAACACTGCACTGCCACTGTCATGCCTCACCTTGGCAGCCATGGTGGTGCAGCACTCCCTCCTGTGCCGGGTTCCACCCATGGGCCACAGAGGAGGCTCCTGCCCAGAGCTGGTCTGCCCGGCAGCAGCTTCACACCTCACTGTGGGTACAGAAATCTGGGGAGGGCATATGCCCCCTTCAGCCACATGTATAGCTGTGCCCTTCCTGCCTCCGTGCCTCCACACCCACCCCCACAGACTTACCTGGAGGGTGCTATGGGAACTGCTCTCCACCACTGCCTGGCTGCCACGTGCATGTGTGCTCTGCCCTGGGCTCTGACCCTGTGACCCTGGCCCCAGCCTCCACCCTACCCACCCTGGTCCCAGACACCTGTCTCCACCTGCCTGTGACTCTACCCCATCCACCTATCCAAGCATGCCCTGCCCACAGGGGTCCTGGGCTGGATGACCTTGTCTGCCCACCTGCTCCGTCTGGTGCCCCCAGTGGTGGATAAGGGGCAGACAGGCCAGGGTGCCCATGCGGTGCAGCTAGATCTGGTGGCAGTAACGGTGACAGAGACACTGGCAGTGGCAGCTAGACAGAGTGGGGGCTGACAGAAAGCAGAGTCCAGCCCCACCCAGAATGGCAGGACTGGCCACACACACTATGGCCTGGGCTGCTCCCTGTGCCTGGGCCGGATGAGGCCAAGGGACCCACATGTGCCAGACAGGATCCCTTGGTAGGCCAGATCTGGTCTGTGAGCCACATTTTGCCCACCCCTGGTTTAAAGGATTGTGTCCTGGAACACAGACCTTTTCCAGACTTGCAGCAAGGAAGGAAGATGTCCTACAGCAATATCACAATACTATGGCAGGATGATCAGGGGCATGGGGAGGTTTCTGTACAAGGAAGGTGCATCTACATGTGCATTAATGCACTTTTTCTAATACTCATTAAATTTAGTACCTCCATTTGAGGTACTAGCACGCAGTAGTGAAAACACACAATTTAAAATGACGTTTAATGTGCAGTAGCCTATTTTACTGCACATTACCATAATCGCACTTTTTTATGTGATGCTTTAATGTGTCATAAAATAGGCTACTTGTGACAGGGCGCCTCAGGGCCACCCTCAATATGGCCCCCACACCTGTCTCTGGGCAACCGCCCGCCTACTTGCCTGCCACGTCTTTGATATTAATTGGTTCATTAGTAGGAGGCTGCCCTTTCTACTCGTACTGCCCCCTCCACTAGGGGGCGCTGTCTGCAGCGCCTTCCTCCCCAATACTGCAGCCCAAGCCTCGCGGATATCGCAGCCCATCTCGCATTCTCTCTGGACCATCTCCCAATTGTCCTTCTCCTGGACTCTATGCACCCCCCACTGGGCTCCTCAATACAGCGCTCCCCACTCTGGGCTTACCTCGCCCCCACAGGGCTTCTCAGTGCTCTGTCCCCTGCCTGGGGCCTCAATACTACCCCCTCCTTGGGGCTGACCGTGCCCAACCTGGGCTCCCCAAATGCTGCCCCTCCTTGGGGCTGACTGTGCCCAACTTGGGCTCTCCAATGCCTGTGGCCCCTCTGTCAGGGACTCCCAATGCCCACCCTTGGGCTACATAATTTGCCCCCTCCCTGGGGCTGGCTAAGTAATTTGTGGAGCTTATAGGTACAGGATATTGTCGAGGCCAAGAATTTAACCAGGTTCAGAAAAGGGTTAGGCAGATTTATGGAGTTTAAGTCCATCAATAAGTCTTAAACATTATAGTAGGCCTGCAACTTCCAAATTAGGACTTCCTAGGCCTCTACATGTTAGAAGCTGTAAAGGAAGATGGTCAGGGGACGAACTGTTTTGGATAGGCCCTGCATAAATACTTGTTCCCTTAGCATCCACCCTGTACTACTGCAAGATACAGGCCGGTTCGCTATGTAAAAGGGATGGTGGGCCTAGACCCACCAGGAAACTTATAAGGTCACTAGGGCCGTGCAAAGCTTTGCCAACTGTTTTGTTTTGATGCTGTTTCGACTCGCTTCGAGCTCAAAACAGTGAAATTGAAGTAAAACGAAGGGCTTCAAAGTAAAACGAAGGGCTTCAAATTGTAGTAAAATGAAGGGCTTCAAAACTAAATGCAGCCAGTCAAAACATTTTGGAAGTTTCAAAATGTTTTGAATTTCAAAGCAACCAGCCAGGTGGTGGGAGACAGGGGAGTGCCAGGGCTGTACTCCAAGCAGCTCCACAGCCCGGTGTGGCTCAGCCTGGTGGGGAGCACAGCTCTGGCTCTGCCCACCTCCTGCCGCTGGGCTAAGCGCTGTGGGGCTGGCACAGCTGATTGGAGTGAAGCATCAGCTCTGCCCACCTCCCACTGCTGAGCTGTGCTCCAATGGGCTTCGCCAGCCCCATGGAGCTCAGCCCAGTGGCGGAAGGCAGGCAGAGGTGGGGCCGCGCTCTGCCTCCCACCCCGGGGATGAGGGGCCGTGAGCCGCTGGGACCAGCACACCACTCCACTTCCTCCCACTGGGCTCAGTTCCCCAGTGCTGCCAGCTGCTCAGAGCTGAGCCTGATGATGGAAGGCACTTCACCCCCCACCAGGCTCAGCTCCTCAGAGCTGCTGCACTAGGGGCCTGGCTGCCGCTGGGAAACTGAGCCTGGTGCGGGGAAGCACTTCCCCGCACCGGGCTCAGCTCCCAGTGGCTGGCAGCACTGGGGAATTGAGCCCGGTGGGGGAGTTATAGGCTGTTTTGTGTTTCCCCATTATAGCTTATAGGTGAAACATCAAAACAGCAAAACCATTTCAACAAAACCAGACCAAATAGCGCTTTTGAAACTAAACAGAACTCAAAATGAAACACTGTTCCGTCAAAACATAACTTGAAGCGGAGTGCTGCTGCTTCGCACAGTCCTAAAGGTCACTAGATACATAATGAGTCCTTGGAACAACAAAAGAGAAAGGCCTACTTAGTGCACATGGCAGTCTGGGCAGGAGCCTGCCCAGGAACTGGCAGCCCCTTTTGTTACAAGGGGGGAACTAAGTGTGTGCCCACCAAGCCAGCATTGCCAGGTCTTAAATATGAAATCACTATACTGGAAGCTCAAAATTATCCCATTTACTGAAAAACGACTGTACACTGAAATATATGCAAATAAGTCTTCCAACTTACTTTATACTGCTCACTGTACCTGCGCAGTGAACCGGTGAGAACTGGGTCTCAAAGCTGAAGTATTTACTTTGAGGCAAGCAACTATGTGAAAATGCTGATAGCAAACCGGAAAGTTGATTAAGACTTCCCTGGCAGGGAAAGTAAGAAAGATGTGAAGCCCCAGACCAAAGAGTGTGGGCCGGATGGTGTTTGCCGGTAGTATCTGGGGTACTGCTGAACCCTGAGGCCTCTGGGCTTCAGCCTGCCTGTAGGATGCCTGCTGATGGATTTGAGCGCATCTGAAGACAGGCCCAAAAGGGTGAGAGCCAGGGAGGGAGGCTGCTTGCTGGCTGTAGTGCGTTTAGGAGTGAGTTCTGCCTGTTCAGTCAACCCGGTTTCTGGAATGACTGAGTTCTGCGTAATCGATGCGATTTGGAACTGATTTGGCTGATCCGACCTGGGACACGAAATTTATTACAAAAAAAAAGAAGAAGCGAAAAGCCCAGCAAATCCACGCGTTGGCTAAGGCTGCTCCAGAGTGACTTGGGTTTGGCGCGTGTTGCATCAACCAGCGGCACGCCCCCCAAATTACCGCGCGTTGAACACTTCCACCATTACCGGCAGCGCACCGGGCCCTGGCTGACATCCTGGCCAAACGCGGCAGTCACCCAGTCCCCAGCAGCTCTGCGCGGAGCCCCGGGGCGAGACAGCTGACTGACAGCCAGGGCCGGACGCCCCGCCCCACGGACGTCACTCTCAATGGGGCAGGCCGCCTTGCGGGGTCGGGGCAACTGGCCGGGGGGGAGGGGGGGGGTCTGTGCGCCGGCCACGTGACCGCGGGCGGAAGTGGCAGCGGTAACCGGAAATAGGGAGGGCGTTCTAGAGCGCGTACGGGTTGCGGCTGGAAGGGCTCGTTGGGGACGCGACCCGGAGCCGGAAGTGGGCGGACGCTTAAGCAAGTACCGCCGGGGGCAGCTGAGTGTTGCCATTGCCTGTGCCTCACGCTGTCCCGGAGCCGGAAGTGGGGTGTGAGCACACGTGGGCGAGGCCGGGTTCTTTGTTGCTGTGCTGCGGGATGGGGAGGTTACGCCGCGCTCCGGCGCGCCGGGGGTCCCCGAAGCCGGAGAGCGATGGCGGGGAGGAGCCGGAGCTGCCGGCCACGGAGAGCTTCCTGGACGAGGCGGACGATTTCCCCGAGCAGCAGCTGGCGACGGTGATGGGCGCCCTGGAGAGCGAGGAGGAGGTGGAGAGCGAGGAGGAGGTGCTGGGGCTGCAGCTGCCGGAGGAGAGCAGCGAGGAGGAGGAGGAAAAAGATGAAGAGGGGGAGGGGGATGAGGAGCTGTCCATGCAGAGTGACTTGGAGGAGCCAGACCGGGGCTCCCAGCTGCCTCATGAGCTCTCCTGGGGCCAGCGGAAGCAGCTCTACTACGACACTGACTATGGGGCCGACGTCCACTCCAAAGCCAAGCGGAGCCGTGAGGAGGTCGAGGCCGAGGAGGAGGAAGAGGAGCAGGAGGCTCAGGTCATCCAGAAGCGGCTGGTGCAGAATCTGGGTGAAGATGACTATGGACTGGATCTGGTGCAAGGCTACATAGCTGAGCAGCAGAAAGCCCAGGGGCAGGACAAGGGCCAGAAGATCACTAAGGACTTACAGATGCTTTCCAAGAAAGAGCAGCTGAAGTTGCTGAGGCAGGAATCCCCAGAGTTACTGCAGCTGATTGGGGATTTTGAAGCTAAGTTAACTGAGCTCAAAGACAAGCTGCATCCACTCATAGAAATGGTCAAAAATGGGATTATCCCAGAGGGGAAAGGCAGCCACTATCTGCAGACCAAGTATCATCTCTATTTGAATTATTGTGCTAATATCAGCTTCTATCTGGTTTTAAAGTCAAAGAGGATGCCAGTGCATCGCCATCCTGTTATTGAAAGACTGGTTACTTACAGAAATTTAATCAATGACTTGAGCATTGTGGATCGGAAGTTATCAGCAGAAATTGAGCTGCTCCTTAAAGAATTCCCCAGTGAGAAGGAAATTGCAGCGGGAAAGAAGGAACCCATGTTGCTGCTTCAGAGGACTGTTCGTAAAACTAAACCTAAAACTCTTCGTGAGACTTCTAATGGTCAAGCTGCTGCAAAGGAACTAACAGATGATTCAGACTTTGATGAAGAGGCAGCCTTGAAATATTACATGGAGATGGAGGAGAAGATAAAACTTAAGAGAAAGAAAAGGGAATGGCAAAATACTATAGAAGAACCTGTACTGGAAGAAGAAGAAGATCCAAATAAAAAGAGAGGTGTAACCTATCAGATGGTGAAGAATAAAGGTCTTGCACCCAAAAGGAAGAAGGTTGATCGTAACCCAAGAGTCAAGCATCGTGAGAAATTCCGTCGTGCTAAGATTCGTCGGAAGGGTCAAGTCCGAGAGGTGCGAAGGGAGGAGCAGAGATATGGCGGTGAACTGTCTGGCATACGTGCTGGAATTAAGAAAAGCAGAAAGCTTCAGTGACATCTTTGTTCTTAGGAGCTGAAGATGTTGGATGTGAAACCAATAAATATATTTTTTAATAGAACGTTGTGTCTTTTAATACGTAATGTAGACAGATTACTGGGGTTTTGGGGGTTTTTGTTTTTTTTATTAAGCTCATTTTTGTTTAGTTAACCCTGTGCTAGCACCTATTTCGAAAAAACAGTCCATAACATTGGGCATATATATGTTGAGTTGGGATACTTCACAGGAATTTAGCAACTGGGTGTGTCTTGCCAGTATTTGCTTAAGGATGAGCAGACGAATAAAGTGCTCACAACCACTGTGACCATCTTTTATTTAGCATGTTCTGCTGGTCTAGCTGTTCTGAGCTACAGAGTTTGGTGCCTCTTGCTTATCTCATCTTCATGTTCCCTCCTATTCTTTGTTTCTTTGGCAAACTGGAATGTAATGTAAGAATTTAATTACATGCACAAATAAATCACTAAGAGAAGCTTTACATCTTGTGAACAATTAACGGAATAGAAAACCACTACCTTCAAAGCTCCAATGAGTTTAACTCCTAAATTGACATACTGTATATTCTGTGTGGATTATCCATAACATAAAACTAAAGCATTTAATATATGCATTAGCCATGAAATGGCTGTCTCAGCCTCTCCCTCTCTTTCCCCCCCTCTCCCCCCCTTTTTTCTTTTTTTTTTCTTGGCATTATCTACACTTCCATTTCAGCAGGTAATTGTCCATCAATCTGTCTCATGCTGATTTGGAGCTCAGCTGAGCTGTTATTGAAGGACAAGTTGACTGACTCCATTCATTTAACATGCTCCTTGTTCTGTCCAGGGGCCTTGCTGCAGTTTTTACTAACAGTTAAATAAGGCTAAGGTCTGAGGCAGTACAAAGTATTAGAAACTGCATCACTTGAGAGAGAAGGTTTTCCTTAAATGGGTGTCAAACTCTTCCAGCCCATAGGTTGGATGAGTGGTGTAAGGGCAGCCTGTGGGCTGGAAGTTCCCCAGCATACCAAATCCAGCAGCTGCTCCAGTCAGTCTGAGTACCATGTGGTGAGTGGTGTGGATCCCAGAATGGGTGCCCTGTGCAGTTCAGTCTGGCTGGCAGTGGGTTGCAAGGATCCCAGACCAGCCAGAGCAGGTGACTTGCTGCATGTGGTGTCCACCCTGTCCTGATTGCTCCAGATGTGATGCCTGCTTGCAGAACCACATTGCACAAGGTGCTTCTTCCAGCTGTTCTGGAACCTATGCTATGTGTGGTGCTCAGACACCTGACTACAGCAGGTGCAGTGTGTGGTGCAGTTGCAGAGCTGCCAAGGCATGTGCCACATCTTGTGCTGTTTGGCCAGGGTGAGCACTGCATGCAGCGCAATGCTTGTTCTGGCCAGTCTGGGATCTGTGTTACACACCCCCTGCCAGATTGTACTGTATACAGTGCCTGATCTGGCTGCTCTGGGGTCTGTGCTACATGCAGCACTGGTCTTAGAGCAGCTGAACCAGCTACTGGAGCCAGTATGCTGGGGAGTAGAGGGAGGGTTGTGGGACTGATCCAGCCATGACATTTGCTGTGCCCCATATGGGTTCTGCCCCTGGGTCTGAGCAGACCAAGGACCTAAGAGTAGGCAGTGTTTCACACCCCTGCCTTACAAAAACCTGTGAAGTCTCCCATCTTTTCCATGTGTTGGAGAACTGCAGTTCCTGTAGGTTAATCTTAAGCCAAAATTCCTTCTGGAGAGTATCAATATATCAGCCTCTTATAACAGACCAAGGTCCCACTTTTGACTATAGTGAAACAGGTTTGTATGAGGAAAGTTTCAGAGCCAGCATTGTACCAATTTTTTGGTCTTTGTGCTTGCTAACAGCATTCAAAAATATATACCCTTTAGAATGTATTGATGAAATTTGTACTACTTTTAAGCAATGCTGAGGATATGTGTGTGCAAGTGTAGTTTGGCATGTTCCAGAATCAGTCTCAAGTTTTGGCTTAGCTGGCTGTGACAGTCCTTAAATCTATCCAGTGGCGCATATAAAATGAAAAGGTGGGTTCAGGTAAATTATTAATAGATGTATGTCCAAATTGCGAATTGGCTGTTGTAACTAGTGCCCTTCTGGCAATCTCAATGAAGAAGCCAAGAGTTGAGTACTTGTCACAACTCTATTCTGTAGCGAAAACAATGACAGCCTGTGGATGACACTATAGAGTATCATTGAAATGAGTGATTCCCCTCTAGAAAGTAGGATGGCACCTAACAACCTATATGAGTGTGTATTACTGCTTTAATCTTAGTTTGCATGCTTGCTTGCATAGTCTTTGATTAAATAATAGCACTCACTGTCCAGACATGGCTCTCTCTGTGAATGAAACTTTTGGGTTTTTTGCATTTAGCCCGATCACTTCTGTGCTTGTTCCTTTAAGAAATGTGCTACTTATGCCAGGTGGCCAGTACAGTTCCCTCAGTAATATACAGATGCTTGTGTTAAAGGGGAGAAAAAATGGTTGGTAAAAACGGCAAAACATATGCTGATTGGAGTATGTGCAAGGGCCCACATACATTCAACTCATGTAAACATGCAGAAGCTGGAGCTATGCACTTTGATTCTATACAGAATCTTAACTTAGTATATGACTGCGTGGTCCCAAGTCCTCAGCTGGGGTAAACTGGTATAGCTGCAATGACTTCCCTGCCACTGCTTTTGTTCTTTAATGATGACAAATTATGATCAAGTGCAGCACAGTAGTAAGTGACTGCACCCTACACTATGATTCATAGCATAGAGCAGAATTCTGAACAGGACTAAATTAAATAGCACTTAATTAATTGGTACTAATGTGTTGTAATAGTGGGAGTGGTAGGGAGGTGTCAATCTGGCCCCAAAGTAGCTGGGTGCTAATCTTAGGAGCTACCCTTTGGAGCAGGGAAGGAACAATTGCTGACAACTCCATGCGTCCAGGGAGGTGTGATGGCTAACAGCAGAGATGACAGTCAACACAATTTGGGCCTATTTGTGAAACGGGGCTCTTGGCTGCTGCTACCTCTGAGTGGAGGAAGGAAAAGGACTGCAGGTGGGTGTAGGAATAAAAGTGTTTCACCATGTAGACACTAGCACAGGAGAAGAGGATTTCTGGAGGTGTTTAAACAAGAAATGGAGAAGGGCGTGGATTTTTTTAAAACTATTTTTAGTTAAAGGGGTCTTGTGTGAAACACAATCCGCCCCAGATGGAGGATTTGGCATTGGTGAAGCCATGTCTGGAGTAGTGTCAACTTTTGGGCCCCCACTACAGAAAGGGTGTGGACAAATTAGAGTCTAGTGGAAGGCAACAAAAATGGTGATGGGGCTGGGGTACATGACTTCTAAGGAAAAACTAAGGGAACCAGGCTTGTTTAGTCTGGAGAAGAGAAGATTGAGAGGGGATTTAATAGCAGCCTTCAACTACCTGAAGGGTGGTTCCGAACAGGATGGAGCTAGACTGTTTTTAGTGATGGCAGATTACAGAACAAGGAGCAACGGTCTCAAGTTGCAGCAAGGGAAGTTTAGGTAGATATTGGCATTGGTGATGCATAAGAAGTGCACAGGGGTGCACATGCATCCCCTGAGACTGGCGGTGCACCCCCTGAGACTGGTCAATGGTGCCTGCTGATGGCTGCTGCTTGCTACCCCCTCCCCTGGCTGACCCTACCAGTGGTGTCTGTGGGCAGTTGTCGATCGCCATAGGCTGCTGCTACTGCTGCCTGTGGCATCTGTGGGCGGTCACTGACCACTGATCAGCACTTGCCACCTCTTTCGCCTGTTGCCAACACTGCAATGGCTGCCTGCAGGCAATCCCTGCTCAGCCTGTCCTCACTGGTGCCATCAGTGGTGGCTGCCTGCGGGAGCTCCCTGCTCACTGCCACCACCCCCTGCAGGCAGTCACTGTGCCTCCCCAGCCTTCGGAGGCACAAGGCGTTCCTGGATATTAGGAAAAATTTTCTTACTAGGAGGGTAGTAAAGCACTGGCATAGGTTACCCAGAGAGGTGGTAGAATCTCTGTCCTTGGTGGTTTTTAACACCAGGCTAGACAAAGCTTTGGCTGGGATGATCTAGTTGGCGATGGTCCTGCTTTTAGCAGGGGGTTGGACTAGATGACCTCCTGATGTCCCTTCCAACCCTAATTTTCTTATTATTCAGTTAAATGAGTGGAGTGGTAAGTTATTGTGCCAACAAGTTTCTTCAACTATGATTTTTGTTCTGAAAAAGTGTACGATAGTTACAAAGTGGGATTTTGAAAATTTCTCTGTGTTGATTTTCTTGGGAGTAGAGTTAAAACATACATAAGCACTTCAGAAATCCACTGCCCCTTAACAGTTTCCTGACTCTGATGTCCTCTCATAGCTTAAGTTACAAGCAATAAAGCCTGTCTGCTTGTGAAAGAGAATCACAAATGCTTGAGCTATTTACTGTTGCCAGTAAGAGTGTATTATAAGAAAAGATTTAAAACCAGGAGTAACAATTTTTGGTTTTCAGATGCTCTGCTGGCAGATGCTGAAATGCATACTCTTTATAGTGATGGTGGCTTTCTTTAAAATGGATGAATATTAAATGGGAATCTAGTTCTGGCTTCAACTCTGGAAGGAGTAGCATGCCCTCATATCTGGCCTTTATTTACAAAGTGTGCTGGGGGCATGATAAAAGATGAACTCGGTGTTCATGTACTTCTTAAACAGAAATAAACATCTCATATAAAAATGATTTTCAGTTTAAAATACCCTTAAAGGTGAATCGCATACTGAGGGAAGACATGTATGTGGGAGAATTGTGGGCAAACTGAAATTATCCAAGACATCTTTGGGTTAACATTCTGAACTGAACGGTGAGCACTTGCGCAGAGTTACAAGAAACTGATAACAATGCAGTTCGCACAGTCTCTCTTCAATTTGAAATATTCTGCCTAGGAATGCTAGAATTAAAACCCAAATATTATAAGCCACCCTGAGCCTTTCTTGAGAGTGGCAGCATATAAATAAAGGCAAGAGTGACATAGCAGCTTCACTTTTTTACCCTGCACCTTAGTCTTTCAAAGAACATTATGCTACAGTCAAGACCACAGGTGTCAAAAACATGATCCATGGACCAGATCTGGACTGTAGAGCCCTGCCATCCAGCCACCAGTACTACCCCTGGGTCTAAGCAGACCCGCTTGGGGTATGGTGCATGCTGGACCAGGCCTGTAGGCAGGGCCCAGGACTGTGCTGCACAGGTAGACATATGTGGCACAGATCCTGGAATGGGTGTTGTATGTGGCACAATCTGGCCAGGGGTGTGTAGCACCAGTGGTGATACGTAGAGGGTGCATGGTGTGCATGTGCACCCCTGACCAGCCACACTTTCTGCTTTGGCAACAAGCAGGGGGGAGCACTGGTGGCCCCCCTACAAGCCTCAGCTGAGGAGTAGGAACACCATGGTGCTCCCAGAAGCGGCCGCAGCGATCGGCCATGAGGGAATCGGGACTCTTCCCCTCCCTTCCCGGTATGAGTGATCATGGTACACAGGTTGGATTCCTGGAGATTGGAAACTAGCTAATGTGGTCCCCATTTATAAGAAGGGAAGAAAGGAGGACCCAGGAAACTATAAGTCCATAAGCCTCACATCAGTTTGGGGAAAGTCCTTGAAAAAATGATTAAGGATCACATCTGTGAGGAGCCAGCAGGAGAGATCATGTCCAGGGGAAATCAACATGGGTTCATCCAAGGTAGGTCCTGCCAGACCAACCTGATGGCCTTTTATGACCAGGTAACTAAATCCCTGGATGGTGTCACTGTGGACATAGTCTTTCTGGACTTTAAGAAAGCCTTTGACATTGTCTCTCACCCCATCTCATTAATAAATTCAGCAACTGTGGCATTGATGCCTACACAGTTGGATGGGTCAAAAATTGGCTGATGGGGCGCACCCAGACAGTGGTGATGGACGGGTCGTACTCAACCAGGTGGGATGTGAACAGTGGGGTCCCCCAGGGCTCGGTCCTCGGGCCTACACTGTTCAACATCTTCATCAGCAACTTGGATAAGGGGGTGGAAAACACATTGTCCAAGTTTGCTGATGACACCAAGATGTGGGGAGAGGTAGGCATGTTCGAAGGGAGAGAGAGGCTGCAATTAGATTTAGACAGACTACAGAAGTGGATGGATGGAAATAGGATGGGGTTCAATGTAGACAAATGCAGGGCGCTGCACCTGGGGAGAAGGAATCCATAGCATACATACAAGCTGGGGAGCTCCCCACTTGTGAGCACAGACGTGGAAAGGGATCTTGGAGTCATTATTGACTCCAAGATGAACATCAGCTGCCAATGCCAGACCTCAGCCTGCAAAGCCAACCACACCTTGTCATGCATCCAAAGATGCATCTCAAGCCGGTCCAGAGAGGTGATACTCCCCCTCTGTGCGACATTGGTCTGACCTCAATTGGAGTACTGCATCCAGTTCTGGGCACCGCACTTTAAGAAGGATGTGGCCTGCCTTGAGAGGGTTCAGAGGGGGCCCACCCACGTGGTTGGAGGGCAACAGGGCAGGCCCTATGAGAAGCTGGGGGACCTGAACCTGTTCAGCCTCAGCAAGCGGAGGCTGAGGGGGGATTTGGTAGCTGTCTACAAACTCGTTAGGGGAGATCAGCAGCAAATAGGAAAAGTCCTATTCCCCCCAGCAGCACCTGGGGTGATGAGGAACAATGGCCAGAAGCTGCTGGAGAATAGGTTCAGGTTAGAGATTAGGAGGCACTGTTTCACTGT
>JAGPOW010000229.1:32197581-32225409 GCA_030014935.1 Caiman crocodilus
ATAGGTTCAGGTTAGAGATTAGGAGGCACTGTTTCACTGTTAGGGTGGCTAGGATCTGGAACCAACTTCCTAGGGAGGTGGTCCTCGCTCCTACCTTGGATAAATTCGAAAAAATTTTGGACTAACACCTGTCTGGGGTCGTGTGATCCCAGTGTGTGCTCTTGCCAGTGGCAGGGGGTCAGACTAGATGATCTGTTCAGGTCCCTTCTGACCCCAAACTACTATGAAACTATGAAGCTGTGGGGGGACCACCCCCTTGGTCAGTGGGATCCCCCACTCAGTGGGGACACCAACTAAGGTGGCAGTAGTTGCCCATGTGTAGCACAGATCCCAGACAGGCCAGAATAGGTGCCCCAGCAGCTCCAGGCCTGTGCCAGCTAGTCTAGAACCTGCACTACATGCAGCACCTGCAAGCACCTCAAATAGTATGGGTCCCAGATAAGCTGGACCAGGTGCTGTGTAAGGTGCAGTTCCCAGAATGGGTGCTGTATGTGGTGCAGTTCAGCTAAGGCATCCATAGCATGTAGCGCTGTGCCCACTCTGGCAAGTCTGGGATCTGCACTACATGCCCCTGGGTGGACTATGGTGCACAAAGGTCTCATTCCAGCCACTCCAGGATCTGTGCCACATACCATGTGGGTCCATGACTGGCTACAGCAGACGCCAGATCTGGTGCTGGTGTGCTAGAGGAGGGGACGAGAGGTCTTCTACGGACCAGCCCTGCACCATTCATCTGGCATTTGACTCATCAGGAGTTTGACACCCCTGATCAAGACAATATGTGGTACCCATCATGTCATAGGATTGAAAAATAAAATGACCTGTCTGCCCCATTGGGTTCTTGTTCACTGCATGCTAATTTAGAGACCAAACAGTTTCAAAGGAGGCAAATGTTTGTGTGTTTAAAAAACAATAACAAAATGGATTTATACCAAAGATTAACATTAAATGTTTTTTAAATCTCTCATAAAATCATATCACTCCTTTTTATAATAGCAGGAAACAAGACAAGAATGAGACTCGGGGAAATATTAAGGAGGTGATTATAGTGAAACAGTGAGAGGCATGGAGGTTCCATAGGTAGCATTGTTTTCCTTATTCTAATAATGTCCTTATTGATGGTTGGGGGGAAAAATGGCATTTCCAAATTTCTTACCATTGCCACAAGGCATCATAGCCCTGCTACAGTGTATTTGCTCCTAGGGATGGTGTACTTGCTCTGGTTTAGCAGAAGTTGAAGTGAGGCAGAGAGAAGAATGACCAAATGGAGGCATCCAAGCCATTTGTAACACCACATACAATTTTTGCATGTTGGCTGCAAATTTGACAAATGCAATTTTGATGATGGTGTGGGCTAGATGTGGAGCAGGGTGGGGGAAAGGAAAGGAAAAGAGAGGTATTAAATCATCCATTCCAACCAGTCAGCTGAACCAGAATCTTTCCAGGTTTTGCTTGATGGCTAGAAAATGGTATTGAGAGGTTTGCTTTTGAGAATTGTCTCAGAGATAAAGTCAACATTGCATTATGACCCATGGCAATGGGAAGGGTCAATTGGTTTCTAAAAGTCTGTTTGTGACAGTTTCTTCAAGGCCTTCTGTGTTTGACACAGGCAAGCAGACACATAGGCTGGGAAATTTAAAATGTGTACCACACTGTTGCATAACATGAGATAAGGGATTCTGCTGAATTGGTCAGTGTGGGGGCCGAGAAATTGGCTGGAATGGGGCCGCCAACCGAGTGGAATTAGGCACAGCACACTTGATGGTTGCAAAAAGAAAACTTTACTTACAAAGCTGCGATACAGAGACTTGCATCGAGGTATGCAGTGTAGGCGCACTCCATAGAGTTGCAGAAACAGAAAAGCAGAAAAAACCAAGTGGCACAGCGATGCTGAGGATACGGGGTACATCGGGAATTTGTCGACAGGGAGTTGGTGGTGGTTGATCAGGCCTCTAATGTGGCTCCGAGATGCATGTAAGGATTTCTCCCAATGAGTATGCAAAGCTCTCCTCCGACTTAGGCGGAAAGTTCCCAAGCCTTTTGTACGGCTAGCAAGCCAATTGCTAGCTGCCACGTGTGAATAATTTACATCAGGCCAATCGAAAGCATGCACTCAACAGTGCAGCTGCAAGCTTTTGGCGGGAGCTGATTTTGCACCAAGGGCTCTTTCCCGTCGCAGGGGAAATCCCTGCACCGGGTACTCGCATCGTGCTGAAACGCAGCTGTGCCAAGGCACTTCTTAACCATTTAGTTCTGACAGTCGGGTCAAAGTGCATAGTTGGAGATCCCTTCTTCTGGTTTTGGGGAACAAACCAAATGAAGAGAAACTGGTAAAAGCCCAAATTAGGATGTGTGCATGTGATGGGTTTGTGAAACAGGAATATGCTGACAGGACAGAACACAGACAATATGGCAACCACAGGGAAACCAATCAGTGATGCCCGAAGAGGAAGAGTCATCAAAAGGGAGAAAGGATACAGAAGGAGGGATTTCAGAGCAGCAAAGGGTCCCCAAGAGGGGAACATGAGGCCACCATGGCAGAAGGCACACCATTAGTCCATCTCGCCCACCTCACCGGAGGAGGGTGTGCCTTGGCCTCTGACCTCCAGACTGCTGACATCTGACATCCAGAGAGAACCTCAGAGTGAAGCTCCCATCCTGGCCAGATGCACCTTGACTCTGTGAACCCTGGGACTGGTAGATATAGAATTGTTTGCATTGTTCATATTGTTACACAGTGACAGCAGATAAAATTAGCCTATTATTGAATGGAGAGGTGTTGTGGTCAGTCTGAGGGTTTGGGTTTGCCTGCAACAAGGTATCTGAGTCATAAATCCAGCACCAACACTACTTGCCCCTTATTCTCCCGAGTTACACTCCTGAACTTGATCAGCCCACTCTTTAAACAAAAGAGTCTTTAAAAAAGAATGGTTTGAGGAACATCAAGAGCACCTGTATAAACCATCAGTGAGAAGGATATTTGCGATACCAGTAACTACAGACGCAGGGAAGATCACCTTTTCTAGTACCTGGCTTTGTCTTTGTATCAATAACACTAGCAAGCATTCACCTTTTATAGGTGGGACAAAGAAACAGTAGCAACAGAGAGCATGACAGACTTAGAGAGAGAGAATAAAATCTGCTGTTGGAAAATACGATCCACACCCTTACATGTTCTGTCTCCTGGCCTGGGCAAGTAACTACCCAGAGTATGGGTGTATGAATTAAATGATAAAAGGAAGGGTAGGATGGATAATTTCTAATTTAATACTATGAAGCCCAAACTGCATCTAAGGATTCTAAGAAACCAACTAAACTGACAGGGAATAAAAATATATTTTCAGCTCCCTAAAATTACCTGAGTTGGGTATCTTCCTTCCCTCCATACTATAGCTATAGTAAAAGCAACAAAATCACTTACAGTGTTATATTCTCCTATCACTGACAAAGATGAACCCAGAAATCAATTTATTCTGATTTCTCAAGTCAACTAAAAACCATACCAAACTGGGTGATGAAGTATATGACTAATGTCAGAGCTAGACAAACCAGTCTCCTTAAGTTGCTGTTTTTGCAATTTTGTCAGGTGGAACAAAGGGATATTACACTGCAGTATGATGTGCTGTTTCAATCAAATGCCAAAAGTTATTAAGTGCACGATATTTTTCACAATCTGTAAAGTTTTTCTTGCAGCCAAGGTTCAGGAAAAACGATGTTGATGATAAGCAGAAGCATTAAGATTAGCATTAATCTTCATTGCGCTGCCCTCATTTTTCAACTAGAAATCTAAGCATGTGGTAAAGTGACTTGCTTAGTGTTTTTATAAGGATGACTGCATTGCAGAAAAAAGATTTGAACATGGATCCCCCTGTATAAGGCTTGATATGACAGGGCACTAAAACTCTTAACAGTCTCCTGGAGTCTGTAGGAAATGAGGATACCCAGCACTTGGCAGAATCAGACCCCTAATTGCAAGACTACCTTTTCTTTATATGCATTAACTTTTCTTTTGAAAATATACAAAGGCACACATACGAAATGAAAGTGCTACTCAACTAGTATGCAGAGTGCTTTGAGTGACAGCTCTTTAATGGAGTAAGGATAATTATAAGATATTTTTAAGCTATGTGAATGACTGCTGAATTTGGACAATGAGGAAAGAAGATGCAAGAGTGATAGAAAAATTCTCTTTGGGGAGAGAGGGTGGAAAGAGCTTCTGTGAAGAGGTCCAAGCTTTACACTCTAAACTGTTACAAATGGAATAAAGAAAGCTGGGTCATTTATCATTATTTGAAGGGAAATGTCCCTAAATGTTGTCAAATTCTGCATGGACTTCCCTCCCCTCCCCGTACTCATTCAAAGAGCCTTATAAGTATTAGTGGTGCGGAGAGGACTAGAACCTATGTTGCCTCCCTGAACAACAATTCATATGTATTTGCCTATGTGCTGACATATTTAATGTGCCCTAGACGCAGCTGATTCAGTTTCACAGACAAGATTTACTATGTGGGTTTGCACTGTGGTATAAACCATAACAAAATGTTAATTGCTAACTTTGATAAATCTGTTCTAAGACTATTATGCTATTTAGGCAATCTGCTAGAAAATTAGGAACTGTAATTTTGTTTTGTATTTCTTGAAAATTAGAAAATGTTACAATTGAAAAGGAAGCTTCTTTTGTAGAAAGATTCCATAATTGGGGCCTCCAGCTGGAGACTTATGTTTGGGAATTACATTTGTATTCTTCAATGATAAACTTCTCCTTATTTATACTAGACGCGATGCTGTTTCTTGCCTAATCCAGGGGTGTCAAACACATGACCCAGGGAGTCATGCCACCTGATCTGTGGGATACTGGAAAGGCCAGGAATTCAGGGGCAGGGTATGCTGCTGAAATTGGGGGTCTGGAGCCCCACTGAGGACACATCAGCACTTGAGATGAGTAATAGCTGCATTGAGGCTCACAGCTTCCTGATATTACTTGCCCTGCCACTGGGTCCAGATCTGGCCCCCAGGAGCCCTACACCTGGGGGCTAGATGAGTATGACACTCTTGGTTTCTCTACTGAAGCTATGGCTTCAAATATCAACTTCCAAATCTGAGCCATGTGCTTGGTGTAGTCCATTAAAAATGAATTCAACTGAAAACGTGATATTTGGAGACTGTAAGTTAGTTCTGGCAACGTATTTTGTTTACATTTCTCAGTGGAGCATGGAGAGAACTTTGCAGCTTGAATTCAAGTGGATTTATTTTAGTGGAGTCAACACGTCTTTGGGGTAAAACTTGCACTTACTTGATTCATCTGATTTGTTTTTACTTCAAATAGGCAAATTTCTAATGAATGTAAATTGGGCAGAACCTTAGTTGCCCATTACTTAGCTTGCTGCAGTTTAAAATCGGCTCATTTATATAGATCTATGGATAACATCCACAAAGGTAAACTAGGTCAGTGCTGCCTATTTCCAAGTTAGTACTGCCAGATTAACCCTGGGTTGGACTAAACAATCTCTCTTCTCTACAATGCCTCTTGGTATCGGTTATAAAGAGGAACTGGTATTGGTAAATAATCTAGCTAGCGTATAAACCTATACACCAGTGCAACGTACTACAATTTGGCATTGAGTTACCCTAGGAAAGATCGGGGGTAAAATTACATCAGCGAAAGTCACACTGGTGTGCGTCGGTTTCCGTCCCAGGCAAGGGGCAGTTATCATCACTCGGTGCTACAGCAGTGAGATGACGTACGGCGGCAATAGCGACTCCTGCATAACATCTGCCCTGGGAAATCAGGCTGTCTGTCCCCTCTGTGCACCAGCGGGGCTCAGGTCAGCGGCCAAAAAAGGACACGAACCGGACTGAGGGAAGCAAGATCTTCTGCGTCCGCTGTGCAGGTCTTGAGAGGCATCCTTTTCTCAGAAAAGTCTAAACCAAGGCAGGGCACTAGTCCTGAGGCTAAGGGCGGGCACGGGCCGCAGCCCCGGGTCCCAGGGTTGCATAGCCGGGGGCTGCTGTCCTGACACGGGAGTCCTTCGCGTGTCTTACAAACGTGCTGCAAGCGCTGAAGGCTGAGATGGGAGAGGGAGACCGGCGCTGCCTCGGGCTGAGGTGGCTGCGAAGAGGCTGCTCGCGGAGGGCTGCCAGGCCGTGCCGGCGCGGAGCGGCGGCCTCCACACAGGCCCCGGCTGAGGGGCCGACACGAGCGGCTCCCGGGCCGGGCCGGGGCGGGGCCGCCCACGGGGCGGGGCGGCGGCGGCTGCCAGCAGGGGCAAGCTCCCAGGACGAGGCCGGGCCCGAGCGGGACCATGGACGCGGAGCCGGAGGCGGACGCGGGGCCCGGGCCGTCGGTCGAAGGAGAGGCGGCGGCGCCCCCCTACTTCCTCCTGTACCCCGGGCCGGGCTGTGGCGCCGCCGCCGCCCCGCGCCCACCGCCGCCGCCGCCGCTGCTGAGCGACTGGAGCCCGCCCGGCGGCGCCGCGCTGCCCCTGCCCATACTGCTGCTGAGCCACGGCGGCGCCGGCACCCGTGAGTAGCCCCCGCCCCGCGGCCCTGCCATGTGCCGCCGGGCCCGAGCCGGCGGCGGGCGAAGCGCGGAGAGGAAGAGCTGCCTCCCGGCGAGACAGGGACGTGGGCAGCTGCTCCTCAGGCCGGGCTGGGAGGGGCCCGCGCCGCTGCCGCCGCCCCCGGGCCGGGCGGCTCGGATCAAGTGGCAGAAAGCGGCGGGCGCGGGCGGCTGAAGCTGGGAGAAGGGACTCGCGGGGCCCGGGGGGAAGCCTGCTTGTTGTGAGCCTCTTCCCTCCCCTTGCTTTGGAGCAGACCTGGAGGCTTATCAGGCCGGAGGAGAGGGCTGACCTGGGCTGCCTCCTGCCAGGACCCTGGAGCCTCCCTTTGTAACTGTGCTAGGTGGGGTGGGAGACTTGGTGCTCCTGTTCGTGCGATCCCTTTGGTGTGGAGTTGAGTGGAAAGGAGTTTTTCTGTCCCGCAACAATATTGATTGTTGGGGAAAAAATCGTATTTGGAACTAAGGTGCTATCTATCCATTCATCCATCCTGATATGGGAGAGGACAGGTTATTCATGGTGTAGAGCAGAGTTTCTCAACCTGTGGTACACATACCGCTGGGGGTATGCAGGTACCCCAGCACTTTGTCTCTTGCCCTCTTTTCCTCTCAAAACTATGGCACAAAACTTGGTGTGCCACGTATTGCGCAGCGCTTTAAATTCTCCAGTAATAATTTGGTACACCGTGCTTTGTGCAGCGCTGGGCTCAGCCTCCTAGCTTTGGCCTACGTTACCTCTAGCCCAGGTACATACTGGAGTTGTGCACCCCTGGTATAAAAGGTGGCAACCCTATCCACCCCAGATCAGACATCTGTCATATCACGGCCTATATACGCTTCCAAGATACAGCACACATTGGTCTGTAAATATAAAATCCCCTGGAAAACTGAGTGTTGGGGTACTTATTAACATCTTCCAAAGTTAGGGGGTACTTGCTACTTAAAAGGTTGAGAAACACTGGTGTAGAACAAAGGTTGATTATTATGGTCATGCTTGCACAGGTTCGTTGTCTGTGGAGATCTTTATATCTGAAGGCTTTCTTAGTGTATGCTAGGTAGGCTTTCACAGGAGCCTTGTAAGGCAGGTTTTTTGTGCAGGTAGGGAAATGAATGGGCTTACCTAAGGCCACAGAGGGAGTTCAAGACAGTTTAAAAAATAATCAGCTGTTCCTAACACAATGCCCTCCCCTCTATTAGGTTGTAAATAGCTGCTGCTGTGTAACACTTAACATTTTGCACGGAGACCTAGTATAATAGTGAATGGCTCCCTGTGTTTCTACGCTTCAGGGGTGGCAGGCTGTCACACAAGCAACTATGTCAAGACCTCCGTTAAGTGACAAAAAGACTGATGTAGTGATATACCAAGAACTGAAGGGAACAGGAAATGAGCTGCCCTGAATGTTTGTCTGTTTTTCCCAAGTTGAACTTGTTTGTAAATCAACTGTTGTCAGCGGTATTGTCTTCCTCTTCAGCTCCTGCATCCTTGACAGTAGCACTGTTTGTTTGTTCAGTGCTTAGGCAACCAACAGCAGATTGTTCTGCTGGGTATTACTCCCTGGTTCACTGTTTGGGAATTAACCATAAGTCCGTGTTCAGAGTTTTTCTCTGAAGAAGCAGACAGGTTGTACTTTTCAGCAAGGGCCCTAGCCCTACTTGCCTGCATGCTTACTTGGCCTCGGGGTATAAATAATTTTTTAAGGCATCTCTAGCTGACAGCTGTGGTGAATAGCATTAAAGTGATCAATGTAGTGGATGTTGTCATTGTTGGGGCATTTTAATAAGTTGATAACCTTCTTTGGTATTAATGGAGGGACAGGAGGAGCCTGTATGTGATCAAGATTTCGCATTCTGTTTCAGTGGGGCTTTTTCAAAAAAAATTCCCTTATCCTTATCTTCATGGCTTGAAACGGCCCTGGTATCAGCCAATATCTGCTCCTCCTTCCTGCATAACCACAACTGAAGTTTTTCTCTGCATCTGTTGTTCCCCTTGGTTCTCTAATTGCTAGTACTGTACCCACAGCATTCTAGAAAACAAATTATGAAGGGGTAGGAAGATTAGTTCAGTATCTTGCGTACACAGCATGGTTCATTCAAAATCCAAAAGCACTTTTATAAATATTAATCCCTCCCAACAGAGCAGTAAAGAAACAGAAGAGACTTAAGTAGAGCTAACAGGTAGGGTTTTCTTGGCAGTTAATGACTACCAAAGTTGAGGAATGTTGCTATGTAAATGGTCCTTAACCCAGCTGATCATGAAATGTCTTGTATGAAGATCATTATTATTATATACAATAAAGAAAATGGTTTCTTTTTGCTTAAATGTCATTGGTAATGGAGATGGCAGCCTGTTTCCATTATGAGACTTTCACTATCGGTGAAATACTAACACAGGAAGAATTTTATGCTGGGCTATTGTCATACTGTTGACAACTGAGGTAATCAGTAGCCTTTGATATTTCCTCAAAGTTTTCACAGACTTATGGCAAGGGGATGCAATAATTTCTATTTTATTCTCCAATAAAGAGGGAAGAATACAGATACTCTGTTTTACCAAGTGAAGATAAGTGGTTTACATTTGCAAGCAAGCTAAATGAGAAACTTGAGGAGGCAGGTTACAGGGAGTCCTTAAAACTGAATTAACATTGAAACTTATAGAAAAACAAAGTGAGTTAAACTGCTGTTGTTTGCAAATATTTGCATTTGCTGTTGTTTGTTTGGTGTTTGGAGCTGTATGACATCATTTGTTACTCATCTCCAGTGTGAAGATTTTATGCATTTTTATATACATATACAGTAGCTTTAATTTTACAAATAACCAGTGCTTCTCTTTGGTCTAATCCAATGGGCAGCATAATGCTAGTGTTATAAAGACTGCAAGTTTTCGTGCTGTGCCTGCTATGTGCTGACAGTGCTTCAGTGCCTATGGTATTTTAAAACACTATAAAAATATTCAGAGATAATAATGTATACCATGACTTCCAAAAAGCCTTCAGTCTGGTAACACATGATATTATCATGACAAAATTGGTGGATTGTGGGCTTAACTGTAAGACAGTTAGGTGGATATGAAGCTAGCTGCGGGGTAGGACCCAGAGAGTCCTAATGAACAGATCTGTGTCGTCCTGGTGAGAAGTGGCCAGTGGTGTCCCACAGGGGTCAGTACTTAATCTAGTACTTTTCAACATCTTTATCAGGGATTTGGATTGGGGGGTGAAGAGCTTACTGGCAAAGCTTGTGGGCAACACCTAGTTATGGGGAAGTGTGGTCATGCTTAAAGATAGGCTACAGATACAGGTGGATCTAGACAGGCTAGCAAGTTGGGTGACTGAGAAACAGATGAAGTTCAACATTGAGAGATGTAAAGTGCACCACCTGGGGATGAACAACCTCCTACACACCTACAAGCTTGGCAGTGCCAACTGACCAGCACCACGAATGAAAGGGACCTGAGGGTAACAACAGACTATGGTATGAATATAAGTTGGCAGTGCGACTCTATAGCCAGCAGGGCAAATAAAACTCTGGCATGCATCAATCAGCGCATCTGCAGCAAAACAAAGGAAGTGATTCTTCTGCTCTACTCAGCACTGCTGAGACCCACAGTACTTATGGAGTACTTAGTCCAGTTCTGGGCACCACACTTCAACAAGGATGTGGTAAAGCTTGAGAGAGTCCAGAGAAGGCCCACCTGTATGATCAGAGACTTGCACGGCAAGCCATATGAGGAAAGGCTGAGTGATCCTGGGACTCTTCAGCCTGAAAAAGAGAAGGCTGAGAGGGGACTTGGTAGCAGCTTACTGCTACATCAGTTGGTGAACAACTGTTCACCAACTGTTGGAAAACTATTTCACAGATTTCATAGACATTAGGGCTGGAAAGGACCAGGCCCCTAGTCAAAGGGAAGGCAGTCAGCAGGGGTTAAATGATCCCAGCAAGACTGGCATCCAAGTGTTTCTTAAAGGAATCCAGAGGTGCCTGCACCACCTCTGGGGGGAGTCTATTCCAGGCCATGGGGAAAATAAAACTAAGATAAAATTTTGTCTGGTTTCTTCTTGGTTTTATATTTCCAGTAGTGGCATCTCAAAATGATATGCAACTCTGACTAACCATACAACGGTTTTTAAGAAGGCACAAGGTCAAATCACCTTTCACTAAAAACTTCTTCACAGTTAGTGTCCGGGGTGTGGAATAAGCTTCCTTCAGAGAAGGTGCGATTGCCTACCCTGGAAATCTTTAACAGGAGACTGGATGGACACCTTGCTGGGGTCACCTGACCCTAGTTGTCTTTTCCACCTGGTGCAGGGAGCTGGACCCAATGATCTTCTGAGGTCCCTTCCAGCCGCTTACAACCTATGAATCTAAGCAATCAAAACACCAACATTTATCTTAGAACAAAATGATTTAAATTTGTGACATGTACTTTCCTTGGGCCTTACTGTTTCTATTTCTCTGCTACTATAATCTGGGATACTATGTATTTGTACATCTTCATTTGAGATTTGATATAAGATAAAGGTAGGGAGACTGTGAAGGCCACTCATGCCAATAAGAGCTGCTCTTGGGCAAACATTCATGAGACTTTCCATTGAGGCACAGATGCAGCTGATACTAGATAAGCAAAAGAAACACGTTGGAGAATAAAACTTGAGTTGATATAAGTTGCAATAAGACCCGTGAAAATTTGAAAATGTGTGCTGTGGTCCTGATTGCACGGTCTTTATTCAGCAAAATTGTTCTTGGCTTGCAATGGGTGACTAGCTGATCATAATGCTCTTGGCAGCTTCCATTTTCTCTTTCAGTTGCATATGTCATTCTAAATTCTGAATTACCTTTGTGTTGAACATTTGCTAGAGAAATAAAGTTGGTTTATTGTGTTTGTGACCATAATAATTCCCCTTTTTTCCCTGGGCTGAGTAAATACTAGAGGTGCACCTATGTATTGGTCACATATTGGATTGGCACCGATAAAAGGAAAATTTAACATTATTGGTAATTGTTTTTTTGGCTGGTGTATTAATGTCACCAATAAATTCTGTGCATGCATCCACAAATGCAGCTTGGCAGTTTGGAGAGCAGTGTCCACCCAATAAGTCTGTGAAGGGGAAGGGAGGGAAGGAAGGAGCATGGAGGGGGCAGATCAAGGTCCCCCCCCCCTCAAGGGAGGGAGTCGGGCTGAGGGAGGGATAGGCACTGCTCAGCTAGGGTTGTGAGTGGGACCCTGGGGTGGGGTGTGGGATGCTTGTCCAGGGTGTTTGGGAGATGGGTCAGCTCCACTGGGGGAAGCATGGGGGATATGTGCCCCCTGATTTGTGCAAGGGGCAAGGGAAACTGCCAGCTGTGGGCTCAGGCCTCTTTCTGGCAGGGTGGGGCTAAGCTAAGGTTGTGGCACTGGGAGGGGTGCTGTGGCAAATTTTGGGGTGTCTGTAGCCCATCCTGTAGCCATCCTTCTCAGCACTCCTGTTGCCTGCTGCGTCCCTCCCTACTTGTTCGGAGCGCAGCCCACACCCAGCCTCTCCAGTGGGAAGAGGCCAGTGCAGCCCCTGGCCCTAAGCTTGCAGTAGGCAATCTGGTCTCACCCCTGCACAAATCTGGGGGGTGGGGCACATGCCTCCCATGCATCCCCTAGGGGTCTGCGCAGCAGCAGGGAGCTGCCTCACCCTCCTGCAGCCCCCCAAATTCACATTCACTGCCCTCGTTGGGCAGTGCTTGCACCTGCCTCAGCCCTACCCCCTCCCTCACTGTGGGGCCTCAATCTTCCCCCCTCGCCCCTTCCTCCCTCCCAGACTTACCAGTGGGACACTGCTCTCCAAGCTGCTGGGCTGCATATTGGCAATCAGATCAGTGATAATAGTTAATAATCGGCCATTGGTTTTGGCTAAAAAAATATTTTTTGGTGCACCATTAGTAAATGCTCTCCTAGCCTTTAGGGTTCCAAGTGCTACTGCTGCAGGAGGGGAGGAGGTATGTGTATGTGCCACTTTCAAGGATGGGGCAAGTCCAACCTGCCCGTCTTTCTGTACTAGGAAGAGTTGGATCTTGCTTGCTTGTTCTCTTCAGGGAAGGAGGTGATGATTTAATTGCCTAAGGGCCTGTGAATAGTCCATTGCTGAGAAGATGACTCCAGGGATTGTGTGTGCATGGAAGAGAAGCTCCGTTTGCTCTGGAACTGGGAGCAGGTGTACTGCCATTTCTCCAAGGGTTTTGTTGACTGTACCAGTAGGCACCAGGAGACGGTACCTGAGGATGGTTGCAGTTGCATGGAGCAGAGCCTGGCCACCTTATTTTCTACATCCCATCATAGGGGGTGAAGGAAAAGGTACTGGGCACCATGTTCAGAACATAGAATTCATGGTTCTGTCTGCAAAAAACACGGTGTGAGTGGGGGGGGTGAAAAACTGATATTTATCAAATTATTGTTTAGAAATGTGGGACTTGTCTCATTGTTGGTTCATCTGCTCTTACAGGTTGTCTGTGGACAATGCACATGTTTCAGGGAACGTGCAAGAAATTGTGTAGTAGATGACTATGGAACAGTTTGCTAACAGGGGAAACTTTTTCATACAACTTCTGGAAATTAGTAGTTAGTTTATACCATGAGCCGTGAAAAAATCCATCATTCACACATCTTTATCTTGTAGTCTTTACTGAGTTGTTCAGTTGCCTGGAACTTCTGTGTGATTACATTTTATTACATTTACCCTTGATTGTTTGTAAATAGTATCCTCATTAAATCTCAACTAACTGTTTTCTGTTTGCCTGGCATTGGTATAGATTCTTTCATAATTCCTCAGTCACTGTCAGCCTTGCGTAATGAAAATAACATTGTGATGTACAGTAAAATCTCTGTTATCTGGCATCCTCACGGTAAGGGAATTGCTGGTTATGGAAAAACTCTGGTGTGTGTGTGTGTGTGTGTGGTTGTGGCTGCATATGGAGCAGCAGCAGCTCAGGTGGTGAGCTTCCCCCCGCCCCTCCCCGCATCTGGCCGACCAACTGGAAATTCCGGTTTGTAAAATATTCTGATTATTTAAATGCCGGCTAGTGGAGATTTTACTGTAAGAAGTTTGCAGATGGCAAGTTCTGTGGTTTCACTCTGCAGTCCCCCTTGCCATATCTTCTGAAAAGACTCTTCCCTGGAAATGGCTGCAACTCAGTTTTGGCAATAAACCTGCTTTTTGAGCCCTGCACTAAAATTCTATGCAGAGTAGAGTGTCATCCTTAAAATTGGTGTGAAGTCCAACTAGGTAGATTTTTTTTTTTTTTTCCCTGCTGTATCTGACATAGGAAAGAGTACACTTGCTTTTAAAAATAGAGGTAGTCTCTAGAGAACAAAAAAGTTTTGCTACAAGGTGCCAAAAATCCCACAAAACAAGAGAAAAGGATAGGGAGTAATATTAGTCTATTAAATTAATCTAATTTATACTTGATGCCTGTGCACTAAATCTGAATGCTCGAAACATAAATGTTTTAACTTTTAGAATAGTAATGTCAGAATGAATTGGCTTGCTTTCAGAGGGTTGGCTGATTTTTTTTTTTTTTTTTTGAAAATTGAACTTAATTTTTAACTTCTTGCCTGAGTTTTATAATTTGGCTATAACTTTAAAGGACACTACATAACTATTCTAACTAAACCATTTCCACGCTCCTGTCCTGTATCAGAGTGACTGGTTCCCTTTGCTTTTGTTAAAAATAACTGCTGTAAATTGTTTTATTCCCCCCAACTTTATGATTATAATGAAAACTAAAAGTTACAGTATTGCCATTAGGTGGGTGGCTACATTCTGTCATATAGTTAAGCATAGGAGTGCACCAATAGAGATTTTGGGGGCTGATACTGATAGCTGATTCTTAAGGAGGCATATTAGCCAATACTGATCTGATTTCTGATACAGCTGGGTGCAGCTGGTAAGTCTCGTGGTGAAAGGGAAGGGGGGAGGGAAAGGGCATGGGGGGCAGATCCGTGTCCCCCCATAGTGAGGATGGGAGTGGGGTTGGGACAGAGGCAGGCCCTGCCCAGCTGGGGTGGGCATGGGACAGAGCTGTGGCTCGTGCAGGCAGTGGAGGGTGGCTCCTGCCACTTGTCCAGGAGGGATCTGTGCTGGGTGGGCCAAGCAGGCTGCAGAACTGTGTTCAGGGCAGGTGATAGCAGCGCTGGGAGAGGGCCTGTGGAGGGAGTTGTAGTCATCCCAGATTTCACTGTAGTCCTCCCATAGCCCTCTCTCAGCACTGCCGCCCACCCTGAGTGTAGCACAGCATGGGCCCCAGCCCACAGCTAAAGCTAGCCTGTGCCACCCTGCACAGATCTGGAGGCACATACCTCCTGGACAAGAGGCGGGATCTGCCCCTGGATGAACCGTGGCTCTGTCCCATACCCACCCTGCCCTGACTGGGCAGTGTCTACTTCAGCACCACTCCCTCCCCTGCCACAGGGGGTATAGATCTGCCACCCCACCCTGTTCTACCACAACAGACTTAGCAGCTGCACGCAGCTCTTCATGCTGCCAGGCTGTGCTTGCCGCCTGCATGCTGCGCTGTGGCTGTGTGCACGTATGGGCATTTATTGGCCAAATTATTAGCCACATCAAGCCAATTTCCAATAGTTAATTTTCTTTATATTGGTGCCAATCTGATATTGGACCAATGTATTGGTGCACCTCTAGGTAAGCAGTGACCTTGAGACTCTCAACTCTGGTATCAGTAAAGCAGAAGATTTGGGGTATAGAAGACTGTTAAGATTTGGGGCACGAAGAATCAAGTTTACCTGTAAGATGCCAGGCAGTGATACCATTTACATACCAAGTAGTTGAGAGTTGGTTGTCAATTTTATACCATGTTCACTGGTAACAGGTTTTAGAAGTCTGCTGCGTGCATCTTTGGTATAGGATTCTAATGTTTAAATAGCTGTCTGGCCTTTATAATACATGTGCACTGTCTCCCTCTCTCAATTCTTCTTGGTCTGGGCATGTGTCTCATTTGAATTTGGACACTTCACTTTGCAGCAAAATGTGATCCAACGTATGTCATGCTGGGCCTTTGAGGGAGCGCTTTGTAAAGTAGAAGATGGAGAACTGGTGCTACATATGTTGCCCCATGATGGAAGGGGTTTCAGTCTCTCAACATGCTGGGTTTTTTGTTGTTGATAAGCAGGGATCCAGGTTTTCTGTGTTTTAAAAATGCGAATTCTCTGATTTAACTGCAGATGCTGGGGTTTTTAAATGAAACACCACTATATGTATGTGTGTCTATGTATCAGTTGAACAGGAGGTTTTACAGCGTGGATAAAAATCAACGATTTAATGGATTTTTTTTTCTTTAAATCAGATTTTTTTTCTTTAATGTATTTTTCTATTTTTAAGATGCTATAAAAAATATAAAGATCGTTTTAATTTATGTTAAAGATCAAAGATATCATCATAGAATAGGGCTTATGACTTCTAATTGTATAGTATTTAAGACAATGTATACATGTAACCTTTTTAGAGGTTTAGGTTACAACAGGCCATGGACTATATTAGCTCAATCTTATGGGGTTCCCAGAGGCTCCTCTATAGATTAGTAAAGATTAAAGAAAACCACTCTATCCAATGGGACTCAGTGCTTGGTCTAATAGATCCCATTAAGCATCTCTGTGATGCTTAGTTTCAGTTCACAAACTGGATTTGTGCCTCCAGAGATCATAGCAGACAAGGTTCTTTGGGTAGATGTGATATCTTTTATTAAACAAACTAGATAGTTGGAAAAACTGTTCTTCGCAAGCTTTCTGGCACAAACATCCTTCTTCAGACATGGGAAGAGTTTGCTGTCTCCAGAGAGAACATCCTTGTTAACAGCAGTACACAGAGATGATAGATAACAGACCTGATTACCCACCCATCAGCCCTCTTGTCTCTGAAAGTTTGTGTACACACAGTCAGGCCCTTACCTTTTCCTAAAAGTGGAAAGTTTCAAGAAGTTAAATGAATAAGGATATTAAACAAGAATGCACTTTTTGTAGAAAACTTCCTGTAGAAAATCATGATTTAAATCAAATCTACCCGAACATTTCATTGTTATCATTTTAAAGAAATTTGGAAGCCTAGCAGTGCCTCAATCACTATCTATAATAATAATAATAGGCTTATTCTGTCTGGAGCACTCTGGTTGTCTCAGCAGCCAATCACAGTGCTTAATGAAATAAAGCTCCAGACAGACAAAATAAGCACATTGTTATTATAGATCTTAAGGCATTTCAAACAGATATGCAGGCAAATCAGAGTCAGCATGAAGTACCAGGGCCCCACATCGCAGAGCCAGCAGGCTCTGCCAAAGTGAGGGGGGGGAGGAGGGGGTCCTATCCTTTTCCTTTTTCCCAGAGCCTGCCTGCCTCTCCTGTAGCCAGGGGGGTGAGCTGTGGGGGGTGGCGGGGAGAGTGCTTCCCTCTGGGGTGTCAGCACCCCTAGGACTGCCTGGGCAGGGTGCCAGCATGTGGGTGCTGCCTAGTGGACACTGCTGCCATGGAGCACAACTAGCACCCCACCAGGGCAGGTCCGAGGGGTGCTGCTGCTACAGGGGGAAACGCCAGGATCCCCCACAGTTCAGGGGCTGTGTGGCCTGCCAACAGCTTGCTTCCCAGCTGTGAGAGAGAGGAAAAAAATCAAGCCCCTTGCCACTTTTTTTTTCCTGTTGTCAGAGCCTGCCTACGTGAGCTGCCACTGGGTCACACAGCCCCTGAGCTGCGGGGGGCCTGGTGTTTCCCCCTGTAGCAGCAGCACCCCTCAAACCTGCCCTGGTGGGGTGCTAGTTGTCTACAAGCTAGAGCTGCACCCATGCAACACCCACCAGGTCCAACAGTGCGCAGGGCACTGGAAGCCCGGGCATGCTCAGGGGAACTCAGCCTTGGCAGGCTTCCAGCACCTCATGGACCATCCCCACTGCCTTCCTGCCATCCGGGACTGCCTGGGAATGGGCTGGCTGCCCCAGGAGGATGGCTGGGTGTGCTGGCAGCTGGAGAAGGTGACAGGGACGATGCATGGGGCACTGGAAGCCCACCAAGCCTGAGCTTCCCTCGGCACGCCCAGGCTTCCAGCATGCTGTGCACCGTCCCTGCCACCTGCTCAGGATAGGGGTCTTTTACGCGTAAAGAATATCACTGAAATTTGTTATGTAACACACCTAAAATACATGGGAGGTGTTTTGGTTTGCTATGTGAAAAAGTCATGTAAATTGAAATACACCACCAAATGTGTACACTGTTATGAAATGTAATTGTAACATGCTGCCAAACATGTATACTGTTACACAAGTAAATCATTAAAAAGGGCCATTAAACCACTAAAATGGGCAATTTCCTCATGTGTACAAGGATCATTTTATTCTATGACTATAAACAAGTCACAAGGTCAGACTCTTGACAAAATCAGTGGTTATATTCCTAAACCTGTGTTTACACATGGACAGCTTTATGTAGCCTTTTTGAGGGCAAGTTTTGATTCAGTTTAAAGTATTTGGTCAAAGGATAAGTAAAAGTCCTGTATTTAGAGAAATACTTTTGCAGTAGAAATTTAATTGCAGATGTTTTGTGGGTTTCAGCTAGTAATAAAATAAAATAAATTCTAAATACCTATAAATTTTGGAGTTTGATTTTTGTTTTTATCATGGAAAATTAGAGCTCTCCCTGCCCGCTTTGCTCATGAGGACACAGGTCCAGCTGTGGCTCTCTGCCTCCACTGCTTTGTGGCGCTGAGCAGCCCAGATATGCCAGAGCCCTGTTCATGCCATTGCCCCTAACCCCCGCCCCCCCCAGCCCTGTTGGAGGGGGCCCCAGCTGCGAGGTCTGTGGGGCAAGGGACCTGCGTCTACAACCCCCTGCCCTTACCAGCAGCACCTGAGCCCCAGCTGTTATCTGTGGGAGGCGGTGGCTGCTCCAGTGGAGCAGAGCATAGAGCCTGGCACCTGTTCTCCCATGGGCAGCACCGCTGGAATAGAGCCCTTTGGTGGGGTGGGAGCAGGGAGGGGGCTGCTGGCTGTGGGCTCAGGGTCCCCACTGTGCTGCCCTCCCTCTGGGGCCTCCACAGCCCAGCAGATGGGACCTGGTGCAGCAGGGCAGAGCAGGGCCAGCTGGGGAAGCTCGGTACCCCTCCCGTGAGCCAAGTATTGCTATGGCGAGGCGCTCCCTGCCCACTCGGCAGCAGTGAGGGTGGCAGCGTGGAGTTGTGCCTTTCACTGCAGCTGGGCGGGCAGGGAGCATCTTGCCAGGGCAGCACTAGGCTTGTGGCAACACTGAATTTCCCCTCCTGGCCCAGCTCTTCCCTGCCGCATCAAGTCCTGCTTGCTGGGCCATGGAGGCCCTGGGGATAAGGCAGCAGGGTGAGGAGCCCAAGCCCACGGCAGGCAGCCTGCCCCCATCCCATGTACAAATCTGGGGGGCATGTGCTCCCCATGTCCCCCCAGGATTGCATACAGCAGCAGGGAACCAGCCCTCCCTCGCTGCCCACAGACCTGTTCCACTTCCTGCCAGGGCCCTGTGGCTGCACATGGCCCTAGGCACCAAGCCCCACACACCCTGGGTAGCAGCCCTAACCCTGCCCGACTACCCCCGCTCAGTATGGGGCCTGCAATTCCCTGCCCTCTCCCACTTACTTGTGGGAGCTGCTCTTTAGACTGCCTGGCAGCCGTGTGCTTTTGTGCATGCACACGATGCCCCTGCCTGACTACCCTCCTCTGGCTCCCCCCAGCCCCTTGCAGGGTGGAACTTCGCCAGTCTGCTAGACGAAACCACCCTTAACCTGCATTTTCCTCCTTAAAGAGAAAATCCGTGTTTTCTCCTTAAAATGAGAAAATCTGTGTTTTACTGAATTTTTCCATTGCGAACAGAAAACCCATATCCCTGCTGATAAATGTTTTACGCTCGGGCATTGGGATGGTTACACGTCTTTGCACTTTCACCATTTTTTTTTAAATATTTGTTTAATAAAGCTTTAAAGATTCAAAAAGAAGTTAGGCTTGTTCTCTCGCTCTCTTAGTTTAAAATCTGTCCTGAATCACTGAGAATACTTAAAGCTAGGAGATTTATTCACATCCTCTTATCTGAGAGGATAAGTCCATGTAATATTTTTCTCATGGGGAAATTTTAGTTCAAAAGGTAGCTTTTGAGAAAGGTGCAGATGCCTGGATATGATATTTAAACTGTAACTTGCATACCCAGTCTGAAAATGAGGATCTTCTATTTAATTTATGTAGAAGCAGCCAGGCCTGTGAAAGGGGTACAAATCTCTCTTTGTAGTCATTGCATTGATATTCCTTGCTGGTTTCTAGCTGGAGCCAGATTGAGAAGAAATACGTGCATTGTGTTATGCCTGATCGCAGATTGACTAGCATAGTCTGAAAAGAGGCTATGGATGATGATGCCAATATCAGCCTAATTGCTCTCCCTACATCAGCAGCATCTATAAAGCATCCTGGGAATTGCTCGCCCTACTCTTAGAGCAGCTGGTCACATGAGTCTGAATTTTCAGTTCAGTTCATTAGTCAGCCATTTTGGTCAACACCCTGCTTACTGCGCACAACCAATCCTATTAGCACTCGGCGTCCTGGCTCATCTGGGGAGAAAGGCTGGCCGTTTGATTCAGCACTTCTGGACCTCTGTTTGTCTGTTTTGGGGTGGTTGGTTTTTTTCCTTCTCATTTTGATTTGGAAACCTACAAAGGAAGCTTTCCTTTTTTTTTCTTTTGTTTTTCTTTTTCTTGTTTTTGATGCAGAGGGCAAGATTTCCCTGGATGCTTAGGATTCATTGCCTCTAGCACAGCTGAAGAAAGAGTTGGCGGAGAAAGGAGGAGGAGACAGACGAGAAGAGGAGCATTATTTTTTGCCTTGCTCTGTGTGTGTGTCTGTGTGTATAAATATATATATATGAAAAGACCAGGGCAGTTTGTGTGATCCTATGCAAATCTGCTCTTGAACAGCAAGGTATTTCTTTATATTTTTTTCCATTTGGAAAGCTTTTCTTTCTAGTCCTTTTTTTGTTGTTGTTGTACCAGCTGAGTCATCATGTCTGCTCTGACGCCTCAAAGTGATATGCCAACCCCCACCACAGACAAGATCACGCAGGCTGCCATGGAGACCATCTATCTTTGCAAATTCCGAGTGTCTATGGATGGAGAATGGCTCTGCCTGCGCGAGCTGGATGACATCTCCCTTACGCCCGACCCTGAACCTACCCACGAAGGTATGGTCATATTCTCTCGTAGGGGAGCCCTGCAGCCACCTCATTGTTACAAGCATGGAACGTGGGAGACGGGTGGCCTTCACTATGCTGGTGCTTTCGTAATATCGTGAAAAACACGACCCGAATTGTATCTCTCAGCCAAAACAATATGTAACTCTGAAAACAGTCTAAAGATAATTGCATCTTTTTCCAGCACCAGAGATGTGCTGTATTTCTTTTTTTTTTTAAATCGATAAACCTGAAGGTGCATCCTAAGAGATGAGATTTTGTATTGTCATAGGGAAATAAATAACCTGAATATTTTTACTGGTGCATTTTATTTTTACATCCCTCTTTAAACAGTTATTAAGACTCTTTCAGCTGTTTTGTAAATATGCCGTGTTAATTCCATATTTTTGTGCTCCATTTTTTTTTTTTTATGTATGAGAATAAATTTTTGGCAGATCACAAGGGCTTGTGCAGTCATGTCTGGTATCAGGTGATAATGTTACTAGGACTCCTGCAGTCAGTTGTTTACAGTGGCTTTGGAGCCTGGGGCCTGGAGCCTATGTGAAATATTTGTCTTTCCTTTTCTGGGAGTACTACTGATTAGTAATGTGACTGACAGTAGGAGTTTAATATCCAGGTCAAGTGCAGTGAGAATGAAATAGAAAGAACCAATGTAAAGCTTTACAATGCATAAAATCCCTATATTGTCCTGTCCTGCAAAAATAATGGTAAACAGCCGGTTGTTGCATGTCACACAGCATGCTTCTGACCCAATAGTAACTTTAATATCAAGTGCTGCAAGTTGCTGAACTCTCCTTGAAATGACCAATATCAATTGGAGCTGAGGACCTTTTTCAGCATTAGGTTCTTATTCAGTAACTATTGTGATGTAACTCAACAAACTAGTTATATTGAGTCATTTGGCACTGTCCTTGTCAAATTAGTAACATCTTATTTTGATAATTTGCTAGATGGGACTTTTGTATGGAATTGGTCTTGAAAATAAGATTAGTTGCAGGGATAGCAAGCAGTCCATTAGCTCAGATTCTCTTGCAAAGGCAAAGTAATGAAGAATGCAAAGGGTTTCAAAATAAATCCATCTTAAGTGTGTCCCATTGTGCTTGGATGGATACTGCAGTGCACACTTTCAGACTCTGGTGTCCAAACGAATAGGCATAATGGAAAGTATGAGGATGAAATGGCAGATATGGCCTTGAATTGTCTTGCTGTGGCATCTGTGTTATGTTACTCATATTACTTCCTAGTTTTAGAATTTGCTCATTTTTGTCTTATGGCCTGTTTTTTGTTGAAAGTACATTCTTTGAGAAATGTGAAAAGAGTGGATTTTGAGAAAAATCTCTATCTTCTGGGACTTGCATGATGCACATGCCCTTTTTAAGGAAATCTCTAGTATTTCTAATATTAGAGATGGAAAAATGGGTGCACTGTTGTTGTTAGAGTTTTGGAAAACCCCTTTGGTCAGGTATGGATTCTGAATTCGTGGATTGTTTAGGTGCAGGTTCCATTCTATATGGTCCTCCAAACTTAATCTGAAAGATGGACTACCATTAATTTAGTTTGGGCCCAGCTCTGCTTAGCCCCTTCTATAAAGATGCTGAAAACGTGTCTATCTTCTGTAATCTGATCAGGTACTAATTCAAATCATATGCATATCTAAAAAAAGAACACCCGAAGCGCACAAAACAAACCCTTTCTACCCAAATAAATGCTTCTATACATAATAGCTTTTATTTTCAAAACTGTAGCTAAAGATGCTTTTTTTAAAAAAAAACTAGATTCTGTTAGAAAATACTGACCTTTCTGCAAACACATTTATGTCTAGAATTTTTTTTTCCAGATATGACTTGAATAACATATAAAACTAACCTGAGCTGTTATATAGATGTCAGTAGCTCTACAGTTTAGGAAGGTCATTTGTTGGGAGGGAGGGAGGCAGATTGTTTTTATCAAAGGTGATCCCTGTCTTTCCCCCAAAGGCTGACAGTTTTCCTTACAAAATGAGGCTCACACAAGCTTCTTTATGATTTTTACTTTTGTTGTAGTCCTAGTATTAGTACCAATAGTAATAATCATTTGAATTGTAATGAAGCGATAAATAGTTTAAAAGTAGAAACCTGCAGCCTGTGGGGTTTTGTGCATCTTGGTTTCTGTTCTTAAACCCTTTCTGTTCCTCAAGGGATTCTTCTCGCAGCTTCTTCCAATTCTGTGAGCAGTGAGCTGTTGTGTAGTATAGTGACACCTAGATTACCTATGATGCCTGCCACAAATAAAGGTAGGTAAGAAACTTCACCCTGCTCCAAAAACTTCAGTGGTGGTGCATCAGAATGAGCTTCTGTCCTGGCATTAGTAGTTTCCATAGTGGCTGTTTTCTCCCCTACAATGACTGGTTCTTCTGGTGTTACAGATGAGCAGCCCAAAAGGGAAATGAGAAAAAGAAGCAGGAAGGAGCATTGTTCTTGCTTGTAAAATAAAGAAACGATACTAGCTCTTCAATGAGAGGAAAGAAAGGCAGCAGACAGGGAGAACAAAAGAGAGAATGAGGAGGGAAAGAGAATGATGACAACAGCACAGGGAACTCGGTGAATAGAGCTTTGAGTTTGGAGAATTTTGATTTATTATTTGTGTATATTATTTACTATATTTTATTGTCTTTCTATAACTTTCTGGGAAGTCTGCACTACTTGACTGTGTTGGAATCATTAATGGTTTCTAGCCTCTCCTATGTCTGGTTCCCAATATTTTCAGCTGATTCCTTGGTTTTATAGCCTGTCTCTGACAGGCTGTAATGTGATTTATACTTTTGCAAATGTTGCTACTTCAGTGTTCTGAACCTGGGAGCTGAGAGAGGGTCCTGGTAACCAGTGGGTTTCATAAATCCTACAGTGACAGAAATGTAGTTTAAAAAAATGTCTAAAGCAGCAGCTTGTGTTTAATGGTTTATGTAATTGTAGCTATTTTGTCGTTTATTGTAGAGGTTTTATTAGAAAAATGTGTTTTTTAAATACATTTTGTGTTTAAAAACAAACAGGCAAGTGAAAGAAAGAATTCTCCATTACTCTGAATCTGTATGTTTGCCAAAACATTTCATATTACTGTATTTACTCAAATACAAGGTGAGGTCCCCCCGCCAGCTAAGGTTCAGACACTACTTAATCCTTCAAGTGACCATTATAATTTACTTGACAGACCAAAACACATTTTACCGGTTAACCTATTTTAGTCCCATTACAAAGTTTGCACCACGCATCTGTGCACCTGCACACCCATCGCCATTCTAGTGCTTTCGCTTGTCATCATCACATTTGTCCTCATTGTCATCACTGCTCTCTTTTTGGAGGGCTTGCCTCTGAAAAGTCTATGCCTGTCCCTTTTCCACCATATGAGGTCCACCATCTCTTTCCCTTGTGCTACATGCAGGTCCACAAGTCATCCTCCCACAGCTGGTCACATGTGCGGCTCTGCGGGCTGCTGACGGGCCGCATACCTGGCTAATTGTGAGCCATCTGTCAGCAGCCTGCAGAGCCAGACATGCGACCGGCCGTGGGACAGTGTCGTGTGTCATCCCCCACCCCAGCTCCTGGGAGTGCTCAAACACACCCCTGCTCCCCGCCCCATTCAGATCCTTTGTGCTTTGCTGCCTCCTGGCAGTCAATCAGGTGATCAAGCTGGGGCGGTGGGAGGGGAGGGGAGGCGCTGCGATGTACTGCATGGGGGTGATGGCACCCGGCATGCCCCTCCTTCACCGAGTAAGAGGCAATGTGTGGGAATGTGCCATGGGAGATGCTGTCATCGCTGCCCCCCAGGGCACACACCGTCCCCACACACCTGCGTGTACCCCCTATGACCTTTCCAAGTACCCTAAGGGGTACGCATACCCCCGGTTGACAATCCCTGATATATGGAATCTGATTATTGGGTGGTCATCTTATAAACAGGGCTATCTTGTGATGCTCCACGAGCTTTCGTCAACGCAGCTCTCAGAGCTGCATTAATTAGAGCGCCCCTCACCCTGTCTCCTGGATTACGTCTATAAATGTCCACCGGTGCTGGGATGGAGATTGTATGAGTAGTTGCAATCTTTGCAGCTATTAATCCTGCATTCCCCAAGTGGAGGGTGACATTGAGCACAGTAGATGTTCAATATTTATGAGAAGCCTTCTGTCACCTCTGTACTCAGGAGCCTCTGATTACATCAGAATTCCCTTAAGTAACCTGATTTTGTTATTTTAGATGGAGGAGCAAGAAAGGAGTTAATATTTCAGGAACATAAGAATGTATCAGTAAAACAGGAGTGTGAGGCAAATCATTGCTCAGCCATTGATATTTAAAAGAAATAAACATCCTGTCTGCAGCAGTTGGCCTTTTTTTAATAGAAAAAATGGCTATATATTCTTGTTCCCACTTTTTTCCAGATGGAAAAACAGTCTTTTTGGATCTGATTCTGATCTCTGTTATGCTAGTATAAATTTGGAATAGCTCCCTTTACTTCAGTAGCAATTATCTGGGGTTTGTTGGGGGTAATTAAGAATAGGATCTGTCCTTTTTGACTTGTAGAAAAGGAGCATAATCAAGCTTCTGGGTGGAGTCAGTAATTTTCAGCCTCTAGCAGTAGTATTTCATAAACATTGTACGTACCATATTTACCCCAATCCAAGATGATTTTTAATTGTGGACAACCCCCCAATAATTAGATTCGCTAATAGAAAATTATGAATTTGTTGATAATTTTCCATATGTCAAATCTAATTATTGGGGAGTCATTTTGAATTTGTCCCTCCCACAACTGAGGCATTTTCCAGACCCTTGAAACTTGCCCTTCCTCCCCCCATAGCATTTATTTTAGGTTTTGGCTCCGGCTCCAGCTCTGTCCTCAGCTCAGCCGCTGACAGCTCTGGCTGTATGCCCAGATCATGGTCAGAACTGGAGCCGGAGAAGCTACACTGCTACTGCAGTCTCCCCGGTGTTCCTGCTGTTGCAAGCTAGAGATTTTGGCGCTGCTGCCTGAGCCAGGGTGGTGCAGGTGGCAGGGAACAGTGTGTGCGCGTGGCAGTGGGGAGCGTGGGAGAGCTGTGGGAAACCACTGTGTGTGTGTGGTGGGGGGGTCAAGTGTAAGGGGACAGAGGGGTGCAGGTGTGAGTGAGCTGGTGGCAGATGTGGCAAGTACCAGGGAGGAGATGTGCAGAGCTGGAAACCAAGTAGCAGCTTACTGCTATATCAGGGGTATACATCAAGGGCTCGGTGAACAACTGTTCACCAGGGCACCCTTAAGGAAAACCAGGAGTAATGGCCACAAACTCCTGGAAGACCATTTCACGATTAACACTAGGAAAAACTTCTTCACAGTTAGGGTGTCCAGACTTGGAGTGAATTCCCTCCAGAGTTGGTGCAATCACCTACTCTGGAAATCTTCAAGAGGAGATTGAATGATCACTTTGCTGGGGGTCACCTGACTGGTGCAGGGGGGCTGGACTCGATGATCTTGCGAGGTCCCTTCAAGCCTCTTCCAATCTATGAAAAAGAGTTGACTACCTGAACCTCAGCAGCTGCTCATCCTGCCCTACCCATACTCAACTCTAAGATGAGGCTTTCTTTTCTCATGTTGCATGTTAAATTCTAGCAAACACGGTAACTTAGGCTGCTGACAGATGTTACACTTAAGATACAGTTAACCTTTTTTATATCTCAACAGTAACCCAGCCACACATTCAGGGAATTGGTGGTGCAACAAATAGGGAAACCAGCTACAAAAATATTCCACAAACTGTGTAACACTTTTGGCAGGTTTCCCTTGAGCTTTAAAATTGAACATGTGGCAAGGTAGCCCCTCTGTGCAGCCTGATGCCAGCTACATGGTGAGGCTTGGTTGACAGCTCCTCCCTCCACCCTTGGCAAGTTGACAGCTCTGGGCTGCAGCAGTGCATGGTGCTGCACCCCTTTGCTTTCAGGATGCCGAAAGGAGGGGAGCCCATTTGCTGGGCTGAGTCTTGAGGATTTGCAGGGCATGGTGCTTACCTTGCTCCTGAGCCTCCCTGGGAGTTGAGGCAAAGCAAGCGCTGTGCCAGATCAGGGTGAACCACAGGGCTCCCCACAACTGAGCAGATTGAGTTCCTTACCTTGCAGCTAGATATTTTGCATAAGTCAAAATGAGATAATAAATTTCACTTTATCTTTGTAAAACAAAAAAACCCAAAAAACCCCAAAAACCCCACAAACTTCAGAAATTTGCATAGTTCATGATCATGCTGGACAGTTAGTGGCCTATTTCTCCCCTCTTCTCCTTTTACATAAGATGATAGAAGAGAAAAAGAAAGTAAGTTATAATACTGAATTTCTAATGGTTTTCTTAAACCTTGTAATCTTCTAGCTACTGTGTGAATTCTGATTTAGAGATGAGTTCTCTTAGTCCTTCTTTTTGAATTTATAAGCAGTGTTAACCAGTTTGTTTATACTGAGTTATTCTCTCCTTCTTAGATCTAATATACTTTTGTTATCTTTCCTTTTTCCCCCTTTTTGGCTATAGAAGTTGGACCTAACTTTTCTTTTTTCATCTTTTGACAGCAGTTGCAGCTTGTTTTACCTGCCCATCACAGCTTTAGTAGAATTGACTAAAACTCCCAAGAACCCTTATGTTTCAATTTTAAAAGTGACTTGCATAATGTAATGTTTTTTAAGAGCCAAAGGCCTAAAGCCCTGAATGTTGTGCTGATTTTTAACTATTCTGGTTAAGGTGCTGATTTTTTTTCTTTAATTTTTTTTATTGAAAAAGTTAAATAGCTACAAGTTTCATCCATACTGCGAATGAAGTTACACCACTATTATGATGCCATTTATTGCTATTAGTTGATTTTCCACTAAATTTATTAGGATAATCTGCAGTGGTATAAACAATGGAACTGCTTCTCTGCTGGAGGCAATTGTACTTCAAGTATTCATAGATTCGTAGATGTTGGGGTCGGAAGGGACCTCAATAGATCATCGAGTCTGACCCTCTGCATAGGCAGGAAAGAGTGCTGGGTCTAGATGACCCCAGCTAGATGCATATCCAACCTCCTCTTGAAGA
>JAGPOW010000229.1:32231811-32264757 GCA_030014935.1 Caiman crocodilus
GCAGGAGTGCTAGTTCATCCTGCTTGTTCCCCATGCTCCTAGCACTAGTATATAGGCACCTGAGCCCTGTGACTGGTGCCTTTTTTGCCCCCCAGCTCCGATTCCCAAAGGGCCCCTTATTGCTTACCTGTGCTGTATTGCAGGTTCCCGATGTTCTCCTTCAGGCTGGGCTGTCCTTGTGGGTGCCACATGGTTTGGTGGTCCACAGCTTCCCCCGCCCTCATCTTCCCCTCCCCCCAACGAGCCTAGTTTAAAGCCTGCCGGAGGAGATCCGCCAACCTAGAAGAGAACACTCTTATATTTGGGGTAAGGTAAAGCCCATCCCAACCGAGCATGTCCCTCGTCATGATGTGCGAGTCGTTGGTCAGGAAGCCGAAGTCTGCCTTGAGACACCATTGCTGAAGCCACCAGTTGGTCTCTCTAACGCAGTTCTCGTGCCATCTTGGCATCCGCTCAGTGGTAGAACAGAAGAAAATACCACCTGTGCACTGATCTCCCTCAGCACGCCGCCCAGAGCATGGTAGTCCGTCATCAGGTGATTGGGGCTTCTCCTGGCCGCATCATTAGTACCCACATAGACTAGGACTATGGGGTAGTAATCGGTGGGTTTAATCCTGGCCTGGATTATTCCCGTCACATTCTGAATCTTTGCTCTGGGCAGGCAGTAGACCTCTCGTGTTGAGGGGTCCTGGCGACAGATGGGTCCTTCCATACCTCTCAGGGTGGAGTCACCTATGACGATATGTGGGTTCTTCATTTAATAGCTACAATTGCAGATGACATCTAGCTGTGGGGGTAGTAGATATGCCAGAGGGTAGGGCTAGGATTCAGAGTGATCTAGACAAATAGGAGGATTGGGCCGAATGGAATCTCATGAGCTTCAACAAGGACAAGTGCAAAGTCCTGCACTTAAGACAGACAGAACAATCCCATGCACCAGTACAGACTGGGGGCTGACTGGCTGGGCAGCAGCTCTGCGGAAAGGGACCTGGGGACTACAGTGGACAATAAGCTGAATATGAGCCAGCAGTGTGCCCTTGTTGCCAAGAAAGCTAACAGCGTACTGGGCTGCATTGATAGATGTGTTGCCAGTAGGTCAAGGGAAGTGATTTTTTTTTTCCCCCTTCTATTCAGCACTGGTGAGGCCACATCTGGAGTACTGTGTTCAGTTTTGGTTCCCCCACTATAGAAAGGATGTGGACAAATTAGAGAGAGTCCAGCGAAGGGTGACAAAAATGGTGAGGGGGCTGGGTGGCATGACTGATGAGGAAAGACTAAGGGAATTGGGCATATTTAGTCTAGACAAGAGGAAACTGAGAGGGGGACTTAATAGCATCCTTCAACTACCGGAAGGGTTCGAAAGAGGATGGAGCTAGACTGTTCTCAATGGTGGGTGATGATGGGACAAGGAGCAATGGTCTCGAGTTACAGCAAGGGAAGCTTAGGTTAGATCTTAGGAAGAATGTTCTTCCTAGGAGTGTTGTAAGCACTGGAACAGGTTATGCAGAGAGGTGGTAGAAGCTCTATCCTTGGAGATTTTCAAAACCCAGCTAGACAAAGCCTTGCCTGGAATAATCTAGTTGGGGCTGATCCTGATTTGAGCAGGGGGTTGGACTAGATATGACCTCCTGAGGTCCCTTCCAGCCCTAATTTTCTATGATTCTATTAACTTTGTTAGAATTTTTAATAGTAGAAACAAATTGGTGGCATAGAAGATAGCTGATCCTTCGTAGACACCTGTTACTCTCATGCTTTTTTTATTGCCTCCAGATTTCCCTTTCTCATTACATTTTAAGGAACTGTTTTTAACTGTAGGGTAGCATCTAATTAAGTCTTCCTTATTCACAGAGACTAATTAAGACTTCTAGCACTATGGGACAATTAAGTAGATATTTATTGGCAACATCCAAGTCAAAGTAGGACATTCTTTTAAAGGGATTCCATGAAGGTAAAAAGAGCTATCTAAAAATGTAGTAGTTGAAATACTTGTTTTGAGTTTTCTTCTTTGCCATTTGAAAACATTAACATAAGAGAGGAAAAGCTAACTATACAGGGTTAATGAGGAAAGGAATTTCCACAAACTGCTGTCAGTTGCATAAAGAAAAGCTAAAAACAATAGTGATATTTTTCTGTAATCTTTTTACATCAAGTGCTAAGTCCTTACTATATAGTAAAAAGGGTTTTCCAGTTCTCTTTCTCTGTCTCTTACTCAGACCAGTTTGTGTCCATTGAAGGAACACTACAAGGTAGAAGATGGACAGCTAGTTCTAAATGTGTAACCCCATGAAGGGCGCTGTTAGGGAGGAGGTTTCAATCTCTGCTGATATGGGTGCTTTTGCTACTGGCAAGTGTTTCATGCTCAATCTCTGAGGAGGCCGCATACTTCTCTGCACTTTTACCTTTTGTGTTTAACTTTTTTATAATACAAGTTTAAAAGTCAAGAAGACTCTCACTCACTCACTCACTTTACTATGTTTAGCCTATGATCCCTTTTAGCTTAGTTGTCATCTGAGGTTCATGCAGTGTAAGTCTAGTATTTGGTAGTCTCTGTTTAGGCTTGCAAATTTTATTAAATATTTACAGGAGTTGTTGGGCTCTTTAATGACTGAAAGAGTAAAGTACTATGCCAATGGATATAAGCAACCTCAGCTTCTTTATCAGTAGCATTCCATTACGTAAAGTGTTTTCCTCAAATATTTAATTTCTGAAAGGCACTAATCTTCAGTGCTTATACTGTTTCTGAAAATGAGAATCTCTTCCACTTTCTTGGTCTCTATAGATGCAGGTACTTAGTTATTTAAGAAAAAGTAAATATAAGTCTCATTAAAGAAATAAGGTATGAAACTTATTTTTTTTAAAAAGGAATTGGTATTAACTGTAGAGTTTAATAGAATATGGAAATCAGTCATTAAGGCTCTAATATGGGAGAGTTCTTGTGCTTAATAAGCTGTTCAGTGCAACGTGTTTTGTTGTTCAAGTCAGATCTGGTTTCTAGGTTTGGGGAGGAGGTGAGCAGTAGCTTTTTCAGAGGGGGAGGGAGAAAGGAGATCATAGGGAGTGTACTTTGCCCAGTACCTTGCCCAGAGCTGTGTTTGGAAAAAGGAATGAAATTTTCTCACCCCTCAAGCATACATGCTGAATGAGAACTAGTGTTTCAGGAGAGAACAAAACAAGTAAGTAAGAAGGCAAGAATTTGTTAACTTACAGTTCTGGTTTGGTAACTGTTTATGGAGTCAAAGACAGAGACTTACTATGCATGTTGAGACCAGCTTTCTCTGTTCTGCCCACTTTTTTGCCTCCTCCCTTTTACCTATCTGCAGCTTGCAGGACAGCAGTAGAATCAAAAGTGTTTTTGTTTGAGATGTTGGCACACCATTTTTTTGTGCAAATCTCTTTAAAATGTGACTTGCAATCTGTAGAACAGGAATGTCACTGTTTAGTTTTGCTTGTGTCTTGTGTACGTTGTCTTTAAAACAAAGAGAGCATGTAGAGCTTGCTTTTCACTTTTAGCTCTATCTTCTTTTATTTATGATGTCAAATTGAAAGGTTGGAGTGGTGGGGAAGAAACCTGAAACAGATGCCAGTGTCACATGGAGAAGTTTGATATCACAAGTTTAGTTCCTTGATCTTCATAGTTATAAAACAAAAATATAGATTTCTACTTGGAATTCTTTATTAGGAAATGGTTTACACAAGTATTAATCATGTTGAGAGTTAAACGTACCCAAATTCTACCTAGCATGCATTACTTGCTATCTCTTATGAAAAAAAATAATAAAAAGCTATCTCTTCTTAACCACCCAAAACAAAAACCACCAACAAAAAATCCTTGTTATATTGCTTTGTGCAAACTAATAAACTCTTTTGAATTGCAAATCTATCACTACCAACTGAGTCGTCTTATTAGAAGAATTTCCCTTTCAGTTTTCCCTTTCTTATATCTTGATTTTGAATCTTTCCTTTAGATTATGGCTTGCATGACATTTTCTTTCTTTTCCTTTCTTTTTGCTGTTTGCAAAGACTCTTGGGAGGATTTGACAGATTTGGTGGAGCAATTGCGTGATGATACTGAAGGTGCGTGCCACACCAACATCTTTCAGCTTTTATTTCCACTTGTCTTTGGTTTTTAAGATATCACTCTGAGCCTGAGTACCAACTACAGTTTTCCTTTTCATTGATAATAAATGTGATTATAAACATGCTTGTCTAGTTGAACTAGGTTCACCATCTGAACAGTGCTGTATTAGTTGCATCATTTGGCTTGAAATGTATGGTTTATACTGTTGATATTCTAAACAAAATGTTTTCACTCACAACAGGCATGCGTGCATGCATGTATGTATATATGTGGTGGTATTTTTTTATCTATTACCTTTTTTAAAGTACATTATAAAGACTTTTGGGTTCCAAATTTGATCCGTCTTGATATTGGTCCCATCTGTCCAGTCTTGCCTTTTTAAATTCTTATCAATGTTGATTTAAAAAACAAAAAAACCATGAAAAGATGAAGCTGTTAGTACTTAAAATGAAGATGAGACCACAATAAAAGTTTGGAAGGTGTGGGACTAGTTTTCTTATTCTGGATCACTGTCTGAAGCTACTATCCTTCTGGATCAGTGGCTGGAATGACAGTTTCCAGGGCTGAGTGATATGGATCCAAGACATTTAAAATTTAGGTTTTAAAACATGTGATTTTAAAAAAGAAAAATCTTGTTGAGATTCTTCATACCAGATTTTCAATCTGTGCTATTATACGTTCTCTAATCAAAAGATGAAATAGGATGGATAGGCATTTGTATGGGATGGCATAATAGTACATCCTGCATTTGTGTAGGGGGTTATGCTACCTGATCCTTGAGGGTTTCTTCCAGCCCTATGATTTTTTTTTTTTTTTTTTTTATGATCCTAATTCAATTTTATTTTTTTTAAAATGCTTCTTATTGGCACTTGGAAGAAAGGAAGAAAGTAGTGTCTGATTTAGCAAACCTGTATGTAACTTTTTGCTCATATGACTAGTGGGACTGCTTATGCTTGAATTTTTAAGCTTTTGTACAAGTGTGGCAGGGGTGCCACCAGTGGCATTAACAGCCTGTGTGCGTGGCATGGGGCAGATTGGGGAGGTGTACGAAGTTGGAGTCCAGGGCAAACCCTGTGGGATGGGAGGGGGTTTGTTGTGCAGTTATGAAAGTCGGGGGCGTGTGGGTTATGAGAGTGGGCTGAGATCCAGTCGAGAGCAGGGGTGGGGTGGGGACAGCAGTCTTACCTGCACTAGAAACTCAGATAGCCCCAGCTCAGCTGCTACTGTCTCCCTGGATGCTCTGCCTGCCCCAGCTGTTACTTTTAAAGCAACAGCAGCTGGGGACTGTTTTGGGAGTTCCTGGCATGGGAATACTACCAAAGTATACCTGTACCTCTTCTTATTTGGCACCGAGGGCCAGAAGGTTGGCCCCTAATCATTTAGAGAAGTAGTTCTCAATATTTGTCTAGTGGGCGGGATGGGATCCAGCCAGTAGACCTAAGCTGGTGACCAGGGCAGACGCAACAAAGCTCCATTTGACTGTGCAGAGGGGAAAGGGGGCAGTCCAGCCCCCCTCCAGATGTGGTAGGGAAGGGGCTTGACCTGACCCTGTAGAAGGGGTGGGAGGCATGATCCAGCCCTGCTCCAGCCCTGGAGGGGATGGCGGGTAGAGAGGGAATGGGGGCGTGATCCAGCTCCATCTTCTCTGGATGCAAGGGAAAGAGGCATGCGCCAGCCTCAAACCAGCTGTGCAGGGGATGGAGGTATGGCCCAGCCTCATGGAGGGCGGGGAGGAGAAGAGGGCATGGGCTGACTTGACGGGGAGCGGATATGGCCTGGCCCCATTTGAGCTGTGTGGTAGGAAGGTTATGGCCCGGCTCAGACCCACTGTACAGAGCTTGGGATTTTGGCAGCAAGGAGAAGTGGCAGTATTAACTGCCATTGGTCCCTGCTGCCAAATTTCATGACCCTTGGGGAGCCCCATAGGCCTGGAGCTCAGAGGTTGAGCTCCCCTGGGTTAGAGCATCAAAAGTTAAATTTGTGTTTGTAAAAGCTTTTCTGTAAGTAGGGTAGAATCCTTGACACTTGAAAACAAAATTGCCTCAGTGCTAAAGGTGTTAAGTTGCTTTTATTTCTGACATATTAGCAAATAATTGTGAACATTTTCATACATGGGCCAAATATTTCCAAAATAGGAACATGAAGTTAAGCACCAATAAGATTATTAACTGTGCTTATGTGACTTGGGAACACAAACTCCATTGTCATCTTGCTGTGACCCTTGATAAAAGAATGGGTCTCCTTGAAGCATTTAAATATTTAAAAGGGAAGGAAGTAAAGAACTAACAATATAGAAAAATGTGATTTAAATATACAAAATATTTTATTAAAAAGTACTTTATATCCATATAATTCATAGTAATGAAAGCAGTTAACAACAAGATGTATTTGTGTTTGCTTTGGAGGTATACACACAAATATGTATCAATAGTTTTATACACTACCAATGTGAACGATCTCCTTAAGAGTATAACAGTGTTTTCTTTTAAAAATATTTGTAACTTAATCAGCTTGGTTCTTTTTATGCAGAAGCACTAATAGTGTAAATCCTTTCAGATGGGACCAATGTTCAGAAAAGTCCATTTGAGACTATTAAAAAAAAAACCAAAACCCAACAAACTTGAGAGCCCTTTTAATGGTGTATTATACCTTCTATGGGTAAGGCTTTCTGTTAATTATTTCTGCTTTTAACTACTAGTATTCTAACTATAACTAAACCATCTCTCTCCTCTAAGAAAAGTGCTGTACCAGGTAGATATAATGTTTGAAACTCTTCAAATGGCATTTGAAATGCTTCAGAGGATGAACCATATATTCATGTATGGACATGAACTGTGAAGCAGTCCAAAAATGGCAGAATTACTCCAAAAACAGCCCTGAAAAACTGCTGCTATTTAGAAGCACTTCAAAATGAAGCCATTCGGGGTATATAACTGGGTTTTTGCTTGTAGCCATGTTGGTCTAAGGACATAGCATATCTATCTAAAGAACCTTGCCTTGACTATCTTTTATTAGACCAATAGAGTAGTTGGAAAAAAGTTCTTTGCACGCTTTCGGATGCAGTCATCCTTTGTCAGGCATAGGGAGTCTCAGCTAGTCTGAAACGCCAAGGAATGAGAGAAGCCAAAAGTGTGGAGGGATGTCAGTGAAAATGTAGATAGTTAGAGATAAGCAAGACAAAAGGCAAAGCAGGGAGGAGGAAGAGAGCAGGGGGAAGAAAAAGTCAGAGGGAGACAACAGAGATAAAATACAAGGTGAAAAAGAGGCAGCCTGTGAACAAGGGAATAGTTGGAGATGAGGAAAGCAGGAATGGGAGAAGCTAAGATGTGACAGGATGTCAGTAAATATATAAAAGGGTAGAAGTAGGAAAACAAAAGGCAAAGGAGGGAGAAGAAAACGGGACAAAAAGGGCCAAAGGGAAAACACTACAGAGGTAACAATGCAAGGTTAAAAATAGGCTGGCAGTAAAAAGGAAATGGTAGGGAAACAGGAAGAAAAATGACAGAGAAGTGGGGGAGGAGAGGGGAGAATAGGTAGGGGGTGGGAAAAGGAAAGTGAGAGGTCAGGTCAGGCAGATACCATGTGAATCGGATGTCAGGCAGGTTGTAGTGTGCCATAAATCCAATGTCTATATCGAGTCCATGATTTTTAGGCTCATCTACGAAAGGTGCATTGTAAATTCCCTTTGAGGATTACAGCTGAGAGATGGGAAGGGACTGATTGTCCTGTGGGAAGTGTGCCCCCACAGGCAGTTGGGTATTCGTGTCTTTGATCGAATTCTGGTGTGCATTCATTCTGGTGCACACTTGTTGTTTGATTTCTCCTACACACCTTTTGTAGGTGAGCCTACAAATTTCACTTCATCAATCTCCTAAATACTAAAAATCATGCCCTTAATATAGACATTGGATTTATAACCCATTGCAATCTGCCTGACATCTGATTTGCATGGTACCTTCCTGACCTGACATCTTACATTCCCTTTTTTTCCCCCACATTTCTCTCCTCCCCTCCCCTCCCCTCTGCCCTTTTTCTTTCTAGTTCCCTACCATTTCCTTTTTACTGATAGCCTCTTTTTACCTTGAATTATTACCTCTGTAGTGTTTTCTCTTTGGCCTTTTTTGTTCCCTGTTTTCTTCCCTCTCCTGTACCTTTTGTTTTCCTACTTCTACCCTTTTATATTTTCACTGACATCCTGTCACACTTTTAGCTGCTCCCATTCCTGCTTTCCTCATCTCTAACTATTCCATTTTTCACAGACTGTCTCTTTTTCACCTTACTGGGGTTTTAGTTGTAGTTGTGTTGGCCTAAGGACATGGGGCAGGCAAGGTTTTTTGGGTCTGTGCTGTCTTTTTATTAGACCAACTGAATAGCTGAAAGAAAGTTCCTGGCCAGCTTTCAGGTACAGTCACCCTTCTTCAGGCATAGGGAGTCTGCTGTTCTGAGACTCCAAGAAAGTCACAGAAGAGCAGAGACTCCCTCCTATGCCTGAAGAAGGGTACTTGTGCCCAAAAGTTTGCCAAGAAGTTTTTTCCAACTACTTGGTCTAATGAAAGATATCACATCAACTCAAAGAACCTTGCTCGTCTTTTTCACCTTGTATTTTATCTCTTCCTCCCTCTGACTTTTTGTCCCCCTGCTCTCTTCCTCCTCCCTGCTTTGCCTTTTGTCTTGCTTATCTCTACCTATTTACATTTTTCACTGACATCCCTCCACACTTTTAGCTTCTCTCATTCCTTGGAGTTTCAGACCAGCAGAGGCTCCCTATGCCTGACCGCAGGTGGCTGCACCCAAAAGCTTTCTAAGAACTTTTTCCCAACTACTCAGTTGGTCTCATGAAAGATGACACGTCTACCCAAAGAACCTTGCCTGCCTTCAGGCTACATAGGTGTTCTCTGTGGAGTGTGCCGGGGATGTCTTCAGCACCTCAGGTTTCTGCTGCTGCTTTCTCTTCCCACCCTGGAGAAAGGGGTTTGGGACAGGGCACTGCCAGAGAATGCCTGTCTGCTCTGCCTCTGCTCTCCACACTGCGCTCTCACTTTCCTGTTCTTATCCAGGTTAGACAGGATTTGAACTCGTGTTAAAAACAAGCAGGGGGAGAAAAAATACTTTTTGCAAAAACAAATACATTTGTGTTTTCATGTGTTGTAGAGAAACAAATCACAAACTTAATTTTCTTTTTCTTTGCAGGTCACTTTTTAAGAGAAGTTTCTTGTGTGTATGGTTCACTAAGGTGGCAGCCTGTAACACTTGGTGAAAGATGAGGGACTGACTGCGAATTTTCCACAGGACACTTGAGAAAGTTTAGATTAATTCAAAGTGCATTAGTTGAAGAACATTGAATTGTTGTGTGGATGTGCTCATTCGCAATAAAGTGGCCTTAGTTCACTTTAGCTTGTGCCTTCGGAGGTTCCACATAGGAGTTTTAACTTCATGCTCATAGTTAATTTGTCTCAACTTTCCTAGGAATCCTTATGTGTAGGTAAACCCTGTAAGAGAATGAAGTTACCTCTCTGATAGGTCTGGTTGACTTGTATTTGTATTCCTTCCCCTTGCAATTGCAGATGCCTGAATAATATTCCTCTGCAGGAGCAAAATTTATACAGCCTCAATTTTGTAATTTTCTCTTAGCTGAAAGTGTCTCTAAGAATTGATTGATTACACAGAAATTTTCTTAATTGACCAAAGTTCTCTCATGCCTTTGTTACTATTGGAAAAATGAAATTTTACTGTTTTTTTGCTGAAGTAAGGTCATTTTCTGATTGAAATGTATTTGACCAAGCCACTGATCACTCTGAAGATATCCAGGATAGATAACAGAGAACTGTCCACAGCAAAGGGAGACTGGATGCACACATTGCTGGGGTCATTGGACCTTAGCCATCTTTCCTGCCCTGAGCAGGGGGGCTGGACCCAATGATCACGTGAGGTTGCATCCAGCCCTAAACTTCTGTGAATCTGGTAGAAACTCAGGTGTCAGATCCAGAATCTTGCAACTTGCACATGCTAGGCAGTAGGGCTGTGCAAAGCTTTAGTCCCCGATTCAGTTCGGCAGAGATTTGGCCCATCTTGGTGGCTGAATCTCCAAATCCGTAGACTCTTTAATCTCTCCAAATCAAATCAGAACCCTCTGAATGGATTCGGAAAGATTCGACTATTCAGACATAGACACAACTTTAAATGTTTTTCTCCGTACCTCAAGGTACCAGGTGGCTTGTGAATGCTGAGATGCTGGGGCGGATGGAGCAACTCGCAGGTCCTCAGAGCTCAGCAGCAGACCTGAAAGTGTACCAGAAGCACTTCCAGTCCTCTTCTGGGTCTGCCAGGGAGCACGCTGGCCCCCCCCCGCCGTCTCCTCCCCCAGCTCAGCAACTATTGCCTCCTGGGTCCTGGGGGCACCCAGGGTCCCCCCATGGCTGATTGCTGAAGTGGGGAGAAGGGACAGGGTGCTTGCTCCCTGGCGGACCTGGAATTTCTTCTGGTTCATTTCTGGGTTCACTGCCAAGCATGCAAGTGGGGGCCCGCACACCTGTGGGATGCTCCATCCGCTCCACCATCTCAGTGTTCATGAGCTATGCCTGATACCTTGAGATGTGTTTAAAAAAAAAAAGGCAGGGGCGCCATAACAGTGGCCACCGGAGCTGCACAATCACGTTGGTGGCATGATGGCAGCCAGAAGTCATTGCTGTCCCCCATGCATCCCAGTGCCCTGGGTGCTCAGCTGCTTTGTTACATCTCTCTGGATAAACCCAGCAGGTTCTCATGAGTGTCTCGGGGCAATCAGTCTGTTGCAAAGAGTTGTCTCTGAGGATGCTGGGTTCTCTTTATTTTAACATGAGGTGTCTGTACTAGCCTATTTATCATACAAATTCTACCCCAGCAATGACTCTGTTGAGCAGTAGACTTATTCTTACTACTGCTTGGCTCTTAGCCTAGGCCTGTTTGCAGGGTACTCACCTGGGGCTCCACAGCCTGCGTGGCCGACTTACAGTTCGTTGTCTTTGGTGGGTCCACCACCCCTGAGATAACCAGTCTTGGACTTCCAAGGGGACTTGGGGCTGCGGTGCTGTCGCGGTGACAGCTAGACTCAGTGGCCCTACTGCCAGGGGCCCTTATCACCGCTGCAGCTACAAGTGTCCTGGCTGCTCCAGCCTCCACTGTTGTTACTGGTGCTGCTGTCGCTATGCCAGCCCTCATTACTGCTGTTGTGGGTGGTGTCGGCTTTCTTTCCATTGACAGCCCCTCTGCTGCTTTCGGTGGAGCCAGTGCTCTGGCTGTTCCAGTCCTCGTTGGTGCTGGTACAGCCGTTGCCAGCTCTTTCCCCTCAGTAGCTTTGCTGCAGTTATCTGGGTGGCTGTTTAGGGTCTGAGGTTTCTCACACCAGGGCTGCCATCCAAAGGCCTGTCTCCAGCTTGTTGCCACACTACTGCTGGGTGGAGCGCTGCTGAGTTGCAATACTGGGGACCACTTCTCTGGTTGCTGTGAGGCACTGGGAAGTGCTGCTTGAGATGACTGCTGGGAAGCTCTGCTCCATGTGCTGCCGCTCCTCTGCCAGTCCCCAGAAACAGCTCTGCATCCACCCACTTGCAGCACGATTGGGGAAAAAAATCTGTTACATTTCTGATGGTCAGGAGGCATACATGAGTGCTTCAAAGGAGGGAGTGCTAATTATGCTATCCAGAATCTATTCCTGTTCTGCTTATTCACAGGGTGAGCTCTATAGTCTTTCTAGATGAGTTTATAAACTACTGCCTTCTGCTTTATCCAAGTGTCTCAACAAAGGCTTTGAGAAAGCAAACTAAAATTGGAGAAAATCCTTCATTTATAAATAGAATTTCAATGTGACAACAGTGGATGCAGTTGCTACACGTATTTGAAGTTATACAGGCAATTAGGGGTTCATAATCTGGACTGCTAAAATTCACCTACTTTTACATAAATGATTCTAGGTGATTGAAATGCAGAGATTTTTTTTCTGTTGCACGATACTTATTTCCTTTTAAAAATTAATTAAATTGTTCTGTTACAACAGTGAGGGTACAATAGCAAGGCCCTCTCAGGGCTGCTGTGGGTGGGTGCTTTGGCTATGGCCACTGTGACCAAATGGAACTGCCCTATGTGCTTTTTGCAGATCCTCACCAGGTAATAGTTGGATTAGGAGCATGCATTGTATCATTTATAGCTAGGTCAGAGGAACCACTGGCATCTGTGAACATGCTTATTATTATTATTATTATTATTATTACTGTAGCATCCACTGACTGCAACTAAAATCAGGGGCATTTTGTGATACGCTTATACCAATTTGTGAGTTCCATGCCCCAAGGAGATTATACTATTACTTTGACTTCACTGGGGCTCTGCATGAGGGCAGCAGTTCACCTGTAAATAGTAAATAGCAGGATCTGATCCTAAGAAATACATACTTTTTAAATAATGTAGAAAACCCAGTGTTTGTGATCCTTAGTGGGTTTTTCAGCATTTTCACAGTTTGAAGAACCAATCACTGTAATCACAATCCCCATTAAATTGTCTTGTGTATTTTCTTTAATTGGCAGTTTGTTTATGCTATAACTAGAAGCGCTCTGGGGTAGGCACCATGTTACCCCTCAATAACTTGACCAGTGAATTCCATAAATGACTGGAACATGATGACTCAGTAGTGCAGTGATGCTGTGGGTGTACTCCATTGTGGTATAGAAACCTGCCCAACTGAGAGCAAATCTTATCTGAAAGAAAAAAAAAAGTTCTGTTTCCAAAACACTTAGTTTCTCACACAGATGCCAGCAGGGGTAAGCAAGAGTTTTTTTACCCAGAGATGAACCTACACTTACCTCCTTGCATAGGGGCTGAGTGGGGAAGAGCAAGTGCTTATCTCCTCCCAATCTGTGACGCTCAGAAGGATCTTGTGGCACCCCAGTTGAGAATTGCTGGGCTAGGTTTAGGACTAAATGCCTTTCTTCTTTGGTGATCTTGGACTTGTATGACTTCTCACCAACGTCTCCTCTGCTACCCCAACCCCAGTTAATAACCTTGTTCCATCTGATCTTGGCTATGTTGATACTTATAGCTCTTACTGGCTGAGGCAATCCTTGACTATCAGGCCAATTGCACATGTCCAGGCAAATTCCCATTCATATGCCAACCTGGCTGGACATGCTCTGTGGACCAAGCTCAGATGCTGAACATGGGCCTTAAGTCATGGGTTATGGGTTGGTCATAAGCTGGTCGAGCACTACAAATAGGTGTGCCTGCAATTTCAGGAAATAGTCCTGAAAACAGGATGCTCTCTAGGAGAGAGCCCTCGGAATGGAAGCAAGTTTCTATATTGATAGTGCAAAACAATATGGACCGACTACTAGCCCCAGTTAATACATTTTTCAGCTGTATGCTGTCTGAAACATGCAGGACTGTCACTAATTCTATGGCTTTGGCAACAATGTCTGTTTCGTGCTTTGGTGGTGATTGGGAAGAGATCCTTTGATAGGCCAGTTGGATCAGATACCAAATTTGAGAGAGCAATAATGCAGTCCCTGACTGATGCAGCTGAAATCCTTCAATTCCATCACCGCTAGTCATAGTTGGATCCTCACTGACACAAACCCGCCAAAGAAAGATTGGTCGCTCTGGTAACTGTGGTTCTTTAAAATGTTGTCTATGTGGCTCCTACAACTTGCCATTGATTCCTCCACTTTTTCTAGAGTCCTTGGCAACATGATCATTGAATTGCAAGAGAACTGAGGGAGAAGTGTGGTTTGAAAGATGGACATTTTTATTTAAAAAACAAGTACATGTACCCCACCTTTATAGTGTCATGCATGTAAGACCATGGTGGACTTGTACCCTAAATAAAATCATCCTGAAGAACTGTAGTTACTATGGGGTAAATAACCATTTTTTATTCTTGACCTCACTTCCATTTTTATTTTGCTGAAAGTCTGCCAGACTATATTAAACCCGTTCAAACTGCAGAAAGTCATGGACTGAAAAACAGCTTTGTAGCCATGTTTATTTTCTATTCTTGTGAGATTTGGTGTAGAAGTTCTTTTGACAGTCTTTAAAGATTTCAATTTAGACGTGGATTTGCAAGCCCGATGCATGCATTTAAGCTGCAACCTGTTAGTTTTTTCTATGGAGCTCTGTTCCTTTCTGAAAGTAAAGAGTAAAAAATGCATTGCATGGCTGGCATTGATTGAAATACATTATTGTTCAGAAGTTTTCCATTTGTTGTTTTTGTGAATTTGTTTTATGCAGTGGGTTTCAAGCAGGTTTTGGCCTTCACAGCCATCCATCGATAGAACAAGTTCAGTTCAGACAGTAACGGTGTGTATTTATCCTCCCCAGTTCATGTGCTGTGACCTGAAGAGCACATCTGAGGGAAAAAGTAGTTTGTTTCACAAGTCAGTTTAATTATTGCTTAGCAAAAAAAACATCAATAAAGATCAGCGAGTACTTTTTGAAGAGTAGGTAATCCACATGGAATTGGAGCAAGATCAACTGATTGTCTGTATAAGGGGGAAGAAAAAAAAGATGAGAAATAATTCCATTTATATCTCAGAATGTTTTTACTAAGTTTAAATGAAAAATGTTTCATGTTCTTTCATCAGCAGCAGCATTGCTATTCTGTAACAATGTTTGTGATTGTGCAGGGTTTATATTGGAAAGCTCAAGCCTTTTTGGCTGATCTGTTTTGGTTTTTTTTTCTGTGTGATTTACATGTAATTACAGTTGGAGTCTTCAGTTCAGTGATAAAGGGCATAACATAAAATAAATAAAGAGCTTTCCTTGCATTTCCTTTAGTTTGTTCTTTGTCACTTGTTCTTTCTTCCCCCTTTCCCCCCACACGTTTTGTTCTTTCACTTGTTTTCCCTTCCTCCCTCTTCACCTCCACAACAAATGGAGCTTGTAGCTGGATATCAGTTATAAAAAGATAAAATAGTGGCATTTGGATCTTTATACTGCTGATACCTAGGTGACTTCTGTCTGGGCATTATTCATCTCAAATAGTGGGGGATGTACTTGGGGAAGTATGAAGTAGAGCAGTCTCCCAACTTGTTCCAGTTCAGCAGCTCATTTAAAATATGTTTAATTTTAAATATATTTTTACTTCCTTGTAGAAACTAGATATTTTTCTTGGCAAACCACCATTGTCTGGGTCCACTTGAGTGTTTCTGTGTTTCTGCTGCTAAACATAGTAAAGCCATTAACAAATGTAAATAGGCAAATTGCATATGGACTGACATAAGTGCTTGTAGATGGGTTCATAATGGATAGAATGTGTTTTGTGAAGAGTGGAATCCCTTTGTCTAAAACGATGAGAGCATTAGTTTAAATGAAAATGGATGAAATAGTAGTTAATCATTGTAGCTAGAAAGCATGGCTGAACAGATGTGATTGCAGGAGGCAGAGAAGAGGCCTCAGGGGCATATCCCCATTTGTATAGTATACCAAGGGAAAGGAATAGTGTGGAAGAAAGAGGAAGGAGACGAAACAGTCTTACAGCAGGGTGGTCCAGCTGGCAGCCCATGGATTCCTACCTAGCTGTCACTGCCCTCCTGTTAGTTCCTGTCATGGGAGCTGGGTTCTTTGGACTCCCCTACCCTCCTCTGACTTCTGTTTCCTGCCCCTGCTCCTGGAGGTGGGGTAAAACAGGAGGAGGGGGTCAGGGTGCCTGTGCTGTATACATGGCAGGGAGGCCAGGGTGTCCATGCTCCATGTGTGCATACAGCAAAAGCAGGAGTCAGCTGCCTGCACTGCAGGTAGGCAGCAAACATGGCTGGGAGGGAAACTGTGCTGCCCATGCCACAAGCCCAGCTTGGGGGTAAGAAACAAGGGTGCTCATGCTGTGCACAGACCTGGGCAGGGGAGAGGTGCTGGGGTGACTCCTGGAGGGGGTGGTTTATATGCCAAGTGGTCCTTGGAACAGCAGCTGGCACTGTGTGGGGCCCCCAGCTACCCAGAGGTTGGACAGCCCTGGTTTATAGGGTGGCATGAATAAAAGAAGGCAGTTGCAGATGAGACTGTAAAAGGACCATCAGGACAGGTATTCAGAGAGGACTTGTAAAAGCACTGAAGTGAAATTTTAACTCTTTCCCTTATACTTGTGTACGATTTCTTTTTTTATTCTTCCTCTTTAGCCCCCATTTGCACTAAAATATAACATTTGGGGGAATCTGTTAGAACAGCTAAATAGTACAGTAGCCAGGGCCTTCCTATGTATGTTCCCAGAAATATAAACTTTTGCTGTACACACAAGGTAGGTCAGGGTGGGGACCAATTCCTTGAGAGAGGCATAAGTTTTCATAGGCAACAGTCTACTTTTGTAGGCTTTTCATAGGCTGGGTGGGGGCACGCCGAGTTCCCGTAGGCAGTGGCGGCGACGGTGACCGGTGAGCTCCTACAGGCAGCTGTAGTGCTGGTGGCCGTGGGGGGGCAAGCAGGGGAATAGGTAGGGTAAAGAGAGGTCTGAAGACAGGGAAGTTGGAGCAATTGAATTAGAAAATGTCTTGTTCTTACTCTGTTTCTATCATGGAAAATAATCTGACTTGTAGTGGTGTGTCTGGGGATGCTGCATGCAATTAGCATATTGTCAAATGTATTTAGAGACTGGAATCAAAATCATAGTCATCAACTGCTAATGACGATTGCAATGGAAGTAAAGTATCGAAAGTGGGAAAAGACTTGGATGGTAGTAGGTATGTTGGGGAGGCCTCAGAGATAATATAATGGCTGCCTGTCTGGTTGGTAGTTGCAAGAAAGGTGGCATGTTAGTCATATTGAAGTAATAATTCTGAGTGTATTGCATTTCAAATGGCAATGTGAGACTAGGTAGAAAATGCGTTGGGTGGATAAATATTTAAGGGGCAGAGGGGCATCTTGTATATCCATAGGAGAAGGGCCAATTACAAGCTAGATGTACCTTACTGGCTTTTAATTACTGGTCCTTCTCCTGGTCACTCTTCTTTGCATACAGCTAAGTCGCATTGCTCCCCAGATTAAGTGGCAGCATATTAAAAAACATTAAGTAAAGTATTAATGCATGTCTGCTAGCACTGTTCCTTTTCAGATTATTCTTTAGCAGAATGAAAGGAGCTTGAGTTTGCTCTTCCTGTTCCAAACATGGTTTTCCCCCTTTTGTGAATAAAACGAGCCTTTGATCACTTCTGGTGGAGCAGATTTTCAGTTTTTCTTAATAAAAAAGAATAGTGAACTGTAAATGACTGCCTTTCAAAGTCTTAACCCTTAAATTTTGTTCTGAAGGCAATATAGAATAATATTTATGATATTTCATACTGCTTTTGTCACCAAACACTGCCTTTTTGTTTTCTTATAGATCCTAATTATCTCATGGCTAATGAACGCATGAACCTAATGAATATGGCTAAACTGAGTATAAAGGGGTTGATTGAGTCAGCACTTAATTTGGGCAGAACACTGGATTCGGACTATGCTCCTCTTCAGCAGTTCTTTGTAGTGATGGAGCACTGCCTTAAACATGGCTTGAAAGGTAAGAATGTTAAATTTAAAAGGCTACTAGGGGAGAGGGTTGGGATAGTATGGCAGATCTGAAGGTGAAGTGGTTTTGCTTTAAGAACGTAACTTTTCTAATCAGACTTGCCAACATTAGTCTAAATGTTTTCACAGTTGGGGTGTCCAGACTCTGGAATACGTGCCTTCCAGAGGTGGTGCAATCACCCTTCAGAGGTGGTGGAGACTGGATGGTCACCTTGCTGGGGTTGCATGACCCCAGTTGTCTTTCCTGCCTAGTGCAGGAGGCTGGACTTCATGATCTTCCAAGGTCCTTTCTGGCCCCTTAAAATCTATGAATTTATAAAGAGACTGAACAAGGTGATTGCAGCCCAAGTGGCATGGCATAAAGCAGAAGAAATCTATATGGGTGTGTAATCATCTGGCTGGCATACCTGGTTCTTTTTAAAGCTGCTCATCATTCTTAATGTTTTTAAATGTGTGTTGAATATGGTTGACTGGAAGCCATTGCTGAATAACTTGCTTCCTCAGTAAACTTAATTTCTTACTTTTCAGCCCCCTGTCCTTCAGTAAAAAAGTAGGATTGTTTCTCTGAGTGTGTGGTGAGCTGTAGCACAGTGACCCTTTTCTCAGTAGTTTTATCAGATGCATAGGTTTCAGATGTTGTTGTGTGGCTTAAATCTGGAGTGTAGCTTTCAAGAGGTACCAGCGGCATGTTTGTTTAACCATAAAATATGGATGTATAACTTAAAGTTGCAAAAATATCATCAGTGATTTGCTGCCTGTCATGTCAGACCTTTGCCAGTGCCTGGCTGCAGCTGGGGTGTGGATGCAGGTGAACCAATTGATGGTGAATCCAGACAAGATGGGGGTTATGGCAGTGGACAGCCCACATGACCTGGAGGGGGAATGTGGGGAGTCAGGACACCTGTTTTTTTTTATGGAATTCAGTCTCCCTTTGTCAAGGAAGGTGCCAGGTTTGCAGCCTTAAGGTGCTTCTGGAGTCTGTGCTGCATCTGCTTTTCAGGTTAGTGGTGGCTAGGAATGCCTTTCACTGACTACATTTAGTGAGAAGGACTGGCCTTTTCTTCCAGATTTGAGTGTGCCTCATCTGTGCCTTCATAACCTCAAGGCTGGTTCACTGCAATGCATTTTATGTGGGGCTGTCCTCAGTGACCATCTGGAAGATGCAGCTGGTGCAGAATGCTGTGGCCTATTTTCTGACTGGGGCGGGTAACCAGGGCACATTACTTCAGTATCCCAGAGTCTGCACTGGCTTCCACTAGCTTTCTGGGTGCAATTCAAGATTCTCACTATGACCTATAAGGCCCTAAGTAGTTTGGGCCTGATGTATGTAAGGGCTTGTCTTTTCCCGTATGCTGCTTCACAATTCCTGAGCAATCCCTAAGATCAGTGAAGAGTAGCCTCCTGAAAATACTATCAGTGCACCAAGTCCACGTGGCAAAAACACATGGGAGGCCATCCTTAGTAGTTGCCTTTCAGTTCTGGAACTCCTTCCCCCTTGAGGCCTGCCAGAGCCTGACCCTGTAGATCTTTTGGAAACACTCTTAAGATCTTTCTGTTTGGGCAGGTGTTTTAGCAAGCAAGGCTAAGCTGGGATACTGTTTAGATGAGTTTTGCGTTGTAGTTTATTTTAATACTGTACTGTAGGTACATCAAATGTATGATTTCCCATGGGGCTCTTGGAGCTGCCGGGAATTCAGGAATGGTGCAAGCCAGGGCAGGGTCCACCACCAAATTCTGGGGTATGGAGCCCTGTTGTGAAAGCTTTTTGCTGAAGAGGTAGTGGGTTGACTGCATTAACCCCTGCAACTTCCTGATGTGTCCAGAGGTGGGTCTGGATCAGGTCTGTGAGGAGCCCTGCAGTTCAGTTCTTGCCTGGGGGGCCAAATGAGTTTGACTCTCCTGCTCTATTGGCTTTTACAAGTTTTTGTTTCTCCTATTTGTTCTCTTATTCACTTGATTTATAAGTTATTTGCCCTCTTCTGCAAGTTGCCATGAGCCTTTGTCAGGAAAGACAGCTTATAAATGCAATGAATATATAAAATTACTACTCTGGAGGAAGAAAAGAGCATTTACTTTGAAAATGAATTGGAGATTGTCTAAACTGTCTGCAGCTTTTATACAGATCTCCTGCGATGCTATTTTAGTAGCTGCTTCCAAGCACTATAGAATCATAGAATCAAAGGATTGGAAGGGACCTGCAAGATCATCGAGTCCAGTCCCCTGCCATGGGCAGGAGGTTACTGCACTCAAATGAGCCCAATGAGGTACTTATTCAGTCTCCTGTTGAACACTTCCAAGGATGGTGACTGCACCACCTCTGCTGGGAGTGCGTTCCAGATTCTAGTTACCCTTACAGAAAAGATTTTTTTCCTTATGTCCAGCCTAAAGTTTCCCTCAATTAGCTTGTGTCCATTGGTCCTCTCAAGGAGTACTTTTCCTGAAGAGTTGCTCCCCTAGATCATGATCCTCACTCTTGACCTACTTGTATGCAGCTATCAAGTCACCTTTCAGGAAAAGGTGACCTTTCACCTTTCAGGTGACTTGATGGCTTTTTTGGTTACTTATTGAATAAATTATTTCAGTGCTGGTTATAGTAAGATTATGCTAAGGGAGATTTATTTTTATCCTTTTAGCACCAGTAGGTGCAGGTATTAAGGAAAAAAAATCCACTTTCCTGTTCACTAGGGAGAGAGAAGATATCTTGGGTGAGGTGTGTGCATCTGAGCCATTCATTTTTATTTTTAATTTTAAGAAAGATGCAACAAGAATAAGATTCTAATACAGTTGTGAAAATAACCCTCTAGATACGAGCTGTATATGAACTGCAGTATTGTCTATCCAAGTCTGCAGAGACAACTGTAGTACCACTTCTGGTGTCCATAGCTTCATGCTAATAACAATCTGATTAGCTTCAATGTCACTGTTCAGAAACTAGCAAAATTGCAGAAGTATCATTTCATGCTCTTGCTGCTTAAAGTGGGCACCAGAGTGGTTAACTAAAGGAACCATCTTTCTCAAGATTCTGGAAACTGCAGAGGAAAGGGAAGGGTCACAAATCAGGAGGTGGTAGAGTTATTTTCTAACAAGATTCAGAGCTGACCAAGTGCACTACAGAAAGGTCTAGTGACAGCATTCTGGTAGAAATGTTAGCCCCTTTCTCAGGAGCTGGGGCAAGGGTACTCACCACCACGTTGTCCTTGGGTGTTGCTCATGTTTCCTCCATGCCATATTTAATATCTACTTGTGGCAGCATTTGTTCCAAGCCATTATTCATTTACTTTATGCTAATATCACCCTTAACATGATAGGCAATCAATCCTGCTTGTCTAGGATGCACTCCACCATTTGAGAATCTGTTCTTGAACCCACTTATTTACAAGAAAGAGATAAAAAAAAGAAAACAGTGTTCTCATTAATATTTCTGAAAAGAAAACTTCCTGGAGGTCTCAGATTTGCTTTTCAGTTCAGTTTTTGAACAAGCTTGAGGATGTATTTAGATGGTGTGGGTGTGAGACCTGTTAATTTTATACATATCTTTTTTTGTTTTAGCCAAGAAGACTTTTCTTGGGCAAAATAAGTCATTTTGGGGACCTCTAGAGTTGGTAGAGAAGCTTGTTCCTGAAGCTGCTGAGATCACAGCAAGTGTTAAAGATCTGCCAGGTCTTAAGTAAGTAAAATCCTGTTCTGCTGCTTTACAGGTAAATTCTGTAGGCTTTAATTGTAAGTAGTAGACTAATTCTAAGGAGGGAAGGGTCTAGGTTTGGGGGAGAAAATCTATCCTCTGCCATTTCCTGTCAGTACAAATGGATCTAAGGGCCTCTCTACACAGGCAGGTAAAGGTGCGGTGGGATTTGATGTGTGATCAACATAGTTGTACCTCTTATAATGCCACGTGTGGCTGGCAGGAGGCATGATTGTGGGATCAGTAGTTGGAAGCCAACCATTTCTTACTGCTGGCGCAGGGGGAGCCTGATTCTGAGCCCAACCCTGATCCCAGGCTCCCCCTGCATGATCCCATGGCTGGGAGCCCCATCAGGTGACCCTTGGTCCCAGCCCCACAGCTGATAGTGTCCCAATCCCAGGGGCACCCCATGAACCCCTGTGGCTAGGACACTGCCTCAGTTGCAGGCTTGCAGCTGCAGGAGTGCATGGGGTGCCCCTGTGGCTGGGACACCATGTCAGCTGATGGGACTCCTGTGGCTGGGAGCTAGTGTCAGGTGGGAGCTCCCAGGCTGGGGGTGCACATGTGCCCCTCACCTGGGAACTCTGATCAGCTGATGGAGCTCTCTGACCCTGGCCACATGATCAGATAATGGCACGATAGGAAGCAGCTGCAGAGTCATGCACTTATTCCTGTTTTTATCCTGCTGTTAATTGATTTAATGTGTAGTCAAGTGACTACTTAGGACCTGATTTAACTGGCTAATCATGCTTTAAGTGTAACGTGTAGATGGGACTTTAATCTTTCCTTTGAGAAAAAAATTAGTCTTGAGGAAGGATGTTCTTATTGTAAAAAATGAACTGTAAGTTTCATGCCAGGAATAAATGAATGGCAGTGAGTTCTGAGAAAAGAAACGGCCCTTTCTCTCCAGTCTCTTCCACTTCCAGAAGAGGAAGTGTGTTAGGAGCGTAGATTAAGAGGAGGAAAATATACTGTAAGAATTTTCTGAGATACATTGGAACGCAGTGACTATCTGAGCTTGTTGGAAAGATTGATTTTAAAAAGGAAGGTGGGGTAGTGGTCAAACAGTCAAAAATATTAATAGGAAGGTAATAATTTATGGAATAGAGGGAATAATTTTATATATCAAGACAACTAAAAATGGCAGCAATGAAGGAAAGTGGGGGTAAGGTTGAGTGACAGGTTCATTAACTCCTTGGGTCTCACATTTTGCAGAGATTAACACTGCTGTTGCTGCCTGTGGGTCATCCAGCCCACAAGAAGCCCCACAGGCCAACTGAGTTTGACACCCTTGCATCTTATGACGCCTTTATCTTAGCTAGTGTACTTAGTTTTGCTTAACTCCTATTTCTGCTATATATTTTTTTTTGAAGTGGGATATGTGGAGAAGTATAGCAAAAACGATAGGAGATGTAGACTTCCATACAAAAATAGAGGAAGGAGTGACTCCTTAATTCAGAGAGGAGATGAGTAATTGACATGGCACACAGGCGTAGGGAAGGTCTCCTGACTTACCAAGGCATCTGTCACATGAAGCTCTAACCCTGTGAGTGATGTGGGCACAGCCATGTGTCCCATTGATTTTATTGAAGCTTAATGAAGGAGTTCATGTAGGCTCAGGGGGGTGGGTGTGTGTGTGTGTGTGTGTGTGTGTGTGTGTGTGTGTGCGCGCGCGCGCGCGCTGGCATGGCAGGCCAGCATTCCTATTTACCCTTTCCTGTTATAGAAAATCTGGGGGCCATCCAGTAAGATTAAAGGCAGTGAACTTAAAACTAATTAAGACAGGATGTAGGGCAGAGTGGCACATTGGAGACTGGTTCAGAGAGGTATGACCTCATTAGTCGGTCAGTCTTTTAGGTGCCACTCTTCCCTTTCTTCTACCTGATTTAAGACAAACATGGCTAACCATCTCTGTGATCATGAAGTAATGATTTAAAAACCTCTGGAAGTAATTGATACAAAACATGGAGGTTGATCACAATGGGATTTTTTTCCTTTTCCTTTTTTTTTTTTAAATGACACCTGTAAATGGAGAGTGAGGGGCGAAGTCTTTAGTTATACTAGAAGAGAAAGGCAGAAAGCAAGGCATACCGCTACCTTAGTCTGAAATCTAACAGAAGACAACACAGCTACCTACCTCTGTCTGCTCATAGAAAAGAAAGTGTATATGTGTCTGTGGTGTTATTTGGTTTACAAAGTGTTAAAATTTAGATTTTTTTTTTTTTTCCTGGAATTATGTTGTTGTTTACTCTGGGATTTATGCCAGCCTTTGCTTTTGAATACTGGCCATTGTATACAATCCCAGGGAGCCACTGCTGTGGTCCTGCATATCAATATCTACACTTATAAAACTATGTATATTCTACTTGCCAGAAGAAATGGAGAAAGGAGGTAAGTATAAAAGGTGAACCTTTAAAACCAGAAAACTTTCTCATTTGTGATACAAACGTTACCTAGCATTTGGAGAACAGCATTCTAAATATGCTTTCTTGGACCCTTAGAAGGTCAAGGCCTCAGAGAGAGGGAGAGAGAGAAAGAGCAGACAGACAGACAGACTGGTATGTGGGCATACTTGCTGTGTTAATTCAGACTAGAGTTGGGAAAGCCAGTCAAGTGACTGTTCAGATAATGACCACAGTCAAAAATTGTCAGATGTTCCATGAAGCCAAGAATGCCCTTGTGTAGGTGGTGTCCTGCCTCATTTGTTGCATCATCGCATCATCTGTTAGCACAGCAAGGGCAGGAAGACTACATGCCTTGCCCCTCAGTCCTGGAGGAGTCAGTGTGCACACATACATGTGTACATGCTCCTCACACATGTACTTTCCCTCTCTCTCTCTCTGCTTCCTTTACAGGCAAGTACCCCTTGCCCTGATTCTTTCTCCTGACCTCTTCCTGCCTCCTTTTCCTTCACCACCATTCAGCCATATAGCACCGCAGGAGCTATTTTGCTGAGGGAAGAACCAAAATCAGCACAATAGAAAAGCTGCTTCTAGCAACCATCTGCTGTAATGTCTCCAAATGCAAGCACCAAAGTGCTTGAAGAAGTGGCATGCTGCCTACGTAGCATAACTGCATTTAAAAAACTGACTTTTGTCTTTTATAGTTGCTATGTGTGTGTTCTTTAATTTTGTCACTGTTCGGGCTGACCTCGGGGCTTTGGAGTAAATGCTAAGGAAAAAAAAAACCTGTTCATCCACGTTTACACTTCCTTACCATTGAAAGTTTTAAAAATTCATTACAAGTTTCTAGAATGTCATTTATTGTTTCACAATAAGTGAACTAACTAATTACTCACTTCCCTACGCTTTCTTTTCCCACCTCCATAGTCAGGGGTTTTGGTCACCAGCATTTGTCTGGGTCTCAGGAAACCCTACAGAACCAAACAAGTTTGACACCCTAGTCTAGAAAACACAGCACATGGGAAGAAGGGAAAGAGGATGGAAGGTAACAGAAAAAAGAAGAAACAAAGACAAATGATTGCATGGGTATTTCTAATTTACAGTCAGGTTTTTTTTTTTTACCCATAACAATGGGTGAAAAATACAGCTTCGAGGTGACATTAAATCTCTATGTGAATATGTGCCATATATATGTAAGTAACTTCTTTGTTTTGTTTCTGAATTCTGCTAGGACGCCTGTGGGTAGAGGAAGAGCCTGGCTTCGTCTGGCCTTAATGCAGAAGAAGCTTTCTGAATACATGAAAGCCTTAATTAACAGAAAGGATCTTCTCAGGTGAGCAGTGCCTGCTCTCTTGAATTCGAGAGCTTACTTTAACTCAGTGTTCCCTGGTGAGGTACATCCATTGGTCTCAAATGGAATTCATTTATTATTTTGCAATTGTGACATCACAGCAGTACTGTTACCTTTGTTTGAGAACAGCTTTGGTGAAATCCAGAGCTAGTTTCTGGGTTCTCAGATTTTCTGCTTTTTATTTGAAAGTTGCTGTCTTCCACTTTTTTAAATAGAAAGAAAAGTGTGAAGCAGAATCAACTATTGCATATTAGTTAGGTAATGAGAGGTAAGATGCTTGTATTTGCATAAAAAGGAGGGAGTGTTGTCCTCCAGGTGCTAGGCCACAGGAGTAGAAATAAAACACGCTTGGATTTTCTTCTGACTGTCATTTACCTGCTATTTAATCTTCGGTGAGTTGCTTTCACACTTCCATTTTTCTCTGCCCATAAAGTGGGGGAAGTCATTATTATTCCCAAAACTGGCAACACATTTTTCAGAAGTGAAAGTGCAATGTGAATGCTTAGTAACAGTATGTGATAATTGGGGTGATGTTTTTATTTGTTATATAAGTTTTTAGGTTTTCAGTGGGTGATACTTTTTTCAGTTTCCTCAATTGTACTGAGTGGTGAGGAAGCTTAAAATGCCATTTGGCAAACATGGGAGTGATCTTGTTTGAGTGAAGCTTATAGAATAGAATAGAATTAGGAGGTGCAAAATGCTTAATTTTAATATTAATCTTGTGAACAAGTCTCTACTTGTATGTTAAAAATGATTTTCAAGTGGTATTAGAGTAGCCAAAGCTAGAACATAGGAAGAGTTTACAGCAGTTTGATACGTACCTATGGAACTTATCGAGTTCCTTCCATATGAAGCCCTCGTCTCACATTAATGTCTTTCAGTGAATTTTATGAGCCTAATGCACTCATGATGGAAGAAGAAGGTGCCATAATTGCTGGCCTCTTAGTGGGGTTAAATGTCATTGATGCAAACTTCTGCATGAAAGGAGAAGACCTGGATTCACAGGTACTGAAGAGCTGATGAATATTCATTCCTGGGATGAATTCTCATGCACTTAATTTCTGCTGGTGTTCAATTTGATGGGTTTTTAATTACACTCATTGGCTAATTAAGGAACATTCTGTAAACTTGCTGTTATGATTGTTTCTTATTTTGATTTATTTTTTTTGGTTTGTTCCTTTGTATAGTTGGCTGAAAATGCTGCCAAAATGTGGGATTTTTTTTGTTGATGATGACAATTACTGTTGTTGTTGTTGTTACTACTATTACTACTAGAATTTCAGTAGCTTCCTCCTGATATTTACCAGTGGCAGTGGATCTTTTATACTTGGCTTGGTCATGTAGATGTAACATCCCTTGCAGAAAACCGCTGCCAGAGCACTTTCCACTGCTATCTTATTGTAATGCAGTGATCCCCCACCCTGCTATCCTCTCTGGGTATAGGAAGGAGACAGCTGAAGAGGAGGGAGATGCTGCTTCTGTAGCTCTGCCTTGAGATGTTTTTGGTGTTTTGTTTTTCCTAGAAGTGTGTGTGCTTGTGTATGTATTAACCAAAGGGAAGTAAGTTAATGGGCACTTCTGCTACACTAGCCATGAGAGCTGTACGTACAAGTGTGTTGGCTAGAATCTTCTATTTTTTCCCTTCTTTCAGCACCATAAGATTGCGGATTTTTTCACTTGAACTCATCCTCATTTTAATTAGTTTAGTATAGTGGATTTATTTTAGATTATAAATTGGAAGAAAATGCATTGTGCTCAAATACACAATGTCTTAAATATACAACACCAAATTTGTATTATGGTAAGAACACTCTTATCTTACACATGAGTCTAACCTCTTCCTAAATATACTAAATTCTTCCCTGGTAGGTTGGAGTTATTGATTTTTCCATGTACTTGAAGGATGGGAACAGCACAAAGGGCAATGAGGGGTAAGTACAAGGGCAAGTGCATGTGCTTTGCTTCCCTTGGGTTATTTTTGTTTTTTCAGTAGAATTTTAAGTTACCCCATAATCCATCCTGCATTTTTAACAAAAACAATACAGTTTTCTTGACTTGCACTTCAATTCTGGTTACAACATACAACTAAGAAGCTAAAGACCAGAAGAAGAGGAAAGATTCTTCAAACCCTATGCTTCTTTGTGCTTTTATTGATGTAACTAGAAATTAACATGGGGAGAATGTTTTCTTTTTTCTTTTCTTTTTTTTATAAAACAAACATTATCAGAAAGTTTCTCTGCAGCTCTCTTTCAGTTTAGGAACTGAGGCTGCTTGCAGACATTTAAAAAAAAAACCCCCAAAAAACCAAACCCCAAACAAAAAAATAATGCTTTACCAAAAGAACCAGCATGTTACTTTAACCTGGCTCTGCAGCCTCTGTAAAGATCAGATGCTTCAGCAGGGCTTTTTGGTGCTGTTAACTAAAGTTTATTCAATCAGCTATTAGTTAAGTGTCAAAAAAGCTCCACAAAAGTGCCCAATCTTTACAGACATTGGACAAACCAGGTTGAAGTAATGTGCTGCCTCTCTGGGGTATGCACAGGTCTTGGCATGGGAAAGCACTGTGTTTAAAGTAAAGCACTGTTTTTGGGAGGTTTTTTATGTCTGCAAGCACCCTGGGTTTTTGTGTATTTTTTTTTTTTAATGGTTCTGCAACCAGCAGGAATAGATGCTCAGCCTCCAATATCAGTATGTGATCCATGTTGAATACTGTATTTACCAGAGTTTCTCCCCCATTCCCCCTTGTACTTGCCCTCTGCAGGCTTGGGCCTTTACCACTTCTGGCCCCCCTCAGTCTCAGGGCCCCTTCCCTGCCCTGCCCTCCCCTCCCTGCTTACCTTGCTCAAGTGCTGGCAGATTCCTATATCTGTGCTGCAGCCTGGGGCCCAGAGTGTGGTCTCAGTGCAGTCTCATAGCAGCAGCACAATGTCTGTACTGCTGTGCTCTGTGCCACAGATAGGAGCAGGGATGGAGCATGCTGGCATAGAGCAAGGGTAAAAGTGGGGGTGGGGGCGGGTGGCAGGTGGGGGCCTGAGGCTGTGGGGAGAGAAGTGGGTGGAGGTCGACTTTTTTTCAAATATTTCTTCTCTAGTATTTCTCACTTTTCAAAATTATTATTTTTAATGTTTCATGCCAGAAATTGATGGCATCAAAGTTCTGTTTACAACTTTCATTGGGAAGGTCCTGGTGACATGACTGTTTTGTTAAGCAGCCCTAATGCTCATTTATTTTAATTATTTGTGCTAATTAATATATTGTCTTCATTTCCCCCCCCCCCCCCAATCTTGTAATGGAGATTTACCAACCTTTGTTCTTCTGACAAGTTGCCAATGCAACATTCAGCTGTCAAAGGGCTGTAACTAATTTTGCAGAAAGGCATAGCTTGTAACTGCCCTTCATTTTTTTTAAATATGCCTATGCATCACAGGGAGTCTTCCGGACCCACTGGAATTCCCCTACTGTGGTTCAAATGGTTTTCTACGTGGCTTAAATGAACCTTAGATCATAGGATCAAGGGTTGCAAGAAACCTCAAAGATCTGATTGCCCCACCTGCATGAATAGAAGAATCATGCTTCTAAGTTACCCTGTCCAATGCTTATACAGCTTCTTTTTGAAAACCTTCAATGAACTTTCCCTGCAGCTTCCCTGGGTAGTCTATTTCATTGTCACACTGTTCTAAAAGTAAAGAGTTTTGTCCTGATACCTAATCTAAATCTATTTTGTTGCAGTTTAAAGCCATTGCTTCACATCTTGCCTTCTACAATATGAGAGAACCGACCAAGATGGAAATGTCTAGTGGCCTATTAGGGCTGTCCTACTGAGATTTCACATAAAGCTTTAAAGATCACTATCCTTGTGCTTATGATGTGAAGGGGCAGGTTGGGAGCAACTTGTGGTTCAACGTAGGCAAGATGTTGCTTCGCTTTCTTATGTTCTCTCTTCTGATGAAGTCCCCTCAGCATGGGACCACAACTACTCTGGGGTCTATGTTAGGAGTCCCTGCTTTCAGAGACAACCTAAGCAGTTGGGGAAGGGGGGTCATTCTCATTAGGGAAAGACTGGATGGGGTCAGCCTTTCTTTTGCTAGTAGTCTAGTGCTATCAGGTCCTCCATTCCATATACAACTCTCAGGGAAATAACGTAGCTGAGTGTTCAAGTAATTAAAGAATGAGCTGGTCCAGGACTAGTTTTTCTATTGCTATGAAACTGAGAGAGGTTGAAAGAGATGCATTTGAGGAACCTCTGACTCTGTTCTGTTTCCAGGGATGGTCAAATTACTGCTATTTTGGATCAGAAAAATTATGTAGAAGAACTCAACAGGCACTTAAGGTAACACATTCTTTTCTGTTATGCTGTCGTCTAAAAGAAATACAAAGTGATTGGTTTCTTTAAATATAATTACAGTAGTTTTTTCTCTTTGATTTGACAGTGCTACTGTGAACAATCTGCAGGCAAAGGTTGATGCTTTAGAAAAATCTAACACTAAACTAACTGAAGAGGTAGGTGTCACAGGCAAGGACATTTTGTCATTGTCTTGTGGAGCCTGTAATTAAAGCAGAGGTGATGTCTCCTGAATGCAAGTTGTACTGTGTAATAAACTGGGAATCTGAAACGGGCACAAAGTGTGCTGACAGCTTTTACTGACTCAACAACAGGGACAATCGGCAATTATATGAATTAAAACAATTGCCTGCCCTTCTGCCCCCTCCCCTCAGCCTGCCCGAAGGCTGAGAAAGGGGCATAACTAGGGGACTCCAGCCCCTGCTCCAAGCTTGGGGGGTGGAGCCAAGTCCTGCTGCAGGCTCCCTGCCCCACCCCCATATCCTTGCTCATCCTGCAGGGAAGCTGAGGAGGGGGCATGGCTTGGGGAATCAGAGGGGTCTAGCTCGCTGCAGGGACTGGCAGGCTGGGAGGCTTACTGTAGTGCCCCCTGGCTATTAGTATGGGCACTGCCCAGGTCTGGCTGCCTTTCCTGTTTGAAAAGTGAATGTCATTTCATTTGCTTATTGGTTCTATCTATGCAGTTTTAAAAAGCCTGCAAAGATTGCATCGATTCAGCCTCGGGATTTGACTGTCTGTACTTTGTCGGGATGCATTGATCTGATTGTGTAGTTACAGATTCTGTATGGCTCGTAAATCGCAGTGAGCTAAGAACTGGAAGGAGAACTTTCAAAGGGCTTCATTTTGTTTAAAAACTTGCTTTATTCAACTTTTTCCATTAGTTTTTCTTAAGGTAGTCAACAATTGAAAATGGTAATTGAAATGTAATCTTTACATTTTCTTTGGTTGCTCACAGTCTAGTCAGTACACAGAAATAATCTAGAAAAATACAGTAATGGCCTTGTGTGTGTTGCTCATTTATATCGCATCAAAAGGGGTTTATACATCTGCCTACTGAATAGTGTTTTAATGGCTATGTTCCAGTTATAAAGAACTTTGGAATCTCTCCTGTGGCATGCATGAACCTTCACTAATGAAACTATCTGCTCGTAAAGTTAAGGAAGAAAAGGTCTATTGTGCAAATAAAAACAAAGTACTTGATATTAAAAGAGCAATATGGATTATACAGACCTTTTTTCTGATTATGCTGTAGCAAATGGTCTCTCATTCACAGCCTGAAAGATACGAATGTTGTACTAAGCAAACATGACCCCTGCCAAATTTAATTTTAGTACCAAAGTGTGTGTAAAGGTGTTTGTTTATTTGTTACTCAGTAAAATCTCCATATTGTTTAAAGGGTATCATTTAGCTGATGTTGAAACATGCTGCCCTCCAAAGCTATCATCAGAGCTTAGCCACTTAATTGTGTCACATGTCACTTCATTGCATGGTTGCCAGGGCACTCTTTATTCAGCTTTTGAGGGAAGAATTTTTGTAGGTGGTAACTTTTTAATTGTACCAGCGGCATGGTTGGGCTAGATCTACACACATTGCAGTCAAAAGCTTGTCTAAGTTTAGCCCAACCATGCTGCTGATCCAGTAAAAGATATCACCCACAAAAATCCTTGCCTTTCACACATTTCCCAGACCATTATGGATACACCTTCACTTTAAAACCACTTTTATCCAGTTGTGACACTTAATGAAGTCGCTTAACGAGTATCACAGAATGTTGCTGGCTTTTTCTGTAGTGTAAAGGAAGTCATCTAAGACTTGAGTTATGTTGTCTTGTGAAAGAACTATACCCAGTTAGTTTTGGCCTCTTGCATTAAAATCTGAGTAACTGGTTGGTCAAAGGTGATGTCTTTTTCCTAAGAGTTCCAATAGAGATTGGCTCAGAGGATCCCTGGCCCATAGAGTCCTGTATGTTGTCCAGGAGTAGATAGTCAAGCTCTCTCTGATCTGCCCATCCTGCGAGCACCGGCCACTTCTGGGGCTCCTCCCATTCCCTGTTGGTGAGATTGGGGGGGGGGCTCCTGCAGCCAGTCGCTGACTGGTCTCTGGGGGGGCCATGTACCACCCCACTGACCTAAGGTGGCACCAGTTGCCCATGGCCTCCCTTGTTCATGTGTTTATCAGTCAAGTCCAAAGAATGTAGTTGGGATTCAATTGACATATTTCCTTCCATTTAAGAGCTTGTATTCCAGCACTGCATACACAACTCCATTACAAGAACTTCCTGCAGAGGGACCAAAGGGTCACTGGTAATAGATTCAGGTGGTTTGTGACCAGATATAGTTACTGAGTAGCTTATTGACCTACTTGAAATGAATTGGTAAGCCTCCATTTTAGCTCACAATGAACAAGTAGGTGTGAAGGCTGAACTCGTGTTATAAGCAGTACTTTTTGTTTGTTATTTAGTGACTTCAGCAGTCAATGTTTCAAAGGTTAAGTGCTGCCTAGAGAAGAAATACAGCAAGACCTATTTTTGATGTTAAATTGTGATTATCTTTCTTTGTTCACAGCTTGCAGTTGCAAACAATAGGATTATAACACTGCAGGAAGAGATGGAACGAGTTAAAGAAGAAAGCTCTTACATCTTAGAATCCAATCGCAAGGTGTCTGTGTGTCTATGTGTTTCTGTGTGCATAACTTCCCCCAGTGATGATCTTGCTATATAATCCTATCTTTTACTGGACAATACCGTGAGCTGTTCCAGAATTATTTCTTTGTAACCATAAAAGAAGATATTGGTATCTACTCTGGAGTGCGCTTTTAGGTTTTAATGTCAAACGTGTTTAATCAAATTAGTTCATACTTAAAGAGTTGACTGTATGTAGTCTGAGAATAGCTACACTGATGTACAGGCTGCTTTAAATAACTTGTGCGGGCACAGAAAAAAAGTATTTTCACAAGGAATTTGCATGCTGCATTAACTTAGGAAAGACAATACATTTAACAATGTTTTCAACTGTGAAATTTGTTTTAAGAAGGTAGAAGTAAATAACAAACACCAAGATTGCGAGAGTTTGATTTCCTTCTGCTTTGATCTTTTTGCTAACTCTAGGTAACTAAGCAAGACAGAACTGCAGATGGACATGCACTGACTGAAGCACGCAAACAATTGAAGGAGGAGACTCAACTACGGCTGGTAAGCTTGGTCTAAACTCAAAGTTCAGAACAGTGTTGATTTTCTTTAGTAGTTGTTACATAATAATCAGCTTTTAGGGGTGGCACGTTATATGGATCAAGACTTGCTGAGACTGATGATATTGCAGAATGCTTTATTTAAGCCCACTTCTAAAAATACTCTTTCAGAAGTGATTGTCCTACCTTTGAGCACATTGCTGACTAGGCGTGTGCTCAGTTTCCATATCTGTATTTTACAAATGTTAACCGATTAATATCCTTGCATCCAATATGCATACCCATCAAAACTTTTGCTTACCATAGGTATAGGACACTGATGTAGGTTCTGACTGGGATAGTCTTGTTCTAGTTAGGCTGCTGCAATAGTGGGTCTCTTTTTTTTTTTTT
>JAGPOW010000229.1:32276373-32288427 GCA_030014935.1 Caiman crocodilus
CTGGGGAGAAAAGGGCTCTACCTATTTGCTGTTGATCTCCCCTGATGAGTTTGTAGGCAGCCACCAGGTCCCCCCTCAGCCTCCTCTTGCTGAGGCTGACCAGGTTCAGGTCCCTCAGTCTCTCCTTGTAGGGCCTGTCCTGCCCTCACACCAAGCGGGTGGCCCTCCTCTGAACCCTCTGCAGCAGGCTGGCCACCCTAAATTTGTGGAAGCACACCTTTTAATGCCCACATCTGATTTCTACCCTCCCCCCCGCTGCACACACACACACCCTACACCTGCTGTGGTAGTTAGACTGCACTGAAAAGGACAGAAATGCCAGGTTTTGTTTCTTCACTACTAGTAATACCATCAGGCACAAAGAGTTTAGGCCTTTTTTTCCACATGCAAGTTGCACTGAATTGCATTGATTTTTTTTTTTTTTTTTTATTTTGTTTAGTCATTAATATCTGAGCAACCCCATCAGGGTGTAGACAGCTTTATAAAATGGCATGCCTTCTACCAGTTTATCTTTTAACTTGTTTCTGTGCTGAGTTTAGGGTAAATCAAAGAGGCACTCAACCTGGTTTAATTATGCCCATGTAAGGGGTTTGCACAGATTTAGTTAAATTGATTTCTGAGTCAATTTAGTTAATTTTAGGTAGTTAAGTTTCAGCCAAATGTTAGTGCAACTTCTCTCTGTAACAGGGCCATAGGGGTAGTCTTTTTAGTGGTAAAGATTGTGAAGGGTTTTCCTGTTGGTATACAATACATTTTGGGGGATAAATTTTAATGCAGTTTGGGGGTCAAGATTACTGTGACTTCTAGTATAGTAAATGCACAGGTGGACACAGATTCACTGGGTTTCTATGGGCATCTACCTTCTAGTAAAAACCTATGTCCCTCACGGTGTGTAACAATTCTTGAGAAGGCATTGGCTCTGATAGTGAAATAAGACTGGTTTTGAAGGAAGGCAAGGTGCAGATTTCCCTAATCTTTACCTTTTGGGCAAGAATTGTTCCCAGCTGTCTGTGCGGGTTTGTTTTCATTGTCTTAATTGTTTTGGTTTGGTTCTTTTTGTTTTGGCTCTTTTTTCAGTTTAGTGTAATAGTGTGCAAAATTATAGTTTCTGTCACTCTCATTGGTGTACCCACCCGTCTTCTCTGAGAGCTCTCTTGTAGTGTCCTGACAGCATGCTAGTCCATATCTCTGTTCATTTGGTCTAGGTAGGGTGATATTGCAGATTTTCCTAGGCTTGGCAGAGACAGATTCGAATGAAAGAGAGCCCACTGAAGTCATTCTAGATCAGACCAAGCTGATCAGGGTTGTTTGCTGTATGTTCAGGTTGCTGCTCCAGTGACAGGCTTCTGTTGGGGGTCTACAACTATTTTTCTCTCTCTTTTTTTTAATCACTTTTCACTTCTGGCTGCTTCTGATGGCATAAGTGAATCGGCTATCCTCTTCCTTCTGTCCTTTGACGGGTGGTTACAATGTTTTCCTTTCAAATAAGAACTTTCTGAAGTATTTGTGTGTCTGTCACCTGGTTTTTAGATCACTGCAGCCTATTCCATGTGGGGCTAACATGAGAGCCCTCTGCCACAGCTGGTATGCAGACCAATGCTCTTGCTTCTGAGTGAGCTAGAGAGACTTATCATGCCTCTGCACCATATATCATAATTACCTGAATCCAAGTCATCTTCAAATTTTAAGACAACCCCCCAGTAATTAGATTCTATACATGAAAAATTATAATTTTGTTAAATGTTATAATAAATTTGTAATTTTACATATACACAGTCTAATTAGTGGAAGGAAGGTCATCTTAAATTTTCTCTTCCCACTGCTGAGGGGGCAAGGGGCCAGATCTGTGCCCCTTGGTCACCTTCCTCTTGCCCCCCTATGCCTGCCCCTCTACCTATTCCTGCTGTTCCATGTCTTTGCCTCCCCTGCTACCCCTTGCCCCCATGCCTGTGCTTGCCATCCACTCCCTGCAGCCTGCTCCCATCATGCCAGTGCATGACCCCTGCCACCTGTTCCCATATGTCTGCCCCCTTCCACATTACCTTCTGCTGCAGCTCTGTTAAAATCATAGAAAATTAGGGTTGGAAGGTACCTCAGGATGTCATCTAGTGCAACCCCCTGCTCAAAGCAAGACAATCCCCAACTAGACCATCCCAGCCAAGGCTTTGTATAGTTGGGCCTTATCTCCAAGGATGGAGACTTAACCTCTCTGGTAACCTGTTCCAGTGTTCTACTACCCTCCTAGTGAGAAGGGTTTTCCTCGTATCTAACCTAGACTTCCCTTGCTGCAACTTGAGACCATTTTTCTTTGTTCTGTCGTCTGCCACCACTGAGAACGGTCTAGCTCCATCCTCTTTGGAACCAGCCATCAGGTAGTTGAAGGCTGCTATTAAATCCCCTCTCAGATTTCTCTAGACTAAATAATCCCAGTTCCCTCAGCCTCTTCTGAGAAGCCATGTACCCCAGCCCCTTCACCATTTTTGTAGTCTTCCGCAGGACTTTCTCCAACTTGTCCACATCATTTCTGTAGTGGGGGGCCCAAAACTGGACATAGTACTCCACATGTGGTTTCAGCAGTGCTGAATAGAGGGGAATAATCACTTTCCTTGCTCTGCTGGCAGCACTCCCACCAATGCAGCTCAGTATGCCATTAGCCTTCTTGGCAACAAGGGCACACTGCTGGCTTATATTCAGTTTATTGTCCACCATAACCCTAGGGCCTTTTGTGCAAAGCTGCTGCCCTGCCACTCAGCCCTCAGCCTGTCCTGGTGCATGGGATCGTTCTGTCTTAAGTGCAGGACCTTGTACTTGTCGTTATTGAACCTCATGAGATTTCTTTTGGTCCAATCCTCCAATTTGTCGAGGTCTCTCTGAATCCTAACCTTGCCCTCCAGTGTATCTACTACTCCCCCCCCAGCTTGGTGTCATCTACAAACCTGCCATCTTCTAGGTTCACTCTATGTATTGAACAAAACCAGTTCTAGGACCAATCTCTGGGGCACTCCACTTAATATTGGCTGCCAACTAGACACTGGGCCACTGACTAATATACTCTGAGTCTGATGATCCAGCCAGTTTTCTGTCCACCTTACAGTCCATTCATCCAACCCATAATTCCTTAGCTGGCTTGTGAGACTGTCATGGAAGACTATCAAAAGCCTTGCTAAAGTTGAGGTATACTGCACCTGCAGAGCCAGTTATCTCATTATAGAGGGCAGTCAGGTTGGTCAGGCATGACTTGTCTTTGGTGAATCCATGCTGACTGTTCCTAATCTCCTCCTCCGAGTGCTTAGAGGATCTGCTTCATGATTTTTCCAGGGACTGAGGTGAGGCTGACTGGTCTGTAGTCCCCTGGATCCTCCTTTTTTCCTTTCTTAAATATGAAATTATTTTTCCCTTTTCCAATCATCTGGGACCTTTCCTGATCACCATGAGTTTTAAAAAATGATGGCCCATGGCTCTGAAATCACACTGGGCCAATTCCCTCAGCACCCATGGTTGCATGGCGTTTGGCCCCATGGACTTGTACATGTCCAGCTTTTCTAAATAGTTCCCAGCCTGTTCTTTTGCCACAGTTGGCTGCTCATTTCCCCAGACTGTGCTGTAAATTGGGATCTTACCTGTGAAGACTGAGGTAAAAAAGTCATTGAGTGCGTCAGCCTCCCCTCTTCAGTAGGGACCCACACTTTCCCTAATCTTCCTCTTGTTACCAATATTTTTGTAGGAACCCTTCTAGTTACCCTTCACATCCCTCACTAGCTGCAACTCCAGTTGTGCTTTGGCCTTCTTGATTTCATCCCTGCATACCTGAGTAATGGTCTTATACTTCTCCTTAGTTGTTTCTCCAAGTTTCCACTTCTTGTGAGCTTTCTTCTTGTGATTTAACTTACTGAAAAGTTCCCTGCTAAGTTAAGGTGGTGTTCTGCCATACTTGCTAGTCTTCCGGCGCATGAGGATGGTTTGTTCCCGCACTCTTAGTAAGGCTTCTTTAACATGCAGCTAGCTTTTGTGGACTCCTCTCTTCCTCAGTCTGGCTTCCCAGGGGATCCTGTCCATGAGTTCCCTGAGTGAGTTGAAGTCTGCTTTCCTGAAGTTGTGGGTCCTTACTCTGCTGATCTTCATCCTTCCTTTCCTCAGGATCCTGAACTCAATCATCTCATGGTCACTGCTGCCCAAGTTGCCATCCACTGCTACGTCCCCCACCAATTCTTCCCTGTTTCTGAGCAGCAGGTTAAGAAGAGCATGGCCTCTAGTTGGCCGCTCCAGCACTTGTGCCAGGAATACTCTCCAGAAACTTACTAGATAGCTTGCATACTGCAGTATTGCCCTCCCAGCAGATGTCAGGGTGATTTGAAGTCCTTCATGTGAACCAGGGCCTGTGATCAGGGAAATATCTGCTAGCTGTTTGAAGAAAGTCTCATCCTCCTGGTATGGTGGTCTATAAGCAGACCTGCCCCGCAACATCACCCTTACTGTTCTCGCTTCTGATCCTAACCCAGGGACTTTCAACAAGCTTATCTCCACTTTTATACTGGATCTCTGAGCAATCATACAGCTCATTAACATGAAGTGCAACTCTCCTTCTTTTCTCCCCTACCTGTCCTTCCTGAACAGTTTATAACTATCCACACAATGCTCCAGTTATGTGACCTATCCTACCAAGTCTCTGTTATTCCAGTCGCATCATAGTTCCATGACTGTGCGAGGGCTTTCAATTTTTTTTGCTTGTTTCCCAGGTTCGGTGCATTCGTGTACAGGCACCGAAGGTAACTAGCTGATTGCCCTGATTTCTCAGGAAAAATGAGCAGGACTCCCCTGTTACTCACTCCTGCTTGTCCTTCCTCCAGGTCACCCATACTTCCTCACTTACCTCAGGGCTTTGGTTTCCATCCCCCAGCAAACTTGGCTCTCCTCACTAGATTAGCAAGCCTATCTGTGTACCTGGTCTTCCAGGGCAGTCAGAAGTAGCATGACCCCAGCCTAGCCCAGGATGGGAGAAGTGGTAGCAGACTCCATCCTGGTTCGGTTGAGGCCCAGGGACTGGAGCAGAAGGGACAGCTTGGGGAACAGGGATCGGCTGGGGATGAGGGAGATGAGGTACAGGCATTGTGGACAGGGGAAGGGAGGGGCAGACTGCAGGTTCCCCTGGGCTATGTGCCCCTTTCTCCAGCAAACGAGGTATTGCAGCCTGAGGTAGGCAGCAGCTCAGCTCTGAATTCAGCCCTAAACCCATGGCCAAAGCTCGAGTTAAGCTGCTGCCTGCTCTGGGAGGATACTCAAATGCAATACAAGGCTTTTTTTGTCCCCATGCTGACTCCAAAAGAAGTGGGGGAGAGTTTTGGATTCAATAAGTAGGGTATTATGCTAAATTTAATTGTGTTTATATCATATCTGCAGAACCATATCTAACTTCTGTTACCTGAGATCAAATCGCACCCCACTAATGCCATAGCACTGAGACCAGCTGTAAGACACTCCGGCTTAACAGTTCCTGGACTTAAACACCCAGGGACGTGCAGCAGGGCATTCTCACTGAGGAGGGCCTGTATCCCAGAACTCGGTGGCTCTAACAGCTGGAAAGGATGTTATGGATAGTACTGAATGTGATAGGAAGAACATTAAAGGTGGCTCTAGGAACTGGTTGAGGGTTTTGCTTTTGATTTTATATTCAGTTTTAATTTGTTTTAAACAAATAATTATTGTAGTACTAGCCATGTTTCTTAATCCTCAGGCAGCTGTGAACAGGTGCGTAATTCACAAAATTAAGGTAGACTGGACTGTAGTTCTAGCATATAGATTCAGGCCTGATAAACCTGGAATAATTTATCATTCAGAAATGATAAATTTTAGTGGGATTAATGGTTTTAACATAAAAAGAGGGCAAACTAAGTCATTCTAATTGCTGTGCATTTGATCACTTTAAAACCGGATCCTAACTCTATCTTGTTATACTGTAGCAACCATCTTGAACTGGAACTGAAACGGGAAAGGCACAGATGGTCACATACCCGTCATAGTATCCAAGAAAGCAAAAGCACTCTAGTCCAAGGCAAAGGCTGCCAAAAGACTGAAGTAAAAACGGTAGTGTCACTCTTGTTTGTTCATGTTTAAACATGGTTTAATTTCATCTGTTGTCCTGCCTTGTACTTCATATGACTGTGTATGCATTGCCATCATGCTTCACTTACACAGCTGATGTGGGTAGAAGTTAAGATAGGAAAGCCCCCCTTTTTTTTTGTACTTTGTTCTCTCACACTACAAAATTAATGTTTTTTCCTTCAGTGTGATCCTGAAAAATATATGTTAAAAGCAATAATTTCAGCAATTAATAAGTTAGCATATCCTTCCCTACCTGATAATTGACAGAATCTTGAAGGTGACTGTTCTTCAGCTTTATTAAAGAAGAACACACAGTAATGTGCAAGGTACTCTGAGTGCTATATCTGATTAAGTACAATGCACTTAAACTGTTCATTATGATAACAGGAAATTCCAGTCCTGACATTCTGAAGTAGCAGAAATTAGGAATAGCTGCTGCTTTTTGTATGTATAAAAGAGCAAATTTTTAAAAATGTTGTTTAAAAGCAATATTATTTAATAGTAAGCATTTTTTTTAAAGAAAGTTACCTGTTAAGGTATGCATATTGCAGCTTAAGCAGCTGCTTAAAAGTTGTCAGCATCCAAATGTGTTGCAATTGCCCTCCTCAGCTAATATGCAAAATAGTCGTGCGTGCATGCATGTGCACACACACATACAGGATCTTTGCATATGACCAATATGTGTTGTCTAGTATTGAAATTATTAGCAAATGACTATAACGCTACTTTGGAGAGCAGGGTCACAGGAGTTACCTCTTGTCAGGTCTGCCCCATGCCCCAAAAATGAATGTTCAAAACTACATGTTAGTCTCATTTAGCTTTACCAAACAAACCATAGTCACTTCTGTGTCTTTCCTGAATAAGTTTTGACCAGCCTTTTAACATTTTGGCCACTGTGTCCCAAACTCGACTGTTTTTTTTTTTTCAGTCTTTTATCATATATTTCATGTTCCAGATTAAATTAGCCAAATTTGTTCCAAATCATATTGATTGAGCAGAATTCAGTCATTCCAAAAATCAGATCAATTAAGCAGGCAGACTTAATCATTCTGAACGTGATGTATGTCACTACAACCGGTGAGCATCCTCCATCCCAGGCCCATCACCCTGGGACTTCAGATACTCCCAAGTCCATTGGTAGCCATCCTGTATGCAGGCCTAGGCCCAGAGGTCTTGGGGTTTGGATGCCCCCAGATACTACAGACAAGCATCCTCCATCCCAGACTCTTTAGTCCAGGGCCTCAGGTACTTCCTACACTCGATCTTAGTCCACAAGAGGTCAAGAAGTGATCAGTAGTTTACTTACATTAATTATTCCTCAATATAAAGCCATTGCTTTGAATATTGTTAGATCTGTTTTGTCAGCATCACAGTGAAGCTTTCATTGGCTGGCTCACAATGACAATTAATTTAAGCTCAAGCATTCTCTAATATAAGGCACTGAATAACAACAGTACTTTGTCACTTTATTAGGAGACGGAGGTTTGACGTCCTCTTTTTTTTCTTCATGAAGTTGTCCATCTCTGCTTGGAGAATGGACAGGGTCAGAAGATCAGGCATTTGCATCTTCAGCACAACACTAATCTGTTATATCTCATATCTATGGCAGGTTCTCATTTAGGCTCTGTTCAAATTTTGCTTGACATTTCTTACAGTCCCCATAGGCATGGGTTCTGCTACCAGGACTCTTAAAACTCGCTCTATCACTGGTTTAGATAAATTTATTGTCTTAGTCATAACAATGCAGTATTATGTAGCTTTTATTTCATCAATACATTTTAAATAAGTCTGTACAGTAATGTTCGCACTTCCAGTTTCTGCCATGCCAATCCAGGTGGTAGTGTAGGGTTTCTCCTCTCCAGCAGGTAGAGACAATAATGAATTCTGTTCAGTTCTAGCTCAGTTGAGAGATCTCTCAGTTTTATGTTCTGGTCCCTGCAGAAAGAAGGCAAGGAGCTGGTTAATGTGCTTAGACTGGTGGTCAAACGCTACTTTAGTCCACTTGCATGTCCCAAAAGTTGTTTAAACACTTTTGAGAAGCCTCACCAAATAGCCCAGACAGTGTGCAAATGTAAAATCTATGGTGGAGCTGGTAAAATTTGGATTTGACCGGTAAATATGTTCTCCTTTTTGACAGGAGGGGAAACATAAAGCCCAGGAGGAAAATGGCAGACTGGTAAAAGACGAAAATGCAGTTTTACCGAACAAGTATGTATTGAAAAGTATCTCCTTCCCTAAGTTTTGTTTCCTGGTTCTTCCTTGTTTTATTCTCCTTTGTAATCCAAGAAGCAGTTTTGTCTGCTTTCTGTTAGAGGCATTAGAGATCAGGACAATAAAAATTGGGGAACCTCCCTCACTTCCTGCCTCCCCATGAGGCTTTTATGAGGAGTCCTGTCTGCAAGCAGACAAGGGTGCAGCCCACCACTACACAGTGCCATTTTAATTTCATTACCTCAGTCAGGGTGTTTCCCCTGCCACTATCATGGTCATGTTATTTCCCCAGCCACTTAATTTAAATAAAATAAATAAATTCGGTATTCCAAATCCATAACTCAGTCCAGAACCATAAATGGCCCTACTACTGGCAAACATCCTCCACCCCCATCTGGGGCTTCAGATGTTTCCAGAACCTTTGGTGAACATCCTACTTGCAGGCCCAAGCCCAGAGGCTTGAGGTTTTGGGTGCCCTGGAGTTTCACTTTCCCTTAGCCTCAAGGCCCCAGGAGCAAGCTAGGGAAGAGTCTCCCCTCTCCATAAAGTGAGCATAAAGCTGAGATCTTCCCACTTCAGCAGCTAAGTGGGAGGTTTACTATACATTACCTTGACAGGTACTATCCCCAGGATAGTGTCAGGATAGCAGTTTTGCTTGGGAGGAAGACCTCGTCAATGGTCATGGTGTTTCCCTTGCCAGGCAAGCATAGAATCATAGGATAATTGGGTCCAACCCACTATATGAGCAGGAAAGATGTCTGGGGCCAGGTGACCCCAGCCAGGTGACCATCCAGTCTTCTCTTGAAGACCTCTAGTGTAGATGACTGCACCACCTCTGGGGGGAGCTTGATCCATAGTCTGGACACACTAGTTGTGAAGAAGTTTTTTTCTAATATTCAACCTCAAACTATCTTCCAGGAGTTTGTGGTCGTTATTTCTAGCTTTCCTCCAGGGCACCATGGTGAACAGTTGTTCACTGAGCTCCTGATGTACGCTTCTGATATAGTGGTAAGCCGCAATCAGGTCTCCTCTCAGCCTTTTTTGCTTTAGGCTGAAGAGTTCCCTCAGCCTCTCCTTGTATGGCTTGACCATGCGGGTGGCCCTTCTCTGGACCCTCTCGAGCTTTAGCACGTCTTTATTGAAGTGCGACGCCCAGAACGGGATGCAGTACTCCAGCTGCAGCTGCGCCAATGTTGAGTAAAGTGGGAAAATCACTTTTATGGTTTTACTGGTGATGCATCAATTGATGCATGCCAGAGTTTTATTGGCCCTAGCGGCTATAGTGCCATACTGCTGGCTCATATTCATGCTGGGGCCTATTGTTAGCCCTAGATCCTTTGAATTTGTAGTGCTGGTCAGGTTAGTGATGCCCAGCTTGTAGGTGTGCTGGGGGTTCTTCCTTCCCAGATGCAGCACTTTGCATTTCTCTATGTTGAACCTCATCTGGTTCTGTTCTGCCTCCACACGGGACATTAAAAAAAAATCTGCACTAATTTATCCTTCTGGTAGCACTATGCATGGTATCTAGAGCAATTGAGTTCTGCCTGCTCAGTTGATATGGTTTTTGGAACAATTGAGTTCTGCTCAGTCAATATGATTTGGAACTGATTTGGCTAATTTGATCTGGAACAGAAATTGTGAAAAAAAAAAAAAAAAAGTGGTAGTTTTCCATCAGTATGTCTGCCCAGTATGGGCATTGATCTATGCCCTAGGCTGAGATCACTTTTGAATGACATAGTATAGCAGAGGGTGCAGACCTGTCCAGTGTGCTTATGAGAGTCTACTACAGCCTCCCAATGGGAGAATCTCAGATACACAACTACTTTAGGGAGAGATCCCCCATTTCCATAACTTGCTATTTTGATCTATTGGCTTTGATATCTTGTATCTATTTAATATGAGTTCATAAAGATGCATGCTAAATAAAGATGACAGTCTTTTTATTTGAATTTATACAAAGCAGTTATAATTTTGTTAAATTGATTTCTAAACTAATTTTACTTTATTCAGTTCAACTCTTGTGTGTCAGCAAGGCCCTAGAACAGTGGTTCTCAACTTTTGTAGACTCAGGGCACCCCTTGGAAAATGTCAGCTCTTGTTTTGTTTTGTTTTTTTAACTATAAGAAAACTAATAGAGCAATTTTTCTTCTTGCAAAGACTATGGAAAGACCACAGGTTAAAATATTGTTAACACTATAGATTCTCCTATCTTAAATATCTTAGGTGTGTCCAGACAAGTGTGCGAGCGCAGTTTGCAGTGCCTCAAAGCTGTTTAAGGTGCTGCAAACTGCATAGGTGCATGTGCACCTGTTTTCCACATTTGCTAATTTGCAACATGGTGTCAGAATTTGACACTGGACGATCTCAGTGTCAAAAAAACCCCGACACTCAAAAAAGCAGGAATCATGTTTGCACACCTAACAGTGCTCATGTCATGTGGCATCCCACGACACCTTTAAAAAGATTTCAAATGCACCCCAAAGTGCCATGGGATCCTGGCTGAGATTCACTACCTTAGAATTACTTACAGCTGTTGAACAGCTACCCATAGTACGCTAAATCCATGCACTTCACTTTTAAAGCGTCTTGGTAGAGTGCTGAGCTTTCTTCAGTTAAATAGAAACCTGGAATACATGGAAGGAGTTCACTTTAAGGTGCAGAGTAAGAATTGTGTACACTTTGGGAATTTGGGAGAGGTCTTGAGGCCAAGGGAGGAACTTGGTTTCCTTTTTTTACATTAGTTTTGGATTTTTAAATTGAAGTTTACCTCATACAAGAGGGTGTCAAGGCTACATGCTTATTTCACACCCCCAACCATCCTTTCAGAGGGCACGGTTCCACTCAAGGTTTTCCAGTTTGACAGTTCTCCTATCTAACGAAGATGAGCAGTCATCTTTGTGTCTTCTGTATCTCTGCAGCTCTATAAGCAAGAAATAGCTTCTACAATCTTACCTCGTTTTCTTCGCTTTCTCTTTCTAGAGCAGGAGCGGGCAATTCTTTTGGGTGGAGGGCCACTTACTAAGTTTTGGCAAGCTGTCGAGGGCCACTGGGTAGCCCTGCCCTTTGACCGAAGTCCCGCTCGTAATGCCTGACCTTTGCCACCAGAAGTCCCTCCCATTGTCCCTGGAAGTACTCCTTTCAGCAAGGGGTTGTGCCATCTCTGAACCAGAAAAATACCAAATTCATATTAGAAAACGCAGACATCTACAGCAGCGGTTCTGAATGGGGGGGTACATGCACTCCCAGGAGGTATGTGAAGCCTCATCAGGGAGTATGTGAGATTTCATACATTGTCTAACACAGGTCGAAGGGCCTAAAAAAATTAATTTCCCATTGAAAAGGGGTATGTGAATTCTCACTCTGAGACCAAGGGGTACGTTGACTGAAAAAGGTGCAGAACTGCTGATCTACAGTATTCATTAATTTGATTTAAAAAAATATATTTTTGTCCCGGTTTACATGCGTTTGTGTAGTGTACATAGAGGTGATTGCACAATAGCTTAAAATGAAGTCTTACTCCTGTATGTTGTGGGGGCTGGGTATAGGTTTGTGGGGGGCTGTGGGTATGTGGGGTGTGGGTGGGTATGGGGTTTGTGGAGGGCTCGGTGCCTGGGGTGTGTGAGGGGATGTGGGGGGGTCTGCCTGTATGGCAGTGTGAGGGGGTATGGGTGCATGTGTATGGTGGGGTGTGCGTGTAGGACTCGGCCTATGAACACACACACACACACACACACACACACACAC